>WOVY01009243.1:1200000-1800000 GCA_013436015.1 Rhipicephalus annulatus
CACAGAAGTTGCGCAGCGTCCCATTTTACTTGTCCGATGTTGCGAAAACTTGGTTCTGGAACCACCACCCAGATCTTCCCGACTGGGACACTTTCGAGCAGCAAATTCGTCAAATATTTGGTGCCCCCGCAGTTCGCACTGAGGCAGCAAAGAAGAAGCTCGCTGAACGCACGCAGCTGCCGGGGGAATCTTACAACTCTTATATTGAGGATGTCCTTGCACTGTGCAAGCGCGTTAACACCGGCATGTCTCAGAACGACCACATACGCCACATTATTAAAGGCATTAACACCGTCGCCTTTATCGCCCTCGCCACGCAAAATCCTGCCACCACCCAGGACGTGATAACCATCTGTCAGCGACTTGACGAGCTTCAGTCTCTTCGCCTTCGCTACGATGCCACCGAAATTCGTTTGCCTGCACCCCTCGACTTGCGTGTGCTTATTCGCGACATCGTTCGGGAAGAGCTTCATGGGCGCTGCTCTTCCTGTGCTGCGGAAGTTACCTTCCCTTCTGAAAAAGATAGCTTGCGAGACCTGATTGAACAAGAGATCGCCTCCGCATCGCCTCCGACATGTTCCAATGGTCCCTGCGTGTGCTAAACGCGCAGGTACGCCGAAGTTGCCGCGCTCTCTGCCACACCCACCGTTTCTGTGCCTACAACAGCAGACTATACTCTGTGGCTTCGTTATCACCGCCAGTGCGTGCACAACCTTACTACGCACCTCAGCGCCCACGTCGACCAATCTGTTACTACTGCGGCTATCGAGGACATATCGCTCAATTTTGTCGAAGGCGCCAACAACACGAGCAACGCAGCTACGCTCCCGAAGAACATCGAAGCTTCCGTCCGACCATGAACTACCTACGACCACACTCCCTATCGTCCTATTACCGATCACTGTCTCCTACCTACCATACTGACATGCCTGGGAATTCCCGTACGTCTCGCCGCAGGTCACCTTCGCCAAGTCGCTGTTCAGTGTCGCCTCAGCGACACTGAGCCTAGCTGAATAAATCGGTTCCTCACAATAGTGGTTAAGTAGGGTCTAAAATTATCTACAATGATCCCTAAACGGGCATAATCTTAACAAAGTGATCTACTGTAGTCCCGAAGCTTCTCGAACACTGCAGGCGCAGTTTACGCCGAGAATAACTGGCAGTAAAACAGGGTGAAAACTGAACCTGAGGAGGCAATGTCGCAATAATATTGAACGTGCCAAAACTATCCCATCATAATGAAGCACTCGAGATCAGTTCCGGCCACCTAAGTTTGTTTGAAATGCGCAGCATTTCTTGGGGAACTTCCACGGCTTTGAGCGTATCTCTCTGAAGGTGGTACAGGCCTACGCGCCTACATCCTGCCATGATGACGCTTCAGTTGAAAGCTTCTACAAAGACGTGGAACCGGCATTGAGTAAGGTAAAAACACAGTGTCTTCTACTGATGGGAGACTTTATTGCAAAGGTAGGAAAGAAGCGGGCTAGAGACCAAGAAGTAGGAGATTATGGCATCGGAACTAGAAATGCCAGAGGAGATCTACAAGTAGAATTCGCATAATGCAATAATTTACAGATTTTCAACACCTTCTACCAAAATTGAGAAAACCGTAAGGGGTCATGAAGCAGCCCCAATGGCGAAATTGAGAACGAAATAGATTTTATGAAGAGTGTACACCCAGGCATCAAGCAGGATGTGGAAGTGGTTGGAAAGGTACGATGCAGTGACCATAGAATAGTACGGTCTCAAATTCGCCTAGACATGAAGAAGGAACGATAGAAACTGATACGCAAAAAGCCAATCAATGAGCTAGCTCTGAGAGGGAAAGTACAGTGATTCGGAGTCTCGCTTCAGAACAGGTGCTCAGCTATTATTGAGGAAACCGACCTTAGCGTAGGTACAATGAAAGATAATCTGACGAGTATCATCATGGAGTGTGCAGTGGAAGTTGGAGGCATGATAGTTAGACAGGACACTGGCAAGCTTTCCCAGGAAACGAAGAATCTAATTAAGAAGTGTCAAAGCATAAAAGTTTCAAATAAAACAGACAAAATAGAACTGGCAGAGCTTTTGAAGTTGATTAATAAGGGTAACGTATTCAATGTAGGAAGTTATAACCTGGAGATAATTGAACACGCCCTCAAAAACGGAGGAAGCATCAAGGCACTGAAATGGAAACTTGGGATAGGCGAAAATTGAATGTATGCACTAAACGAAAAGAAGGCAAAATAACTACCGATATATATAGGATAGGTAAAATAGCAGAGGAGATTTACAGAGATCTGTACACTAGCCGGGACAACAACGACCTTAATTCTTTAGGAACTAGAAGTAACCCAGATATCACCCCACTAGTAACAATAGAAGACGTCAGTAAAGCCTTGAGGATCATGCAAAGAGCGAAAGCTGCTGGTGATGATCAGGTAACATCAGATCTGCTCAAAGATGGTGGACAGTGTGTGTTATAAAAACTTGCCATCCTGTTTACGAGGTGTCTCCTGACGGAAAGAATACCAAAGTCTTGGAACAATGCTAACATCATCTTAATACATGGGAAATGAGATGACAAAGACTTAAGCATTACAAGCTTATCAGCTTGCTCTCCGTAGTGTACACGCATTTACAAAGGTAATTGTTGACAGAGTTAAGAAAACATTAGAATTTATTCAACCAAAGGAACAAGCAGGATTTAGAACTGGCTACTTAACAATCGACCGCATTTATACTATCAATCAGGTAATTGAGCAATGCTCAGAATACAGCCAACCACTATACATAGCCTTCATTATTACGATAAGGCATTTGATTCATTGAAATATCAGTATTTGATTCAGGGGAAATATCACTAACATTATGAATAAGATAGTCAAAATAGCGGAAGAGTTTTTCAAAGATCTGTATAGTTGCCGGGACAACCACGACATTACTATAAGAACTAGCAGAAACCTTGATGGCACCCTTTCAGTGATGACAGAAGAAGTAAAAAAATCCTTAGGGAGTTTCCAAAGAGACAAAGCTGCTGGTGACGATCAGGTAACATCAGATCTGCTGAAAGGTAGAGGGTATACTGTCTTAGAAAACCTAGCCCCCCCCCCCCATTTAAGAGGTGTCTCTTGACGAGAAAAGTACCAGAATCTTGAATAATGCTAATATCAACTTAATACATATACACGAGAAAGACTCGACTAATTACAGGCCAATAACTTTGCTCACCATCGTATACAAGCCATTTACAAAGGTAATTGCTAACAGAATTAGGACAACATTAGAATTCAATCAACCAAAGGAACAAGCACGCTTTCGACTTCGCTACTCAAGAATCAACCACATTGATACTATCATTCAGGTAATAGAGAATAATACTCAAAATAAAGCCAACCATTATACTTAGCCTTCATTGATTACGAGAAGGCTTTGTATTCAGTCGAAATATGAGCAGTCATGCAGACAATGCGGAATCAGATCGTCCATGCAGCATATATAAACATCCTGGAAAATATCTAAGGGGATCAACTGCTACCATAAGGCTTCATAAAGAAAGCAACGAAACACCAATCAAGAAGCGTGTAAAGCAGGGCGATACAATCACCCCAATGCCATTTACCGCGTGCTTACAGGAGGTTTTCAGACGCCTAGAATGGAAACAGTTAGGAATAAGAGGTATTGGTGAGTACCTTAGTAACCTGTGCTTCACCGATGACGTTGCATTGCCAAGTAACTCAGGGGACGAATCGCAACTCATGATTACAGAGTCAGATAAAGAGAGCAGAAAGGTTTGTCCTAGAATAATCTGCTGAAAACAAAAGTAACGTACAACAACCTCGGTAGAGAGTAGCACTTCCAGATAATTAATTGTCCACTTCAAGTGGTAAAAGACTATGTCTAGTTAGGGCAGGTAATAACCGCAGAGCCGAACCACGATAATTAAGTAACTAGAAGAATAAGAATGGGGCTGAGCACATTTGGCAAGCACTCTCAAATCATGACAGGTTGATTGCTACTATCCCTCAATAGGGAGGTATATAGCAGCTAAATCTTGACCGTATTTAGCTGTAGAGCAGAAATCTGGTGACATAAAAAGAGCTTTCTGCTTAAATTGTGGAGAACGCAGCGAGCAATGAAAAGGAAATTATAGGCGTAACCTCAAGAGACAACAAGAGAGCAGAGTTGATTAGGGAACAAACGGGGGTTAAGGAAGTCATTTGTTGCAATCAAGAAAAGGAAATTGAAATGGGCTGGGCATATAGTGCGTAGAGAGGATAAACGCAGGTCATTTAGGGTAACAAACTAGATTCTCAGAGAGGGCAAGCGGTTTAGGGGGAGACAGAAGGTTAGGTGGGCAGAGGAAATCAAGAATTTTGCGTGTATAAATTGGCAGCAGCAACCACAGGATCTGCTAAACTGGCAGAAAATGGGAGAGACCTTTGTCCTGCAGTGAATGTAGTCAGGCTGATGATGATGGTAAGGATGATAATTATCTATCTATATATCTCTCTGTCTATCTATCTATCTGTCTATCTCTCTGTCTATCTATCTGTATATCTCTCTGTTTATCTATCTATCTATCTATCTATCTATCTATCTATCTATCTATCTATCTATCTATTGTACGTGGACGTGAGGCAGGGTTGGAGGGAGACGAAGAGGAAGAAGAGGTTAGAAAAAAAGAAGATGGCTGACACCCCAGCCTAGTACTGTGTATTATTACAAATTGGCACTGCCGCGTATACTTTCTGTGCGGACATTTAGGATGTGGGTGGACTTCAGCATTGGAGCAAATCAACGCGGTGGCATCCGGATCTTGACCGCAACGCCTCAAGATGAAAAAGAACTAGCACTTCCGGAAGCAGTGAGCACTGACGCATTTGTTTCCCATATAAGCACTAAAATGAAGCTCACTCCAGACCATTTACTTGCTAAAAGAACGGTGAGGATGAACATGAAACTTCAGGATTATGAGAATATCGTGCTGACTTCAGTAAGAAACGACGCGAAGCCTGCTACCGCTGCTTCGCCTGAGAGTTCAGTCAAGCTGATCAACAAGTTTCTTGAACTGCACCAAGAACAGAATAGGCAGCAAAATGATTTAATGCGCTTGCTTGTAAACGCGACGAAAAGATTAAGCAGATCGAGTCGCGAACACGTGAAGCCAGAAATATTTTACGGGGAGTCTAGTAGTCCCGAGTCCTGGCTCACGTTTTACGAGTATGCATGGAATGAAAACTACTGGCGCAGCGACGAAGATAAAGTGAAAAACATGCGACCATTATTAACGGGCATAGGAAAGAGTTGGTACGAATGGCGTCTCAACGCTCACAGCAACAAACCATGGATAGAGTGGTAAGCAAGCTTTCTGAGCTCCTTCAGCGAGAACAAGGTGTTGCTATCGGACAAAGCGATCACGGTCAAATACATGTCTGGATCAGCACTCAGCTATTTTTATGAGAAAAGGCGCTTGCTACAGCTGGTGGACTCATCTTTGCCTGAGACGTCTGTGGTTCCGCTTATCATTCATGGTTTAAGTCCGGACCTCCAGAAGCTAATACAAATGCGCGGACCCAAGACGGTCGAAGAACTTCTGCAGGGAATGCGAGACCTTTACCTCCCGGACCTAGGAACCCAACGTCAACCCATGACACCTGCTGCAAGAAATACCGGGGCCACACGAGCTGAGGAACGACGCCCGCTTACAAGCTGGAGACCTACTGCAACACCCGTATCTTTTTTGACCGCCCAGGGAGGCTCAGACCATGGCGAAGAGCTAGATGACGTAACAAAAAAACTAAATATAGAGGCTCTCGGCTTCCACTTGACAACATCAAGAGAAGCTGTTTATTTGTCTCATACAAGTCTATTGTACACATCTGTTTTTGTGGATGGAAAGGAACGGAGTGCGTTAGTTGACAGCGGAGCAAGCGTCACGGTTATTAACGCAAATATTGTTGAGAGGGCGAAAGTGAAAGAGAGAAGACCAGTAAAAGTACACAGATGCGATGGAAGACGAGATGTCCACGATAAATGGACTTGTATAACCATACCGGGTCTCGGCAACACGGTCACTGCGCAAGCACTGGTACTCGACGGAGTTTCGTATGAACTACTGCTTTCACGTCCAGTTATCAGTGTACTTCACCTTAATATCAACTGGACAGGCGAAATTACCACAGAAGAAAAGCGCCGCGCTGTCAACGCTGTAGTTTCGCCTTCAAAGACTCTGCGGAAACCGTCGTCAGGTGAAGTTGTTAGGACGCTTTACCCGGAATTTCTGTGCCTGAAAGGATATCCTACAGCAACTACGAAGTTTGAGGTCCCATTCAAGCTTAGTGATACGACGGTGGTGAGAAAACAGCCCTATAATATGTCACGAGAGAAGAAAGTGTGGCTTCAGAACGAGATTCAAAAGATGTTGGATGCGCAAATTATCAGTCCATCCACGTCTACGTTCGCTTCACCCATCACCATTGCACCAAAGGAAGATGGAAGTCTTCGACTCTGCACGGAATACACACAAATTAATAAGCAGACTGAGCTTTTTTCGTTTCCTATGCCACGTATAGACTCTATCATAGATGACACGGGTGGCTGCAGAGTTTTCTCGTGCATTGACCTATGTAAAAGATTTGGCAAGTTCCGATTTCTGAAAAGTGCAAGAAATATTCCACCTTCATCACGCCTTTTGACATCTATGAGTATAACCGACTTCCATTTGGATGGAAGAACTCGCCCGCTTGGTTCCAGAAAATGATGAACGACGTCTTGCGACCGATTATCGGGAAGTTTTGTAACGTCTACATAGACAATATAATAGTATACTCCCGCAACGAGGAAGAGCACTCAAACCATCTGGCTAGTGTACTTCAAGCACTTTGTGACGCCGAGCTCAAAATTAATGACAAGAAGAGTGAGTTTTTCCAAAATAAAGTGGTGTTTCTTGGAAGAGTATTTGACGGCCAAACCAAGACAACAAAACAGGAATCAGTCCAACGAATTGGAAAAATGCAGAAGCCATACGACTTGCACTCTTTGCGGGTATTTTTGGGTCTTGCTGGGCATTTCCGGCCATTCATTAGAGATTATGCGACCAAAACCAAATGCTTAACAGAAATGACTAAGAAGAATGTGCCATTTCAGTGGACAGCAGAGTGTGAATCTGTTTATCACAGCTTTGTGACCATTATTTCATCGGATCCGGTCCTGACTATTCCGGACTTTAAGTTGCCCTTTGAACTGAACACCAAAGCTTCTTATTATGGCACAGGCGCAGTGCTTTACCAGAGAGATACCGACTCTCCACGGAGCCGTCAACAGAGGGTCATCGGGTACTATTCGTACGCATTTTAGAAAACTCAACTGAACTACACAACTACAGAGAAGGAAGCCTTGGCAGTCCTAATGGCCGTACGCTATTTTAGACCTTACCTGGATGGCAGGAGCTTCAAGCCCTTTACGGATCACCAAGCCTTAACGTATATCCCTAAACTCGCCGAGCCTCGAGGAAAAATTGCTAGGTGGGTGAGTGAACTCCAGCAGTTTACTTTCTTGGTCCACCACAGGCCTAGAGAACACCTCAAGGACGCAGATGCGCTTTCAAGACTTGCGGTAATTCCTGATCATAAAAGTGTCAACGCAACATTGTTGTGGGAGGGAACTGAAGAACTTAAGTTCCATAACAGAATGTTCCCAGTGCTAGAAACAATGATGCCTCAAATTTTGGAGCTCTATCATGACTCCCCGCATTCAGGTGGACATGACGGGTTTTGGAGGACATATCACAAGATTCTACAACGTTTACAGTGGAAACACATGAAAGAGGACGTTCAAAGGTATGCTCAGTCTTGTCAACAATGTCAAGTTCACAAAGCCAAGTACCTTCAGAGAACAGACGAGATGGTTTTGCCTCAACATTCCGACGTACCATTTGAAGTCATTCATCTGGATTTCGCAGAGCTCAAGAAGAAGGCTGCAGGAGTAAGAAGAACGCAGTCTTTCCTAGTGGCAATAGACCAGTGCACAAGAATAGTGGCTGCACGGCCGGGAAGGGAAGACGCAAATAGTGTGATCGCTCTTTTGAGTCGGGAGATGTTCATGAATACGAAGATAGTAATATCAGACAACGGGCCAGCGTTTCTCAGTCAGCGTTTGCAAGAATGCGCGAAGGAACGAGGACTTGTATTGCGACGCTGCGCTCCGTACCATCCTGCAGGAAATGGCATGGCTGAAAGAATCATTCGGGATTTGAAGCAGTTCATATCAATGTATCCAGGTTTTCAGGGTGTATGGAAGTGCTGTTTGGAGGCAGCTGTCGCTCATCACAATCGGTCGCACACGGCGAGCATCGGCTGTAGTCCATATTTTGCAGCTTTCGGAAAGGTACCAGTGCTTCCTGCTGATCAAGAACTTTGCATTGCAGACCGCCGGCAATTGTGCGAAAAAACGATAACCTTCGGAAGCCTACCAGCGATACCGGGAATGTATGAACAGGAACTTTGACCGTCGCCACAACACGCGGATACCTCAGATACAACTGAACGATCTGGTGCTTGTCAGAAAAGGCGTTCCTAGCACAAAGCAGGTGTATATGGGACCTTATGGCGTGGTGCAGATCGCAGTGCAACATGGCGTTCTCAAAAGGGTCGGTTGCAGCAACGATGACGGTGTGCTGGAGTTTGCGACCATTGGAAACGTTTTCAAGTATCACCCCAGGAGGGATGAGTCTTCAAAGAAGGGGAGTGTACGTGGACGTGAGGCAGGGTTGGAGGGAGACGAAGAGGAAGAAGAGGTTAGAAATAAAGAAGATGGCTGACACCCCAGCCTAGTACTGTGTACCGTCTATCTATCTATCTATCTATCTATCTATCTATCTATCTATCTATCTATCTATCTATCTATCTATCTCTCCGTCTCTCTCTCTGTCTATCTTTCTGTCTGTCTATCTATCTCTCTGTCTGTCTGTCTCTCTACCTGTCTGTCTGTCTCTCTCTGTCTGTCTCTCTGTCTCTCTGCCTGTCTGTCTGTCCATCTATCTATCTATCTATCTATCTATTTATATATCTATCTATCTATGTATGTATTTATCTATCTAGCTGCCTATGACCTTTAGCTTGATTTATTGATTGATATTAGTGGTTTAACGTCCCAATTCCACCACATTGTTACCAATAAATATAGCACTTGGTACTATACAAACTATTTATTTAGGGCGAACCCGTGCCCAAAAACTGAAAACTAAAATGGACAGCTGAACTATCTCTTGCTCGCTGACTCCAACTTTGTTAGTCTTTTCCTCTTCACCTCGAGTCTCGTGCAGATCTCGTGGCGTAGCATCGTGGCGCGTGCAGGAATGCGTTCCATGGCCCGGCTTTCTTGCTACTTGAGCAGCGGCTTTTACGAACGCAAATTGTTGCACGCGTCTTCTGCGAATGTCGAACTGTCGCATTAGTCCCCCTCCTAGCAAGCATCGTCCCGATGCGTACAGCCGGCTGGCAGTTTATGAACAGTAGGACTTGTCTTTGTGTTAGACGGCGTGAATCAGTTTAATTGTTCAGTTCCTGTCGTATACGCTTTCCTCCGTACCACATGTACAACTTCCGGGAGATTCCTGCATCGTGTTGTGCATACTTGAACTTCAGGGATCAGTTCGTAGTTTAATGGGCCTAGCTGACGAAGAACCCGGTAATGGCCGAAATTGCACCGCATCAGCTTTTCTGATAGGCCACGTGAACGTACAGGTGTCGAGACCCACACTTTGTCTCCAGGGGACTACTGAACGTCCCTTTGTTTTAGATTGTAACGGTGCGCGTCGACGTCCTGCTGTTGAATGATGTGGTTTCATGCTAGTTGTCGCGCCTCTTCTGCCGTTTCTACGTATTCGCCGATGTCAGGGTCCTCTTCATTCATGCTGTTGACAGGCAGCATAACGTCTGAAGTTGTTATTACTGTGCGACCATAAACAAGTATTGGGTTGTCTCTTGTACTGCGGTATTGTATGCAAATGTAGCATACGGTGATATGGTGTCCCAAGTTCGATGCTCAACGTGTACATACATCGCCATCATGTCAGAAATCGACCTGTTCAGCCTTTCAGTGAAGCCGTTAGTTTGCGGATAGTACGCTGTAGTTCTTCCGTGGTCGGTGTGCGTTAGTTTTATGACAGACTGTACTAGGCTGGCAGTGAACGCAGTCCCTTTCTTAGTTTTTATTTCATTTCATTTTATTTCCTTAAAGACCCGCGAGGGGGAATTACACAAGGGGTGGGTAATTATAAAGAGAAAACCCAGAAGCCAAAGATTTGACATAGAAAGTGTTTATTGATATTTTCTATGAACGATGATGGGCAAGGAATAGCTGCAATTTCACTGGGAAGGCCGTTCCAGCCTGGTGCGGTACGTGGGAAAAACTAGGCAGAAAATGTAGAAGTCCGGCAACGTGACCGAGCAACTTGAAGCAAATGGCTCGTGCGGTGAGATATGCGTGTTGCGGGAACAATATAAGGGTGGGGGCATGCAAGGAACTATGAAAAATTTTGTTGAACAATGACAGGCTGGCAATACGATGGCGTAGTTCTAGATCTGGTGAACCAGATTCTGCTTTCAATCCGGATATGCTGACAGTGAAAGAGTATGAACAGTGAATAAATCTAGCGGCCCAGTTTTGAAGCAATTCGATGGCATGTGTAAATTGAGATTGTCGAGGGTTCCAAATTGGCGATGTATATTCTAGTTTAGGTCGAACGATGAATTTCTATGCTTGTAATTTTAGGTGTTGTAAAGCGAGGCGTAAATGGCGTTTAAGAAAACCCAGTGTTTTATTTGCACATGAAATGTTATTAGTGACGTGTATGTTCTATGAAAGTTCGCTACATGATGTTGATGATGAGTAGTTTTTAATGGCGTAAGGGCCAATTGATGGCCAAAGAGCGCCATTTCAATCGACTACAAATATGAACAATGAAATGATGCGTGGCGTTAAAAGGGCCTTAAGATTCCTCGCTCTAACGCGGGTTAAAACATGGACGTAATAAAATCATGACAGTGGCGTGACATGTGTAGTGATAGCGGATGGCAATATGTCACGATAATAAAACCATGATGAAGAGGTAGTCACCGTAGCCACGACCACTCTATTAAGGTTGTGCTAAGGATGACCTCGAAATATCGGGCGAAAGCTATGCACATCTTTTAAAAACGTGAAAAGTGTTCGCAGTTTAAAAAACGGATCCCTACCGATGAGCATCTCGGGGTGTAGAGGGAGCTGCTGTCGGTAGGGCAGTGGGGGCTTAGGCAGGGGTGCACCCTGTCATCCTTATTATTCATGATGTAC
This sequence comes from Rhipicephalus annulatus, assembly GCA_013436015.1. Taxonomy (NCBI): domain Eukaryota; kingdom Metazoa; phylum Arthropoda; class Arachnida; order Ixodida; family Ixodidae; genus Rhipicephalus; species Rhipicephalus annulatus. Next base: position 1,211,320 of record WOVY01009243.1, read on the forward strand.
CTACAAAGATTATAGGTCAAATTAGAGGAAGTGGCCTGAGAGGGAAGTGGGCTCAGTCAAGCAAGGAAAACTTATTGATCAGGCACTACCAGCGTTATTGTACGCAGATGATATAGTGCTAATGGCCAACAACAAGGAAGATTTGCAGAGATTGACGGACATCTGCGTTAATGAGAGGATAGACTAGATTTTAAATTCAGTAAGAAAAAATCAGCAGTCATGATTTTTAATGACAATGACGGTAGTGAGTTTAGAATACAAGAGGTCACGCTAGAGATAACAGATAAAAACAAATATCTGGGCGTATGAATAAGCAATGGGACCGGGTACCTGAGGGAACACGAAATATACGTGACGACTAAAAATAACAGGAATGCAGCAGTGATAAAAAATAGGGCACTGTGGAATTACGATAGGTATGATGTTGTAAAAGGAATATGGAAAGGGCTCTTGGTTCCTGGGCTGACGTTCGGCAATGCGGTCTTGTGCATGAGATCAGAAGTTCAAGCAAGATTAGAAATTAAGCAACGTGCAATAGGTAGGCTCGCTTTAGGAGCTCACGTGAATACACCAAATCAGGGAGTACAAGGTGATATGGGATGGACATCATTTGAGGGCAGAGAATCTAGCAGCAAGATAAAATTTGAGAAGCGATTGAGAGAAATGGGGGAGGAGCGTTGGGCTAGGAAGGTATTCAGCTACTTGTACATGAAGAATGTCGATAGAAAATGGAGGAAGCGAACCAGGAAGTTGACTGGTAAATACTTAGAAAACAGCAGGTGGCCAAACCAAAAAGAACTATCGGTTAAGAAGAAAGTGAAGGAAACGGAGACTGGCATGTGGAGAATGGGCATGACTAGGAATTCCGCGCTAGAGATCTATCGAACATTTAAGCAGGAAATCGCCAAGGAAAGGATCTATGATAATACTCGGAGTAGTTATCTACTATTTGAGGCCAGGACGGGAGTACTGCGAACTAAGACATATCGGGCCAAATACGAAGGGGTAGACACAGTATGCAGTGCGTGTGGAGAGGAAGAAGAAACTGCCGAACACTTGATAATGTTCTGTAAAGGGCTTCACCCTATAGTTCAGGATGATGGCGCCGAGTTTTTCAAAGCACTGGGGTTTAGGGACCGGGAGGGCAAAATAGACTTTAAGCGGGTAGACTTAACTAAAAAGAGGTTATCTGATTAGTGGCTAAAGTCAAGGCACGAGTGAAAATTAAACTCTTCACTACAAAGTACGAATCCACAAACTCACTTTTAGAAAAAAAATCTAGTTTTTTGGTTTATTAAGTATTACGGCTTGGTGGCGCTAGCCACCGCCCGATCTAAAGAGTACAGCCATATCCATTCATTTATACATCCAGCAAAAAGTGTTTTTTTCTTAGAGCATCTAGCTCATTGCACTGAATGAGAGTGTGGAGAACTATAAGGGGCTCTCCACATCTTTCACAATATGATGGTCGCCGGTAGACAGAAGAAATGAATGTGTAGAATGCGTATGTCCTGTTCTAAACCTTGTTAGTATTACTTCTGTGTGTCGTGATTTTGATAGTGGTGGCCAATAACCTAGTTGCGGCCTAATAGCATGCAGTTTATTATCTGTGTGTTTATACCACATGCTCTGCCAATACCCCCTAAGCTTTCGTTTTAGAAAAGGTTTTAAGTCAAGTGCAGGGACTGAAGTTGATGCATTGGGAGTAGTGTCATTGGCGCAAACAGCAAGATTGTCGGCCAAAACGTTCCCTTGTATCTAACGGTGCCCTGGAACCCAGCAGACAACGACATGCTGTTTTGATGTGTACAGTGTGCACAGAAGTGAGTAAAGTGACACCAGCACGGGGTTTTTGTGTTTTTTCGGAGTTTTCAGGGCTTTCACCACGCTTAGAGAATCTGTGTATATTACCGCCTTTTGTAACTTTACCAGTTTGATGTGTTTTACGACCGCCAGTATTGCGTAAGCTTCTCCTGTGAAAATGCTTCCATCAGGATCAAGAACGCCGGCCTCGAAAAAGGATTGGTCTACCGCTGCGTATGACACAGAAGTGTTTGCTTTGACGCCTTGGTAAAAAAACTCAGCACATGTGTATTTATGTTGTAGTTCTAGGAAGTATATATGTATGTGTGCAAGGGGTGCGTGCTTTTAGACTTCTACAGAAGAGACATCACAGTCTATGAGCTGCCACTGCCGCGGTGGCAAATATGTTGCACGAGCCATCAAACTGTGTTCAAGATGAGGCACACCTGTTTTTTTGGCCAGGCACCTTACACGGAGCACGTAGGGCTGCCTAAACGAAGGATGGTTCTCGAACAAGCCAGAACAAGGCAAATTATTAATTGTGAAATGGCAAGGGTGTTTCTTGTCTGCCTTTAACTTCAAAAAGTACAAAAAGGACAGGGAACCTCTTTGTAGGTGGAGCGACCATTCAGTCGAATCCACGTACAGGCTCTCCACAGGGTTGGTTCGGAAAGCACCCGTAGAGAGGTGCATGCCTAGATGGTGGACAGGGTCGAAAATTTTCATGGCTGATGGTGTTGCCGACTGATAGATTATAGCACCGTTATCTACGCGTGTGCGTACGAGGCTTATATATAAAATTATTGAACATTTCGTGTCACTGCCCCATGTATTGCATGACAACACTTTCAAAATGTTCATTGTTTTTAAGCACCTGTCCCTTAAATACTTGATGTGTGGAATGAAGGTTAGTTTAGTGTCTAATATTAGACTAAAAAAACTTGTGCTCGGTCTTCACTGACAGAGGTTGACCATGCAGGTCAATGTTGGGGTCAGGATAGAGGCCCCTCTTTCGGCTGAAGAAGACACAAGTGCTCTTTTGCGCGTCGAGTATAAAACCATTCTCGTTTGCCCAATGAGATACTTTGTTCAACCCTAGTTGAACTTGACATTGGCACATTGAGATGTTGCACGATTTGTAACCAATCTGTACATCATCGGCTTATATGCCGTAAAAACGTTTCGTGGGAGAGACAGGTGTAAGGAACTCATTTGAACTATGAAAAGTGTGCAGCTCAATACACCGCTTGTGGCACTCCTGTTTCTTGGACAAATACTCGAGATAAGACAGTGCCAACTCGGACGCGGATTATATGGTTAGACAGGTAGCTTTCGATAATTGTCAGCATTCTACCCCGCGCACTTAAATGTGACATGTCTCGCAATAGGCCGAAGTGCCATGGATTGTAATATGCCTTTTTCATATCGAGGATCACAGAAAAAAAAATTGCTTATGAGCAAAAGCGTCGCGAATTTGTGCCTCGATACGGACAAGGTGGTCAGTGGTGGACCAAGCCTCTCCAAACCCACACTGGTATGGGTCAAGCAGGCCATTAATTTCAAGGAAGTGCATTAGGCGCCTGTTATTCATTTTTTGAAAGACCTTGCAAAAACAACTGGTTAATGCTATTAGCCTGTAGCTGGAAACTGAGGCCGAGTCCTTGCCTTATTTTAGAATTGCGATAATGATAGCTTCCTTCCAGGCTGAGGGTAGCTCGCCGGAAGACCATATCGCATTATACAGAGAGAGGAGAGCATTCGGGGTTTCAGTGGGCAGGTGTTTGAACATTTCATATGCCACACGGTCCGTGCCTGGCGTAGATTCATTGAAGCTGGTAAGTGAGGCTTGTAGTTCAGCCAAACAGAAAGGTTCGTTGTATGCCTCGTGTGTTGTGGGCTTGCGCTGTAATCTCTGTTTTTCTATTGCGGTTTTGTATCGTCGGAACGCTTCACTATAGTGTGTTGAGCTGGAGCCTTGTTTGAGGTGCGCTCCGAGAGTGTTTGCCTGGTCTTCCAAACTCTCCCCTTGTGTGTTCACTAAAGGAAGTGACTGAGCTTTTCGTCCTGCCACCTTACCAACCATGCTCCAAACTCTCGTCTCTTCTGTGTACGAGTTAATACCGGATAAAAATTTCTGCCAACTTTCCCTTCTCGCCTGTCGACAAGTCCTCCTTGCTTGCGACTTGAAGTTCTTGAAGTTTACAAGATTCTCGGTTGTGGGCGAGTCTCTGAGCAACTTCCACGTCTTATTCTGTTTTTTTTCGAGCATCACGGCACTCGTTATTCCACCATGGGACTCGTCGTTTGCTTGACGGTCTACATGTTTAGGGAATACATTTTGTTGCTGCATTAACCGAGAAAGCTTTAAAGTAGCGTACAGCATCCTCTATGCTCCACGCCGCCATGTCAGTCTAAGATAATAAAGTTATCTTTTCAAACTTTTCCGAATCGGCTTTGTCGGTGAGCCATTTGGGAACTTGTGCAGAACGTGTATTTGTTATTGATGTGCTGATAACGTTAGGAAAATGGTCATTACCATATGGATCAATAATGACTTCCCATTTAGGTAGAGGCAGGAGTGATGGGGATATTATGCTGAGGTCTATTGCTGAGTACGTATTGTTAGCGATGTTGTATTATGGTGGCTCTCTCCAATTCAGCAGGCACGCACCAGAAGAAAAAAGGAGCTGTTCAATCAGGTGACCTCGAGCATCGCAGCGAGAGTCACCCTATAGATTGCTATGTGCAATGCAATCTCCAAGGAGAATATAAGGTTCTTGAACTTCGTCTATGAGGGACTCGAATTCATGCTTTTCAAGGCGGTGTTGTGGAGGTATGTAGAGAGAGCAGATGGTGATGAGCTTATTCAAAAGAACTGCTCGAACAGCCACCGCCTCAAGGGAAGTTTGTAGTGGGAGGAGTGCATGCATTCCCTTGATTGACTATAATGGCAACACCAGCGGATGGCACAATAGCATCATTCCGGTCCTTCCGAAAGATAACGTAGTGACGTAAAAAGTTGGTGTGTTTAGGTTTCAGGTGTGTCTCTTGTACGCAGAGCACCTTAGGTGTATGTTTGTGTAAAGGTTCTTGGATATCGTCGAGGTTTCTCAACAGTCCTCTGACATTCCACTGTAGTATTTGTGTCAATTTAATGTAGTGTGGTGCTGTGTGTACAAACGTGTTGCGTTAGGTTACCGGGCCTTTTGGGGCCCTGTGATTTGAGTTTTTTTTTTCTTTTTTGGCGCACTCCAAGGAGTTGCGCCTGTTCTTCGGCGTCTGAAGCGCCGGACGAGTGGGACTTGAAGCCATCACCTCTTGTGAGGTGGTGGATTGTGCCTGCCGCGCAGGCACATTCACTTAGTTTTGGGACCTAACTGCGCTTGCAGTGGTCCGAGGTTCAGCAGACACAGGCGTCTGCCGGCCCTGTTTGTCAGGTGGCGCAGCAGTGCAGGCTGCTCCAGCAGGAGGCACTGGCGGCACGACCGCGGCCACACACTGTGTGACATTCGTGAGTGCAGGGACATGTGGCGCGGCACCCCGGCGCGTCACATCTGAAAAGGAGGGATAAGATGGGTTTTGTATTGCGAAACGTTGGCGTGCTTCTTGGAATGAGAGATTGAATTTAACTTTAAGTTCTACTATTTCTTTCTTTTTTTTCCATGCGGGGCATGATCGTGAGTAGGCAGCGTGATCTCCTTCAGAGTTCGAACAAAGAGTTGTTTCTGAGGTGCAGTTGTCCAATATGTGTTGAATGGATGCGCTCATTGCGCAAGTGGCACGCCCTCTGCAACTCTGCGATCCACGACCGCAACGTTGGCACTTGAAACATCAACGAGGGTGAGGAATGTATTGTCTTACGCGGAGCTTACAATAGCCGGTTTCGATTTAATCTGGTAGGTCACTTGTTTCAAAGGTAATTATTACGTGTTTTCAGGGGTCAATTCGTTGTTGCGCCTTATTGTTATTCGTTGGACTTTGACCACGTTCTGGTCCTGCCAACCTTCAAGCAGCTCACTTTCAGAGAGCTCAATAAGATCATCATCGGAAATTACGCCATGCACAGTGTTCATGGACCTGTGTGGGCCCACCGAAACAGGGGTTTCCCCAAAGGCTACAAGCTTAGACAGTTTTTCATACTGAGCTTTGTCACGAACCTCCAGAAGAAGATCGCCACTTCCCATCTTTGTCACTTTATAACCTGGGCCTGTTACTTCTGTGAGAGTTTTTGAAACGAGGGAAGGTGAAATGGCTCGGACTGTCTTTTTTTTCGTTTTGACTGCGGATGACATGGTACTTTGGGAATTTCGCCTTTGGTGTGTTAGGCAAGAAAGTGTCTTCGGTGCGCCACCTTTTTAGGGAGCGATCAGGAAGGGGGGGAAAGCTTTTGCCATAAAATACCATAAAAATCGACGGCGATGGTGGCCACCCACCACCAAGCCCCACAAGGGGACGATAGAAGTTTGAATAGTGAACACTTGGAGATGCCAGCCATGCATCGCCGCTATAACCGAATATAACTACCCAAGGTTGGGTAACTATACAGATTTAACCCTCGCCGCCAAGAAATTTGGAAATAAACGGAAAAGAGAAGATGACAGGAGAGATAAAAAGTGAGAGATAAAGACGAAGATGTAGGAAGAGAGAGATAGGAAAAGGCGAATGCCAATTTTCCCTGGGTGGGTCAGCCCAGAGGTGCCGTCTACGTGAAACCGGGGCCAAAGGGGTGTGTTGCCTCGGCCGGGGGGCCTTAAAGGTCCAATCACCTGGCGTCAGCTCAGCCCCCATGATCCCGTTTTCCCCAGACACAGCAAAGCCATGCACGGCTAGGCGTGGGAGGGAGTAGAAAGTCCCCCGTTAGCGCGGGTCCGTGGTGTCGCTACGCACCAAACGCCTACTTACGCAGGCACCCCTGCGGGGGAAAGATCGCTACAAAGAGTCACGCCCAAATACTTGTATGACGGAACATTTTCTAGGCAGATGGCATTAACTGTGTAGATATAGAGAAGCGGTAGGCAGCGGCGATGGAATGAAACGACTTTACATTTACTCGGGATAAGTTTCATGAGCCAGCGCTTGCACCAATCCTGGAGGCAGTTTAGACTGGTTTGTAAAGATGACTGTTTTGAAATGTCAGTAACAGAGTCATATTGTCACGAGTTATAAAATACAGGGGGTTTATTTAAAAACACGGACAGTGGGACTTGCAGAGACGCTCTCAGAGAAGGCCGCTAAGATTATCGTCTTCTTCACTCTGCTGCGCTGCGCCTCTCGAGCAAATCCGCGTTCTTCGTTGTCGTCGCTATCTCGCCGCTAAATTCAGCTATGCACGCGGCATTACCCTCCCGCCAGAGTGAGCGTCGTCCCGACGCTCAACAGGTAGAGATGCGGCCATCTAGTGTTTACATCACTGAGAGTGGTAAAGTTTCATGCGGACCACGTGCACTGTCTCAGGCAGATGCTGGCGACGTTTCGAACAGGAGGAGGCGTCGGGCACGACTTCGTACGTCACGTCGCTAAGACGGCGCAGAACCTTGTAGGGTCCGAAGTATCGGCGTAGAAGTTTCTCTGAGAGGCCTCGTCGTCGTACAGGAAACCAAACCCAGACTCTATCTCCTGGTTGATAAATGACGAGTCGATGGCGAAGGTTGTACCGTTGGGCGTCAAGTTGCTGCTGGTTCATTATTCTGACGCGGGCAAGCTGCCTTGCTTCTTCGGCGCGCTCAGTGAAGTCTGCGGCGTCTGTCTCTGAATCATTGCAATCGTAAGGCAGCATGGCGTCAAGCATTGTCGCAGCTTCTCTGCCATGAATTAGTGCGAACGGCGTCATTTTTGTTGTTTCCTGGCGCGCCGTATTATACGCGAATGTGATGTACGGCAATATTCGGTCCCAATTCTTGTGTTCTACGTCGACGTACATGCAAAGCATGTCAGCGATTGTCTTGTTAAGTCTTTCTGTAAGCCCATTCGTTTGTGGATGGTAAGCTGTCGTCTTCCTATGCGCTGTGCCACTGAGCGTAAGCACAGTGCGCAAAAGCTCGGCTGTAAACGCGGTACCTTTGTCTGTTATGACGACAGCTGGAGCACCATGTCTCAGAACAATGTTCTCAACGAAGAACTGGGCCGCTTCAGCTGCAGTTCCACTCGCGATTGCCTTGGTCTCCGCGTATCGGGTGAGGTAGTCCGTCGCCACTATAACCCATTTGTTGCCACGGTTCGATGTTGGGAATGGGCCCAGAAGATCCATTCCGATTTGAGAAAACGGGGTTTCTGGCACGGGCACAGGATGTAATAGTCCAGCGGGTTTGACAGGTGGTACCTTGCGCCGCTGACAGTCAATGCATGTTCGGACGTAATATTTAACCTCTGCTGCGATTCTTGGCCAGTAATATTTTTCTTTGATGCGTGTCAGTGTTCTTGTGAAACCGAGGTGGCCCGCAGTGGCTTCGTCATGGCAGGCTTGTAAAATTTCGCTGCGGAGAGCTTCAGGAACTACCAGCAGATAGCTTCTACCTGTCGATGAAAAGTTCTTTTTGTACGGATTTCCGTCCCGTAAACAGAATGACGATAAGTTCTTCGAGAACACTCTTGGTGCATTGGCGGCTCGTCCGTTCAAGAATTCTATAAGCGAGTTGAGCTCCCGATCATCTTGTTGTTGCCGTGAAATGATAGCTGCATCAACAACCCCTTAAAAAGCTGGGAAATCATCATCCTCTATAGCCGGTGATTCAATCGGTGACCTTGACGAACAGTCGGCGTCTAAGTGTTGCCTTCCGGACTTGTAAACTATCGTCATGTTGTACTCTTGGAGCCGTAAGCTCCATCGTGCCAAACGTCCAGATGGGTCTTTCATGTTGGTCAACCAACAACGAGAGTGATGGTCGCTTACGACTTGGAAAGCGCGGCCATATAAGTACGGGCGGAACTTCGCAACTGCCCAAACGACGGCCAGACACTCCTTCTCTGTTGTTGAGTAGTTGAACTCGGCGCGTGTCAACGTTCTACTAGCGTAGGCAACCACTCTCTCCACACCATCTTGGCATTGGACAAGAACAGCACCTAGGCCCACATTGCTGGCGTCTGTATGGATGGCTGTTGGTGCATTCTCGTCGAAGTGAGCGAGGATAGGTGGAGTTTGTAGACGCTGTCGCAGCTCGTTGAATGAAGCTTCTTGCTCTTCACCCCATACAAATGGGATGTCTTTCCTTGTAAGGCGGGTGAGTGGAGAGGCGATGTGTGCAAAGCCTGCTATAAATCGCCGGTAGTAGGCGCAGAGACCCAGAAAACGCCTGACCGCTTTCTTATCAAAAGGCCTTGCGAACTTTGCGACGGCTGCTGTTTTATCTGGGTCAGGCTTCACACCTTCGCGACTGATCACGTGTCCCAGGAACTGGAGTTCTTCGAAGCCGAAGTGGCATTTTTCCGGTTTGAGTGTGAGTCCAGCGGACCGTATGGCTTGAAGGACTGACAGTAGCCGCTTTAGATGCTCTTCAAACGTTGCCGAAAAAACGATCACGTCGTCGAGGTACACAAGGCATGTTTTCCATTTCAGGCCGGACAGAATGGTATCCATAAGTCTCTGAAACGTGGCTGGTGCTGAGCATAGACCGAAAGGGAGGACTTTGAATTCATAAAGCCCGCCTGGCGTCACGAAGGCAGTCTTTTCTCGGTCGCGCTCATCTACTTATATTTGCCAGTATCCACTTTTAAGGTCCATTGACGAGAAGTAGCGCGCATGCCGTAGCCTGTCCAAAGAGTCATCGATCCGTGGTAATGGATAAACGTCTTTTCTTGTAACATGGTTCAGCTTACAATAATCGATGCAGAAACGCAAGCTGCCGTCTTTCTTTTTCACGAGTACCACTGGCGATGCCCAAGGACTCTTTGATGGTTGGATAACGTCATCTTTTAGCATCTTCTTGACTTGCTGCTGGATCACCTCGCGTTCTTTCTGAGCGACGCAATATGGGTTCTGTCAGATCGGTCTTGCTGTGTCTTCCGTAATTATGCGATGCTTAGTCAGAGGCGTTCAACCCACTCGTGATGTCGATGAGAAGCAGTCGTTGAACTGGTCGAGCAGCCCCATAAGACGGCATCTTTCAGTCGGTGTTAGACTCGGACCGATATCAACTGGTGGTGTATGTGGAGGTGATTGAGCTGTGGCTTCCCCTTGCATTAGAAGACAGCCGTGAGAGTAGTCGAGCTCTTCGAGATACGCCACAGCCGTGCCTTTACCGATGTGCCGGCGCTCATTCGTGAAGTTGGTCAGAAGCACGTCTGCGCGCCCATCCACTAAGCTGACGATACCGCGAGCGATGGCGATGCCTTGGTGAAAAAGAAGGTCAGTGATGCGTTCGGCTATGGCGTCTTCATTACAGTGCACGGCGCAACACACGGAAACAAGACTACAAGACAGTGGTGGCACGCAGACGTCGTCGTCGACCACACGTAACACCCTGGGTTCTTGGTCTGGATCAGTGGTCACAGACTTGTCAGCGGCGAATGTGATCACACCGTCGCGTATGTTGACCACAGCACCGTACTCTCTTAAGAAGTCCGTTCCCAGAATCATAGGTTTGCTGCACTCCGGTAGTATCTGAAATGTGGCTACAAAAGCCACATTCTCAATAGTGAGTCTTGCTGTACATTTTCCCGTGGGAGTCATTATCTGGCCTCCAGCACTTCGGATATAAGGGCCCGTCCATTCCATCCTGACTTTCTTGAGTTCGTCTGCCAATCGTTCACTCATTATGGAGAAGTCTGCACCCGTATCGACTAAGGCCGTCACTTCAACGCCGTCAATCGTCACAGCGAGGTCGGCAGTCACAGTTTTCCCGGCGAAGTCTTCATCGTCGTCTCTCACGTGTTTCGGCAGCAGTGGGGGTTTTTCGGCAATTCGACGGCTTGCAACCTTCCCCCCAGAGGTCGCTGCTTTCAGTATTCCCGCCGTGGGCTGGGAAACCGACCTCTGACGGCGTAAGCAAAACTACGGCGGCTTGGTGAAGCAAAGCTAGCCGGTGATGGTGAGCGCGTCCGGAAGGTAGAAGAGCCTTCCCGCCTGCCAGCCTGGTCGTCGTCGATGGGGGCACGGCTTTCGTCGAACTGTCGGCGCGTAGCTGTAGGTGCACTACCGCGGTATTCAGCTCGGCGATGTGGGCAAAAACGGCAATTGTGCCCTGGCTCTCCACAGTTATAACAGAGTGGTCGACGATCCGCAGTGCGCCATATGTCGGTCTTCCGCATATAGGGTCGCCTGACAGAATCCTGCTGAGCCCAGGCTGCCATAGGATACGGTTCGAGGTACTGCGGCGCTGGCATGGGCGTGGGTCGACGAACAGCGTCTGCGTAGCTGTATCCGTTCGGCTGGTACGATACTTCTGGAGCCAATGGACGACGCACAGCGTCTGCATAGGTACACGAGTTTGGACGGTGCGGTGGAGAGGAATATTGCTGAGGATAGGCAAACGCTTGTCGAAGTTCATGGCGAACGATTTCAGCGACGGAGGCTACCGTGGACTCCTGCTGCGGGGCGCCTGTGACTGCAACGTGTATTTTGCGATCTCCTTCGCGATCTCCTCACGCACGATCTGTCTAATCAGGTGGCGTAGTGAAAACTCGTCGTTTTCGGTAAGTGCGGTGGCGCCTGCAGCTGCGCCAGTGGCCGGGCGGTCAGGCTGTCGGTACCGTTGCTGTAGCGCACGCTCTATTGCGGTGGCCTCCCTGGTGAACTCGTCCACTGTTGTTGGCGGATTGCACACAAGACCAACAAATAGCTGCTCTTTGACGCCCCTCATGAGATGGCTTAGCTTTCGAGCCTCGGGCATGTTGGGGTCCGCGCGGTGGCACAAGCGCACCATATCCTCAGCAAACATGGCGACGCTTTCATGCAGCTGTTGGGTGCGTCCTTCAAGAAGGCGTTGTGCGTTTTCGCGTCGGTCCGCGTTACCGAAGGTGTCAAGAAACCGCAACAAAACTCCTCCTATGTCGTCAAGGTTGCCTCCCGGTTTATAAACCACGTCTTCGCGCCGTCTTCAAGGGCGAAGTATACGTGGAAGAGCTTTCCATCGAGACTCCAGTAGTTCGATTTAGCTACCCGTTCGAACTGCTCAAGCCAGTCTTGCGCATCTTCGTTCGGCCGGCCATGAAATGGTTCAGGAATGCGCATATTCTGGACCGTCACCTGTGCAGGACTCCTTGCCATTTCTTGAGTAGGGGTGGTTGTCGGAAGTGTTGCTCCCTTTAAAAGGCCAAATTCTGGTTCAAGACCTTGAAGGTGACGGCTTGAGCGGTGCACAGGCGTCTCCACGCGTGGCTGTCTCGTAAGGCTGGACTCGGGGCTTCTCACAGGGGTGCTGATCATGAGGTGGTAGTACCCAGCTCCTCCACCAGTGTCGCGAGTTATAAAATACAGGGGGTTTATTTAAAAACACGGACAGTGGGACTTGCAGAGACGCTCTCAGAGAAGGCCGCTAAGATTATCGTCTTCTTCACTCTGCTGAGCTGCGCCTCTCGAGCAAATCCGCGTTCTTCGTTGTCGTCGCTATCTCACCGCTAAATTCAGCTATGCACGCGGCAATATATAACGCAGTCATCAGCAAACAGGCGGGTTTTACAGGTTAGGTTTAAAGGCAAGTCATTTATGTATATAAGAAATAAAACGAGACCAAGATATAAACCCTGGGGTACTCTAGACGTTACTGGAAGAGGATTAGGGGTACGATTGTTGTTATTAGCTGACTGGGAGTGGTTTGTCAGAAATTCTCTGATCCATTTTAGTATGTTCGGGTGAATATTTAACTGGCAAAGGTTTAGTACCAGTCGAGAATAGGATACTTTGTTGAATGGCTTGGAAAAATCTAAGCATATGGCATCAGTTTGTAAGTTACAGTCCAGGTTAGTATGCAAATCTTGAACGAATAAGGCCAGTTGCGTTTCACAAGAGAAACTTCTACGGAACCCATGATGCGCTGGATGGAAAAAGCCGTTTGAATAAAGAAAGTCTATGATATCCGTGTACATGACGTATTCCACGATTTTACAGGGCACGCTGGTGAAAGATATGGGACCATAGTTTAATGGCGAGTTTTTGTTACCTTATTTGAAAATTGGAACGACCTTCCCGTTTTTCCAGTTATCTCGTAGACGTTCTGGTAAAAGTGACTGTGAGAAGTGCAAGCATAAACAAATTCACAAATATATTTTTTATTTGTAAGGAACTTGGAGTTGATTTCTTTAATACCAGAAGAGGAGGAAAATTTTAATTTGTCGATTAAGCACATAACTTCATTAGCAGTGAACGATACCGGTGGCATAGCACATTCTCTAATAGCGGGTAGTATTGTAAATGACACGTTACTCTCTTTGGTAAACACGGATGAGAAAGTGGTGTTGAAGATGTTAGCACATTGATCAACGGGTAATACGTGACCCGATTTACTGAAAAGAGTAATTAGGGCAGTATGCGGGGGGCTCAAAACCTGCCAAAATTTTTTTTGGTGGTTACTCAGCATGCTTGGTAAGTCAACATTGAAAAAAAAAATTCTTTGCGTCTTGAACTGCGCATAAGTAAGCTTTTCCAGCTGCGTAGTATTTCTGCCACTTTCGCAGGTTTTCTAGTCTTTTTGCTAATTTAAACAGGGGTTTTTTCTTGTTTTCTAATCTTTTCAGAGTTTTAGAGAAGCATGGCTTTTGGCAGTTTGCACGAAAGTGGGATTTCGGAATAGACCTGTCAGTCAGTTCATTGACCTTGCCCTTAAATAGTGTCCTATTTTCTTCGACGAACCGAGAGAAGAAAGTGGTTTCTAAACTGGATGAGAATGCGCTAAGTGCCAAATTTACTGCTTCATAATTCCCCTTGTCGTACAACCGAATGGTTTTCTGGGTGTTTTGACGATTTAACGGTTTAAATGCAAATTCGGTATGCATGACCTTATGGTCACTTATTTCGGGGAGATAAGTAATCAAGACCATGCTCCCTGGATGATTGCTTGGTATAAAGGTCCAAAATATTTTCACATTCTTGTGTTACGTGTGTTGGTGCAGGTACTATTTGTGAAAGATGAAAATTTAAACAAACGTCCAGGAAAGCCCCGGCTTCGGCTTGTGCCTGTGACGGCAGGGTTTGGTCAATGCAGTTAATACCCGGAAAGTTAAAATCACCGAAAAAAACTATGGGGGCCTTGGGATACTTTTTCGTAACTTTGTTTAAGATTTTGTTAAGGTTATTAGAAAAGTCAGGACAGCTATTGGGGGCCTGTAGCAGACGCCAAGTCATACTGACTGGGGCTTAGCAGAACAAAGAACCTAAATTATTTCAAAGTCAGATGACAGGTTAACTAACGAGCAGGATATTTATGTTTTATGGCAATAAGAACTCCTCCTCTCTTCTTATCTTTTCGATCCTTCCGAAATAGTTAGAAATTAGGAAAATCGGCCAAGATCTCTTGATCAGCGACGCTGTCATTTAACCATGTTTCGGTTAATAGGAAAAAGTCACAGTTGGATGACAAAGCCAGATTCGAAATATGTTTGCACTTCAAAATGATACTTTTATTGTTAGTAAAGATCACGGAAAACGAAAGAGCTGATTTGGGGACAATTTGGGAAGAGGTTGGCTTTGGTCGAGTACGGGATGATTGCTAATTTAATTTTTTCGCAGACTGCAATATCTCGTCAAGAACGTAGCGTTTAGTTCCGAGAAAGACGGTTTTAAAGCGCGCAGTGAAAGCTGTTGACTTAGTTCTCGGAAAAGCAATAAGATGTTTGCGCGCATGACGTACGACAGGAAAGAAGTCCTTGCCCACGCTGAAGCCTGTGTCCTTGAATTTGCGGCCGTTGGACAGGATAAGTTCTTTTGTCTTGGATGATTGAAACTTTACAATAATGCGTCAAATGCGGTTTTCTGAGAAGCGCCCGAAACGGTGCGCACACTCAATTTCTGGAGGAGGTATCGTCAGTTGGAGTGTGTCACAGCAGTCACGGACGATTATTTCTTCCGAGTCCGAATACGTTTCAGTTTTAGTGGTATCCGTATTGTCATAAAATATCAGATTGGTTCGCGTCGAACGGTTCTCACTTTCATCTACACGGGATTTGAGATTACAGATCTTGTGAGTCATTTTGTTTGTGAGTGTCTCTAAGTCAACCAGCTCTGTGCGCATGGATGAAAAGGCAGTGCAATGTTTTTTCAAGGTCAGTGATGCGTTTGCACGAATCTGTTATTGTTACTTCCGCCGTTTTTAGTTGGTTTTTAATTTCTTGTATGTCGGAAATAAGGTTATTCTGTCCAGCGAATAGCTTCTGCAATTCAGTGAGCACGTCTTCATCAGTTGAAGGCCCAGGGTAAGTTTCGACATCCCCCGCTAAAAGCAAAAAAGAGCGTAGGACATGCGCACACTCAACAATGATCACAACACAGCACCGTGGATTCGGCAGCTAAACTAAAAAATATTTACTCAATTTCTGAGCAAGAAAACCACTTCTGTTACTGACCTGCAAGTTAAAGGCAAGCGCATTAGGCCGCGCGTTCGCACAGCTAACCGAGCCTACAGTGCGGCGTGGACAGGGGCGGTTGCTTTGTAGTCGTGGCTGCAGATGATGTCTGTATTGATTGGGTAGTCCACGTGTGGTCGAGGGTCAAGGTTTGCAGTGACGCCGCTGTTGAATCCGGTGCGATAGTAATGGATTCAAGTTGCTGATTCAAGTTTGAAGTGCCGTTGTAGAAAGGGGCGCGAATTGTTGACGGTCCGATGAAGCCAGGCTTGAGAAACAGTAGGAACAACTTTGAAGGCATGGTGAGTACCTGCATGATGAAGGCAAACGAATTAGGCTGCGCGTTCGCAAAGCTACCGAGCCCACCCGCACAGCTACCAAGCCCACCCATATAAGAACTTTAGGTGTGCCATGCCGCAGCACTATCTGTGTCACAAAAAAGGGAGCCGCTTCATTTGCCGTTTCTTTTGCGAGAGATGACGTGTCAGCATACCGGGTCATGTAGTCGGTTGCTACAACTATTTAGCGCTTCCCGAACGATGACATAGAAAATGGTCCTAGCAAATGCATTCAGACCTGCTCAAATGGAACTTTCGGTGGTTCTAGCGATTTTAGAAGACCTGCTGGCTTTAGCACCTGCTGACTTTGCGTCTTTGGCAATCTCGGCATGATATGACAATACGCTGTACTGAATCCATCAATTAGGGCCAGTTATATCTCTGGTGGATTCTCGCCAAAGTCCTACTAACGACCAAGTGACCTGCCAATGGGTCATCATGATAGGCTTCTAAAGTTTATACTCGCAGTGACGATGACATCAGAAGTAGGAACGTTTCACCGGTGTGTTCGAAGTTCCTCTTGTAGAGAACGTTGTTGCGGAGGACGTAGAAAGAAACGTAGTCCATGGACGGAAATTCGCAGTACGTCGACTTGCTGCCCCTCTAAGTATTGAATGAGCAGAAGTAATTCTGGGTCCATTCGCTGATCATGAGTCATCTCCGACACACTCACAGCTCCGAGAAATGCGGAATCTTGTTCATTCTCAGGAGACGAGGCCTGGACTGGTACGCGCGATAAGCAATGCACGTCACTGTGTTTGTGGCCAGACTTGTAGACTACGGTGATGTCGTATTCCTGTAGACGCAGGCTCCTTCAAGCAAGTCTTCCGGAAGGAACTTTGAGGTTCGCAATCCAACACACTGAATGACGGTCACTGATGGCTCGGAATGGTCTACCATATAAATATGGACGCAACTTACTGATGGCCTATATAACCGCGAGACATTTTTTCTAGCTGAATAATTATACTCAGTTTTCTACAGAGTGTGAATTGCATAAGCAATACCTTTTTCTTCCCCTTTCTGCCACTGAACAAGAATAGCACCGAGGCCAACGTTGCTGGCGTCCGTATGAATGTCTGCTTTAACATCTTCGCCACCTAGCCATAATATTTAGTGAACTAACCGCTAGATTCATCTTTTTTTCTCTTTAAATAGTAAAGTTGAGGACTGGTACTTTGCAGTGAAGGGTTTAATTTTCACTCGTGCCCTGACTCTACATCGAAACGAGCGAGTACGGGAGGTGACTGCAAACGCCGTTGTAACCCTGAGAAGGCGTCCTATTGCTCTTGCTGCCAGATAAATGGTAAACCTTCCTTCGTAAGCCGTGTCAGTTGTTCGGCAATCTTGAAGAAGTTTTCAACGAAGCGTCTATAGTTAGCCCAAAGCCCCAGGAAACGTCGCATGGCCTTTTTGGCTCTAGGTCTTGGGAAATTTTCAGCTGCAGTGATCTTATCCGGGTCTGGGCGGACACCGTGAGAACTGACAATGTTCCCGAGAAACCAGAGCTCCTGGAATCCAAAGTCGCACTTTTCGGATTAGATCGTAAGTGCGGCTGTCCGAATAGCGTACAGTACCGTTCTGAATTTCTGCACGTGCTGCTCGAATATAGTGGAAAAAATACTGCGTCATCAAGATAGACAAGGCATGACTGCCACACAAGGCATGACTGCTAGCAGAACACAAACCAAATGGGAGTACTTTGAACTCGTAAAGTCCGTTGGGTGTCAAAAACGCCGTCTTCTCACAATCTCATTCGTCGACTTCTACTTGCCAGTACCTACTGTTTAGGTCAACCGATGAAAAAAAGTGAGCATTGCGTAATTTATCCAACATATCGTCGACTCGTGGGAGTGGGTACACGTCCCGCTACGTGACAAGGCTAAGCTTTCTGTAGTAAACACAGAACCGCAAGGTGTTGTCCTTTTTTAACAGGTACTACCGGCGACGCCCATGGCCTTTTAGAGCGCTGTATGACCTCGTCGTTGAGCATTCCCTGCACTTGCTTCTTTATCGCCTCCCTTTTTTTCGGAGCTACTCGGTATAGATGCTGACATACTGGTCTAACATGCCCTTTGATTACGACGCCATGCTTTGCTACAGGCGTACGTCCGACTTTGAATGAAGAAGAAAAACACTCTGTGAATTTGTTGACCAACTCCACAATCTCGTCTTTCTGCAGAGATGAAAGCTCTCGGTCAATATCAATTTTTTAGAGGACACTGTTCACTGTTGAAGAAGTTGTTGGTGCTTTTTCTAAAGTGCAAATATCTGAGACTTGTTCGCAGTCATGAAGTGATGCAATGGCTCCTCCCTTCGCCACATGCTTTACCTCATTGGTAAAGTTAGTCAATAGGACATCAGTATATCCATTCCGTAGGTTCACTAAACCTCTCGAGACGCGTATCCCCTTTGTAAGTAGCAGTTCAATACTTCCATCAGCTAGCCCGGCATATCGCCGATGCTGTTCAACGTTGCTATGATCGGCTTAGCTCGGAACCTCGCAAACATTGAAGGACTCATACATGCCATCTACGCAGACTATGTTACAATCTGGGTGACAAGAGGATCTCTAGGACAAAAACAAGATCTTCTGCAACGCGCAGCTGATACAGTTCACGACTACGGGCGTCAATGCGGCCTCGTGTGCTCTCCGGAGAAATCAGAAGTTCTGAGAGTCTACAGACGTGGATACGATCTGAAAAACTCTATAGACGTCTACATAGCGAGGAAAAAGATTCCAGAAGTGTCCCTAATTAAGATTCTCGGCTTGTGGATACAAAGCAACTGTTGTATAGACCACACCACCAGACAGCTGTCAAACACCACAGCGCACATCACGAGGATGATCACCAGAATCTCTAACAGAAGACGGCGTATGAAGAAGGAGGACACTTGTAGGCTTGTACAAGCCCTTGTGGTCCGTAGGATTGTATACAGTATCCCTTGCCAAACACTCCCACAGGAAAAAAACAGAGGCAATCCTTAGAAAAGCCTACAAGTGCGCCTTTCGTCTACCTGTCAGCACCTCGACAGAGAAATTCCTTAAACTCGGGATAAACAACACAGTGCAAGAACACATCGAGGCGCATCTTCTTGCGCAGAAAATGAGACTACTGCTGACTGATACGGGCAGGTACACGTTGCAAAAATTGAGCATGATGAATGCTTGCAGTGAAATCAATAACATGGCGAGCATACCAAAGGACATTGGCCAGATCAATGAAGTCAGCCCAATACCTTGAAACATGCAACCAGAAATCCATACGGCTCGATGAAAAGCCAGATAAGAAGCACAAGAAAGAAAATTCAAGGCAAGAACTGACGTATTGTACCTTGATGCGACCACATACAGCGGCCACATACACAGACCACATAACCAGCACTCTGGGAAAGTTGTAAGCGTTGTTGATCACCAACTTAGGAGAGTCAACAGCGCTTCGATCAGAAGCAACAACATCCTCGAGGCTGAGAAATTAGCGATCGCGCTCGGCTTAACACACCAGAGTGAAGACTCTACTACAAAAATAGTTACTGACTCGCAAGAAGCGTGTCGACAGTACACCAGTGAGTGCATATTCAGTGCTGCCATCCGCATATTTGAGGGAAAAAAATCAACTTCTCGAGCTGCTTTATTACGTGGACACTAGGCCAGGAAACTGTGACAGGGAACCAGCGTGCTGACGCCATTGCCCGAGGATACGCGAATTGGGGGGCGCACAACGGTGAGGAACCAGCCACAGTTACTTGACGCTATGGAGCAATTTCAGAACACCAGAGAGCCCTGAGAAAGATATACCCCCTCCCCAAAAAGACCTCAGGAGAAGAGCAGTCGGTTGCCTAGAGACAGCGGCAGACTAATACGTACCCAAATCTCAGTCTTCTGAGTAAAATCTATCCGGGAATATACGCCAACAAATACCCGCTATGCAGAGAACACCCCACCCTTTTTACCACGTGAAATGGGCCTGCCAACACACACAGGAAGTGCTGAGAAACTGCACACCAACACCGGAGCAGCGGGAGGCTACGCTGTTCTGCTCTAAGCCTGAAGAACATCTCAAGCTTATCGACAGAGCTCGCAAGATGGCAAAGGCCACAGGGGTCCTGGAATAAGGGCTCCACCTTCACCAGAAAAAAAATACTTGTAATAAAGTTTTGCATTCATTCCGGCATATTCACGAAAACTATCGCTTTTCACAGCAAATGTCACGCTGCTACGTGGCGGCACTGTCACACCTTCTTCCACAATACGAAGAAACGAAGCGATTGGTAGCTTTGCATGGGACACGGCAGCAGCGTCCTCTATAGTGAAAGAAACTTTGTATTTCTGAAAGTCGATGATGGTACTGTTTGCATGCAGGAAGTCCATGCCCAGAATCGCCTCGCGGCAACATTCGGGGAGAACAATCAAACTGCTGACGTACACATAGCCTCTTATTCCCACTCTCGCTGCGCACAATCCTACGGGGGCTGACCAAGTGCCCTCAGGCGGTGCACATCTGCGGTCCGGTCCAATCAGTGACCACTTTCTTCAGCTTCTTGGTGACCATGCTACTTATTACTGAGTAGTCTGCACCAGTGTCTATTAACACTATGGTCTCGACGTCGTCGATTCTCTCTTGTAGCTCGGATGTCACATCGCCGCTATTGCGCTTGTCCATCTTATTCGTTATTGTGTCAGAGTCGTCGTCTGATCCGGTTAACGATGAAGGGTTTTCAGTTTTGCGAAAATCAGCAGGACTGCCTCCACAGATCGCTGGTTCTATTTTTCCCGTTGCGGGCTTGGTGAATGACGCCACGGGAAAGTTGATAATGGCGTGGACCCGGTGACCTATTCCGCATTGGTGCAATCGACCGCGATTCATGCTACATAGCGTTTGGAGAGGAATAGCGCGAAGATAAAAATGCTTCGATTTCGTTAAGGCGCTCCCCAATACGAGGGCAGGGTGCATTCACTGGGAAGCCACGTAGCCCGAACCGACGGTAGTGGCATGTCCGATAAAGGTGACCTGCCTCCCTGCAGTACTAGCAGAGGGGCCACCGGTCTACAGTGCGCCATCCATCACTTTTGCGGGGTCTCGCTTCTGGCATCGGCGGTGGCGCTCTGCAAGGAAACTTCAGTGGCATAACGGTAGCTTGTGCAAAGTTCAGGCGTCTGATGTCTTGCTGTACGACTTGTGTTTACGACAGCTGTGGCTGAGGTTCCGGTTGCGTGTGTTGGGGCAACTGAGGCTTTGGTTGAAGATTTGCTTGCCGCACTTCTTCACATATAACGTCCGCGACTGAGGGCATCACTGGGGGGCTTTGCGTAAGTTGCAGTTTCTGGAGCTCTTCCTTAACGATAGCCCTCACTATTTTCCGCAGAACAAAAACGTTGGTGGGAGGGTTGTTGACTCCGCCCTACCTGAAGGGTCAGAACTTCTTTGTACAGTCGCGCATGTCGCTGTACTGTCTTTTTCATGGTTGTTGCCTTGAACCGGAACTCCACCACAGTTCGTGGTGGATTACGCACCAGGTCTGCAAATTTTTTTTCTTTTACACCGCGCATTAGGTGCCACAACTTCTCCTCAGCCATGTTTTCGTCGACTTGGCGGAAGAGCCGCAACATGTCGTCTATGTGCAAGGCCATGTTCTCGTTATTCCGTTGGTTTATCGCGTGAAGAGCACCTCTGCCTTCTCTTTGCGGTCCGTGTTCGGATAGGTTGCGACTAGCTCTCTTCGGAAGCCATCTCACAACAGCAAGGGCGCTTCGTAGTTTTCAAACCAAGTACGTGCCGAATCTTGAAGGGCGATGTAAACGTAACGAAGTTTCCGGGCTTCGTCCCAACCATTCAAACGAGCAACGCGCTCGAAGCCTTCAAGCGAGTCCTCGATCTATTCAAAGGTGTCACCGTGGAGGACCACTGCTGTACGTGGTCAATCCACATTGAAGTGAGATGGAGATGGCATCGGCTGCGTGGCCATCGGAGTGACGCTTGTGCTTGAGGTCTGGACAGGTCTTGATAGATCGATTAGGGGAACAAACTCGTACTGCTCACCACGTAGTCGGCGACTCGTGCGTTGGTGCACAGGTGTTAATTATGCTGGCTCCAATCTTCTGGGATCTGGGCTTCTCTCCCTTGCCTGTGGTGGGCTTGGAATCATACCCAACACCTCCACCAGAATGTTACTAATAAGTATAGCACTTGGTACTTCACAAACTATCTATTTAGGGCGAACCTGTGCCCGTAAACTCAAAACTAAAATGGTCAGCCGAAATGTCCCTTGCTCGCTGACTCCAACTTCGTTGGTCTCTTCTACTTCACCTCGAGTTTCGTGCTGGGCCCGTGGCGTAGCATCGTAGAACGTCCAGGGTGGCGTTCCATTGAGCAGCTTTCTTGCTACTTGTGTGGTGGCTTTTAAAAACGCAAATTGTTGCACGTATCTTCTGTGATACGTATAACTGTGGCGCTATGAATGTGAGAGACGCTGTAGTGGAGGGCTCCGGTAATTTTGACCACCTGGGGTTCTTTGACGTGCACCTAAATCTGAGCACACGGGCCGATGTTTCCGCCTCCATCGGGAATGCAGCCACTACAGCCAAGATTCGATCCTGCGACCGGCGGCTCAGCAGCCGAGTACCTTAGCCACTAGACCACCACGGCGGGGCTACGACCTTTAGCTCTCCTGGCTGTGTAAATAATGGTATCGGTGCCAAAAGTGCTATGAGATGTGGTATGACTGCACTGCAAATACAAGTAAGTAGTCTTAGCATGAGATTTACGACATGTATGTTATAATTTATAATAAATGGTCTTGCTGCCCTTGCGGTGATTTAGTTCCCAAGATATGGTGCAAAACTGGCGAATATAGGCAACAGGCCTCAACATAGAATTGATGACATGGATGTCATGTAAGTCATGAGTCACATCTACACGCCACGCTTGAAGTTCGCTAGCTCCACATATACCAAATTTAATATTACGGGACTTGAATGAATGACGAAGGTAGTTAACACGATGATCACGAGGCGCCCTGCAACATGGCCGTAGCTGTGCAAGTAACCGTTGAACGTGAAAATATCTCGCGGGAAAACCATAGTTAAGAGGCTGGATGGGCTTCTGCTTTCACAAGAAAATATTGGGTAACCAAGCATACAACGCGTCAACCTGGCAAACAGCTCCGCCCTTTATGGGTGCTGAAAAAGTGAAGTCAGCGTCAAAAAGCTACTCGTGAAAGCTTCACGACTACCGTGGCTATCGGAAGAGGATATTAAGATTATCATCAGATCGAGAGGAGGCATGGATATCAAAAAGATTGCCCGCAGCTTCCCTCGGGGGAACACTGAGGAGGATGCGGAGCATATAATTGGTTAACGGGGTGTTAAAGTGCGACTTACTTGGGTCGATGGCTAAATTGGTTAACGTGGTTGTGAAATGGGGTGTTAAATTGCGACTTACTTGGGTCGATGGCTAAATTGGTTATCGTGGTTGTAGGAGGGGGTGTTAAATGAGTGAACACGTACACACGTATGCGAAAGGGCGGCGCTGGTCGAATTGACGTCGATCATTGTGTTTGTGGATTCGTTGGCATTCATTTCACGGCGACTTCGGACGTCGACGCGCCGTACAAACCAACGGACGAGCGGCAACTGAGCGAGCGAGCGCCGACCTTGAGTATATATACAGCGCGACGGCGCATGCGTTGTCAGCTGTCGAATGTTCTCGAAGGAGAAGCGCGCGCGCGGCACAGATGGTGGGCGACGGCGCGACGGCGCATGCGCTGTCAGCTGTCGAATGTTCTCGAAGGAGAAGCGCGCGCGGCACAGATGGTGGGCGACGGCGCGACGGCGCATGCGCGCGCGTCAGCTGTCGAATGTTCGAGAATCAGTGCGGACGGCGCGGACGGCGCACTACAAGGCGCGAGTATAAGATGCTTCCGCATCTAAAAGGTGGGCGAGTTTAAAACTTCCCAGGCTATACCAGCAGCGACGGGTCTTACCACGAATGACATGACAGTTGACATTATCTGCTCGAACATTACGCAAAATGTAATGGTCGCCAGCACGTCCAATGGAAGAAATGCGAAAACATTACCAGAATAGAAGTCATTGCCATTGGCAAAGCCATGTATGAAGTGCACACATAGCTGAAACCAGCCAAACATCCAAGGGTGCGATTAGAGGCATCGATTGAGAACTGAGTCCTGATCAGCTTCGAGAACTCATATGACAATAGAAAAACCCAAGTGTATTGGACGCCAGAAGAATGAAATCCGCGAGCTCGGTCAACGTTTTCTTCAATGTGCTTATAGTGCCGTATTATGTCCAATGTGCTCCCAGTCTGATGAAATGCTTGCTATACTGCAGACAGGTGAACTCCTGCTAGGCATGTGGGAAGTTGGGCCACAGAGCAGTCGTATGCCACACACCAAGAGACGGCATACGCAGAAGCTGTGGCGCAGAAAGCCCAGATGACACACACACGTGTACACCCAAATGCACTTTATGAGGAGCGCCCCACCCGGCTACTGAAAGAGCATTTGGACGCATATTACATTTTCATATGTTGTCAGACACAGAAGAAGACTACGAAGAACTCGGAACCACTAAAGCCCCGTGGGACATTCCCCAGAACCAAAATAAGTCCTCCGCAGAGAAGTAAGTGTAAGAAGTCGCATATCACAATCAGCCTGTAACCCACACACATCGGCTAGAAGACGACAATAGAGCGACGGAGACAAGACCCCGAGCGAAGTCTTGATCTAGGAACCGACTCCAACTGAAAGGACTTCGCCGTGCCGGATCCAAGACCCCATCTAGGTCGAAACATGCATCGGTACACATCCAGTCACCCAACCTAGTACTCTCCTGGGCAGGCAGGATCTGTAGTTAGAGAACCCAGACTGTTGGAGCTCAACGGGATCCAGGAGGCGTAACCGAATGTTCAAAGAAGATGGAGAAGCGGAGCGTTAACGTGAGTACCGGGTCCCATGACCACAACCAAGAGCATAATCATGAGACAGAAAGAATGAAAAGTGAGAATTCAAACCTCAGGGCAATAAATCAAAATAGGCTAACGCAACAAACTGAAATCTGGAAGCAATTTATTGAGAGAAAAACAATCAAAAAGCATCGATAAGGAAATTCTCATCCCTGCATCTGCAGGAGACGAAGTTGTTTAAGCAAAGCAGAGTACAGTATGAGGTACACTACACTAAAAGCAGTGAAGCACAAGAAGAAGGAAATGAAACAATCATCGTCTTCTTTCTCAGAAAACATAAAAACGCCTATTGACGGCATCACAAAACTCACCAGTGCTGTTGGACAAATTCAAGTGACTAATAATGACTTTAGAAAGGGCCTTAGAGCCTTCTGAGAAAGATCAAGACCCCAGAAATGATTACCATGGCAATAGACAATCGAGGGCAAGGTCGGTGCCCCCTGCTCCGACCAGCCAGCCTAACCCCTGAAACAGAGGACACCAGTACAAAATATGGCGCACACTAAACAAGAGTGCGAAGTCTGGCAGTGGAAATGTGAGAGCTACAATAACAAACAAGCCGCTCTCCAACAATTCATGCGCACATAAGTTTACAAGCCGGATATACTAGCACTGTAAAAAACTGGCAACGGTTATGTTACAATCACGGACTACAAGGCAATAAAGTCCAAATCTATTGGCAGGGGCTCGTACACTCTAGTCAATCAGAAACACACATGTATGACACGTTGCCGAGAATTCAGCCAAAAGCCTTGGAGCACATCTTGGTAGAGGCATTATATCAACATGGAAAAATGAAAGGAGTAACAGCCTCTTTACTCTTAACGTGTACAGCTAACATAGACGTAAGTCGCACTTGTGAAAGTTGTTTGAAAAACAACCAAAATCGCAGTTCGCGATTCACTAATTAATTCGGTGACTTCAACGCACGCCATCAGCTATGGGGCTACATTACAACGCAGCCCAAGGGAAGAGATCTGTGTAAACGTGCAAACGAACTCGGTGTAACGCTAATAGCCGACAAAGCATGTCCCACTAAAATGGGCAAATCAGTCTGCAAAACACTACACCATATCTGACGCTCCCTAAAAACATAGAAAACATCGAGTGGGTGAGTACAGCAATAGAATTTGGGAGCGACCGGTATGTACTAGAGATGAACAAAAATGTCGGCTGTGCTAGAACGAAATAATTCTCGATTCTTGACTGGGACATGTTTTGCAGATCTAGATCCCAAAGACAATTCATTGACACTCCTCAAAACCTTAACGAATGGAGTCAACTTCAAGATGAGATAAAAAAGCTGCAAAGAAAATTATTACATAAATACCGCCGTTACGGATGCTAAACTAGCGCACATGATCGAGAAAAAGCAGAATCTAACGCAGGATTAGAACGAACGCCGAATAAAGTGGAATCTAATACAACAAATTACCAGCCTTAAAAATATATATAAAAATATTTCTCATACCTAAGTCATCAATAATAGAATAAATTTTGTGAAATTATTGACGAAAAACTTAAAAATGGGAACACATGGCAATTAGTCAAACATCTTCATGACGAAGAAAATACTAGGACAAATCAAGCACACAATTTGTAAGATACATATGACTGAAAAGCAAGGACATGGGAACGGTCACGGAAGAACTGATTCAGAAATATCTCCTTTTGAACAAGGGTGAAATAAGACTGTACAGTTACATACAAAGGTATGCCACTGCCAGATTTAGACAAGACTTTCACGAGTGCAGAGGTAAGAAGAGAATTAAATCATTTAAACATAAGATCCGCCTCAAGTCTAGATGGTGTAACAAACAAAGCACTTGGAAACCTAGATGAACACTCAATGACCGGTTAACATAGTTCATCAACGAGGCATGGAATACTGCACAGTGCCAGAGTAATGTAAAGCATCACAGGCTCTCAATCCCGAAGCCAGAAAAACCACCAACCTTAAATAACCTGCGACTTATTTTTCTTACGTTGTACATGAGTAAAGTAGCTGAATACGCTATCCAAAACAGGCTAAAAAACCATTTAGAGGATTAAAAAGTATACCCACTCAAAACGATTGGCTTTAGACCAGCCCTCTCGACCCAAGATGCTATGATATAGCTCAAGCATCACATATTGAACGGACACTCCAGAACCACCAAAGCCATTCTAGGACTTGACTTAGAAAGAGCTTTTGATAACGTCAAACATGAATATATTGATACCAGCCATCATCCACAATCGTGCTCCTGAGACTTGGGAAGAGGCTTTACGAATGCGCAAAGTCTTCTCTTCGGAACTGTACTGCGAAGCTTAGAGTTGGAGACAATTACACGGAACGGCTACAACTCGGAGATGCTCCACAATGTTCCATTCTTTTTCTAGTACCCTTCAACGTATGCATGATAGGTCTCTCCAGAGTTTTGAATAAGATAATGAATGATGAACACACTGTTAATGCTGGTGGTATCACCATCTGGTGCTCATATAAAAGCAAAGTTGAAATACACGATGCATTAGATCAAGCATTTAGGACGTTGAAGCAATACCTAAAGTCCACGGTGCTAGAATGACCCTCACACAAATCGGAGCTACTATCATACTGGAAAGAAAAAGGGGGGGGGGAGACCAAAAGGCTGGCAACCACTGCCCGAAAGCAAGAACAAATGATCCACCTCTCGGGGCAAAATCCCCAGACCTAATGAGATTAGAGCTCGGGGATATTTTATCGGCGCTAAAAGAGGGAACACAGCGCTTTCAAAGATCATGCTCAAAACAAAGAACGCGTCCAAACAAATCAAAAGACGTCAAGGAAAACATAAAAGCATGAGGAAGACAACCTCCCCTAGCTTTTCAACTGCTTTTTCCTCAGTGATGTGATATATTCAGCGGCAATTTATAACTGGTCGCGAAATCAAGCACAATATTTGGACGCTACTAGTGAAAAAGTAAAAGCAGCCTGTTGGACCTAGGTATTTACAATACCCTAACTGAAAAACCGGAAGCACAAAGAACGTCACAGCTAATCCGACTTTCAACAGCCAAAACAAACAAGGATGCTCTTGGTAAAATTGCGATCAATCTCACAATAGCAACTGATAGTTACGTTGAAATACAGGAACGAACTAAAAATAATTTAGTGGTTGCTCCGCTACTGACTAAACTGAAGTGAACTTTATTTTGTCCTGAGAAGACAAGTCCCTCTAAGGGGGCTCGTCCGCGGGCCGCGACCACGACGGGACCGGGAGGTGAAACTCGACGGCCAGGTCGTGGGCTCTCTGGACAGCCCGAACTTCATCTTTCTCTTTCGGACCTGTAAGGAAAGCGGTCCACTTTTCCTCCATGGCTGGAGACCCTGAAGCCCCGCACAGCATGGAGCATTGTCACAGCATATGTTGCAAATTGCATCTCGGGAGCCCACATCGAAGGCAGCCCGGCTTTATTTTACTCATAAAACGTAAATAAGAAATAGGTGAAAGGTAAGCACCTGTTTGTAACAGACGTAAAGTGAGAGTTTGTGGTCTCGTTAAATGAGAATGAGCTAGAGGAAACCGTTTCCACTCAAGGCGGTAGTGCTCACAAATTTTGTTGTACGTTAGGAGCGGGTCCCGCTTCCAAGGCTCGCCCTTGGGCCTTGGGCCACCCTCCCTTCTGGCGCGGCGAGTAAGGTCTCGCGCCTGGAAGTCAGCTAGCTCGTTGGCGTTAGGGATGACGAGGTGAGAATCTTGGCCCACGTGGCCGGGGAACCAGATCAACTGTTTAGTATCGGCCCACGTTGCACGCGAGAGCACGCGGGCTGCCTCTTTACAAACCGAGCCGGCGCAAAATGCCCTAGCTGCGGCTTTAGAGTCTGTGTAGACTGATGTGCAATCTGTGGTCGCCAAAGGTAATGCTACAGTTACTTGTTCCGCGCGGTCTGCATCCGTGTTGGGGAGATTTAGAAAAGTAAGGTGTTCACCTTGTAGCGGCGTTAAGGCTGCTACGAAGTTCTTGAAAATAACGTATTGAGCGGCGTCCACGAAAGCTACAGAATCGGGCATGGTTGCAGCCGCTTTGAGGAAAGCGGCTGCTCTAGCCTTACGTCGGCCGCAGTTGTATGTGGGTGCATGTTACCTGGGAGCGGGAAACGATGAGGCGTTCGCGAAGCTCTGACGGCCGCGTGGACTCTCTTTGGTTGATGATTGGAGAGCTTATTTTGAGATACGCCAGGAGTTGACGTCCCGCCTCAGTCGAGGAGAGTAGAGCAATCTGGGCTAGCTTCAGGGCCTCAACAATCTCACTGAAAGTGGTTTGAAGGCTTAGCGCTATAGGTTTCTGTGTGCTAGTTTGTATGGGGAGCCCAAGCACCTGTTTGATACTCTTTCCAGTGATCAGATCAAGCTTGTTCTCATGTCCTTTAGTCCAGGTGTGAGCTACGGCTACGTAATTGATGTGGCTCATGAGAAAAGCGTGGAAGAAACGCCGTAGATTTTCTCTCGATCGTCCACCTCGTTTGTTGGCAACGTGTTTATTTAGTTTAGACATGGAGTCAGCCTTAGTGGCTATGCGCTTCATGCTGAATCCGTTGCTGCCATCATCCTACAGGATCACTCCTAGTATACAAACCCAAGTGACTTGTTGTGTTTGCTTACCGTCTTCTGTGTATACAGAGATGGGGGAGTTGGGGATCCATTTAGTGCCTAGTTTCGGCCTGTAGAGTAAAAGCTCAGATTTTTGTCCGATCGCCGTCAGCCCGTCTGTCGGAGGAAGGCCTGCACCTTGTCCACCGCCATCTGTAAATTGCGCTCGATGGCCCCGTCGCTACCGCCCTCACACCAGATGGTAATATCATCGGCGTAGAATGCAATCGATTGAGCTCCATTCTCTCGATAGAGCCCTTAAAGCTAAGTTAAAGAGCAACGAATAGAGAACTGCTCCTTGAGGTGTGCCTCTGGGACCCAAGTCGTACGTCTTGGAACCCAAACAGTCAAGTCTAATGGTGGCTTTGTGGTCTGTGAGAAGTGACCGCACGTATGCATAGAAGCAGTTACCGAGTCTAGCGTCAACAATCTCTTGTAGTATGTGCGAGTGCTTAACGTTGTCGAATGCCTTTTCTAGATCTATTTGAAGCACGGCCCTGGTGTTCTTGGACTTACCCGTTAAGATCTTGTGCTTCAGAATAAGCATGACGTCCTGTGTCGACATGGACGGGTGGAAGCCTATTTGATTAAAAAGGAGGAGGTGTTTTTTCCGCATGTTTCATGGCCCGTTTGAGAATGACGTGCTCAGCCACCTTGCCAACACACGAGGTGAGGGAGATTGGCCTGAATGAGCCAAGCTCACGGGGTTTTCCCGGCTTAGGTATGAGCACGACGGCGGCTTCGTGCCACTCGAGCGCGATTTCGCCAGATTCTCATACCTCGTTGATGTGTTAAGTGAGAAGGTCTATCTCCTCGTCTGCTAGATTTTTGAGTAGTTTGTTTGTGATCCCGTCTGAGCCAGGGGCTGATCTACAGTGCAGCTCAGCGAGTACTGCCCGCACCTCCGCACTCCTGAAGGGAGAAACCAATGGGTCTTCTTCCGTGTGCATTGGAGGTGGGTGGTAATCCGTGTCTGAGCTCGATTCGGTACAGAGGTAGCGCGACGTGAGCTCGTCTGTAGTCAGTTCGTTCGTAAAATTTTCCTTGCGAAGCTTATGAATTACGCGATCTATGGTGAGTTACTGATTTTATGGGTTTGTCCCTTAACCGATGTTTAAGCAAGTTTCAGTTGGATGCTTTACTCATTTGGGCGTCTACCAGGTTGCATACCTCGTCCCATTGCTGTCTAGCTTAAGTGCGACTGTGCTCTTCGATTTGCTTGTTGAGCTCCGCGATCTTTTTGAGAAGACGGCGGTAGAGCTTTCTTGTTTTCAATTTAGCTTGTAGGGCTTGCTGCGCCTCGATGGGGTGAGCAAGTCGGCTATCTATGCGCTCTACATCGCGATTGGTTTCGATTTCTTTAGTGGCTCTCGTTAAATCCTTTTTTAACAGAGTGAACAGGTCTCGAACACAGGTGTAGGCGTTGTCATCTTGCTTTCTAAGGGTGCGAAAATGATCCCAGTCGACTACCTTGAATTTACGCGGTGGTGGACTGGATGTGACGATGGTGATGCTACAGATGTAGTGATCACTACCTAGGTGGACCTGTGTTTCTCCGCTACCTGGAAACATGCAACCTATATATATTTGTGGAATGTAGTGATCACTACCTAGGTGGACCTGTGTTTCTCCGCTACCTGGAAACATGCAACCTATATATATTTGTGGAATGAGGGTGGCTCGCACTAAAGTTTTGATTGAGAGTCGAGACAGAGCCTTGAAGGATACCTGCTTTGTGGACGCGCGGAGCACAGGGGCCGACCCAGCTACTCTGCAGTCTTAGTAAATCACAAAGGAAGCTGCACAAACGCTGATCAATTAACACCAATAAAACTGAGATCGCAGAGCAATAGCTATAGCAATGGCATAGATGAACAATCATGTAAGCTTTTTCAGGGCAAATCAACTTTCAATTTAATAATGGCGCATAAACTTACTGTGACTCCAGGCAGGCTATAACTGCTTTTAGCAGGGCAAGGATTGCTTCACAGGCGGCCGCAGTGGTCGTTACAATGAAAGTCATGGATATGAGGTACATTTACTGGTTCCCCGGACGCATAGGGAGAATCGAAGGCCTACGAGTCAATCTAAACGAATCAGCCAAAAGCATTGCTCATAATCTTACCGACCGGCACGCTTATACAGTGCCCCGACTCCGCTAAATTGTTTCCGCTACACAAAGATAAACTCGCCACGTATTTTAATATCACTAAACACTATTTTATGGGCAGAAGAATTTATCCACGCCCCCAAGCAAACGTACACAGAGCACAAACCATAACACTTAGACAACTACAGACAAAATCGTAGTATTCACCGTTTGAAATCATTGAGTGGTATGCAGCGGAAGAAATAGAAGAACATACAAAGACTACAACTGAAATTCATGCACATAAGACCACATTCTCTGGGACTGCGGTTCACTGGAGCCGGGTATTAGGCGTGAACGCTTCAAAAGGCTCATCAGAACACCAGCTTTGAATCCAGGCTGTCGAGTACGCCCATGACAAGGCTAGGAGGCTCGACCTCCCTGTTGCGTCATGGGAATAGCCAAGTGGGCGCTTTCGCCTCATACGTAATTAGGCGACGTAAGTATACGATAGTAGAATACGTAAATAGACGAGGAAGGTAAATGACACGTATTAACAAGATAATCATGATATGCGTGTCATGTAAACATGACTACATGCTACAGTCATAGCTCGCTCGTGGCTGTTTTGCTGGCCCCACGTATACCATATTTGGTATCATATGACGTGAGTAGACGGAAGGTGAATGACACATCCAAACATGACAATCATGGCATGCGTGTCGTATAAAACATGACTACAAGTTACGTTCACAGCGTGCTCGCGGCAGTTTCGTTAGTTTCACATATACCAAGTTTAGCATCACGTGACGAGTATAGACGACAAAAGTAAATAACGTGTCCAAACACTAAAAACATGACACGGAAGAGATGGATGGTGTAACCTTCGTCCACATTGTGGCGTTGTGTTGATATTAAAGTGGTACATCAACCTTCTTCATTTGTGCTTCGCATGGCATCAATTTCACTGTACACGGGCCAGCCAATTTCTACGTGTAGGTAAATGTATTTGAGGGGTAAGGCACGACGAGGATAACGTGCAGAGGGTGCACACTAATCGAGTGCCACTTCTGCTTGCACTGAGCGTAATTTTACCATATGCTCGAAATATGCAAAACCAGCACGCCCTGCCTACCGTTCTTACACCTAAATCGAAACACAGTGCTACTACGTTTCGTTCCCATGTAATTGCAGCTGGCTTCAGCGCGAATCGAACTGCTGACTTTGATCATATCATCGCAACACCTTGCTGCAAAAGCAGGCGGCTAGGCCAACCAGCAAAAGACGCGCCTTTTTTCGCAGCACGTAAACTTTAAGGAAACGGTGTGGGGGAGAAAGAAGAAGAAAGGTACGAGCCATGCACCGTGTTCGACGGCACATCAGGAACTGGTGGCTTGCAGGATGCAGCATTTTCTTTTCTTAAAGTGCATAACGCTCTACGGTTTTTTTTTCACGAGTGGGACGACGTAGTTGAGGTTCATCATCTGTTGCTACGTCCAGTAGTGCTGGCTGAATAGTTGTCATTTCGTCACTGGGCTGCGCTCCCGGTGACGCAGCCCAGTGCCTCGGAATCATTGCATGACGTCGTAGCGGATTTTCTGTCTGGAATTCGTTGGCGAACTTGATCTGCATGACGGTGCACGATGCCGTAGTCTGTCTCTACAGACATCACTCTAGAACCCTCTATTGACCAAACCTTCCCCGTTGGGCACTTCTCACTGGCTCCATATATTACGAACATACACGGCATCGCCTGGTGCAATCTTCCACTGCTTGCAGTCCAATGTCGTCCTAAATGCTAGCAGCTCCCTAGGGGGACAACACAGATAAAGTCTTGTTCGCTTTTTGTAAACCAGAAGCATTTTCACAGGGGAAAGTCCAGATTTTTGGAGCCCGTTTTAATAATGGCGTAACCACCTCGCTAACGACGTATGAAGATCGTTCGTACAAGTTTCAGCCTGTCTTCACAGTGCGCACCG
This sequence comes from Rhipicephalus annulatus, assembly GCA_013436015.1. Classification (NCBI taxonomy): domain Eukaryota; kingdom Metazoa; phylum Arthropoda; class Arachnida; order Ixodida; family Ixodidae; genus Rhipicephalus; species Rhipicephalus annulatus. The sequence goes on from WOVY01009243.1 coordinate 1,244,620, forward strand.
CGTGCTCGGCCATTCCGTTGCTCTGAGGGTGATAGGGAGAGATGCTATAGTGAATGATATCATTTCGATGCCTAAAATAAACAAATTCAAGGCCGACTAACTACGCACCGTTATCCAGAGCAAACTTAGCGTGGTAGCCCAAAATGGCTGAACAGTGTGCGCAGCGCGTGGCCAGTGCTGCTTCATGTTGCCTGCCGCAAAGGGATCGCCTCTAGCCATTTACTATGAGAGTCAACGACTCTGAATAGCATCTTGCGTTGAACATGTCCTGCAAAGTCGACATGGTGCCTCGACCATCTCTCCTGCGTTTCAGGCCACCTTACTGGCTGCTGGGCCAGTGGCATCAGTAACGCTTCACCGCGGCTTCTACAACTCCAGGCGACTCCCTTAATGTCTTCATCTGGCCTGGGCCATCAGATCTGTGACCTTGCAACCGGTTTAATTGTAGAAACCCCCTGATTAGCAGCATGTACTTCAAAAGCCTCGTGCGATCAACTGATGGTACTAAAATCTTGGGGCCTTGGTACAGCAGCCCCTGTTGAATCGATATCTCGCGCCGCTTTTTTGTGCTATTCCGATATGTCTAGCCCAAAGGTGCTTCCACTTCCTGGTTAGCCATCGACAACATACCTGTGTACCTCGGCAAGCGGGCTGTCCACTGCCGCTGAGGCTTGTAGTCACTTCACCGGATTAGCTGGTTCGTCCCACCGGTGCAGCAAGAGCGAACACTTCGTTGAGTTTTCCGCGGCACTGACTACATGCTGCAAAGGTAGAGGCAAAATCAGCATTTACGAGCTGTTTACAGGGCTTGTATTCCAGGCGATACTCGTGCCCAGAAGAAGCGCACACGTTTAAATTCTTGCCGCAGCATTGCCAGTGTTTGACGATCTGGTCTTATTAAGCCCAGCACAGTCTGGTGATCTATATCAATAAGAGATTCTCGCCCGCGAAGATATTCTCGAAATCTTGTAACCCTAAATACATAAGCGAGTGCCTCTAGCTCAATTGAAGAATAGTTTCTTTCGGCAGCTGTCAACTTTCGGAGTCTGAATCCGATAAGCTGCTGCTCACCGTCAATGCAATGGTAGTGAACGGCACCAATTTCATACGGTGAAGCGACGCATCTTAACTTGAGTTCCCGGTCAGGATCGAAATAGGCAAGCACAGGCGCTGAACAAAGTCAGCCTTTGGCACTCTTGAATGCAGTTTGTTCCTTCGCACCTCTCACCCACCCGGCTGCTCTTTTAGAAGTGCGTACAATGGTGACAACATTGTGGTCAAATTGGGCATAAATTTTTTATAAAACGTTATCAAGCCCAGGAATGAACAAACTTCACAGACGTTTCTTGGCGACCCAGCTAACCTGCTAACTTCGACGTTTTTTCTCGATTGGGTGTAGGCCTCTGACATCGTTATGACGGCTGAGATAAGCTACTAATGGCTCATGAAAACCGCACTTATCAAGACGCAACATAATACTATGTTTACGGAAGCGCTGTAACACTAACTTTAGGTTTCTGTGCTTCCCCTTCTTCTCGGACACTGGAACTAGATCTTTCCTGCACTGCTGTATGCCTTACAAGATGGTTTTTATTTTTTTTAAATAGCGAAAGCGGAAGAAATACAGACTGTTGTATCGAAAAGCCCTTTATTGTTTATTACTGCCATTTCACTGGAGTATTAGTCCAAAAAATGTGATTGTATGCATCTCAAAAGTCTACTATGGCGAACTGCTCGCCACCACGCAAATGAATAAAGATGTCATCTATCATGGCTGCGGAGAGTGCTCTACATCAAACGCGGGGTTGAACGTGGCTTTTTATTTGCCACAAATTCTTTTTTAGCACGGGGACTACCGGTGTGGCCCATTCAGAGCGTGATACGAGTGATAGGATTCCTTTGGACACCAACCTTGTATAACTCGTTTAAGTATTTTTTGTGAAATGCAAATAGAACACTCCTTGCCTTGCAAAATATTGGTGATGTTCCATCCCTGAGTAGAAGACGCACTGATGGTGCCTTGGTGAGCTCAAAGCCTTCTTTGAATAGGTCTGCAAACTCTTCTTTGAAGTCCGTGCTCTACAGAACGGCGAGTGCAGCAACTGACAGAGGAAGTGTCTTTTGCCGTTCGGCTTTTGTATTTTGTTTTGTGACGTTCAAACTTCCAAGCTACCGTCTTCTGCTGTCACTTTAACCATTATATCTTTCCTTGCTCTGCTGAGGTCATGCTCATAACTTTTGTATCTTGTTTTTAGGTTACTGCTGCCAGCGCCAGTAACTCCGCTTCGAGTCAATTCTTTTTTGGAAAACAACTGCATTTGCAGATTCTTTTTCACTCCGCACACTATGCGTTTCTTCAACATCATATCCCACATTGTGCCGAAATTGCAGTTTTGGCTTAGCTTCCTAATTTCCTCAATGAATGCATAAATCAACTCGCCTTCCTGCTAGCATCGGTTAAAGAACCTGAATCCTTCACCAATTTAATGCGGAGTGGGATCATACTAGTCGTTCCGCAAGTTCACAACTTGCTCAAATGTTGCCTTCCTCGGCTTCTCGGGCGCATGTCTTCCACACAGAATACCGACTGTTTTCGATCGAAGTGTGGCTAAAAGTAGCGCTCTATTTTTTAAAATCGTCTGTAATTACATTCGTTTCGTAACAAGCTTCAGTTTTGATAACATCGGACGATCACATGTCTTTTTTCTGTTGAACTCCGGTAGCGCTTCACTCATGGTGCTCCGTAGATCCGTTGGGTCATCTTGGTCATACTTGATAGAAGGAGAAGTTCTCGTGGCCACTGTTACAAAATCAGGCAGCTAGACCGCTCCGCAACAAATGGACAGGCATCAACCAGCAAAAGACCTGCCTTTATTTGTAGCACCTTAACACAAGAGAAACGGGGTGGGGAGAAGGAAGAATAAAGATACGAGGCATGCGCAAAGTTTGACTGCGCATCAGCAACTGGTGGCTTGCAGATTGCAGCACACCTAAGCCTGTTCACTTGTAAGTGGGTGTTGGTTGCAAGACCACTCCGTATAAACGCTGAGCGCAAACACGCAGCATAAATCTTTTTGCACTGAATAGTGACAAGAGCTGCAGCCGTCAGCTGATTGATTGATATGTGGGGTTTAACGTCCCAAAACCACTATATGATTATGAGAGACACCGTAGTGGAGGGCTCCGGAAATTTAGACCACCTGGGGTTCTTTACCGTGCACCCAAATTTGAGCACATGGGCCTACAACATTTCCGCCTCCATCGGAAATGCAGCCGCCGCAGCCGGGATTCGAACCCGCGCCCTGCGGGTCAGCAGCCGAGTACCTTAGCCACTAGATCACCGCGGCGGGGCGATGCAGCCGTCAGCTGAATAAAATACTTGAATGGCACACGGTGCGGTATTTGAACACTGACGCTGTATTGAGCTAGCAAGCTCAGCCAATTTCCCAATACAGTTTGTTTTTCTTGGACAGCTAGTTTGTTTTTCTCGAAATGTATAGCGATTGTCTATTTGCTGTAGCTTCAGTGTATAAACGTACCACCACGTTTGTTTCCGTAACAGTTGGTAATACTGTGCAGGACAAAAATTCTTCAATGTGACAAGACCGCGGAAGTATCGCTGAACTGCCATAATTCACTTTTGACTTTTTCTCCTGGCACTGCTTGCACTAGAAATGGCAAAGTATCACGGGCACTTTTCAGCTCTGAGACATTTTAAGTCTATTCTTCGAGCTCTCAATTGCAAGATTGTGCGCCAGGTTTTCAGAAAGATGAAGGAGCGGTGCCCATAGCTCACGAAATGCGAGATGAAAGCACCAAGAAACACGGTTTTTCTGCGTGCAATGAGAAAACCAAGCAAGCACGGCCCGTCCGAGCAACCGCAGCTTTGCCCTCTCTCCGCTATGGTGGTGAATGGTGCTGCGCAAACTCGAGCCTTTTTAAACGGGGTGGCCAGTGGACGGTTGTGCAGCGCCAGCAGTCAATTTTAGGAGCGAAGCTCCTTCGGCGTCAGACGCTTTCTCGCAGAATGTTGTAGTAGTCACTTCTAGTTAGAATTGAATAGTTGCTCAGAAATGGCAAGGTATAGTCCTTGTAACTAGTACCACAAGTTGGTGTTAGTGGTTTTTGTATAGTTGACGAATAAAGAGCGTATATGGTGCTGTTATAATTATAAATTCACAGAATATTCACAGAGTGCATGATGACAAGTGGAGCGAAGCGTCTTTCCGTCTGAAGCATGCTCTAGTGTTATAGAAGTGGACGGACGGACAGACAGATATAAGAGGGATGAACACTAACCAATGAACGAACGGATGCTTCGCCACACTAATCATCATTCACACCATGGTTATGCTATGAATTTTTTTTCATTAAGAAACTCGCTAGCAGACGTTGCCTGCGTCAGCACAGCGTGTGGCAGAGGGGAGGGCGCGCGCGTGAGTACTGGTGCTGTAAATGCCTCGGAGAGAAATGCGCAGAGAAGAGGGGCTGAGCGTAGGTTAGCAGACGGTCATTGAGTTGGCGCTGAGAGGCGAGAATGGGGAGTACAGAGAAGTAGAGGGAATTACGCGCAACTGTTAGAAAGGGGCACTGAGGAGAGTTGCGCAAGCGTAGTTCGAAAGCGGATGCCGACACCATGGGACATAGACCCGAGCACGAGGTGCTCCGCATCTAATAGAAGCTGCAAAAAAGTACCGATGTCGACGGCAAAGAGTCGTGCCTTCGTGGAGCGAGCAATGACTTGCAGAATGCGAGGAGTTCCTGCGCGCGTTAGCGGCTCAAGCTACGAACCCGCTTCTCCCATGTTGCCGAAAAGTAGTGTAATATGGCTTGCGAATGAGCACAGGAACCCATTATCGGGTTACTATGGAGCGCAGTCAGTCATTTGTGCCCCTAACTGACGTCGGTTTGAAGCTGTTCACGTCGCTATGAATGTTTCTTATGTGCTGTTGATTTTGTCTTTTCTCAGATTAATTAATACGACATTTCTAGGTATATGTTGGCAACTTCAGCTAACACGATTGATTAATTGCTTGATTTTCTGATAGGTAAGTTATAACGGCCCAAGACCACTATATGATTCTGAGAGATGCCCTATTGAAGGGCTCCGTTCTTTTATTGTGCACCGCAATCTGAGCACACGGGCCAAGTGCATTTTTGCCTCCATCGAAAATGCAGCCGCCGCCGCCGGAATTCGTTTCTAAGACCTGCGGGTCAGCAGCTGAGTACCTTAGCCACTAGACCACCACTGCGGGGCCACTTTAGCTGCCACAAGTTAACTCACAATCATGGACGTTAGTCGTCGGGATGGAACTGTAACCCTAGTCGTTAACATGGGTGCACCTACCTCGAACGGTGCTATTACTCCTAAACATCAGTACACATTGCATGAGTTCCCATATAATAATACGCAATGGGCACTGCTCTCAAAACGTTTTACTTTTGTTTTAATTCAATTCCTACGACAGGGGATGAGCCATGCGTTCTTTCTATATAGTTTCACTAGCTGAAAAATACAATTTACTCAAATTGTATATACTCAATGTTTCTTCGTTGTCTCACTTGCCAGTAGTGTTACAATTATTGCTCCCATATTAAAAATAGTTTATTAGAGTACAATGTTTAGACATCTAAATGAGCAGCATACTAGTACTGTTGTGTGTGCTTAGGAAAATACTTGCCTTAACTCTCTTTTTTTTGCATTGCAGAAGCAAGAAAAAAAAGCATGAGGAGCCCATTTACATTGTGCCACTGAAGAGGTGACGTACGGAACTACCTGCAAACAAGAAAATCGCAAAGTGCAATAACATTGTTGGGCTAAATCTTTACGAAGGAGCGCTGTGCACTAAGGAATTCAGTGCGCAGGTTTGCTGCAGCGGGCAATATACATTGTATGTTTCATGTTAGTTATTCGTGGACCCAAGGCTCGTGGTGCAAACGTGAAAAGCACACTACAGTGTCAGTTTGTGGTACACTGTGAATGTTTTTTGACATTTCTATTTTTTCCTTATCCGTGTATGGGATCGTGACGAGAGGAAGATACTTAGCTATAAAGGACATTCAAAATATGAATAAATAATGTTTTTTTTAGTTTTGTAATTAACAAAGTCTGGGTGCTATCAAAGATGCCAATTCAAAGAGCCAAATGGCGCCTTAGAATTTGCATCACATCTAACAGCATTTTATGACAGAAGTTCTTTGCAGTGGTGAGCGAATTGTAGACGGCTTTTACCCTGTGATAACACAATTCTTGCAACAACTTTTACAAAAAGGGTCTTCAAGATTGTCGCATGCTATTTAAAAACTACAGAAAGGAAGCATCTGCGTACTTTGTCAAAATGGTTGATTGGGCGAGTTGGTGATACATGACTAATATGAAATGGAAGCGCACAACGTAGATGCAGACGGAAAGACAGGGACAAGCGCTACCTGTCGCTTGTCCCTGTCTTTCCGTCTGCATCTACGTTGTGCGCTTCCATTTCATATTAATCTGCGTACTACCTGCGGCGTTCTTTTTACTGTGGAAGAATGCATCTTCAGATGTGCACAAACATTAGAATGGTAATAATTATGAAAACTTAAACAATTAGCTTTTTAACCAATTAGGATCACTTGACGAATTCAGGTCCTTCTTGTAAATAATGCACAGTAGCTATGAAACTCTCAAATAACTGTGGATTCTATAAGACACTGTATGTCCATCAGCTTTTTATAAGACTGCATTACGTTTGCGACCGCGAGATCACAATGTCTCCCCATCGTAGCATTTGTACAAATGTTTAGTATTTGTTACCGATTGTGTAAATATAATGAAAGGAAATAAAACAGAATGCTCAAGTCGTTTTCAAGTATTAGTAAATTCTGGGGTCTTCCGTCCCACAATCACGCTAGGTTATGACACACCATACTTGAGGGCTACAGAATTTTCGACTAACTAGATTTCTTTAACGAACACTAATATCGCCCTCTAGAACATAAAAGATCCGAACAGTGAATAAGTCGAATATTTATCGTTTATTTGATTAAGATAATGTGAAAAAATGTTACATTAGTATTTAAACAATTAGCCCGTGCAGCTAGTTACTGGTCTAATCTATTACGTGAGTAGTTTATTACATGTTTGGAGCACAGACGCAGTTGATGTGACTATGAACCTTTTTACTGATTTAATAAGGAAATAGCTTCAAGTTATACTATATTTATTTAGGACATTTTAGAAAAAACACAAAATTGCTGCTATATTAGAGAAGCAATCAGGAATAACTTCAGGCATACACTGTAAGAATACAGTACATACGAGCACAAGAAAAATCGGCCCCGTATAAGCATTTTTCATTGAAAATGTCGTCGAATGACGATAGTCTTCAGTCTGAAGAGAGTGAATAAAAGATTTATATGATATTCTGCGTGAGAAGGTCGGTGAGTGGGATTCTGGAGGTGCTTCATTAAAGCGCCTCTATGCACGCAGTGGGCTGGTGCCACCATCATATCGTGTTATCGAAGCGCAGGAAAGAACCGCTTTTTGGGGCATAGGGTAACATTCTCAGCTTCGCGTAATAAACGCTTCGTTCTTGAGAATTACTTACCTATGATTTTTATAGTATGAAGAAACACGTCGCAGAATACTGACGTATTATTGTTGTCCCTCAGGTATGCGCAAGAATTTCTTTTTTAATCAATACAGTATCAGGCATGCGCTCTCTGCGCTGCCTGCCTTATCACGATAGTATTGCTATCACACATTTTGCCAATATAAGAGAGTGAAAATAAACCCTGGGGACAGTCTTGTTCCTGCCATCATGTAGTAACCTCCATCCTTACTTGACCAGCATTGAAAACAGTACATGGTGTCAGAAGTGGTCACTTCGGGTCAAAGCTTCGTCTTGGTCTCGGCGGAATCCCATTGATGGAAGTACTCAAGGCACCACCACGCCTGCAGCTGACCGGCAACCTCTCCGAGCAAAGGAAGCGCTTCAAACAAAAGTTCGACCTGTTCCTTGTGGCGACCACGGTGAAGGAGCAACGCCGAAATGAAGCCGCAAAAACGGCGCTCCTTCTTAGTGTCGCTGGTGACGAAGCTCTCGACGTGTTCAACACGTTCAAGTTTGAAATACAAGAAGGCCAGGAAGACTACAAGACAGTCCTTGAAAAGTTCGAAGCGTATTGCTCTGAGGTAAGCAACGAAGTGCATGAGCGGTATCTGTTTCGCTCAAGCAAGCAGGCAGAAGGGGAACCGTTCGAAAAATTTGTTCGAGACCTGAAAAAGCAAGCTACGCAGTGCAATTTCGGAGAACAGCAGGATTCAATGATCAGTGATCAAATAGTGTTCTGCACGAATAACTCAAAGTTGCGCGAAAAAATGCTTCGCGAAGCAAAGATGAAGTTAGGGAAAGGAGAAGAATTTTTCAAGGTTGCAGAATTTGTGGCGCAACGAAACGAAGTTTGGAGAGCAATGGACAGCCACATTGACAATAATGTGGGGCGTGCACCACCACCGAGAAGCAGAGCGCCCAAGATTGCAACAAGCAGTACCGCTGCACAAAGTGCTATCAGCGACAAAAGCGAAGGCAGTGTCCTGCGTACGGAAAGAAATGCAACATATGCCACCTGCCCAATCATTTTGCCGTGTGTTGTCAACAGATGTCCGAAATCGATGAGGTCAGAAAAAAACGACTGCGATGATGACTTCGACATCTTGGAAGTGGGCGTTGGCAAAAAAAAGCCAGAGACTGGATAGTGGAAGCAGAAGTCGCGGGCAAGAAAGTCTCTTTCAAGGTTGACGCAGGGTCACATGCCAGCCTGTTACCATTTTCGGCGTACCGGAAAATACGTGATGCGGGACCCTTGACGGCTGCTACCTTTGTTCTACGGGCCTACAACGGAGGCGTCATAACACACTACGGAGGGACGTCGCAGAAAATGAAAGTAGGAAATGCTTACAGCACAGCGCAGTTCTTTGTCGTCAAGAATGGCAATCGGGCAACACTAGGACTGGAGGCGAGTGAAGCCTTATGCCTTTTTCAACGCACCGTAGCTACCGTAAGCGCCTCAATAGACTACGAGGCCGTGACGAATTTCCAGCACCTCTTTCAAGGACTAGGCTGCTTGAAGCAACCGTACAGCATGGTCCTGCAGCCAGCAGCGGTTCCTGTCGTTCAACTAGCGCGGCGTATTGCCCTGTCCCTGCGCGGCCCTCTTCAAGATGAACTACGAAGGCTGGAGCGTGAGGGCGCCATCGTAAAAGAGAACAATCCCATGGACTGGGTAAGTCCTTTGGTTACTGTGAAAAAAAGAATGGCAGAATTAGAATTTACATGGATCCCAGCAAAATCAACGAGCACATAAAAAGAGAGCACTTCCAGCTCCCAAGGCGTGAAGATATGGAAGGGGAACTGGCTGGCGCCACAATATTTAGCTCCTTGGACGCATATTCCGCTTTTCACCATGTCCCACTTGACAAACAGACGTCTAAAATCTGCACTTTTTCAATTCTTTTCGGCAGGTACCGCTACCTTCAATTGCCCTTCAGCATTTCTTCAGTGCCTGAAATTTTTCAAACAACACTGAGTCAAGTATTTGAGGGCCTTACAGGTGTAAACGTGTACATAGACGATATTTTGGTGTGGGGAGCAAACAAACAGGAGCATGATCACAGACTAATTGCTGTCTTGAAAGCAGCCGAAAAAGCTGGTTTAACATTCAACGCTAGAAAATGCAGGTTTTGTGTTACACAAATTCAATTTCTTGGCGACATCATCGGACGCGAAGGAATTTTGCCAGACCCAAAACTTGTGAAAAGCTTGCTGAAATGTCAAAGCGGAAGAACAAAAATGATGTTCAGCGCATGCTTGGGGTGCTCAACTACTTCGCCAAGCATGTGCCATGCCTTTCTGAGCGAGCTGCACTCTTCCGGGCGTTTATCAAAGCGCACTCAGTGTTTGAGTTGACTGAAAACCACAGAAGAGAGTGGGAAGATATCACACAGGCTCTAATCATGACACCTGTCCTCGCTATCTTTCATGCCCAATGACAGTCCAAAATATCATGCGATTCATCAAAAGACGGCATGGGTGAGCACTCTTGCAGTGCTAAGATGGTGATGAGTGATGCCCAGTGGCATACGCTTCCCGTGCTCTAACGCAAGCTGAGCAGCGCTATGCGCGGATTGAGAAAGAGACGCTCAGCATTTCGTTCGGCTGCGACAAGCTTCACCACTTCGTGTACGGGCAAAAAGTTTTGATTGAGACTGACCATAAACCGTTCTTATCTATTGCTGCGATGGGTATCTGCGACAAGCCTCCCCGCCTTCAGAGATTTTTTCTAAGGCTTCAGAAGTATGATTTCTGTTTGCAGTTTGTACCAGGCAAACATCTCGTCTTGGCCGACATGCTGTCAAAATCATGTCCGGCTAGTTTCAAGGACAGTGCTGGAGCCGTGGGTGACGTGGAGGTGCACGCAGTGCAAGTTCTGGGCTATTTGGTCACAGATGCGACGCGACAGAAGCTGGAGCAAGGAACTGCGAATGATTGTTGCCTGAGCACTGTCATCTCCAGCTTGTCAAGCGGTGAGAGCCTGCAGGGTGAACTGAAGCCGTTTTTGTCAGAGCTTTCTGTCGTGAAGGGCGTATTGCTAAAAGGAACGAAAGTGGTCATGCCAAAAAGCATGCGACTTGAAATTCTTGGACGTATTCATGCCGGGCACCTAGGAATGCAGAAATGCAAAGAAAGAGCATGACGTCTGGTTTTTTGGCGTGTGCTTAGCAATGACATCACACTGCTGATTTAGAGCTGCCCTACTTGTTGCAAGTTTTCTTACAAGCAACCGAAAGAACCGTTTCTCATGCACCCAGTACCAGTATGCGCATGGATCTGTGTGGGCGTGGACATTTTTCGTTTGGAGGAAGTTCGTACGCCGTCGCGTTCGACGCATTTTTAAACTTCTCGGAAGTCCAGAAGCTCCATTACACCACTGCAAGAACAATAATTGCAGCACTGAGTGCTATGTTTGCTAGGTATGGCGTGTCTCTGGAGGTATGCATGGACAACGAGCAGCAGTTTGCAAGTTATGAGTTCACAGAATTCGCAAGAAAATATAACTTCGCTCATGTCACATCAAGTCTGCACTTACCACATTCAAATGGTCTGGCTGAGAAAGGATTACCGATCGTGAAACGCCTCCTCAAGAAAAGTGGAGGTTCGCGCAAAGACTTAGGCTTGTTGGCCTACTGATCTACGCCGCTTGTGGACGGCCGATCACCTGGAGAACTCCTTCAAGGTATGCATCCCAGGTCGAACGTACCGGACTTTGACGGCGTACAGTGAACATCAGTCAAAACCATCATCAGAGCGACAGCGAAAAGCCCTTATCACCCTTGGGTAGAGGGGCGATCGTACGGCTTAGGGACTCAACATAGTCTGCGAAAGGTATTGTGATGGGAAGAACGTCTCCGAGGTCCTACGGTGTAGAAACGGAAGATGGTCGGGTGTTTAGACGTAACAGACGGCATCTCCTTCAGACTCGTGAACCGTGGAAAGCGGACGTGAGTGATGATGATTGTGGTCCCTCCGAGACTAGGTCCGCTGAATGTGGGGCACCTAGATCGAGTAGCTCCGTTGGTGCTACACCGCGCCAACTTACACCGCACCCTCAGATGGCGTTGGCCAGTGTTGTTCTAGTACCAGCTACACCACACCACGGGCTATCTCCTCCAAGGCTGACACTGGCCCCAAGCAGATTGAGTTGCACCACTACGCCACCACAGCGGCTTCATTACGATAAGGCTTTTACTCAAATAATCTGAACTTATTCCTTACCCCTCAGAGAATGTATCAGACATGCGCTCTCTGCGCTGCCTGCCTTATCACGATAGCACTGCTATTAGACATTTCGGCAATATAAGAGCGTGACAATAAAGCCTGGGGGCAGTCTTGTTGCTGCCATCATGTAGTTGCCTCGATCCTTACTTGACCAGCATTGAAAACAGTACAAATACCACGCACAAATATGAACGCGAAAACCAGAGCAATATTGGTGGGCGTTGCGCTTATGATTGTAATAAAAAATTACATACAACCAATAAGAGACATAAAGAGAAACTAATCGGGAGGTGACCAACAGATAGACCGAAATTTTTGCGTCCAGATATCCCAAGAAAGACTACCGTCTTTAGAAGATGTGTGAAAGATTTGTGAACTAGACTGTGTTGAAGAACCAAAGCATTTTTTTTCAAAAAAGAAATAAGTATAAGCAAGGTGAATCGCAAAAAAAAGAGTGTGGACGTGAGCTTCAGTTAAGAACATGATTGGTTTACAAAATTCATCTTGCAGGTCATATTGAAGTTGTGATAAGTGATATTTGGGGTATAACGTCCCAAAATCACCATATGATTTTGAGAGGCGCCGTAGTGGAGGGCTCCAGAAATTTCGACCACTTCGGGTTCTTTAACGTGCACCCAAATCCGAGTACGCGGGCCTACAACATTTCCGCCTCCATCGGAAATGCAGCCGCTGCAGCCGGCATTTGACACCGTGACCTGCGGGTCAGCAGCCGAGTACCTTTGCCACTCGACCACCATGGCGGGGCGGTAGAATTAAAGTTGCGTTAAGCTTTAATTTCGAGTGAAATTACGTGCCAGATTTTAGCACCAGTGAAATGGTTCGACATTTCAAGTTCTACATATGGGAAGGTTGAAGTTGCCATTACGTGCATGCCTTGTGTTACCGGTCGGAGCTGAAAATGTCCTCGCACGTATTGGAACGATGGTGTTAATAATGGAATTATTCAATACCGTGGTTTTATAACTTTTCCGAGACGTGAAAGGTAGTGTTCAGGTAGATGAAAACAAACCTGAGCATAGGCAGGACGAAGAAGAAGACTTAATGATTTGCAGGGCACGTTTTCGTAATCTTGTGACTGGTTCGGTGTATGTTGGTAGGTAAAGCCTTGTATGATGCTGCAATAACTGAGCTGAAAGTGGAATAGGTGGAAGTAAAATGATCGAAGCACGTCACTTTAAAAGTAACACTTGGCTTTAATGAGCGCAAAATAAGTCAAAGAATGACTTTTGTACAGGTAATTAACTTCGTGTTTCCAAATAAGGTTTCCATTCATTAGAACAACCAAGTACAAAAACGGTAAAATTCGCGCATTAGGCGTGTTGTTAAATTCACGTTCACATTATGATCAACCAGATTGTTCTTCTTGGAATTAAATATATAATATTTAGTTTATATATATATATATATATATATATATATATATATATATATATATTGGCAGTTTGTTGCGGGAGATCCGGTTAGCTCTAAAAAGCAATGTGGTACCATAAGCATACTATTAGTTTGACATGAAAGAACAGACTGTTCGTCATTTATATGATGAAAACAACAAATAACCTATCACAGTTCTTTGTGGTATTCTGCCCGTTATCTTTTAAATCTGAGGTTGGGGGAGCAAACACAACGCATTGCTTCCGATCTGCCACATAAGTGAAAAAATATTGTTATGACTTGTTTGCGAAGCCATATTAAAATGCTCAGTTTTTTAGTATTATGGAATGAGAAACCGTATAAAACGTTCTGTTTATAAATGAGCAAACACTGACGGCCTTTTTGTTATCATGTCTCATTTAACGAACAGGGCTAACGTAAAAACAGCTGTGGCCTCTAACATACCTGTGATAAAAACACGTTGTTCAGCGCAGATAAAAACATTTTAGGTTAGAACCTGGCAGATACGAGGCCTGCCTATCTTTTTTTTTCAAAAAGCGTGTTGACAATGCTGATCACCGAGATGGAGCGGTAACTTCTTATTTTTTTCGATCCCCGGATTGTTAAATCGTACCACTCTCGCAATCTTTAGGATGTTTCGGGAAGCGCCATTTCGTGGGCAGGTATTAGGTTTGTTAGACAGAGGCGGTGAAAGAAGGTCTGCGTTCTCCTTCAGAACAATTGTAGTAATGCCATCATGACCAACAGTTTTATTGCGTGGAAGTTTTAGAAGTTCTGACCTTACTTTCTCAGTGATTGCAATTCGAATCTCAAAATCTTCTTTTTATATTAATGAAGATGACCTGCTTCATACTAAGCCAGATAGCTGTTACCAATATTGGTGAATATCCAATAAAGTTGTCAGGGGCATTTGTTGTCAGGATCAATGTGGCTTTTCACGCCTGTTCCCGTAACTTCATGCACAACCTTCCCCACCTGCTTAACATAGCCGCTCTGTTGGAATATTCTATCATTGTAAACTACTTCTTGGCTATCCTTAGCATCCCGAAAGATTTGTTTCTGAAATGGTTGAAATGCTTTCGATAGTATTCATTTTGTCAATTTTTTTCCATTTATTGAGTATGTTTTTTTCTTTTATAGCAATAAATATCCCGCGTCACTCATGGACATATTGCTTCCTTCTGTCCGCGGCCTGTATATTCTTGGTCGATTGGGTAATTGCAGTTTTTAAGTAGTAAATAAAGATTCCTCGTTAAGATTGCACATTGCTGTGGTACGAGGCTTCAAATTTCGTACACTGAAGTATATATATTTGGCGCTTTTTTCTGCAATCAACTTACACTCGCCAAGGCAAAAATGAAAGTAAACAATCAATAAAGTTTCAGGCCCCGTATGGGTTCTTTGATCACAATGAACTTGTCAGCATGGCCATGCGGCTAGTTATAGGTCAGGTGGCCCAAGGTGCGGGTATATATCTCAGGTAGACTGCCGTTTGCTCTGTTTATCTAGCGGTTAGTTGACTGAATGTAAAATGATTCTACAACAAGACGAACAGATAAACTTCTTTCCATTGCGATAATGTCTGCTGCATCCCAGTCAATACTGGGGCCAGTTTCACTGTGGTGTCCTGCCAAGGCATTCGCAGCTGTGTGGCCCTTCGCGACGTCATTTTGGTGGTATTTCAAACGCCATTTGAAATTTCCCCTCGTGCCGATGTACGGCACGTCACATCTCCCGCACAGTATTCTGTAGATACCTCCCGAGAAATCAGCGCGCTTCGAAGGATCTTCTGTGTGTACAAGGCAATGTCCGAGTTTTTCAGTAGGTACGTGGGCTAATTTAACACCCTAGCCTCTAAATATTATTGCGAGCCCTTTGATTGTTCCCGCTGTGTAAGGAATCGCTGCGCGCATCGCCCTTTCTTTTTCTTTGGCCGTTTCATGGCCGCGCTTGGCTGCATTGTGCTGCTAAGTCTTGGAAAGTGGATTAGGGTAACCGTTCATTACAGTCCCTTCTCACCCTCTGCAGTTCTTGCGTACGTTTTGTAGAGCTGGAGCGGGCACAAAATGAACAGGAAATGTCGCTGCCACGGATCTCTTTTGTCTGAAGGGGTGTGACGAGTCGAAACTCAGGTATTTTTACGTGTGCGTTGGCTTTCTGTAGATGCTTGTTTTTAACCCATTGGGGGTTCTCTCCAGAAGGACGTCAGGAAAAGGAATTCGATCATTGATTTACCCTTTCTAGGTTAACTGTATGCTCGCCTTGAAAGAGCTCAGGAGCTGGAGAGATTGTGCTGTGTGGTGACGACGGATGACACAGACGCAATCGGTCGTCGTTACAGCACACAGCACAGTTTCTCCAGCACCTGAACTCTTTGAACAGGGCGTCCAAATTGAAAACAAACTTGTGAGTTAAGATTGAAGCTTGAACCCGCGAGCTGTTAAGTTTGCGCCCTATAATTCTGCCCCCTTCAGGTAGAACTGCAGCAGCTCCATTGCGCAACCCCCTGCCTGCCGCTGTAGGTGCTCTCTTGAAAATTGGTGGCCAACGTTGCAATTCCTCTGGCCTTCAACCAGCCTTTCACTTCCTGCTACGTGACCAGGGAGAGAGATCACTAGACCTTAACTGCTTTAGCCTGTCAGCTATAACCAACTCCTGGAGAACTTTCAAACGAATCCACCTCTCTACTTCTCAAATAGTAGGTGAACATAGTCTCCATGCGCGCGATCACTTGGCTCCAAGACTCGCCTGCGTCTTTTTTTATTTCTACAAATTTATGGCGGTACATTTGGAGTTATCCTCAGCTCCTTCAGGACACTCGGCTTTAAGTCTAAATACGGCATTACCCCAGCTTCTCCTGATTGGCAATGAACGTGCGCATCTTGGCACATAAGAATGATAATAAAATTGTTCCCTGTACATTCTCGGGTATGCTCAATGCCGCAAAAGAGCGTCCACATTTTTGAACCAGGCTGGAATCATCGGCTGATGAGTGCGCATAGGTGTAGACTACTTTCAAGTGTTTCGCCTACCGTGCGATAGTGGAATGGTTGTTCCGCTTTTCCGGCTACTCTGTCATGGCACGCAACAATTTCATTTTCTCTAGCTTAAGCTTGCGTTTTAATATTTCAATCCCAAGTTGCCACTCACGAAAGTGATCTGATTCACTAACATTGTCCCTTTCCCTAACATCTCTCTATGAATCTGCCTTTTCCCAGAGGGTGCCTTAACGCAAGTAAATTCAGTAAACAAAAAAAAATTCCGGAGCACAAAGCAGGCAAAACAGAGCACAAAGCAGCCCTCACCTTGCAGTGATTTGTTGCCCAATGCACTTGACTGTTTGAACTGCGTCCGTCTTGTCACCAATGCTAGTTGTGGTGACCATTTCTAATGCAGCATGTCTTCACCAGATCACCCCTGTCGCTGACTCTGTCTGTCATATCGACTGTCCCTGCTGCTCTGCTCCTGAAGCAGCACGCTGCAGTGCCTCTTGGAAAATTCCGTCGCTCAATGACGACGTTTTGCTCTGCTCTCGCTCCTGACGCACAGCGCTGTTGCGCTACCCAAATGCAGGCTCAATTGTTGACTGTCAGGCTCGTGCCGAATGCCAGTGCTGCTACTGGCAGTGCACTAGCGAGTCCCGAAGCCGCATACATTTTGTCAGCTTCCCGGACACCTGCACCTTCCTCTCTGCGAGCTCTCCACTCCACGTCGACTGCGCCT
Source organism: Rhipicephalus annulatus (assembly GCA_013436015.1). Classification (NCBI taxonomy): domain Eukaryota; kingdom Metazoa; phylum Arthropoda; class Arachnida; order Ixodida; family Ixodidae; genus Rhipicephalus; species Rhipicephalus annulatus. The sequence continues at coordinate 1,261,572 of WOVY01009243.1, forward strand.
ATTTATTTACTCATCCTCGACTAGCTTCTACACTAGCTAAGGAGGGAAGATGTTTGAGGTTTGAAGAGGTCCCCTTGATGACTCGAGTGCACGGTGGCAGCGTGAAGGCAAAGCCGCAGTCCGGTGAAGAGACGCTTTATTCCAGCCTAAGACGTCTGCCCTAGTCCAAGCCAGAACCTCCGCTCGTGGAAGCTATAAACGAAACAGCTTTCTTTATTTCCCGTGCGCAGGTCTCCCATGTTCGACTTCGCAGAACCAATCAGCTTCGTTATTTGAAGGGTTGGGAACAAGCTGCGCGCTTTGCGTCAGCTGCATTATTTGCGCAACACACAACACGCCTCTAATAATTACCTCTCACTAACTGGTATGGTGTTAAGAAAGCCCAAGTACCTACTTAAAAATTCCGACATTAGCTTGTCACGCGAAAGATCCTTTGAAGCGCACGGATTTACAGGGAGTTATATCTACAGGATACCGTGCCGCGGCTGTGACGTGTCGTACTTCGGCAGGAGTGGGAATTTCGAATGGCGTTTGAAACAACACTAAAGTGACGTCGCGAAGGGCCACAAAACTGCGAATGCCTTGGCAGAACGCCACATTGAAACTGGCCACAATATTGACTGGGACGCAATACACTGCAAAACATTTTACATCCTAAAGGGCGCAAAACGGGCATACGCAATCAAAGCACCAGTATGAACACCCTTTTTACACTCCAATTTTAAAATTTGAAGTGTTCACGAATGAAACACCCTCAAAACACCCCATTTACACAAATTTGGGGAGTTATGAACAAGTCTACAAATGATTGATTGATATGTGGTGTTTAACGTCCCAAAACCACCATATCATTATAGGAGACGTCGTACTGGAGAGCTGCGGAAATTTCGACCACTTGGGGTTCTTTCACGTGCAACCAAATATGAGCAGACAGGCATACAAGGCTAAAAATGCACCACTTTTCGGGCAATTTTGCTTATATTGTTCGTATACATTAACCATATTGATCCCAGCAAGGCTCCTACTACTAGCTACTTGCGGGTCTAGTAATAAATCGAAGCAGGAATTAATGTGACCGAAAGGCAGTTTTCATCAATAAAGCACGCAAACTACTTTAAGACAGAAGATACAACAGAAGCGCCGCTTGTCCAATAGAGTAAGGACCAGTCCTTTTGTATCTGTTCCTCTCAATTGTGTCATTTTTGTGATTAGTCAACACTAACAATGTGCGCTAACTTGCACGAACAATGTAATGTTGCGCACATTCTTGTAGCCATGCATGGAACACTCCCCTCTCCCCCATAAGGTCGAAGTTTTAAAGCTGGCGGTTGCACCGCCGGCTGCAAAAAAAGAAAAAAAAAGCATCTGCACATGTTTAGCCATAACCACTCCGTCAACGAGCCATGAGGTCCCTTAAAAACGAACATTGACGTCATGTATTTTTAGCAGGCACGTTTTATTTAATTACTGTAGCGAGTGTTCGCCTTCATGTGTCGTCAAAAGTGCGTCATGTAAATTAGGAAGAGAACACTGACCCTGAAAAAAATGCAGAATAATGACATTTAGGTGACCTCGATGCAGCGTTGCTCACAATGACGGGAGCCTTTATGACTAAATTGCGAAAAAAGCTCTCCACAAGGGATCCGAAACGCATTGTTCAGTTTTCTCTCTCTCTATTTTTTTGTGAATCCTCTTTTTTTAGTTTACGTTACTTCCCTAGAAGACATGCTTCAGCCAAAGCCTTGACTTTGTAGGAAGTGAAAGATCAACATTGTTAAAACATTCTCAGCCGCAGTCTTGTTCTAAGCACTGCAAGCTAACTACAAATATATTTTAGCGACGTGAAGTTGGAAGTAGTATTTAACAGGTTGAGAAAGTAGCAGCAGGTTAGTATTTTTATTTACCGTACACAAGAGCGTTTCGCTTCTTTCTCGTTATTGCTTTCTGCATGAAAGCGTGCAGATGCTCGTATGCACTGTTGCCTTCGTATTCTTCACAGCGCGCATGTGGCAATATGTTCTTATCGAATAGTGCGATGGCCGATGCACGCAATGTTGCGAGGAACGATTTCTTTACTGAAATAAAAGCGCTGATAAAATATCGCCTGCGTGACCTTGAATGCACAGTTCCTTAAGACCCATGGAGCGAAGCAAAAGCCATCAACTTAGCTTTTTCACCAGTATTCACTACGTTAGGTCAGTAAAGGTGCGCTAAATATTGCTCCTGAATTTTACAAACGAGCGTTCTGAGTAGCAGTTCGTGCTGGCCGCACTGCACCATCACAATGTTCACTGCGATTCAGATGCACTGTTAAAGAAGGAGTATAACGCAACAGATCACTGCCGCAAAAAAGAAAAAAAAAGCAGTGCCCGCGCAATCAGTAGAGGGCCGGAGCTAGCGTTAAGCCGCATTCAGCCAGTATGAGAGCGCCACCTGCGCTGTGAAGTCTCATTGTCTAGAGAACCTCGGCTGCCTGGGATTGCTGCGCGCGCTGTCGCAGAGCACGGGAAAGAGACCGGCAGCGTCTTATATGTCACTGCGTGCGCTGGCGAAAAACCCTCACGTGTGTGTGCGTGTGGTGCACGTGTCTTCTCGATCGGTAGAGTTTATTAGTCGGTGTTTAGTTTGAATTGTGCCTGCGCTGTGTGCACGACCTGTGTGTTCTCTCAGTGCTGATTATTCCGAAGATGCACCATCCTGAAGGCGGGACTTGCGGATTCATATTGTGGAGCACTCGAAAGGAAATAATGAGCACCGCTTTCGCGTTGTTCGGTTCAGTGCTTTTTTAACTGCGCGAGCACGAGAATAACGCCTTCAAACAATTTTGTTTTCAACTAGTTGATGGCAAATCAGCATTTGTTTGCATAGCGAGAATATTTGTCCGAACTGTTTCATGGGGATGACAGAGAAGTGTGATTGCAGCAAGTTCATTTTTTGTTTGTTTGTTTTGATTGTTATGAGTACAAAGCAGAGTGAGAATGGGCGGCTGTGGTTCAGCGAAAAAATTTGCACAGATTTTGGCGGCGCCCTTTGTTGGCAGCCGTGTTTAGCGGGGCCCGCTCGTGATGAACATCAATTTTAGTTTACTAATTATTATATGTGCGGGGACGGCGCCTGTTAGCTCTAAGCATCAACGGTATCTAACCCCCGTATTCACAAATGATCCTCGACTTGATTTTCACCATTCACTTGACAGAGTTGAGCACTGCGCCGCTGTTCGGCTTGAAATGACGATGCGCTACTCAAGAATGGCAGCAAATTATCACTGAAATTCAATGACTTGCCATGCTTAGAGATGGCATTCCCATCAGCTTTCTCAAGTTAAGGTGGAGCGTTGAGTGAAGGGGCGTTCTAGAATACGGGGATAAGACGCATATGCTTGGGCACGTTGGAAGTTGATTTGCTCTCTCTTTTTTCTCTATTTGTTCTCTCCTATCTCGTTTTGTGCGCGAATACTACCGTGATAGCTTGGGTTGCTGCATCGGGTGACAACATAGCATATTGCTTTGCGTTAGGTGCGCCTCCTGAAGTTTGCCTTCTTGCTAATACATTCAGTTTCGTTAAATTCGTCTTCACTGTTTTTTTTTTCATTCACCCGCAACATAACGTGACACTGCCGGCAGCTATGCCTGTGTAGCGGATCGAGCACTGAAGCTGAAATTGTGTTTGAACGAACCTTTCATCTGTGTGTGTGGCCGGATTGCCTACTTGAACAGTGCAAACGCTTCTTTGAACATAACTGCTAACGTTCGAGCACATTTCGTTTTATTCCGCTTGTTTCCGTTATGTGTAACTTTCATATTATTCTTGTTATTCAGAGTTATATTGCCCTTGCCTCGTTTTGGCGTTTAACTTCGCTAAGTACTTAAAATATTGAAAGTATTTTCGCTACGTGAAGCCTAATAGTTTTTCGTTGCACAAAAGACACTGTATTGTTATACATACTGCACTGTATCTAAGCATGTAAGCAGCCCAAATGTAAGACTGGGCAGCATAGTTATCCGGGAACACAACGCGCACAGCCATTGAACAGCCTACGGTGCATCGGGAAGTAGTTATGCTTTCTCGGCCTGCCAGCATGATTGAAACAAATGGCCCTAATTTAGCAGCATGCAATGGTCATTTAGCTGAAGTAACTGTGTCACTTTATTCGCAATTTCCCAGCCAATTTGGCTGCTATGGCAAATCTGTTGAAAAAAACGTGCTGATTTAATGCACTGGAAACAGCGAATACTAGAATATTTAGGAGAGCAAAAAGTGTTTGGTCACGAGGTCACCTATTGAGCTTCGCGGAATGTTGTCTGAGTGTTGTTTGTGCAAAAACTATTTTACAAGTACCGCTCCTTCGTTTTTTACCATGTTAAGTACAGGTTAAGTAAAGGTACTTATGTCAGGTGTTTGAAACTTAGTAATATTATTACAAATTTTCGGCCAGATACATCTCCAAGAATTTAGCCAAAATGTGTTATGTTTGCGTTTTATCGTTGCGATACTGTACTTTGTATGAATATGTGAGCTGTGACTACTTACTTCACAGAAACGACCTTTCGATGAAAAATTATTTTTAGACATCTCAAGCTGTTAACCTCTGCGAGGAAGATCGCTCATTTCACAGATTTGTCGTTTTTGTTTATATTGAGACGCAGTTTGCACTATGTGGTGGTCTAATTAAAAATACCTTTTTACCTAGATTGAAAGCAATTAAACAGTTGTTTGTATGTAAAAAGTTTCATCATTACAATCTCCATTTTAAGGAATAAAATAACTTTCCCAATTCCCCATGAACGACACTGGGGAACTTCGAGGCGTCGGCTGCCGCATGACCAAATGGCAAATGGGGAATTTCAAAAAATCATTCATGGGCAAAGCTCTTTAAGCCGTGGGTCGTTACCTCCTCCGTAGTCGTACTAGTATTAAGTAGCCACTTTATGAGTTGCACAATTGATGGCGTTAGTGGTTTTCACGCCTTGTACACGGACAAAATGATGATTAGTGGGGAAAATCGTTTGTCCGTACATTTGCGCTTTTGTGCGTCCGTGCGCGCATCCGTCCGTCCAGGCTTCTGTCTATCGGTCTGTCCCTGAGTCCGTCCGTCTGTCTGCCCTTCCATACTTGCGTCAGACTGTCAATCCATCCGTTTAAGCATCCGCATGGACGGACGCTTTGCCCCACTTAACAATATTCACTCCGTGGATATGCTGTGATCTTTTTCTCAAAAAACATAAATTGCTATGACAAAATTCGGCACATGAAAAGCACTGTTTATTTTATTTTCATTTAGGCACAAAGGGTATTTTAATTCAACCACTACATGGAGCAAGTTGCGTCCTATTATAGACAAAACAACTGTTTTGTGGAATTCGCAATTTTTACTCTAAATTTTTTAGCTTGAGACGTCTACAATATATTTTTTTCAAAATATACCTTACATTGAATAAGTATTCACTCCTGGAATATTCATTAAAAGTGCAGTATTGATATAGGAAAATGCAGATAGAACACATTTTGGCTAAATTATTTGAGACGTATGCGGTTGAAAATGGTAATATTACTCAGCTTCACTCTACACAAGCCCGTTACTTGTGGACCAAACTTGGCAGAAAATATGAGGTACTTATAAAATAATTTTTTTCACAAACACCCAGACGACTTCCGGAAAGTTCAGGAGGCAGCCACGTGATGGAAAAATTATTTTTCTGCAAAATATTCTAGCATTTACCTTTTTAATGTAGTAAATCAGCGCCTTTTTTTCGAATACATTTGAGATGGTTGCCGAAATTGCTGGGCCATCTGAGGCATATTGACCCAACATCCAATTTATCTTCATAATCCAGTCAATGTGAGTCAGTTGAAGAACATTAGTAGCATTCGCATTTTAACTCGCAACCAAACACTACTTAATTTTACAAGTTACCTGCACTGAATACCTTCTCAATGTAGATACCGTCATGTATGCTCAGGGGCATTGTGGTTTTGTGCAATATCAATAAAATGAGTCTATGTTGTTGCTCGTTGTACTGTATTCCTTTCAATAAACTAATCGAGTGAGTACCATTGTAGATCTGCAGAAATACACATGTAGCTGTGTTGATACATACTTAAACATGGAACTGAACATTCACTTAGATCGGTCGATGCATGCAGATAATGGAACATTATCAACTTGGAGCTGCACCTTTTCATTTGTCTGCACGAGCAAACTAAAAGGGTAAAGTAAGGTTCATATCTCTGGCACGAAAGGTATAATGATTCTGCCACAGCGCGCTTTTTGTGGCGTTTCTTGCTCAGCGTACCTTTTCTTGCATTTCTTACTGCTGTGAAGGCCGCTACCACTGAATAAGCTTTTTATGCACTCAATTTATACATACACATATGAAGGTAGTTAGTTATGCAGTGTGCATACTGTATGTTGCACTCTTTGTGAAATTTCGGGCATTGTTTCTTGTGTATTTATTTTAGGTTTCTGGGGTTCAATTTCCTGTACACAAAGAACAGCTTGGCCCCACTTCTCTCGATGGCTCCAGTCATCTCAGCAGCTGAAGATGATGTGCAAACAGCTGTGACGAGCTGTGGTTTTGCAATTAGAAGTATACCAACACGGAAATTACTATAAACAACCCCAATTACACTACCTACTCGAATTCGCTCATTTTGATGTCTAAATTTACACTGCGACATATAAAATGTTGTAAATGTGACTCCAGAAACTTGCTTACTTTTTCTATGTGTTTTTTTCTATTCTATAGGTGTCATTTACCGCCATACCTCTCAGTCATTTGCCCGACTAGCGCAAATGGTTTTGCAAGTTGTAGAGATTTATTGTATTGAATACAATGAATTTCTAGTATTGAGAGAAAAAATCTTCGTCACGTGAGATATTTCTGAATATTCAGAATTCTATCAGAGTCCTGTTTCCAGACTTCTTGCAACTTATTATAAATAAAGGCAGATGTTAACAAATAGGCCTAATTGTTTTTTGCTTCGGCGTTATGTGTGGTTGAACAATACACTGCAGCTTACTGTTCACGCTACTGTGGTGTGGTGCATGCGTGTTGGTGTGTGTGCGTGTGTATGTGTGTATATGTGCCTGTCGTGTCCTACTTTCTTGTTTTTGGCCCAGTCTACCTGCACATATAGACACTGGTGTTATGCAGCTTATTCAAGACCACGGCACCTTATTTCACCAGCTGCAAGCATGTAGGTATAATTAGTGCACCAGTATCTTCCTTCTTCCCGGTCAGCCACAGAAATGTTTCATATGTGCTTCTCTCTGAGAACAGTTGAGGCTTGGGTCAGTTGGTGATGCATATTTGATGAAATGAAGTGCTATAAACGGTTCTACTCAACACAAAAGACGGTGTCACTTCCTTTCTCTCCTTTTGTTGTCCCGTTACTTGCACTTCACTTAATTAGGTGTACTTATTCATGTAACTGCCATCGCTTCAAGGTTGTTTTCAGTGTTACACCACGCTGACATGGGTGTCGCTTCATCCAACACCCATTATATATGGATGTTCATAAACACCTATAAAAGTAGGGTGTAACGTTTTTTTACACTCTACGTTTTCACGGTGTTTCTAAACCCCTTATTGTTTAGGTTGTACCTGTACACCCTAAAAGGATGTTGCCCATGGGACAAAAATACACCCTTATGGGTGTAAAATTTTTTGCAGTGGTAGACATTATCACAACCGAAAGACATTTATCTGCTCGTCTTCGTTTAGCATTATTTTACATTCAGTTGACTAGCTGCACAATAAACAGGACAAACGGGTAACTACCACAGATATACACCCTCACGCTGCCCCACCAGACCTATTAATAGCCGCATGCCCATGCTGACATCTTCATTGTGATGAAGGGACCCATACGGGGCCAAATACGTCAATGCTTGTTTACTTTCATTTTTACCTTGACGAGTGTAAGCTTATTGCACAATTATGTTGCTTCGCCAGATGATGGTACATCCAACCTTTCATTATAGATATCGCCCTGCAGCGTAGTTGGTCCACCTAAAGAGCTTTAGGTAATTAGGACATGAATGTGCTAAATTTACTATAGGCATATTTTATAAAGTTTGACAATGATCATCAATAGTAGCGTCATACACTCCAGCGAAAACGTCAAATCAACTACAAAACTCTATGATCAATAGGCGAGGAATCATTGTCAGTTATTGCCATTGTCATTACGTATTGTCTCTAAAATCCATTCTGAATCGTTGCGCAGGGACAATAATTACGTACCTTAGAATATACGACTGCGTCATCAATACCTAGCCAGTATATTCACCTTCAAACAAATTGATGTTCAAACCACAACATATAAACAATGGGAGGTTTTAGGCTGACAAAGAGTCTAAGACAGTTTCCATGGTAAAAGTAAGGGTTGCCGCACACGAGTTGGCTTGGCGAGAAGAAGCTCTGCGTAATACGCCACACTTTAAATGTACAAACAGGGCTTCACATTCAGATAGGCTTTTAAAGTAATTGGGCATACACTGGTAATCAGCGTTTTATTTAAAACAGGGCAACGCCCTCTTCACGTGAAGTGCTTTTCGTAGGTGTATCTCCTGTGTAGAGAGGAAGAAGAATATGTGCCGCAGTGGGTCACGCTTTTAGCCGGAGGAGCCAAGCGCGAGCGTTTGCCCGATTGCTGTGATTCCTGAGTCCGTTGCTGCCGCCCGCTTTCCGCGTCAGTAGACCTACCGTTCAAGTGCTACTTGTGCCAATAAACCCCGTTCCAGAGTGGTGGAGGGGCGGGGTATTTCAACCTGGAACTCCGCAACAGGAAACTACCTGCCATCACAGAAATGGCTGAAGAAACCACCCAGCAAGGTACGACCCAGCCTCCGATGGTCATCGTGCCCACTTCGCTACGCGTGCGCGATCCACCTTTTTTCGACGGTACCGATGAGCAAGACGTCGAAGATTGGCTGTCGACATTTGAAAAGGTAGGCGCAAGCAACAAGTGGGACGACCCTTCGAAGCTTCAATATGTACCCTTCTACCTGAAAGAAGTGGCGAGTCTCTGGTTTAACAACCACCAGTCGGAATTCGCCACTTGGGGTGCCTTTAAGCTACGCATCACCGATGTGTTCGGTCGCCCCGAGGTACGCAAGCTCCGTGCCGAACAGCGCCTACGGGGACGCGCACAGCTTCAGGGGGAAGGCTTCACAAGCTACATCGAGGATGTGCTCGACTTGTGCAAGCGCCTTGACCCTTCAATGATCGAGGCAGACAAGATCAAGCACATCTTGAAGGGGATAGACGACGACGCCTTCCAGATGCTGCTGGCCAAGGGCCCCCGTACCGTGTCTGAACTCGCCACTCTTTGCCAGAGCTTCGAGGAATTGCGCAAGCAGCGGGTCATGACACGGCGGCCAGCGACTACCGACGGAACTCTCGCGGCATTGACCCTAGGTGGAGACAACAACACGATCATGTCGGAAATCAAGCGATATGTGCGCGAGGAGGTGGCCCGACAACTTTCGTGTCTGTCGTATCAACCGGCAACGGAACCCTCTTCTGAGCGTTTCGCGCCCGCCATCAGACAGGTAATACAGGCGCAGGTATCTGAGGCACTGCCGCCCGTCTCTCAGACAACACCTGTCACCGCGCCATTGACTTACGCTGCTGTTGCTGCTACTCCACCACGACCTCCACCACTCTGGAACGGGGTTTATTGGCACAAGTAGCACTTGAACGGTAGGTCTATTGACGCGGAAAGCGGGCGGCAGCAACGGACTCAGGAATCACAGCAATCGGGCAAACGCTCGCGCTTGGCTCCTCCTGCTAAAAGCGTGACCCACTGCGGCACATATTCTTCTTCCTCTCTACACCTGGAATATTCGCAGATCCTCCTTCTCTCAATGACTGTAATTCCCTGCCTTAGGAGATTTTTTCGACTGATGATTTTGCTACATCGCTGGAAAGTTCTCATTTTGGTGTTTAGGGCTAAATATTGTTACAAATATTCTTTTTGTTTTACAAATATGTAACCTCGGTTATTTATAGATCTCGGTTTTCTGCAGTGATTTCATGCTTTTTTATTCCTCCCTCTTTCAAATCGCTTGTTTCTTTTGCTCTCATGCTTCGCAGCTAATGCTTCAGGCAGTATGTACAAATAAATAAAAATAAATAAACAGACCCTTACCATTGTACCTCTATCAAAATGCCACTGGCACGTTCGGCATCGAAACCGCAGCCTTCGGCTCATCAGCGGAACACCATAGTTAACCACTGCCCTACTGCGGCCCAACAAAAACAACATCGAGCTTTCATACTGCTGGCAATGCAGATAGAACAAAAGAGTGTTAAAAATTATCTTTAGTGAGTATATATGGCGGGAATATAAAAAAATTCGGCAGATCCAATGTACCTGGGAAATAACGTTATGCGAAGCCTGCGATGAACGGTGACCGTGCTGAAATTTTTTTATTGAGCGACACGTCATTAAACACGCTAAATATAAGTACAAGTTTTCCACGCACAGACAAACGTTGAAGAGTAGCCAATGCTGGTATAACCAGCTGTTTGCACTTGCACAACGACGCCAACTCGAACATGCGTATTCCCAACCCCAGAAGCTGATATGAAGCGCTGATGCTCGCGAAGACGCTGTGCGGAAGCTCTAAAAGCGTGCTGAGACGTTAGATCACCGGATAAATTTCGAAGCAACGGCCATTCTCGAAAGCGAGCCGAACTGGAGCAGAAGGTTAATACTCGAGTTGTGGCACATACAAAGGACCGCCCATAACATCAACATAACATTGCTCTCTCGAAACCCTTCCCCCAGTGTATGCACATGGGCTGCACTCCACGGCAAAATGAGAGAGAGAGGGGGGTCATTATCCGCCCCGCGAGTGCTTTGAAGACGCCACTGCTACGTAGTCCCGCATCAATCCATGAGGAAGGTCTTTTCTCGTCTTTAAATCTATCCTGTCTACTTCTCTCTTCCATTTACTTCAGGCTTTTCCTGGCGGCAAGGGTTAACCTTGTGTATGTGCTCTGTCTTGGGCACAATATATTTGGTTATAGCGGCTGTGTACAGCTGATGTTGACATGCCTCATATAAATTTAGGACTTGTCACGTCCCCGTGTTGGGCTCCATGGTGGGCGGCTGGCATGGCTGCCGAACTCATATTTGGTTTATGGCTTTTTCTTCTCTCCCTTCATTGCACGATCGACCTCTCTCGAAGAGAGGGCGCACCGAAGAATTTTGCAATTATTTCAGCAAACCGAAAGAAACCTTTCCCCGCTACCATGTAATCCATTGTGAAACCACTGAAAAGAACGCCAGAACTATTTCGCCTTTCGTTGTTTCCCAATGTCTCACCACTACACTTGAACCAGGTTACCAGGCTACAAGAATGGCCAGTGGGGATCTCCTCCTCGAGGTAAAAAGTCAGAGCCAGTATGAAAACCTCTCAAAACTAGAATCGTTTGGAAACATACCTATCTCAATTACACCACACCGCTCACTCAACACTTCCCGAGGCGTTGTATCTGATCAAGACTTGCTTGACCTGACTGAAGGTGAGCTCCTCGAGAGCTGGAAGGACCAGGAGGTGACACAAGTACAAAGAATCAAAATTAGGCGTGATAAGAAGGAAATCCCAACAAAACACATAATTGTGACATTTTGCACCAGTACCCTGCCTGAACATCTGGAAACAGGATACTTGAAGTTGAATGTGAGACCCTACATTCCCAACCCACGACGTTGCTTCAAATGCCAGCGTTTTGGTCACGGCTCTCAGAGTTGCCGCGGCCAACTCACCTGCGGCAAGTGTGCCACCACAGGACACGCTACGGACGAGTGTAAGGTGGAGGATGGGGCCCACTGCGCAAACTGCGATGGTGCTCATCCCGCATATTCCCGAACCTGTCCAACATGGAAAAAGGAAAAAGAAATTGTTACAATCAAAATCACACAAAACATTACTTTCCGAGAAGCCCGTCAACAAGTATCTGGTCTTTTCACAAACAAACCATCGTTCGCCGATGTAGTGCAACAGAGGGCAGCACTACAACGGCCTGCGACAACTGCCCATGCAAAGCACAGTGTGCCCAGGCGGTCGCCAATGCCCCCACCCACGGCAGGAACAGCCAAGGCTGCCCTGCCACTCGTCCCCACGTGGACAACCACGGCCGCTGCAAGCTCTTGCAGCGGCCAGGGTATCCCAGCCCCAAAGGAGGTTCCTTCGACCTCTAGCCCAAGAGGACCGAAGGTTTCGCCCCCCGAGGTGAAGGATACCCCAGGGTCGGCCGATATGAAGGCCTCGTCTCACCAGGCGAGGTCCCAAGCCCAAAAAATCAGCTCGCAAATGCGGGCACGCAGTGCCTCTGAGGAGGCAATGGACACCATGGTACCCCTGGTGCAGAAAGATCGGCGTAGCTCCCTGGAGCGCGCCAAAAGAAATAAAAAGCCAATAACGGGGCCCGGCGACGGCCCTGTTCTTTGAGTCTTAATGCTTAGCTTAAGAAGAAGACACACCTATTTTCCTTACACACAGCACTACGTTACCTCCAATATGGCAACACAAATAATACATTGGAACGTCAGAGGACTCCTTAGAAACCTCGATGATGTTCAAGAGCTCTTTTGCAAACATTCGCCGAAAGTGCTGTGTGTACAGGAAACTCATTTAAAATCTAAAAACACGAATTTCTTGCGTCGGTATGTTCTCTTCCGAAAGGATAGAGATGATGCTGTGGCATCATCCGGCGGTGTAGCCATTATTGTTAATCAAAAAGTAGCATGCACACATTTACCACTGCAAACAACACTAGAGGCAGTGTCTGTTCGATCAGTTCTTTTCAACAAGCTCGTCACCGTCTGCTTTCTGTACATACCCCATCACCACCGTCTTGGAAAACTAGAATTCGAGTCCTTAATAGACCAACTACCCGAACCTTATCTGGTCCTTGGTGACCTGAATGCTCATAGCATTCTATGGGGTGATTCTCGCTGCAATGCACGAGGTTGTCTCATTGAACAGTTCCTTTTTTCCTCCGGTGCCTGTCTGTTGAATAGGAAAGAGGCAACATATTATAACCTTGCCAAAAAAACCTACTTTTCCATAGATCTCAGCATAGCATCTCCTTCACTTGTACCATTACTCCAATGGAAAGTTCTAAATAATCCCTACGGAAGTGACCATTTTCCTGTTGTTTTGAGTACACAAACATCATACGAATGTCCTCCACGAGTTCCCGAATGGCTTATACACAAAGCCGACTGGGAACAGTTTCATGACAATGCTCAGTTATGTTGGACTGACATATGTGGACTAAGCATAGATGAAGCTGTGCAGTACTTCACAGCTCTCCTTATTAACGCAGCAGACAAATGCATCCCACAAACATCTGGACAGCCCGGCAAGCGACACGTCCCATGGTGGAACACAGAGTGTCGTAATGCGCGAAAGAAACAGAACAGGGCATGGAGGTTGCTGCGAAACTCGCCGACAGCGGAAAACCTTGAGAGCTTTAACAAAGTGAAGTCTCAAGGCAGGAGAACGCGTCGGCAGGCCAGAAGAGAAAGCTGGCAGAAGTTTTTGTCAGGGATCAATTCATACACACAGGAGGCTAAAGTCTGGAACATGGTTGATAGGATAGCAGGAAAACAAGTACACACACTTCCACTCGTAAACACTCAGGATGATATCTTGGAAGATCAGGCAAACTTCCTCGGTGCACACTTTGAACGGATATCCAGCTCGGCCCACTATACCGACACTTTCCAAAAATACAGAACAAGAATGGAAAAGCAGAAACTCGAACACAAATCCACTAGATACGAGGCGTATAACCAAGCTTTCATTCTAGCTGAGCTTCGAACATCTCTAAACTCCTGCAGTACTTCTGCCCAAGGTTCTGACCGTGTGGTGTATGAAATGTTAAAAAACCTACCAGCCGAAACACGAAACACTTACTTTGTTTATGCAATGCTATCTGGTTTTCTGGCACTATCCCTACCTCCTGGAAAGAGGCCATTATTATTCCCATTTTGAAAGAGCGCAAGGACCCTTCTTTAGCTTCAAGCTATAGACCTATTGCACTTACAAGCTGCTTGTGCAAAGTCTTCGAAAAAATGATAAACTGCCGACTCGTACATATTCTTGAAACAAACAATTTGCTCGACCCATTTCAGTGCGGGTTTCGAGAAAGTAGATCCACCACAGACCACTTTGTTCGTATCGAGGCACAGATCAGAGATGCCTTCGTCCATAAACAGTATTTTGTCTCTGTGTTCCTCGATATCGAAAAGGCTCATGATACAACATAGCGTTTTGGAATTCTAAGAGACCTGTCCCATCTTGGTGTACACGGAAGAATGTTTCATATAATCGAAAGTTACCTGTCAAACCGGACATTCCGTGTCCGTGTGGGCAGTGTTCTCTCCCAAACATTTGTCCAGGAAACAGGCGTGCCACAAGGTGGTGTGCTTAGTTGCAGACTTTTTATTATCAAAATGAATTCTTTGCACTTGTCCATTCCCTGCAATATGTTCTATTGTACATATGTCGACGATATTCAGCTTGGCTTCAAGTCATGCAACTTGGCCATGTGTGAGCGGCAGGTTCAGCTAGGTTTAAATAAGGTCTCCAAATGGGCAGATGAAAACGGATTTCGACTTAACCCACAAAAAACACGTGTGTCTTGTTCTCTCGAAAGAGAGGCATGCACTCGGAACCTGACATTCGACTGAACAGGCAACGTCTGTCCGTGAAAGCCGAGCATAAATTCTTAGGCTTAATCCTGGACAACAAGTTGATCTTCGTACCGCACATCAAATATTTAAAAACAAAATGTTTAAAAGCCATGAATGTTATAAAAGTGTTGTGACGTACTACGTGGGGTAGTGATAGGCAATGCCTCAAGAACCTCTATAGAAGCCTCATTCGCACCCGCTTAGATTATGGGGCCGTTGTCTATCAGTCTGCTACTCAAAGTGCCTTGAAGATGCTGGACCCCGTGCACCATTTAGGCATCCGCCTTTCTACGGGTGCTTTTCGCACCAGCCCCGTAGAAAGCCTTTATGTTGAGTCAAATGAGTGGTCGCTTCATCTGCAGAGAACTTACATGTCCTTTGTTTATTTCCTTAAGGTGAAAGCAGACAAGAAGCACCCCTAATACTCTACAATTAATAATTTGTCGAGCTCAACTCTGTTTCAAAACAGGCCTTCGATGAGGCAGCCCTTCTCAGTTCGCCTGAAGTGTCTAGCTGAAGAAACTGAAGTGTCACTTGAACACAGTTTATTGGCTCCTGTAGCATACCCGCCACCGTGGCAGTGGCAGACTATAGACTGCGATGTGTATTTCCTAGAAGTTACAAAACATGCACCTATTGCCCATATCCGAACATACTTTCTGGAACTTCAACACAAATACACACGTCCTGAGTTCTTCACAGATGCCTCCAAGACTAACTCCTCTGTGTCCTACGCTGCTGTCGGCCCATCCTTTTCGGATGCTGGCCCTTTACATCCACGCACAAGTATCTTCACAGCGGAAGCTTACGCGATACTTGTGGTGGCTAAACACATCAAACAATTACAAATACAAAAAGCAATAATTTATACAGACTCCTTCAGTGTGGTAACGGCTCTGCACAGTCTTAAAAAACAAAAAAACCCAGTCCTTGTCTCACTTTACTCCATTTTGTGCACACTCTACACACTCAAACAACATGTTGTAGTGTGCTGGGTGCCAGGACACCGTGAGATCCAAGGCAACGTGAGGGCGGATCAGCTCGGCGCATCCGTCTATGAGAGCACCGCCATTACATTCATATCAATCGGCCCTTGACCTTAAACCGTCTCTCAAACGAAACCTCAGGGAACACTGGCCGAGCAAGTGGGATACACACACACAAAACAAACTACACGTTATCAAGCCACACCTTGGCCATTGGCCACCTATATCAAAATCACGTCTAACAGAGGTAACACTAACAAGACTCAGGATAGGACACACATACACGGCACACACACATCATTTGTCCGGTGGTGATCCACCAATGTGTGATAAATGTGGTGAGGCATTAACAGTTCTTCACGTTTTAATTCAATATAAACAATTGGACACTATAAGAAAACAACACTTTCTATTACCCTACCGACAACATATACCTTTACACCCTGCATTGTTCGTCGGTAGGGAACCGCTTTTTAGTTATAAATCATTGCTAGCGTTTTTAAAATAAATTCATAGTTTTCATATCATATACCCTGGCATTCCGTAGCACGACTTCTCCCGAGAGGTTTTCGCTGCGGTGGCTACACAAGAAAGCACTTGCCTCACAGCCCTTGGACGCAAGGGTATGAACGAGTGAGGCACTTGTGCTAATGCCATACATATCCACCATCGTCTTTTATTATCACCAACTTTGTTCATCTATTCGCACCACACACCTTTCATGGCATGGTCATAATTTTGTTACTTGTATGTTTATACCCGCCTTACCGCGAGGAATTTTATGGCCCTTATACAGCCGCTAATCTCAATCATCGTCCACAATCCATGTCCCATGAACTGGCGCTCTTTGGCCATCAAATGGCCCTTGCGCCAAAAAACACCATATATCATCATCCCTGAGGAAGGAATCAAGTCGGTTTCGAAATGTCGGGTTTCTTCAAAACTTTTCGTTGGAGTTTAAATTATCTCCCACTATGAAAGTTGCACAAATATTAGCGCCTGTTTGAAGCGTAGTTCCGCGACCTGGCATAGCTCTGTGGTAAAATGCTTCATTGCCACGCAGAATGCTTTGGTCGATTTCAGCTGGGACCCTGACAAATATTATTTGTTTTCGTCGGGTAGACGCTACCGATGTCGGGTGTTGCTTAACCCTCACGCATTGAAATCACCCTTGTGTGTTCTCGTCGTCCCTACGCAGATACTAAGTGCCAGTCATCTGTGGCCCATAACCACATACTAGCGGCACATACCCGCCCATGGCTATTTGCCACTGTCTAGCGAGGAGTGTTTGACGACGTACGTGACTGGATTGTGGCATTGTTCATGTCCTGACCAGCGCGTCATATTCGTCAAACCATCTTACCTTCTCATGCAAACTTTGGTTCATGCCAAGTTAAGAGGGTGACCCCGAGAGCACCCAAACGTAAGCGGCTAGATGGATAGATAGATAGACACTCTCAAAGTCGCCGAAGTTCGCTAAGGAACGCTTCGCATTTAAAACACGTAATTCAAGATTAGAAATTAAGCAACGTAGAATAGGTAGGCTTGTCTTAGGAGCTCACGGGAATACACCAAATTAGGGAGTACAAAAAGATTTGGGATGGACATCATTTGAGGACAGCGAAGCTAGCAGCAAGATAAAATTTTAGAAGCGATTGAGAAAAATGGGGGAGGAGCGTTGGGCAAGGAAGGTTTTTAATTACTTGTACACAAAAAATGTCGATACAAAATGGACGAAGCGAACTAGAAAATTTACTGGTGAATACTTAGAAAACAGCAGAGGGCCAAACCAAAAAGAGTTATCGGTTAAGAAGAAGGTGAAGGAAGCTGAGACTGACATGTGGAAAATTGGCATGATTATGAAGTCCGCTCTAGAGATCTATCGAACTTTTAAGCAGGAAATTGCCAAGGAAAGAATCTATGATAATACTCGGGGTAGTTCTCTACTGTTTAAGGCCAGGACGGGAGTATTGCGAACCAAGACACGTCGGGCCAAATACGAAGGGGTAGATACGGTATGCAGTGCGTGTAGAGAGAAAGAACAAACTGCCGAACACTTTATAATGTTCTGTAAAGGGATTCACTTTATAGTTCAGGATGACGGCGCAGAGTTTTTCAAAGCACTGGGGTTTAGGGACAGGGAGGGCAAAATAGACTTCAAGCGGGTAGAATTAACTAGAAGGAGGTTATCTGATTGGTGACTAAATTCAAGGCACGAGTAAAAATAAAAGCCTTCACTGCAAAGTACGAATCCTCAACCTCACTAATTGAAGGAAAAAAATAAATCTAGTTTTGCGTTCACCAAGTATGACAGCTTGGTGGCGCTAGCCACTGCCCGATCTAAAGGCTACAGCCATGTCCATCCATCCAAGTTCACATCGAAGCTTGTGAGCGAGCGTGATTGTGTGTTCATCTGGTGATCTGTATTCATCGAGCATTGATAAACGAAGACAGTGGTGCGTCGAGAAATATTTCGTTTCGCGCACATGCAATCACCGAGAAGTTGCGTGCAAGTGATACCATCAGGCAAGTGTAACTATAATCGCTATAGCCTCCTTGTGACACCGGAGGCCTGTCAGTCTTCAGCAATACCAGCTGCTTGTAAAAAATGTACGATGGGTACTGTACGTACAAGCAATAAACCTCTTTCTAAATTGTGTTGCATACGTGGTCGGTAATTTCGCTGCCTAATATTGTTGGTACGATAACGCTGAATATCGCGTACTGTAACACCATGCCCGTCAGCACCTACGGAGGGAGTGGTTGTTCGCTCTTTGTGATGGCAGCGAGTTACAAGAATAAAATTACTGGCGCAGACTAGTGAAAAACCTTAGTAGTTGCGAGCCCGTACTCCAGAAGAGAGCACCTGTTGCAGCGACTGTACTCTGAAAGCTGCATTAATTCCTGTACTGTATTTACGACCCAAGTTCAAGAAGCTAAAGAAGTGGCCATCACTATGGCTCTCACTTCCGCAAAACTTTGCTTTATCTTGGATGTAGGCGCGAAACGGTCGCTAAACATGCGAAGAATACAGTTGATTTGCTCTTTCTGCGCACATGCAAGCTTCGCATTGACATCGACTGTATCGGCTACGGTGGTGTCACTTTCAACGGCTGCAGAAATCGGGGCTATCGTCGTACATGCTTCAACGCCAATGGATTCGAAATGAGCGATAGTGGTTCACTTGGCCAAATGTACGTACGTTTCACTAAATTTGGTGACCGAAAACTTAGTCATCTTACGTTTAAATTGAATTCTGCCCCGTTTCACGCAGATTTGCAGAGACAAGAGCACCGAAAGGTTGGCTTTAGTGATACCACAACTGTCAATATCTATGCCGCCGTGTGCAGTAACGAACATACTGGTGCGTGGCGGAAGTGTAACGGTGTCGTCGTCAATGCGAAGCACAGACGTCTGCGAATTGCTATCTATAGGCTTTGGAACACAGTCGTCAGGAAACGTGACGAGGCAGCCTCGAAGATTTATTACAGCACCGTGCTCGCGAAGAAAATCCATGCCAAGGATAACTTTCCTGGAGCGTTCGGGAAGCACAACGAAAAAAGCAATGAACTTCGGCTCACAGATTTGCAGCCTTGCGGTGCATATCAGCTTGGGGTCAAAAGATGATCACGCGCTGTCCGAAGGTTTGGTCCATGCCCCCAAGCAGTCGTAACTTTCCCGAGTTCAGCCACAAGTTCAGCGCTGATAACTGAGTAGTCGGCACCGGTGTCGACCTGAGTAGTTACCAGATGGTTGTCGACAAAAACGCCAATGTCAGCAGAAACGGGTTTGTCGGCGATGTGAGGTGTTGGCTGAAAGGAATCATTGAAAGTCGGCGGATGGGTCGGAGGAGGCTGTTTTGACGATAACTTAACAGCGGTCCCGTCCAGAGGCCGTCGATCCTAGTTTTCCTGGCGTGGACTTGGGGACCTAGCAGATCGTACCGCAACAACATTGGCGAAAGTAGAGTGTTTATTATTGGAGGTATAGCGTCGAAGAAACGGGGAGTGTGATTGGCATCGCTAAAGATTCGGAGACGGTAGACTTGCCAAGTATTCTGCGATATCGCGGGATCGTTCTTCATCCCTGGGCCGAAAAGCGTCTGGCCGAAATCCAGGTAGGCTTATTTGTCTGTACGAGCACTCCCGGTACAAGTGACTTGGCTCATTACAGTGGTAGCAAAGTGGCCGATGGTCGGAAGTGCGCCATACGCTAGGTTTCCGCGCATTAGTTCGCGGATTCACATAGTATGGCGGACCCGAGAAGTACTGCGGCATCTACAGGCATATCAGTCGTGGGTTCTCATAGTGCGGCAGGCCCGAGAAGTGTTGCAGCGTCTGCAGGCTGGTTGGTCGGGGACTATAGCTGGCTGCCGGCGCAGGAGTGCGCACAGCTTCCGCAAACGTTAGCAAAGGAACTTCGTTTGGAGGCGCCACTAATGGTCGTACCAGTGGCTGCACCTCTTCACGGATGACGTCTGTCAGAGCAGCTACTTGAGGCTGCGAAGACATTGCGTGTTGCTTTTGCAGCTCGTCGCTTACAATGGTATGTACCACCTCAGCAAGGATTCTAACGCTCGTGACGTCGGGTGTCCAAGGTTGCTGACAGACATGAAAGGTTGTCGGACCGCTCATACTGCAAAGACTTCGAATTCACTCCATTTTCGTCGCTTTACGAAGGAATTCCGCCACAGTAGCCGGTGTGCTTCATTTAAGTCCTGCAAGCAGCTGCTCCTGGACACCCCGCATCAGAAAGCGTACCCTTTGTCTTCTCATTGCAGAATCACCTCGACGGAAATGACGAGACATCTCAACAAACATGGTCATGCTTTCATTTGGTCTTTGATTGCGAGAATAGAGGAGACGTTCTGCTTGTTCTTTCTGTTCGGCGCCTCCATACGTGTTTCGCAGCGGAGTGCAAAATACCGGCGTGGTTGTCAAGGCAGCCTCGTGGTTTTCGAACCAAATACGTGCTGAAATCTTTCAGGTAGAAATAGACATACCACAGTGTCCGGTGCTCGTCCCACTCGTTGGCAATGGCGACTCGATCGTATTGGTCCAGCCAGCCTTCAACGTCTTCGTAGGGCTCCGCATGGAAGGGCTTTGTGGTTCGATAGGCCGGGGCCTTGGAGCTGGCGGAGTCGCGGTCTGTTCAGTGTGGCTTGCAGTTGTCGCATTTGTCATGGTTCTGGAGCATTCCGAAAGAGGGCCGACTTGCGGTGGTAGGCCTAGTTGCCGCCGACTACGTCGAAGGTTGGCTGTTTCTACCAAGACATCGATGTTGGGGTCGAAATCTTCCTCGTGGTAAGAGTGCATAGACTATTACCCAGCACCTTCACTAAAGTAACGTTACACCGTAACTGCATCCCGTATATAAGAGCACACAAGGGCGTCAAACATATTCGATCAACGGCAACGCGACTTTATCGCTTTCTCTTTGTGTTTTTGTTTTGTTTTGTTTCCCTGGGATGTTGGCTCATACCCACTCAGGGGGATTGGCCAAGAAAGTGTAGTGCAGTTTTTCTGTGATCATTTTAACTATGTGTAATGAATTGAAATTATATCAATACTAATGTAAAAATAAAAACAACATAAAAAGAGCAAACGAGAAAAAAATCAAGTTGAGCAATTTTGAGATTTGAGGTGTTATGATTACCACTCAGCTGCGTTTGCTTCACTTTTTCCTGGGGAGTAGTAAATAATTTTTTTGATTGAAGATCACAAAGGTATACGCTTGGTTGCCTGAATATAATCGCAAACGGCATTGAAAGCATCCCTGTGGCAATGTCCCAAAACTGAGGCACCAAAGCTTAGCGCCGTTTCCTGCAAGTGCATCTTCATCCTTTTTTGAACAGCGGCACATACAAGCCTGCAAGCATTAAGAAAAATAATACCTGCAGAACTTGTACTAGTGGCAATATGTAAAACCTGCAGAGTAGAATCAGCCTCTCTGAGCCATATGCTCTGGTTGTGTCCCAAGAAGCATACTCCCCAGGGCATCACTGGGAGCGACGGCGTAAAATGCTGCAAGCTCCCAATTAGAAGACCAAACCTCCGCTATCCAGCACGCCAGGGAGGCTATTGGGAGACAAGGTTTTCCGTCCTCCATCCAAGAGGTCTGGCCAGGAGCAGCAACTACACGCATTTCACAATAAAGTTGCTTCATTCATTTTTCGTCAAGGCAGCAGACGCGTTTCTGTATATTACCTCTTGACTTTGCGAAAACAGCGTTATTGGCGGAGCAACGATTGATTTTCACCGACTTCAATGTGGAACATCAGACGAACGCTCTTGACCAATCGGTGGCAATAATTATGGTTGCCGTTATTGTCTTCGCCTCCTTATAAAACTACCGTGAGCGTCTATAGGAAATTCTTGCGTCTCTAAAAGAAGGGAAACAATGATGCTGACTAAGTACTCATTGAAATTGAAGAAAGAAACAACTATATTTATCTCATCTTAAGGGAACGGCACTGCGAGAAGTCGAAGAATGCTGCTCGCGGTAAGCCTCTTCTACAACCTCAGCCCACCTCACTATAACCTCCTGAAGGTCGTGATTGTAGCTGCGCGTGGAATCCGCCCACAGCTTCTGACTACTTAATTGTTTACGATGGTTTGGGGGAGGGGAGTTGTTTCGAAATTCACATATATTGTGGTTAAGGTCCACTTTCGTGACCGTGGAAAACTTAGAGTTCGAATTAGGGTAAACTCTCAGATACATTTATGGCATCAGGCGGGGAGAGAAAAGTTCGGGTTAATAGTTTACGCCTGGGGACCTCGCGACTGCGAGCGGACTGATGCTGTAATGGCGGTAGGATTCGGCGACCGAGGTGGTAGTGCCCGAAAGTGTCATTATATGTAATTAACATTCTTTAAATATACTTGCAGTAGGTAAATTGTTGGTTTATGAAAAGTCCCATAGGCGACCTTGCACTCGGATCGTGAAAGCTCGAGCGATTACATGGGCCACTTCATTACCAATTAAGCTTGAGTGAACAGGTGTCCATATTAACGCAAAAAGTTGGGATGGTGGATTTTGGGAGAAGATGGCTAGGGCTGTCTTGCAAACGCTACCCGCTCTGAAGTCGTGTATGGCAATTTTCGAATCACTCACTGTGATAGAATAATGAGCGATCGTAGCGACCTGTGCAACCGCTGCCTCATCCACCTCTTCCGAAGACGAGATTCAAATGAACGTTGCCGTTGCAACACTGCCACCAGAGTTATTAACTGTTCACGCAGTTTTTCCCACAAGAATACTCTGCTTGCATCGACATAGACCACATCAATGGAGCTCAAGAACTTTTTCTGAAGAGATTTAGCTCGTTCTTGTCTTGTATGTTCGTAATAAACAGGATGCATATTTTTAGGGATAGGAGGGATATGAAAGTTCTCGTTTAGCTGGTGCAGAATATTGAATTTTTCCTTAGTCGTCGGTGCGGAAGTAATATTTAGGGAGCTTAAAATACGCCTACTTGGGTGGGCGTTCAATAAGCGTTGGTATTGAGTTGTCATGTGGGCTCCCGCAAGCTCGTAAAGGTATTGTACCTGTAGCCAAACGTTTTGCTGTAGAAGCTGTACATGGCACTCCAAGAGCAAACTTGTAGAGCTTGGGTATCAGTTAATTTACTTTATCTTCCTCAGGCTTTGTTAGGGAAAGATATGGGAAGTAATATTTAGGGAGCCTAAAGTACGCCTACTAGGGTGGGCATTCAATAAGTGTTGGTATTGAGTTGTCATGTGGGCTCCCGAAAGCTCGTAAAGGTATTGTACCTGTAGCCAAACGTTTTGCTGTAGAAGCTGTACATGGCACTCCAAGAGCAAACTTGTAGAGCTTGGGTATCAGTTATTTTACTTTATCTTCCTCAGGCTTTGTTAGGGAAAGATATGCGAGGGAAAAGGTGATTTGCTGACGAGAAATGCTTGTAAGAGGTTTATTTATTCTGCCTCACGAAGACCTCTATGCTTATAGGACACTATACCTATAAGTTTGACGTTGTGGTTGGTCCATGCTGGAGCAATTGTTTGAAGCGTGTAAGTATTGGGTTTGTTAGACTGAGTGTGCATGCCTAGTGCACGTATTTTTTTCTATGACAGGAACTTGCTTCCCCTTCAGGTTTATCTGATTGCTGGGTTTGTCATGCTTATTAGCAGGGATCAGTAAATTCTCACATTTAGTTGGCGACCACTCGAGGTTCATAAGCCTAGCTGTTGTAGTAACCACATATGCAGGTGTGAGGATTCGAGAAAAACGACAACGACGAAGGTGCAGGACAAGGCACGTGCGATTACGAGGCAACTGTGCGCCAATCACCTGATTACCAGTGGTGGCCCATAGAGGTGGCGTGCCACGATTGGGCCACGTGCGACCATTGTGTGGCGGTAGGCTTTGTGGCTGGGGACGAGCCGAAGCAGCGGCAGACGGGAGACAGCAGGCCGAAGCGTCGGACGCAGGCGATCCAGGTTCCGGCCGGGGAACGCGGCTGTCCACGCTACAGCCGTCCAACTACCAGCTGGGGTGGCATTGCCGGCACGAGTACTGCATCTCGGGACGCGACCTGGCCTGCTGTTCTCTTCCTTGCCAAGGGCATCGCGGATCTCGGCGAGGCATCTCCGTGGTCAGACGTTCGGCACAGCGATGAACGTGGCCTGGCTAATGGTCACGGTTGCGCCGAGCATCGCGTCTTGACGCAAGCTGTTCGCTGGACAGGCTGGCCATTCCCCGCATGGAGCATTGCGTCTCCGATCAGGGTTGATTGCTCCGTAGTCGAACCCATGCCATTAAGCGCCGGTGTCACCAGAGCCTCGCACATCGGCAGGGGACGAGCGAGACGTTCTGCCAGGCGAGACGCGGGCGTGTGTACGGAGGAGAAGAAGGAACGTGTGGAAAGGAGAGCTCGAGGGTTGAGGCCACGAAGGCAGAAGAAGCGGTGCGCCGCTCGAGAGGACGAGTTCCTGGCAGCGTTCCTGAGCCGGAAGTGGGACCCGTACGTGTCGGCCAGGTCGAGCTCCGGTGTGTCTGTTCGAGGTCGAGTCCGTCGGCCTGTACAAGGTCCAAGGACGGGGCCTGCTGAACGGCTCCTGCCAGGGTGCAGTGGCCGGGAGCAGGTTCGTGGACGAGGCCTACCGGGTGTGGTCCTCGTGAGCCGTGGCGTGATCCTGGACCTCAGGAGTTGCGACCCTGACTGCTGGGTTGGCCGCGACGTCCGACTCGACTGCGCTGCACATGGTAGCGCAGCTGTGTGCCGTCAGCCGTTCCAGCCGTGCCACCTTTGCCCTCGCGCAGGTCGACGACCGCATCATGTCGGGACGACGGGCACCCAAACTGTGAGGCAGCGCTTTCTGCTTGCGAACCGAGAACTATACGCGCTGGACACTGAGTAAGCGTAGCCGCGAACTCACCGCATATTAGAGGTCTGACTCTCGTGCAGGTGGCGTGATGCTTGGCGTGTAGGGTTGGATATAAAGTTTTATTTTCACCTGCCACTTCCTTCTCTAGTGTGCAACATAAAGCTTCTCTTGTTCACATCGATTCTTGATGTTAATCCTTTCTCGTCCGCTATCGACAAACATAGTGACGAACGTCCTTAACCATTACAATTTCTGGGGTCTGCGACAGGACTAAGCTCTCGCGTTACATATGAGAGCCTCACGTTGTTTATGTGTGGCGGACGAGAATGGACGACAAGAGAAAGCTAGTGGAGCTAGGGAAGGAGATGGGGCTGAGTGGTGAGGCTTTGCTGGCATGGGTGAGCGCTGTGGAAAATGAAATGAGGGACCAGAGAGCGAAAGATAGAGAAGAGGCACGTCTAGCAGCACAGGCGGAGCATGAGCGTGAAATAGCTCGCATGGAGGCTGAAAGGCTCCTGCTCGAGGAGCGACGTCTGTTCACTGTTGTGTGAGAAAAGTTGTTTTGTGGAAACAACTTTCTTGTTTGGGGGGTTATTGTGAGGATTCGAGAAAAACGACAACGACGAAGGGCCGGGACAAGGCACGTGCGATTACGAGGCAACTGTGCGCCAATCAGCTGATGACCAGTGGTGGCCAATAGAGGTGGCGTGCCACGATTGGGCCACGTGCGACCATTATGTGGCGGTAGGCTTTGTGGCTGGGGACGAGCAAAGGGAGCGGCAGACGGGAGACAGCGGGCCGAAGCGTCGGACGCAGGCGATCCAGGTTCCGGCCGGGGAACGCGGCTGTCCACGGTACTGCCGTCCAACTACCAGCTGGGGTGGCGTTGCCGGCACGAGTACTGCATCTCGGTGCGCGGCCTGGCCTGCTGTTCTCTTCCTTGCGAGGGCAACGCGGATATCGGCGAGGCGTCTCCGTGGTCAGACGTTCGGCACAGCGATGAACGTGGCCTGGCTAATGGTCACGGTAGCGCCGAGCATCGCGTCACGACGCAAGCTGTTCGCTGGACGGGCTGGCCATTCCCCGCATGGAGCATTACGTCTCCGATGCGAGTTGATTGCTCCGTAGTGGAACCCATGCCATCAAGCGCCAGTGTCACCAGAGTGTCTCACATCGGCAAGGGACGAGCGAGACATTCTGCCGGGCCAGACGCGGGCGTGTGTACGGAGGAGAAGAAGTAGGAACGTGCGGAAAGGAGAGCTCGAGGTTTGAGGCCAAGAAGGCTGAGGAAGCGGTGCGTCGCTCGAGAGGACGAGTTCCTGGCAGCGTTCCTGAGCCGGACGTGGGACCCGTACGTGTCGGGCAGGTCGAGCTCCGGTGTGATTGTTCGAGGTCGAGTCCGTCGGCCTGTACAAAGTCCAATGACGGGGCCTGCTGAACGGCTCCTGCCTGGGTGCAGTGGCCGGGAGCAGGTTCGTGGACGAGGCCTACCGGGTGTGATCCTCGTGAGCCGTGGCCTGATCCTGGACCTAGGAGTTGCGACCCTGACTGCTGGGTTGACCGCAACGTCCGACTCGATGGCGCTGCACACGGTAGCGCATCCGTGTGCCGTCAGCCGTTCCAGCCGTGCCACCTTTGCCCTCGCGCACGTCGACGACCGCATCATGTCGGGACGACGGGCACCCAAACTGTGAGGCAGCGGTTTCTGCTTGCGAACCGAGAACTATACGCGCTGGACACTGAGTAAGCGTGGCCGCGAGCTCTCCGCATAATAGAGGTCTGATTCTCGTGCAGGTGGCGTGATGCTTGGCGTGTAGGGTTGGATATATAGTTTTATTTTCACCTGCCACTTCCTTCTCTAGTATGCAACATAAAGCTTCTTTGTTCGCATCAGTTGTTGATGTTAATCCTTTCTCGTCCGCTATCGACAAACATAGTGACGAACGTCCTTAGCCATTACAGCAGGCTTTTGTAAGGTATCTCGAATGTAACCCTCAGATTCACCGTTATTCATTTATTTATTTAAAATACCTTAAAGACCCAATAGGGCATTGTGTAAGGGAAGCATAAAGAGAATAGATACACGAACTGGTACAATTTTCATACTAAGAATAACATAAACTAATTGTCGATTAATATACAAATCCTAACATGAATAACAACGAGAAAATATTAGTAATAAATTTATTGGGAATAGAACGGCAATGAAAATCAGATGAGTATACATGTGAGATAATGACGTAAACAAGCTAAAAAGCAAGCACAGATTGTGAAAAGACTTTCCATTATTCAAAAGAAGACATCGTTCAAGAATACACAACCGAACTGAATGGCATGTCAGTACTCAAACTATCAAAAAAATTTTTATAGCAAGAGAAAAAAAGCTATATACTAGTAGTGAATAAACGCGTAGATGCTAATTTTGATAAGAATAAAACGAACAGTTATTCATGGAAATGGGTGAGTATAAGGTGCCGGATTTTTTCTCAATTGCGTTCAGCTACGATTTCATCTGGAAGGCTGTTCCACGTCCGGATGACACGGGGGAGTGCAGATGAGTTAAAAATGCATGTCTTCCCGACAATGCGTGTGACTGAAATACGCTTTTCAGTCTCTTTGATGTGAATGCAGATTTCATTTCATTTCATTTTATTACCTTAAAGGTCCCCAGGGGGACATTACATAAGGGGTGGGGTTACTAAAAACGTACAAAACAGCCATGAATTAGCTTGAAAAATGGCTTGTGACGCTATGCATAAATGTTGATGGACAGGTGATTGCCGCAATATGGTGGGGGAGGTCATTCCAGTCTTTTGCTGCACGAAGAAAAAATGAGGCAGCAAAAGTAACGGTGCGGGAACGTTGACGGGCAACTTGAAAGACATGGGCAATGCGATATGAGCTGCGAAATGGGGGGGGGGAATGTAAAGTTCGATTGCAAATGGACTGTGAAAAAGTTTATGAAACAAGCAAAGGGTGGCAATGCGGCAGCGGAAGATAGAGGGGACAGGCCAATTTCTTCTTTTAAAGATGACACGCTAATGTGATAGGCATATGAGGAATGAATGAATCTAGTAGCATGGTTTTGAAGTGATTCGAGTGCAGTAATGAGATACGCGTGTTGTGGGCTCCAAATTGACGATGCATATTCAAGCTTGCTTCTTACGAAGGACTGATATGCTAATAATATTACATGGCGGGGTGCGTTGCGCAGATGACGTTTTCGGAAAGCCGAAAGTACGATTAGCAGCTGCGATGATAGTCCGGATGTGCTCAGCCCAAGTTCGGTCACTGCACAAAGTTAGGCCAAGGTATTTGTAGGATTGCACAAGTTGAACAGGAGCGTTAGAGATTACGTAGGAAGTGGTGAGCGGGTTTGGCGACGCTGAAACCACACAAGTTTACATTTGTTAGAATTAAGTTAAATTTGCCACCGTTCACACCAACGCTGCACTTCGTTAATGTCACTTTGGAGGCTAATTTGATCAGATACATTCGTTACTGTGCGGTACAAAACGCAGTCATCAGCAAACATGCGTATGTTACAAGTTAAGTTCGTTGGTAGGTCGTTAATATATATTAGAAATAACAAGGGGCCAAGGATGGAACCCTGAGGGACACCTGATCTAACTGGAATAAAGTTGGAGAGCTGATCATTTACAAGGACAGATTGGGAACGGTTATGTAAGAATTTTTGGATCCAGATTAAGACTGCGGGGTGTATGTTTAAGTGGGAAAGTTTCAGTAACAGGCGTTTGTGAGGTACCTTATCAAATGCTTTGGTGAAATGTAGAAATATGGCGTCGGTTAGAAGGTTATTATCGAGATTGGAATGAAGGTCATGAACAAAAAGTGCTAGTTGAGTTTCGCATCAAAACTCTTTTCGGAAGCCATGCTGTGCAAGATGAAAAAAATTAACCTTGTCAAGAAAACTGATAATGTGAGTGAATATGACGTGTTCCATGATTTTGCAAGGCACTGAGGTTAATGAGATAGGACGATAATTTAGAGGCGAGTTTTTGTTACCAGCTTTGAAGACTGGAATGACCTTCCCTTTTTTCCAATCGTCGGGCAGTTGGCCTATCGTTAGTGACTGCGAAAACAGTAAACATAAATATTCGGCACAGACATCTACAGTGTTTAACGAACTTGGAGTTAATATTGTCTACACCCGTGGAGGACGACAGCTTTAGGTTGTTAATTATAGATATTATACCAGACACGGAAAATGTGATGGGTGGCATCAAGAGTTCGATAGTGGAAGTCGGCATGTAAAATGTAAGGTCTGTTTCTTTTGTGAACACTGATTCAAATGCGCTATTAAAGATGTTTGCGCAATCAACGTCACTTACAGGTCCGCTGGCATTGTCGGTGAGATTAGTAGACTGCGTGGGGTGAGGATTGATTATTTCAAAAAACTTGCGTGGATCACTTTTTAGAATGGTCGGCAAGTTATAGTTATAGAAAGAGTGTTTTGCTTCGCATATCTTTCCTAGGTAGTCATGTTCGGCTACATAGTATACTTCCCATGAGCATTGGCTTCCCTTCTGTTTAGCTGAACGAAAGAGGCGTTTTTCGTTTTCTAGGCGTTTTAATGTTTTGGTGAACCAGGGCTTTTGAGTGTCGGTCTGGAAATTGAATGTGGGTATATGTTTGCTCAAAAGATAATCCATTTTGTCCGCAAATAATTTCCAGCTATCTTGCACTGATACATTTTGGAAAAATGATTCGAAAAATGGAAAGAAAGAGCGGAGTTCATCAATGATAGCCGTGTAATTTCCTTTGTCATAAAGACGTATAGTTTTTTTTTACTTTTCTGACGAGACAGCGGTTTGAACGTAAACTCAGCATGAATTACCTTGTGATCGCTAATTTCTGGGAGATATGAAATGGAGGAAAGGCTGCCAGGGTGATCTGTTAAAGTTATGTCAAGGGTATTGGCGCACATTTGAGTTACGCGAGTTTGTTCAGTTACAAGTTGGGTTAAGTTAAAGTTAAGGCACACATCAAGAAAGTCGTGCGCTTCGGGTTCTCCTGAAGTCAAAGTAATTTGGTGTATCCAGTCAATGAGAGGATGATTGAAATCCCCAAAAAGAAGAATGCGGGAGTTAGGGTATGCAGTAGTTAAATCATTTAACGTGTCGTTAAGTTTATTAGCAAAGTCGGGAGTGCTGTGGGGAGGTCTATAACAGGCTCCAATAAAACAGTTTCAGGAGTGGCATGGCAAAGAAGCCATATCATTTCGAGGTCAGTCTGAGTGTTAAGCGCATTCCAAGAAATATCTTTGCTGATTGCAATAGCCACGCCCCCGCCTCGCCTGTCCATACGGTTCTTGCGAAACACTGTAAAATTTGGAAGGTCTGTAAGAACTTCATGGTCGCTAATGCCACTGTATAGCCATGTTTCTGTTAAAACTAGTATGTTTCTGCTCGACGAGGAAACAAGATTAGAAATGACGTCTCGCTTTGGGAGAAGACTGCGTATATTAGTAAAAATAACTGATAGCAAAAGTAGTGGGCGTGGGGTGGATCTGGGGCCATGACGCGCGTTTGGATTGCGAGGAACTAGCTATAGTAATTCTTTAACGGTTTGTGACGATTCCTCAAATATGTAGCGTTTCTTGCCCATGCGTAGTGTTTTAGAGGTCAACATAAATGGACATGACTGGGACCTAGCAAAAGCGATAAGATGCCTGCGAGCAATTCGAACTGTTGCGGAAAAGTCTTCGCCAACGCTATAACCGGTGTTTTTAGGTTGCGGCCGTTTGAAAGAATCTTGTCCTTTCTTTTAAATGTATTGAATTCTACAATTATCGGCCTTTCTTTGCCCACAGCGTGACGGCCAAGACGATGAGCTCTGTCTTTATTTTTTGATTCATTATTCAGTTCTATGTGATTAGAACAAAGAGCAATGACTATTTTTTCCGGTTCAGTGAAATGTTCGGAAGGGTTAGTGTCGGGAATGCCATAGAATATTAAGTTGTTTCTGCGGGAGCGATTTTCAGAGTCGTCCACTCGGGCTGATAAGCTGTGTATCTGGTGGGAGATCTGAAGTGTGGTAGCCTTTAGGCTGTCCACTTCAACTTTAAGAGATGAAAGGGACTTGAAGGGATTCTCAAGATCTGTTACTCGTTTACCTAAGTCTGTTATTACTTTATCAGTTGATTGCAACTGATTCTTCAACTCTTTCAGTTCGGTGAGAACGGTGGATTGACCAGCGAATAATTTTTTTAATTCGGTGGCAACTTCTTGAATGGTACTAAGGCCGGGGTTTGTTTCAACGTCACCGGCTTGCAGCAACAAGGAATAAATGACACTCGCGCATTCAGCGGCAATGGCATTGCAACACTGTGGGCTCGTTGACTGTACCAAAAAGTAATTACTAGAATTTTTAGCGAATAAACTGTGTGAATTACTGACCTGCATGGCTAAGGCAAACGGATTAGTGAACTGCGCTGCTGCACAGTCACCGAGCCCACAGAGCACTGGCGGGCGGTGTTGGTCTTTTATAGGAGAGGCAGTGGCTGATGTCGGTGGCGATGCTGTTTTCCGCAATGAAACCAGGTATCCGGGAGGACAGGAAAGGGTGAGGGGTGGCACTTCCATGCACGCTGAAGCGTGAACGAAGTGGCGTGTCCAGTTGCCTGCGCCGGTCCCGCAACTGTGAGTCGCTAGGATCAGTGAGGCTGCGGATTGGGGCAGCACAGGTCCAGAAAGCATGACTGCGGCGATGAGGGCGTAGGTCTGCATGGCAAAGGCAAACGGATTAGTGAACTGCGCTGCTGCACAGTCAGACGTGTCCAACTAAGAGATGTTTGCAATGTCGTTGATAATGGCCTTGTTTCATGTACTTATTTATGAAATAATGAAAGGAGGTTTATGTCACGTCGGCTGCTCAAAAGGGAAAGTGATAAGTTTTTTTATTTGTGTTATGCTTGCGCTATGATCGTAGTTTTGTGAGCTGAATCTAGCGGCTGTATTCTGGATCGACTTCAGCATGTTAGTGAAATAGCTGTAAGGGGGGAACCGAACTGCAGAAGCAAATTTGAGCTACGGGCGAACGAATGTTACGTAAGCTAAGGCACGTATATTTGTCTGCGTCTTACGTAGAATCCGGCGTAGATAGCCTAATGATCATGAAGCGTCACTGCAGATGCCACTTCCTTGCGTCACTCCTTTGCAGCACACCAGAACAAACGAATGAAAGTGGGGATAAAAAATTATTAACAGTAGTGAATTGCTGCCGGTTAGTAAGAAAGTTTCGTATCCATGAGAGAGTTGATGAATCTAAACCCAAAGAAGAGAGTGTAGAGATTAAGCGGCAGTAAGCAACACGATCGAAAGCTTTGGAAAAATTCAGAAAAAGACAGTCAATTTGCAGCTTTAGATCTAAGTGGTGATCTAGGGCAATCGTGAATTCGAAAAGCTGTGTTTCGCATGATAGAGCCTCTCTATATTCATGTTTGTTTTGAAAGAAAAAGTTAGTCTGCTCCAAGTGATTGTAAATATGAGAGGCGATTATATGCTCAAGCATCTTACAGTAGATGGATGTTAGAGAAATGGGTCTGTATCTTTGAGGTGAGTTTTTATTGCCGCTTTTAAACACGGGGATGACTTTTGCAATTTTCAAGTCAGGTGAAAGCTGTCCTGTTGATAGTCATTGCTGAAAAATGCGACAGAATATTTTACTCGAGCGTGAGACCGTACTTTTTAGTATCCTAGATTTGATCTCGTCAAAGACCGTTGACGTGGAAAGTTTAAGATTATTTAATATAGATGTGATTCCGTGAACAGTAATTTCAATGGGCTACAAAAGGGGATAGTCAAGATCAGCTACATCGGGGATGCTTGTATGATCTTCATTGGTGTAAACTGATGTAAAGAAAGTATTGAAAGCGTTAGGAATGTCTTGATCTGAAATGGGAATGAGGTCGTCATTTTGCAACATGATTTTGTTATCGTGACGTTCTGAGCAAACTTGTTTCCAAAACTTTTTTGCGTTAGTGGTGAGCAGTGACGGTAGACTGTGAGAAATATACTTATCACGGGCGGCGTGTATCGTGGAGAAGCAGCTATTCAAAAAGTCTCTTTACCTTTGCCACGACGCAGCAGTTTGCGCGCGTTCAGCCGCCGCGTACAATCTTTTTTGTTTCTTAATCTGTTAAGTGATTTATTGAACCATGAATTTTTTTATCATTTGTTATTTTGATTGTAGGAATATGTTCACTAAATAATGAAGCTAACTTGTTTTTGAAGAGTGTCCAGTTGTCTTGTACGAATCGAGTATGAAGGGGTGGTGAAAGTACGCTCTCGAAGAACGTACATAATTCATCATTTAAAACAATGTAATTACCTGTATTATAATCGCCAATTGTTTTTGTTTTAGCTCCAGCGAGACAAAATTGGCTGTTCACAATCATTTGCATGAACTGGTGGTCGCTGAAGTCATCTATGTTATATTTGATATAGTATTTGGTGCCGTTGTTAATACCAAGTCAAGTATATTCGAGTCACGAGTGGGTTGGCTTATGATCTTGGCTAGGTTGAAATCTAATGTTAAGGTAATGAACGCAGTGGAGACATGGCAATTCGATGAAAGCAGCTTACAGTTTATTGAAGGACAATTAAAGCCATCAAACAAATAAACAAGCTCAGTTGGACACGTCTTAACAGCATGACTTATGGTGCTTCGTAAGTTGCATAGAAATGATGGATTAGTGTCTGGAGGGCGAAAGCAAAAACCAATCAATAATTTCTCAAATCTAGTCCTGCAAACAACCCATACAATTTCTATATTTGTAGCAGACGGCATTACATAGGAGGTTATTGCCTTTTTAATGCCTATAATTACGCCTACTCTTAACGCGATCACAACGATATATGTTATATGTATTTTGCAGAGGACTATTGCATTGTCTGAAATATCTGCATGAAGCCATGTCTGAGTAAGGATGAATATGTCAGAACCTTCGTCATCACGAAAATAACAGACCTGGACGAGTTTTCGCGAAGGCTGCGATTATTAGTAAATGATATAGTGAGTGACGGTAAATTCTGAGGCTGAGGTGCCTGCTTGAAGTCACAGCTGCGAGTACCATGTCGTAGCTATCTGCCTAGTCGCACTACCGTGCTTGTTGCCTGGTCGTACATGTATGTTGCATCATCTAATCGCAATCTGTCAACAGATAGCATACAGAATTTTTTTCCGGCCTTGGCGAATTCACTAAGCTTTCTTCTTGCTTCTCGCGTGGCACGAGAGAAGTCTTCCCGAATAGAAAACTTGCACCCTTCAAGCTGTCTTGCAAAGAACAAAATGTGCTCTTTGTGCTTTTAAAATGTCATTTTCGCTATGATAGGCGTCTTTTTGCTGTCAGCATGTTTGCCTAACCTGTGTACTCTTTCAAAATTTGTGCTGGATAAGTTATTGTCAAGTTTTTTTGAACAGAATTCCACAAGTTTCTGCTCGAACAAAGCCCAGTCTTCTTTGTCATCAACCTCTCTGTTAAAGAAAAGCGAGTTCGCGCGTCGCATTCTGTTCTCAGTGTCTTCGCACCGAGAAGAGATTGTGGCCAAACTATCAGATACACTGCGAAGGGCGTTAGAACTAGCTTCGGCATCACCTGAGCTGCTTCGAGACGTAGAAGCAAGTGACAGCGATGCAATCTTTGCGTTCAGCAACTTAATTTTGCCTTGAACGGCTTCATATTTCATTTTCGAAATATTAAGCTCTGCTTAATATTAAGCTCTGCTTTCGAAATATTAAACATCTGCGAGAACTGCTTCCTGCTTTTCTTCTAGCATATCAATCCTTTTCTTAGGAGCAGCATGACCAGCTTTTGCACTAGTTAGCTCGGAAAGCAAGCGTGCTTGTGCCTCTTCCAATTTTCAATTGCGTCTACAGCAGCAGAAAATGCCTCTTCCTGAGCTTTGGTCATTGGTCCCGGATTTGGCTCAACATCGCTAGACAACATGAGTGTTAAGGCAGACAAGGCATAAAACATTTTTGATGCACAAGGTAAAAATCGCTTAAACACATCAAGGTCTCGTGGGAACGACACTACCAACAAACAATATTTTTTGTATTTAACACAAGTAGCACCTTTCAGTGAACTAACCTGGAAAGGCAATGGACGTAAGCTTTCCATCCTGGGAATGGTGTCATGCCCAGAAGAAGCGGCGGATGACTTACGATTAGGAAGGGTGTCAGCAGCGTCCAATGCCGTTGTACTACTGTGTTCATGTTGCCAGATGAGTTGCCCGGCTGGCTCAAAACTTGGCATCTTGTGCAACCATTACAGCCGTCCTGGAGGGGAATTTTCTGCAGCTACTTTGCACAAACCGAGCAGTTCAGAACAAATGATCCAGGGAAAGGCGTCCTGGAAAGGCAATGGACGTAAGCTTTCCATCCTGAGAAAGGTGTCGGGCCCGGAAGAAGTGGAATTCTGCGTAGCAATAAAGCATTCTACCACAGAGCTTCGACAGCTCTCTGAAATAGTGTTCAAATAGACGCTCATGTTCATGAAACGTCAGTTTCTTCATCCATATCGTAACGTCAACGGCATATAAAGAATGTGCTTTGCATATTCTTGATAAGCTTGGTATAGGGCTTTGCAACAGCATCGACGCGAGCTAACGGGGGAGTTTCCACTCCCTCCCACGCCTAGCCGTGCGTGGCTTTGCCGTGTCCGGGGAAAAAGGGATCCTGGGGGTTGAGCCGACTCTGGGTGATTGGACCGTTAAGGCCCCCCGGCAGAGGCAACACACCCCTTTGGCCCGGCTTCACGTAGACGGCACCCCTGGGCCGACCCACCCAGGGGAAATCGGCCGTCGCCTTTTCCAATCTCTCTCTTCCTACATCTTCGTCTTTATCTCTTACAATTTATCTCTCCTGTCTTCCACTCTCTTCCGTTTACTTCCAAACTTCCTGGCGGCTAGGGTTAACCCTGTGCAAATAGCCTACCTTGGTCTAGGCGCATTGGGTTATAGTGGCGTTGTACGGCTGGCGTCTGCAGGTTTCAGCATCCCCAAATATATAGCGTCCCCTCGTTGGGCTAAGTGGTGGGTGGCCTCCAACGCTGCTGAACAAAAATAAGACAGGCATGCATAGAGCATTCCCCTACTGTCTGATCGTACCGGCTTAAAGCGGGTACGCACTGATGATATAAATTTTTTCAACCAGCCAAAAGAAACATATCCTCACTTTCATGTTATCCACTGTGAAAAAACTGAAAAGCAAGCCAGGACCGTCTCTCCTTTCGTAGTTACTAGATGTCTTACCGAAACTCTTGGCACAGGATACAAGGTAACCAAAGTGGCTAGTGGAGACCTTCTTCTCGAAATCCGTGACAAAGAACAATTTGAAAAAGTAGACCGTCTTTCAGATTTTGGTGGCCTACCAATAATCATAACACCACATAGATCAATGAACACCACTCGCGGAGTGGTATCTAACATGGACTTACTTGACTTGACTGACACTGAACTTTTGGAGGGGTGGAAGAGCCGAAGTGTCACTAGTGTACAGAGAATCATCATCAGAAGAGATAATCAGCAAACACCGACAAAACACTTGATACTCACGTTTGCATCCAGTAAACTACCGGAATCTATTCAAAGAGGGTACACGAAGACATCTATCAGGCCGTACATACCAAACCCTCGTCGTTACTTCCAATGCCAGAGGTATGGCCATGGCTCTAAAACCTTTTGTGGTCGCCAAACTTGTGCACAATGTGGAGTCCTAGGCCACGTGTCTGAGAACTGCAAACAACCGCCACACTGTGTAAACTGCGAAGGAAACCATGCCGCATATTCACGCTCCTGCACATACTGGAAAAAAGAAAAAGTGCCGCCATATCCACGAAGGGAATGATGATGAGTGGGCGAAGCTCCGGAGGTAAACCTGGTAAACCATGAATCCTCTGTACATTTTGCCCACTCGATTTTATTACATCGCTCCCCCTAGCGTACGTCGCCGCACTAAATCGAACGATTGCCTTCAACCAATGACACGCGCCATATGTGACATCATTCCTATTTTATAAGATCTCGCGTCTTTCTTCAACTACAAGTACCGCTTTCTAGTTAATAACATCTTGCATCTTTTCATCATCAGCTACAAGTACCACCTTCTAGTAAACACTACAAAAACTAAACGAGAGGTGGCTACATACAGGAGACGGTACCGCCATCTAGTGAACACTGCAAGAACTAAACTAGAGGTGGCTACATACGGGACGCACAGCCCACGCCCTAAGAAGCTTCGCCCCTAATAATTACGTTGAAGATGAAGGAGAACATTTCATTTAACGAAGCACGGCGAAGAGTAGCACCATTCTATGGACCTACATACGCTGATGCGGCGCGTCAGGGGGCACTGCCGCACCAGCCCTCGCCGCTCCTTCGGCCCGCGCATACCGAGCCGGTGGTTGTGGCACCTGCCCCCAAGGCGGCTGTAGCCCAGGCTACACCGCTTACTCCCAAACAGAGACAGGAGACTCCAGAGTCCTCGGGTCTCAAGGCCTCCTCTCACCAGGCGAGGCCCGAAATTCGAACTAACAGCCCGCACGTGCGGGCATCTAGTGCCTTCGAGGAGGCAATGAATACGTCGGTACCCTTGGTGCCGAAAGAGCGGCGTGGCTTCTTGGAGTGCGCCAAGAAAACAAAACAGCAGATAACAGGGCCTGGTGACGGCCCTGTTAAGTGAACTCAAACTCCCTGTCTAAACAGCCACTTGCTTTTCGTACACACAGCACTATTTTACATTCACCATGAACACTCAAATTATACAATGGAACGTCAGGGGCCTTCTCAGAAACCTTGACGACATCCAAGCACTCTTACACGAACATTCACCAAAAGTGCTGTGTGTACAAGGAACACACCTTAATTCAAAACACACTAATTTTCTTCGTTATTATGTCATTTTCCGAAAGGACCGTGTTGATGCCATGACATCATCCGGAGGTGTTGCCAACATAGTGAACCAAGGAATTGCATGCACACGCTTACAACTCCTAACATCCCTTGAGGCCGTGGCTGTTCGAGCGATTCTTTTTGATAAACTGATCACAATCTGCACTATTTACATTCCTCCTAGCTATCAGCTGCAAAAACGTGATTTACACTTTTTAATTGATGAACTTCCGGAACCTTATGTTCTCCTTGGAGACTTTAATACGCATATCAGGCTATGGGGTGACTCTTGGTATGACGCGCGAGGTCGACTGATTGAACAGTTCCTTCTCTCGTCGAGCGCGTGTCTCCTAAATCGAAAAGAACCAACCTATTATAATCTCGCAATAACACCTACTCCTCCATAGACTTAAGCATAGTATCTCCATATCTTGTGCCTATACTCCAGTGGAAAGTTGTCAGTAATCTGTAGAGAAGTGACCACTTCCCCGTAGTTTTGAGCACAACTACAGTAACCGAGTGTCCACCACGTGTTCCCAAGTGGCTCATAAACAGAGCCGACTGGGAACAGTTTTATACCATCGCTCATCATGGTTGAAATGACATATGTACTTTGAACATTGATGTTGCTGCCAACTACTTCACAGCGTTTCTGATTGACGCTGCAACAAAATGCATCCCACAAACAAATGGACACCCTGGAAAACGGCGTGTGCCATGGTGGAACTCTGAATGCCGTAACGCGCGCAAACAGCAAAACAGAGCTTGGAGGCTGCTTCAGAACTCACCGACAGCCGAAAATCTTGACACCTTCAAGAAAATAAAGTCTCAAGGCAGGAGAACGCGTCGGCAGGCCAGAAGAGAAAGCTGGCAGAAGGCCAAAGTCTGGAACAAGGTCGGTAGGATAGCAGTAAACCAAGTACACACACTTCCACTCGTAAACGCTCAGGGTGATACCTTGGAAGATCAGGCAAACTTCCTCGGTGCAAACTTTGAACGGGTATTCAGCTCGTCCCACTATACTGACACTTTCCAAAAATACAGAACAAGAATAGAAAAGCAGAAACTCGAACACAAATCTACTAGATACGAAGCATATAACCAAGCTTTCAGTCTAGCTGAGCTCTGAACATCTCTAAACTCCTGCAGTACTTCTGCCCCAGGTTCTGACAGTGTGGTGTATGAAATGTTAAAAAACCTACCAGCCGAAACACGAAAAAGCTTACTTTGTTTTTACAATGCTATCTGGTTTTCAGGCACTATCCCTACCTCCTGGAAAGAGGCTATTATTATTCCCATATATAAAAAGGGCAAGGACCCTTCTTTAGCTTCAAGTTATAGGCCTATTGCACTTACAAGCTGCTTGTGCAAAGTCTTCGAAAAAATGATAAACTGCCGACTCGTACATATTCTTGAAACAAACAATTTTCTCGACCCAATTCAGTGCGGGTTTCGAGAAAGTACATCCACCACAGACCACCTTGTTCGTATCGAGGCACAGATCAGAGACGCCTGCGTCCATAAACAACATTTTCTCTCTGTGTTCCTCGATATCGGAAAGGCTTATGACACAGCATGTCGTTTTGGAATTCTAAGAGACCTGTCCCACCTTGGTGTGCGCGAAAGAATGTTTCACATAATCGAAAGTTACCTGTCAAACCAGACATTCCGTGTCCGTGTGGGCAGTGTTCTCTCCCGAACATTTGTCCAGGAAACAGGTGTGCCACAAGGTGGTGTATCCAGTTGCACACGTTTTATTATCAAAATGAATTCCTTGCACTTGTCCATCCCCCGCTATATGTTCTATTGTACATATGTCGACGACATTCAGCTTGGCTTCAAGTCATGCAACTTGGCAATGTGTGAGCCGCAGGTTCAGCTGGGTTTAAACAAGGTCTCCAATTGGGCAGATGAAAACAGATTTCGACTTAACCCACAAAAAAGCACCTGTGTCTTGTTCTCTCGAAAGAGAGGCATGCATTCGGAACCTGACATTTGACTGAACGGGCAACGTCTGCCTGTCAAAGCCGAGCATAAATTTTTAGGCTTAATCTTGGACAACAAGTTGACCTTCGTACCGCACATCAAGTATTTAAAAACAAAATGTTTAAAAGTTATGAATGTTATAAAAGTGTTGTCTCGTACTACTTAGGGTAGTGATAGGCAATACCTCATGAATCTGTATCGAAGCCTCATTCGCAACCGCTTAGATTATGGGGCCGTTGTTTATTAGTCTGCAACTCGAAGCGCTTTGAAGATGCTAGACCCCGTGCACCATTTGGGCATCCACCTTTCTACGGGTGCTTTTCGCACCAGCCCTGTAGAAAGCCTTTACGTTGAGTCAAATGAATGGTCGCTTCATCTAGAGAGAACTTATATGTCCTTTGTCTACTTTCTTAAGGTGAAAGCAGACAAGAA
Source organism: Rhipicephalus annulatus (assembly GCA_013436015.1). Classification (NCBI taxonomy): domain Eukaryota; kingdom Metazoa; phylum Arthropoda; class Arachnida; order Ixodida; family Ixodidae; genus Rhipicephalus; species Rhipicephalus annulatus. The sequence goes on from WOVY01009243.1 coordinate 1,301,958, forward strand.
GCACCCCTCTTACTCTACTATTAATTATCTGTCGAGCTCCCATCTGTTTCAAAACAGGCCTTCGATGAGGCAGCCCCTCTCAGTTCGCCTGAAGAGTCTAGCTGAAGAAACTGGAGCGTCACTTGAACACAGTTTATTGGCTTCTGTAGCATACCCGCCACCGTGGCAGTGGCAGACTATAGACTGCGATGTGTCTTTCCGAGAAGTTACAAAACATGCACCTATTGCCCACATCCGAACATACTTTCTAGAATTCAACACAAATACACACGTCCTGAGTTCCTTACAGATGCCTCCAAGTCTAACTTCTCTGTGTCCTACGCTGCTGTCAGCCCAACCTTTTCGGATGCTGGCCCTCTTCATCCAGGCACAAGTATCTTCACAGCGGAAGCTTACACGATACTTGTGGCAGCTAAACACATCAAACTATTACAAATACTAAAAGCAGTAATTTATACAGACTCCCTCAGTGTGGTAACGGCTGTGCACAGTCTTAAAAAACAAAAAAACCCGGTTCTTGTCTCACTTTACTCTATTTTTTACACACTCTACACACTCAAACAACATGTTTTAGTGTGCTGGGTGCCAGGGCACCGTGAGATCCTAGGCAACGTGAGGGCGGATCAGCTCGCTGCATCCGTCCTCAAAAGCACTGCCCCTACACCCATATTAATCCCGGCCCTTGATCTTAAGCCGTCTCTCAAACAAAACCTCAGGGACTACTGGCAGAGCAAGTGGGATACCCACACACAAAACCAACTACACATTATTAAGCCACACCTTGGTCATTTGCTGCCAGTATCAAAATCGCGTCATACAGAGGTAATACTAACGAGACTCAGGATAGGACAAACACACACGACACACACATACATTTTGTCCGGTGGCGATCCACTATTGTGTGACAATTGTGGTGAAGCATTAACAATCCTTCACATGTTAATTCAGTGCAAACACTTGGAAACTCTAAGAAAACAGCATTTTCCATTACCCTACCGACAACATATACCTTTACACCCTGCAATGTTCGTTGGTAGGGAACCGCTTTTTAGTCATAAATCATTGTTAGCGTATTTAAAAGAAATTCATAATTTTCATATCATATACCCGGGCATTCCGTAGCACGACCTCTCCAGAGAGGTTTTTGCTGCGGTGGCTACACACTAAAGCACTTGCCTCACGGCCCTTGTACGCAAGTGTATGAACGAGTGAGGTACTTGTGCTAATGCCATACATGTCCACCATCGTTTTTCATTATCACCAACTTTTGTCACCTATTCACACCACACACACCTTTCACGGCATGGTCATGATTTTATTACTTGTATGTTTTACCCGCATTACTGCGAGGAATTTTATGGCCCTTATACAGCCGCTTATCACAATCATTGTCCACATTCCTTGTCCCATGAACTGGCGCTCTTTGGCCATCAAATGGCCCTTGCGCCAAAAAACACTATATATCATCATCATCATTGCAACAGCATCAGAAGCACAATGCTTGGGAATCCATTTTGCTTCTTTGCGCATGTTCTAGCCATCTTTATGTCCGCCCAACTGTATCTCTGGGAGGAAGCCAGCCAGACATCTTTTAACCAAGCACGCGACGCTGGCTTTGAGAGTGCAGCGCCGAGCAGTCTTTGTTCAATAAAAGAGCTCATCGTACCTTCTATCATCATGTCTGCGACTGTGCCATCAAGAGCAACGTCACATCACGAGGACACATCCGCCTTTATAAGAGGTCTGCCATTGCCGCCTGAGACCAGTGGGTTTTGCAGCAGCCTCAAAAGCACAATGCTCAGGAACCCATTTCGCTTCGTTGCACAGGTTATAACCATCTTTCTGCCCACGCAACTGTATCTCTGGGAGGAACTCAACCTGGCACCTTTTATCTAGGCACGCGATAATGGCTTCGAGAGTGCAGCATGGAGCACTGTTCGCTCAATCAAAGAACTCATCGTACCTTTTATAATCATATCTGCGACTTCACTATCAAGAGTTACGTGGCATCACGAGGGCACTTCCTCTTTTATAAGAGGCCTTGCATCAATGCCTGAGACCAGTGGGCTTTGGCACAGCATCGCAAGCGCAATGCTGAGGAACACGTTTTGCTTCATTGCGTAGGTTAATGATTACATAGCGGCCGACTGCTATCGTTGCGACGACTACATTTGGCAGCTGCTGCTTTGCTCATTGTGTATAGGGAATGTTTTTGCATATGTTGTTTTTATTCTCAGGAGAATCTTTTGAAATTTCGCGATATTGAATCTACTTCAGGCCCAAGCATGAGTAACATAGAAGTGCTGCAGCAGATCTCGGTCGAAATACCCTCCTTTTTGCAATGATTAAAAAAAATACCAGACGACGGCAACCATCCACGTTTGTAAAAAGCAAAAAAATTTCACGCACATGTGCTGTCTTTTTTTCGCTTTATTGGCTGTTCATGGGCGCGTACATCAAACCACAAGCACAGCAAAAACAAGCAGTAACAGTCTGACACAAACAAAGTCCCAGAATGCTGCCAAGGGCTCTACTCTCGACAACCACTCAGGTAATCTCCCGAGTTTTGTGCACTTCATCAAACTTGGCATACATTCACGAAAATACATTGGTGCATCCTGATCGCAATAAGAACGCGCCATATGAGTCCAGCGTAAACGGTTAAGGCCACATAGCACAATAAAACCAAAGGCGTTCCCTCTTCATCCACTATTGGCAGAAATCCTATACCATAAGAATTGAAAGGTAATTCATTCGTTAACGTTCTTTGAAGTACATCGCCAAAATATACTCCCTCCGAACCATGTAAGAAAGGTTTTTCACAGATAAGCCATTTTTTTCCACAAGGTGAGTAAAAAGCAGGGTCTGCTTCAAACGTCCTTACAGATAATGTACCTGTGTCAAACATAAAAAGAAGCACTTCATGGAAGGAGTGACTTGCATTCTATTCACTCGTTTAAGCTCATATTGCCCTTGACCTGCAGTGTACGTGGCGCCATACAGGGGTTCAGGTAAAACATCACACACGTCTTTGTACAACATTTTGCGAGTCCCTGAAAACAAATATTCATTGAAATATATAATAGTTAAAAACCTTTCACCTCGAATAACCTCAGATACCAGCAGACAGCACCGGTAACGGCATTCGTGCTAACCACATTTCCACGTAAAGCCCGCATCAGTCTCAGTGGGCACACTGTACGTAGGAGAGGATCCCCGGTGTGGTGAAAAAAAATAACCTATTTGGGACTTCACGTATGAAAACATGTGGTAAACGCAGCCCTCCGTGTATCACTTTTCGCGTGTGTCACAACAACTCTCCCAGTTCGAGGCCCACACAAACACTGCGAAGTTGCGATGGAGCTTCTGTATGTTTGATTTGATTGATATGTGGTGTTTAATGTCCCAAAACGACCGTATGATTATGAGAGACGTCGTATTGGAGAGCTCCGGCGATTTCGACTACCTGGGGTTCTTTAACCTGCACCCATATCTGAGTACACGGGCCTACAACATTTCCGCCTCCATTAGAAATGCAGCCGCCGCAGCCGGGATTCGAACCCGCAACCTGAGCTTCTGTATGTTTGCCCTTGAACAATGCAATTCTGGCATGGCACACCAAAGTTTTGAGGCAAAGAAAAAAATGGCACATCTTACGTACAGTGGGAATCAATAATATGCGAAGCACGAATGAGAAATGTTGATATGTCACTTCAGCACAATGTCACGAGATGCATGTAAATGATGCCGTACATGACTTCTCTGACTGACATGATTATTATGTTTGGAGGTGTCGTTTACCTTCGTCATCTATTCACGTGACGTGATACCAAAATTAGTATGTGTGGAGCTAGCGAAACGCCACAAGCACGCTATGAGCGTGGTGTGTTGTCAGGATCTCACGTGACGTGCATGTCAGGATTATCACGTTTCTTCCAGTCATATATTTCGTCATCCATTGACGTCACGTAACCCAAAATTTCGTATATGTGGAGCTTGCAAAACGGCCGCGAGCGCATCATGAAGGGCCCAATATACTCCAATATAGCGTGGACGCACGCGCACGCTTGGCACAGGAACGCTACGTTAGCAGAAGGCCAGAACTGTATAGTCTGACGCCAGGCGCGACCAGCTTCCTTCGGCACAGCCCAATGGCAATAGGAGCAAAATGCGACATGCTGCATTTCGCGCCGATGCGTCACCCAGAACACATTGCGTCTCCCTTTTTTCATGATGAAAGGGCGCCGGACGCACTGATACACGCACGCGTCAAAGCAACGCAGCCCGGCGCGCGCCTGCGAGTATATGGCAAGACCGGATCCTGGCGTGGCAACGTGGCGTGACGCGACGAAATGAACACCGGCGAGCACGCGCACCGCGTCACGTTGAAATGCATTGGTGCCATGACTGTGACATGTAGTCATAATCTCACATGACACGCATCTCACGATTATCATGTTTGCACCAGTATCATACCTTCGTCACCCATTAACGTCCCGTAATACCAAATATTGTGTAAGTGAAGCTAGCAAAGCGGCCGCCAGTGCATCATGAGAGGTGCACGTAGTCAGGTTATTGCATGACACGCATCTCATAACTATCCTGTTTGCACCAATCGTCATCCATTCACCTTCGTCATCCATTCAAGTACTGTAATACAAAATTTGGTATATGTGTCGCTAGATAAACGGCCAGGAGCGCATCATGAGCGTGGCATGAAGTCATGTTGTTTCATGACACGAATTTAATGATTTTCGTGTTTGGGTCTGTCGCTTGTGTTCGCCATGCAATCACGCCATACCATACCAGTTTCTCAACATGCCATGCGAACGAAACTACTGCAAAAGCTGCAGAACCATGAAATGTAAATGATGACGTGCATGTCATCTATTTATGTTATGACAAGTCAAATATGTTCTTCATGCACTAATGTTACGCCACAACAAGTTTGGCATCAATACCATTATTGAAACGGCCAGGAGAGCTAAACATTTTAGGCGGCTATATAGATAGATAGATAGATAGATAGATAGATAAATAGATAGATAGATAGATAGATAGATAGAAAGATAGATAAATAGATACGCTCAAATTCGCCGAACGTCGCTAACAAATCTTTCAAATTTAAAAGATTACAGACAGTCGCCCTCGAAAACATCGAAAGATGATCACCGTTGCATCTATCGGCTTCCGTCAGGATTTCTTTCGCTTGTTCTTGCCAGTAGTTTTCATTATCCTATTAATATTCCATAAGGGTACTTTTACAGCGCAAACACGACACACCACAAAGAAAGAGACGACACACACAAGCGCTTGTGTGTGTCGTCTCTTTCTTTGTGGTGTGTCGTGTTTGCGCTGTAAAAGTACCCTTATGATTATGAACCAACTAGGCCCAAAAGAAGTTTTACTGTATTAATATTCCAGTCGCACACCAAGGTACTTGTCTGGTCTTGACGACCACTCTCCGCGCCAGAAACTCAGACACTTTCCCCAGTTTACTAGACTGCCAGTTGCATTGCCAAATCTTTTAACTACTGTGATGTTAGTGGTAACACTATTTTGATCGGTAAAACAAACAGCCACATCCTCGGCATACGCCAGAATTCGGATTCGGATTCTTGTAATATAAAACTATGAATGCCACTGTTTTCAGTTATCCCTAAGCACAATAATTCTATTCGCAAGTTCCGTAGACTGTGACGCCGCTCCGCTGCTGCCAGCGTAATTTTTTTAAAGATTATTGGAGTATCGGTGGGGCAGCTGCATTCATAGCATGTGCATGTACGTCTTGGCTGGCGTTGGGCTTTCACTAGAGTGTTTCTGTTGTAGTTACTAGACGCAAAAAGGTCACTGCAGTCGTTGAAAAGTCTTAGTTTGCTAAAAGACAAAGCGAAGTAACGACTGAGACGCTTATTCGCGTTCATCTGTTCCTGTAAGTACGTTTCGCGCCTTATTTTGCGTGAGAAACTCGGGGCACGTTTTGATCTGCTTGTCATTCGGCACTGACCTACTGATTTGTTGCTATCGCGTTCATTGCTTCGCCTTTGCAGCAAAACTGTGTCGTTTTTCAAAAATGCGTCAGAAATACCGGCTACGGATTTTCACGTCACAACAAGTGATGAGTTTGGAATTCAGAACCTCTTCGAGGCATCGTATTCGATTTTCTGAAGCATCTAAGTCGAGCATAATTTGCGACTTCAAAAAGGGTAAAGCCGTCGCAAAGGAAAAAATTCAATTTCAACACAAAACAACTTTATAAATATATTGTAACAATACTTAGTGTTGGCCTAGTTGGTACTTGCTTGCGGACATGCTTTTGTCGCAAATAACACACACACAAATTGTCGTTGAGTTTTCCTTTACTTTGTGTGGGTGTTATTTGCGGCCAAAGCAAGTCAGTAACTTTAGAAACCTGGGTTCATTTGCTAAATTTAATCCTCTCCAAATACCATAAAATGGTTACCTAAATAAAGTGTATTTTGCTGATGATTAGCTGAACACATAACTTTCATTAATACAGAGGACTTATAAACTTCTAAAGCACATCGTTTTTCTAAACTGTTCATCAAAACTACGTGGGACACCTAAAATAAGCGATCACGTGAGATAACTCATTGATTGGTTCACGCTGTTCATCTTCTTGTTTTCACAATTTTTTTATTCTGTCTAAAGTATGGTAAACTAAGCTACCACGAAGTGTTCGCTTTAGTAAATTTCCCATTTTCATGGACATTCAATTCCAAATGCGACGCAATCGCATGGACACACAGATCAGCGAGTAGCAGCGCAACTGTACAACACAGCACAAGTAGTACAGCAGCATAAATAGTAGCACAGCATCGCACTTAGTGGGAGGGCAGAAGGGGAGTTATGAATATTCGTGAGTCATAGAGGGTTTTGATGGCACCCACATAAGAGCGACACCTGTGAGCCAATGTCCATGTGTTCTACGAATATATTTTCCTATACTCCATTTCATACACCAAGTGCAACGCTATGAAGGATAGTGAGACTTCTTGCAATGATTGCGTTTGCACTGAAAAATTGTATGCAATTTTCGCATCTGCAACTCGATATATTTCCATATTTTTGCTTTTTGCGTCGTAGATAATAATGCCTTGTTATGCTGCTTTTCTTTGTTCGCATTTCTTGTTGTTTTATTTGTAGGCTTCTACGACGCTGTGCAGGAGCATTCATGCTCGTCTCGCATAAGCGTTTAAAACGTCGAAAGTCGACCACTAGAAGCACTCGGTCACGCATATGTCTGAGCGAACTTTTTACAAAGCATCCACAGCAATCCAGCTTATATATGAAACGGAGTGACAAAAAAGGCGTGCGCACGAGAGGGCATGGTGGGTGACCCGGCCCCCTACTGAGATTTGATTGATATGTGTGGTTTAACGTCCCAAAACCACCATATGATTATGAAAGACGTCGTAGTGGAGGGCTCCGGAAATTTCGACCACCTGGCGTTCTTTAACGTGCATCCAAATCTGAGCACAAAGGCCTACAACATTTTAGGGGCGAAGCTTCTTATAGCGGCACCCGTTAGTTCCTCGTAGCCGTTGTAGTGTGTAACAAGTATAACAGTTTAACCTCCAAGTTGGTGGCAGTGAGAGGTTTCTCCTGTGCGTTGTTGACTAATAAAAGATAGTGCTCAATGTACATGCCAATTGTTGCTAAGGGGGAATGAGAGACAGGAAAATTCGGCTTGAAGTTTACGCGCACGCTGCGAATTTTTTATTGTTCAACAACACAAAGAAGACATGAAAGGGTTTCTACGTTATACTCGCTAGGCGTATCCTGCTAGGTTTTAGAAAGGTTTAGCGAGCGTTGGGCGGCTGTGCCATGAATACAGTGAACTAGTATATACTGTACCAATGGGTCACGACACCGTTGAAGGGATGGGACGCTTACCGCTGCTGTATTTCCAGGTTGCGTTCCTCAGCGCTTGGTCGACGTGGCTTCTCGTACCGTGGCCGTGCAGTCTTGGCCATGAAGTTCCGGTCCCGCTTCTAAGCGTGCAGGGATGGTCAGAGCTGGTTCCTTCGGCTACCAGTGGCCCGCGACACGGTTCTCTCGTGAACGCCATCGCAGAATATGACTCCGGATACGGCGGCCTGCCAGACAACACCTCGGTTACGTTCCTCGGTGACCTGCCTTCGAGGATTCTCGAACATTGGCCGTGCTGCCTTGACCAGGCAGTTCCGTTTCCGAAAGTGCAAAGATGACCACGTTTGGTTCCCTCGGTTACAGGCAGCTGGCAACATGGTTCAATCCCAGATGCCCTCGCAAGCCATGACGTAGGATATATAAGCCAGGCATGCTCCAATTCGGTTGGGCACGACATCGTTGAAGGGATGAGACGCTTACCGCTGCTGTATTTCCAGGTTGGTTACTTCAAAGATACTTCCTGTTTAAAAAGTAGCAATTACTGCCTTGTTGTGGTGTCGTGCCCTCCTGACCTGCGTGATAAGATATTCCGTACATTGCTGTTTCTTTCATGTCTGCGCTGGAAGTTTGCATCGATGTTGTTGTTGCTTTCAGGTGACATTGAATCTAATCCCGGCCCTGGCATCGAGGAAACACTCGCAATTGCTCTTGACACACTGCGTAGGCTGCAAGCGGGTCAGAATACAATAATTGGTGAAATTAAGGGGCTGAAAGAAAAACAGGATGCTACTGATAAAGAAATCAAAAGCTTGACCATGAGAGTGGTCACTCTGGAAGCAAAGCTGGTTTCTAATGCCGCTCCGTCATCCAACTTTGCTGATGGTGCTATTGGTTCTATCTCTGATCAGCTTCAAGAGTAGTATCAAGGTGTGATAAGGCGGAAAATAGAATGCGACGGTTCAACTTGTTGTTTTTTGGAATTCCCGATGAGGACAAAGAAAGCTGGGAAACTTCTGAAAATAAAATTATCGCCGTATGCTCAGATAAGTTAGCGATCACCACTACCAGTTCTCAATATGAACGTGTGCATTGGCTGGGTAAGTTTGCTTCAAACAAATGTAGGCCGATAATTGCTGAGTTGGCGTTTTTTAAGGACAAACAAGCAATCCTCGCCGGTGCACATCGGCTGAAAAATACCGGCTTCTCTATTACAGAAGATTTTTCGCAAGCAACACGGCAAGCGCGCAGGAAACTGCTTCAGTTTGCTAGGGAACGGAATAGTCCTTTGAAACTAAATGTCGACAAACTTCGTATCGATCATACTACATATATCTATGACACCTGTTCTGACACCGTAGTAACCACTAGATAGCTAGTTGCCGATGTACGCAGTGCTAATGTTCAGCAGCCGTCTACTTCATGTTCTCCTTCACTTTCAGTATCATTTACTAATATTCGCAGTTTGTTACCGAAACGTGTCTTGCTTGATTCATATCTCGGGGACAGTAAATGAGATATTCTATTGCTAACCGAGACTTGGCTTCACGCAGACGTATGCGACACTGAGCTGTATCATGCTTCAAATCAGTACTCCATTTATCGCCATGACCGGGCACATAAAAAGGAGTGGTGGTGTGCTGTTAGCCATCAAACGAACTATATATTCCTTCCTTGTCGATACTGACACTCCCCTCGATATAGTCTGGGTCGCCTGTCCTACCTTAGCTGGAAAATTATTGATGGGTGTATGCTATCGCCCTCCGTCCTCTGACTGCCTTTTCGTGTCTGAGCTTCACAGAAGTATTTCCAGGGCTCTTGACCTGTTTCCCACCAGAAAAATTTACTTATTCGGTGATTTTAATTTTCCTGATAATAATTGGTCTCGCACGTCTTCTTCAAACACTACGTCAAGTGAATTCATCGAACTATGTCTTGACTTTATTTCACCCAGCTTGTGTCAAAGCCCACTCGCGATACTAATATTTTAGATCTTATTCTGACAACAGAGCCACATACCATAGGTACAATTGTGCAATTAGAGGGTTTTAGCGATCACAACCTTCTACAGTTTTCAATTAATATTCCACTAAAATTTCCGGGTGTTCAGCGCAAGGTAATCATAGAATATAGCAAGGCCAATTACGATCTAATGAACTCTGAACTTGATGTCTTCCTACACACTACATTTCTTCCCTCATTCACCAACAACTCTGTTCAGGATAACTGGAATTTCTTTAGAAACATTATAGCGCTCCTCATAGATAAACATGTTCCACTAATAACAATCTCTAACGACAAGTCCAACCTTTGGTTTAATAAATCGCTTAGATCGCTCAGAAATAAAAAGAAAAGGTTATGTGCTTCAGCTAAAAGGTTATCTTCTTCTAAGTCATGGTCTATGTATAAAAACTGTTTATTGTCTTGGGATTAGCAAAGCGAAAAAGAAATACTTTTCCGCCGACCGGTCATCACTTTTACAGACTAACCCTAAAAAGTTTTGGCGTGCCATTTCGCCTGACCGTGGCGGTGACGTTGTTACATTACATAACGCCGATAATGTTCCTGTCTCTGCATCTGAGTGTGCTTGAACCTTCAATTCGTTTTTTCGCTCGGTTTTTACTAATGAAGACTTTTCTTCGGTTCCCTGTGTCCCCCATCGTGAGTACTGCTTCATGTCTCCTATCATTGTTACTGTTGAAGGCATATCTAAACTTATACACGGTCTTAAGCTGTCTACATCGTGTGGTGTTGACAATATTGATTCCAAGGTACTTAAAAACACATCCGCTTCCTCCAGTCAAATTTTTGCCACATTTTTCAACAGTCTTTATCTTCTGGTCAACTTCCCACTGACTGGAAGATAGCAAAGGTTATTCCAATATTCAAGGATGGTAACAAACACACACCCGGTAACTGCCGCCCCATTTCGCTAACATGCATCTGTTGCAAGCTGCTTGAACACATCATCACCTCTCATATATACAGTCATCTTGAGTCAAATAACTTCTTCTTTCTAAATCAGCATAGTTTCCGAAAGCGATATCTTGTGATACTCAGCTAATAGAATTTGCGTCTGATTTACATAACGGCAAGAATAGTAAAAAAATGGTTGACTACATTTTTTTAGACTATGCGAAAGCATTTCACGGAGTTGCCCATTGTCGCCTAATAGCTAAGCTGTCTGCGCTTAAACTTGATTCATCAACATTATCTTGGCATAGAATTTTTTTGTCCACTCGACAGCAGTTTACATTTGTCAATAACTTCAGCTCGTCTACTTCACTTGTTTCATCAGGTGTGCCCCAGGGCAGTGTATTAGGCCCTCTTCTTTTTCTGATTTATATTAATGATTTGCCTTGTAATATTTCTTCCTCAATTCGTCTTTTCGCGGATGACTGCATAGTGTACAGAACTATTAACTCTGAAGAAGACCACGTACGTTTACAAAAGGACCTCGACTTAATAAATCAGTGGTGTGACCATTGGCAAGTGACGCTTAACACATCTATTTATTGATTTGTGGGGTTTAACGTCCCAAAACCACCATATGATTATGAGAGACGCCGTAGTGGAGGGCTCCGGAAATTTAGACCACCTGGGGTTCTTTAACGTGCACCCAAATCTGAGCACACGGGCCTACAACATTTCCGCCTCCATCGGAAACGCAGCCGCCGCAGCCGGGATTCGAACCCGCGACCTGCGGGTCAGCAGCCGAGTACCTTAGCCACTAGACCACCGCGGCGGGGCGCTTAACACATCTAAATGCTGCGTACTTTCTTTCACCCGTAAGAAATCGGTTTTCAACTTTTCTTACTCTATCTGTTCAGCTGTAATTCCCCGTTCATCTACATACAAATACCTTGGTGTCCATCTTTGTACTTATCTTGTCTGGTGTACTCACATCGACAAGATATGCGCGAAAGCAAACAGAACTCTGGGATTCTTGCGCCGGAATCTGCATCATTCCCCATCTACCAATCGGCAGCAGGCCTACCAAACGTTTGTACGTTCTCAGCTAGAATACGCTTTATCGATCTGGTCTCCGCATCAACAATACCTAATACATAAAGTGGAATCCATCCAAAAGCGTGCAGCCCGCTTCATCACTTCAATGTATAACCACCACTCCAGCATCACCCAAATCAAATGCGATATTGCCCTTACTAACTTGGATTCCCGCCGCTCTGTCACCCGTCTATGCCTCCTCCATAAGTACTACTACAACTCGTGGACCAGTCGTCTATCGCTTGACATTCCTTCGCGTACATCTAGTCGACTTCATAATCATCTCAGTTTCAGCCGCATCTTCGGCAACACACAGTCATTCAATAATTCTGCATTGCCACGCGCCATCGCCGTTTGGAATAGCCTTCCGGATGAAATTGTTTCTTTGAGAGATCCGGCCATATTTCGTGAGCTACTGCAAATTTATACGTTCTCTTGATTTTGTATAAAGATGCTTTACTTTTTCATTTTGTATTTTGCTGCATTTGCTTATAGTGTTTGTTCTTCTCCCTTCCATTGTACAATTTTCTTTGTTTTCTTCGACATATTTCTTTTTATGCTCTATGTATTGTGATTTTTCTGTAACCCCCCCCTACTCAATGCTCTTCTGAGGCCTGTAGGGTAACATAAATAAATAAATAAACTCGAGGTGGTTAAAGGTGGCAAGTAGACACGAAGCGCAAGCCGTAAGAAAGTGTGCGTGTGCCTCCACTCGTTCAGTCCTTGGAATGTCCACTGGATGGGGGTGCTTTATATGAGGAATATATGATGAAAAGATGCGAGATGGTGGTACTTGGAGTGTTGAATAAGTGGACGAATGGACAGATGCGTGGACGGACGCACAGATGTCTGCGTGGATGGTTGGACGCATGGGCGGACGCAGGAGCGGAAGCATGGACGAAAGCAGGGACGGACGAACAGATGAATGTGCGGCCGCACGAACAGACGCACGCATGGACGGGCGGATGGACGCACGGGCTGCCACATAGACGCATGCATAGATGGACGAAAGCAAGAACGAATGGACGGACGGAAGCTTAGCCCCACTACCCATCATTCACTTCGTGAATATGCTGCCATTTTTTTCGCCTCCATCAGAAATGCAGCCGGCACAGCCGGGATTCAGTCCCGCGACCTGTGCCCCCTAAATGTTTTAGAGTAGTAGCGTGAAGTCTGTCCCGTAATATAGTGCCTAAAATATTCTAGGCACTGTACCCATAATATGAATTGATTGATAAGGATTAACCTTTGCGATTAACCATTGATCCCCCACCCCTTGAAGTAAGCCGTCCGCAAGCGTATGTCCGCCAGACGACACCGATGATGCCAAGGTGGTCAATGAGAGTTAAGTAGGGCCTTGTGGTCACTTAAGGGTGCTTATAAAGTAAGATATATGGGGTAAACAAGTAGTGGCTGCATAAGGTATAGTTTTTTGCTAATTTCCTCATTGTATAGGTTATCGAGTTCGTTTAGCGTAAATTGTGCACGTATTTTAATGCTCACCTTCTGTCCAAGGTTTATTTTTTGTCTGCTACATCAGTTGCATCCAGTGCAAAATAAAAATAGACTTCTATCTATGATTTTAGAATATACTATGAAAACTCGAAAAAAAAACTATGGTACTGTATACGAACATTTTTCATAACTGCTCGGCATACGAACAGCTCGCCAGCTTCCCTTATTTGATGTGGCGGTGCTCCCGCTTGCGCCTTTTAAGCAGGAAGCATCACGTCGACGAGACGGAATTCTTCAAATTTATCGCAAGTGCACACTTTGCGAAACAACTCCGGCCGGTGCAGGGAGCCTGTGGCATTATCGCGAACTGCTGGTCCCTGACCCCACGCTGGTGCAGACCTCAAAAGCTTCTTTGAAATCTTCTTCCCAGGATGCAAATGAAGTTCATTTGTCTGCCTCTCAGTGACGTGAAAAAAAAACACCAAGTTTGTGCGTTTTAATTATGCTAGTTTATTTATTACGTACGTAGATACGTGTGTCAACAAGAATACAATCTACTGAAAATCGGGTGTTGAAATATTTGGGACTTTTTTCTTCCATCAATGCCATACGGTTTTCTTGTGAAACAGTTTTCGTTGCAGAATAGTGTGCTTGCAAAATGACATGGTGTTTTAGGAGGGATTGGATCGGTAAGTATGGGTAAGTTTAGGAGGGATTGGATCGGTAAGTATGGGAAGCGCTCTAGAGGACGGAGGTTCCATGTGTAGCAGTTTTTATTTTGATACTTTTTTTTCTAGCAAGCACGATCATGCTGGCCTTTCGAAAGAAACATGAACTCAAAACGTTTCTGGGAGCAAAACTGTTACAGAATCCAGTGTTGTTTTATGCTTGTGCTATATTAGAAAGAATACACCTATTTGCGCTTGAAAGTTGTGGCTTTCCTTCATTTTGACCTACAGGCATCGTCGTCAAGTTTGCCATTTAGGTTGCCGCAAAAGCTCAACAAAATGTTCGTCAGTACTACAGCATATGTATAAGCACTATTTTTTTCATGTGACCATTCTCACTGACGTCAAAGTCGGGTTATTCTTTGTTCGCCAGCTATCGCACCACCACCTTTGTACTTGTTAACGAACAGGTGTTATTCGGGCATCACTAGCAGTTCTAGCTGCGCACCAATCTGCTTTACGGCAGTGTAGCGGTGAGCACCAGCGTTATCATTAGGTAGAAGGATCCTCCTTGGTCGAACTGCTTGCCGACACCGTAGGGCTCATGAGTGGCTGACGGAGTGATCGTATAATTTGTAGTCCCTGCATACAGGAAAATTTACCTTTTTTATGGTCCTGTACATTGCGCATCCTGCCACGTTGACCAGAACGACCTGCATCTTCGACAAAGCCTTGCTTTTGTCACACGGTTGCAACTAGGATGTAATTAGCTGCTTGTTTACTCCTTACCAATACTGGTCGGTGGAAGTTTTCAGCAAGGCGGTCTACAGGCTTACTCTAAAATTCTCGGCAATCGCACGCTTTGAGGGCATTGACCACCTGTCCTCTTTAGGCGACACTACATACATGTTATTTGCACGGCATGTCAGCGTCCCTCCTTCCACAATTTAAAAGCTCTCGGGTTCGAAAACACTCGGAGGAACGCGCAAAACACGAGCAGCTGAACTACGAAGCACATTCTATATTACAAAGAGGCGCCGCGCTGGGGAACGCTGGTTCTGTGGACGCGCAACGAGCGTGCAGTCCTCCGGCGTACTGTAACCATTTGCCACTTCACGAGACTACCCCTTATGCTGACGTGGTTCGAGTTGACAGAATGTATAACTAAGCCCTCCTCCTTTTACGGTTGATGTTCGTAACGCGCGGCTCCTAGCTTTACCTATAAGGCATACTATGAAGCCTGGAGAAATAATCGATACCTGCTCTACTAGCTTTTTCATGTTTAGTATCGCCACGTTGGGCGCACGCTCAAACTTACATAAAACAACTTACTTTTTATTTATAGATAGCACTACCACCAAAAACCTTCAGTAAGGTTTACGATTTTTTGAAAATGTTTTGTTTCAAGCACTGGGTTGTCAAGTTAGTGAGCACAAGTAGAGACAAGGCACAATATGCAACTAATAATGTGCAATGGTTGCAGGTAACTCGCGCCTAAAAAAAGCGAGTTGCTAGGGAATTCAAAAGCAGAAAAATTACCTAAATAAATGTGGTCTTGCAACTTCTCTAATAAAGATGGAAGACATTTCTTTTCATACAATCGTACAAAGAGGCCTGCTGCTTCAATATGTAGAAGTTCAGAGTATCAGCTTGTATACATTTGTCGCTTCATTGGTAATGCGTGCGCAAGTGCAGCCATAAACTGCCTCATTCACACAATAATAATTCGTGAACCTTTTCTCAGAGCGCAAATAAACTTCGCATAGTAACTTAGTGCGAGGTAGTCTGCAGATACACTAGATATAGGGTTCCGCTTTGAAAAGAAAAAAGATATTCACACGCAAACTTTCATTATTTTTTCCAATTTATGGAGCGTAAATAAATTTGTAACCATTTTATAGGTAATATCTCTTCATGGAAACCTTAAATAGCGCTTTGTCTAAAGGCACAGTACCCATCGCTTTGATATGTTGAACGATTTCGCCGTATTGGCAGTACAACGAAGGCTTGTACAACGAAATTGCCTTTTGTTGCACACACTATTCTCATTGCTGTATAGTAACGCTTCCGACCAGGCATTAACGCCAGGTGTCATTGAAAAGCAGATATCATAAGCTTTCTGAATTACTGCGATTGAAAATTTATTCGTAAAGCGCAGCAAGCACAGCGCGTCTGCAAACAATGCGTAAAATGCGGAGCCAGGTTCACTGCAGTACGACTGCCACCTTAAGGCTATTGTCAATTATACTTTTGTGAAACAGAACGCATTTTAGAAGGTAGATGTTTCCCTGACAAAATAAAAAGTTTAAAAAATGAAGTAGCAGCGATCACTAACTTGAAAACAGAAGCGTGCTATATGAAGTCAATTATTCAGCAGATGAAACCACTCTATCGCTTCTGTTGAGTAAAACTGACGATTTGGAAAACATAAGCCGTATGAGAACTTGGCTATTTACAGTATAAAACAAGACGGGAAGAAAACAGAAGCCAAGGTACAGACAAATTAAAAACAGAATCTTTTCAGCTAAGGGCTAGGGATAACGATAAACAGCACTCAAAGGTGCCACCGAATAGGCAGCAAGCCAGAAAAGGATTGATCACCAATTATAAAATTACTGGAATACCGGGAAAAGACCGTGATACTGAAAGCTTGAACAAAATTGAAAAGTTCACAATTTCAGTCAGCGAGGACTACTCGAAAAAAATTCACGATGTCAGGAAGAAATAATGGGAAAGCGCGTCACAGAAAAATATTATAGGCACTAACGTCAAGCTGATTTTTGATCACTTCATCATTAACGGTGACATGTTTGTGTGGGATACAGCAAAAATCAGCGGTATAAATAATCGAAAAGCCGAAAATGACTCTACAATAAGAGTAATCACGTATTCAAGATACTGAACACAAACTACTGTAGCGTTGTTATTAAAGCAGTATAACTTGAGGGTACGCTGTTGTGACATGACGCGGACGTTGCTATGCTCACGGAGACGTGACTGAATAGCAAAATATTGTTAGTTAACTTGCCCCTCATGGCTATAAGGTATCCGTGGTGACCGCAACAGAAGAGGTAGACTTGTGGTCATTTTGTTCAAATCGTTATTACAACTTTTTAGAATGCCTCATGCACAGCACATTGAACCTGTCTTCTGTAAAGCATACATAAACAAAGTTTGCTTTGTACTTGGAGTGTTTTACAGGCCTCTTAGCTCTTCTTCAGCGTCATTTGAAACATAAGGGAATACTGACAATGTCATATAAGAACAAATTACTGCTTAATACTGGCAGGGGACTTCAATCTACCAAACCTTGAATGGCAGAACTTCTCATCGCATTCGTCGAATGTTGATGGCAACACAATGTCAGTCGTCGTTTTACCATTTGACTTTTCGCAAACGGTAGACAAACCCACGAGAGTGCAGGGAATCGGAAGATGAGTTTCAGACTTAATTTTTGCAAGTGGTTCCATTAAAAATTAGGTAACCTGTAAAGTCACTAACGGCATTTCTGACTATAAATCTGTTCTGTTGTGTTTGTTAAACCTTTATTTTTACCGCCAGGAAACCATACATTTATTTTCAAATTTTTTGCGTGCTGATGACGAATTTATTATAAATATGCTCAATTTCTGCTTCAATAACTTTAAAAACGGTACTTGTACTGAGATTAACTTATGGCTTTTCTTTGAAAAGATTGACTCTGCGTGTACGCAGCATTTTGTGCTAAATATTGTGAAAAAATCTCTGAAACATAGTCCATAGATTTCTAGAGAGGCGTTACGATTGCAACGACGGATCAAAAGTCTCAAAACAAAATCGAGAACAAACACCGCGTTGAAATCTCACGTCTAAAAAACTTCCGAGCAACTAAAGAAGAAAATTTTTGACAAGAAAAACTATTACAGTACCACCTTGCCTTCGTTCATTCAAACGTCCCCAGAGTGGTTATGGCCCCAAATAACAACTGAATATTGTGTCACCTCTGAATTCATAATAGATAGCGATCGTATTAAAGATGAGACCGTCATTTCTTCCGCTTTCAACAAATTTTTCCAGTCGGTATTCGCAAATAATAATGGTTGCATTCCCAATTTTTCTGTATCGCTCTCTTTTACATGTGTTGTTGTTATTTCTAAGAGTGGTTTGCGTAATTTGCTCCTAAACCTTGATATTAAGACGTCACCGGGAACCATTGGCATACCAAATGCGTTTTTAAAGCGCTATGCAGAATGATGTGCTAAGTACTTGCATGTTGTGTTCATCAGATCATTAAGCAATGGTTCTTTACCGGATAACTGGAAGACAGCCGAAATGAAACCTTGCACAAATCAGGCAAAAATCGCACACCGAAAACTACTGACCCGTATCACTAACTTTTACTTCATGCAAATTTTTAGAACATAATATTCATGAACATATAGCAAGTTTCTGATAAGAGCACAAAGTATTCGTGGATGTACAACATGGTTGCTGACGCAGATTTTCTACGTGTATTCAATTAGTTGAAACCGGGCGAGCGTTCGCGCAGAGGATTACTGAAAGAAAACAAACAGACGCTATATTCACGGTTTTCCGCAATGCGTTTCTCAAAGTTTCACATAAGAAACTAGTATAAAAATTGAGTCATTAAATTGAAACCGATTAGATACTTGCTTGAATTATGGCCTACCTATCTGACTGACGCCAATACATCTCCTGAAACAATGCTTCTTCTGAAAGCGTTGAGGTTGTCTCCGGTGTCCCCCAGAGAACAGTTCTAGGGCCACTTTTATTTTGTGTATTGAGGTATATTGAGTTAATGATCAGGTGCGCCTAAATAATGACCTGGCAAAGGTCATTGCATGGTACGAGAAACGGCAAATGGTAATTATTTTGGTAAAACTGTCTATACGAGAATTACCAACAAAAAAGACGTCTTCATTACAAATGTGAGGTGAACGGTGTATCGCTCTTAGAAGTAACAAAGTACAAATTTTTGGGCCTGTGGATCATCAAAAGTATTTCGTGAAATAGGCACATTGACACTGTCGTTTCTAGTTCCTTGAGGAAACCGTTTTTCTTGAGACGCACAATAAAGTCATCCACACATACTCTTCGTTTCTTAACCTACACTTCATACATTTGACCCTTGTTGGAAAATGGAGTGATTATCTGGGACATGAACGTGTACATCATAAAGTAGTTCAATTTATTTTATTTCCAATGGCAGCACATCTGTGAGTGAGCTAGTTAAATGCAGGGGACTATCCCAGGTGACGAAACGCAGCCGTATCTACCGATTGAAGTTCCTATATCAGCGCGTAAATGGTCATTATATAATCGACACATCGAAGTATTTTTCTTTCTCAACACGTAATGAAACAAGGCAGAGGCATGTTTCAACCATATTTTCCTTCACCACAAGAAATAACTCTTAAAAATAATATTTTTTCGTGGACAATAACGGACTGAAATAATCCTAATACCAATGTAGTCTCCCAAAAGTCTCGAGCTATGTCTGCAAGAAAGCCTGCAATTAATTTGTGCTAAATTGTTTTTATTTTTTATGTATAACCACCCTGCTAAGATCTTAGAACAGATCATCGTATCTATAAAAAAAGAAGGATGATTTCGTATTTTAGCTAGCGCCTCAGAAATGGACCTCACAGCTAGGGTAAAAAAGGAACGCCCAGAGGACCGGTCCCTGAGGTGTGCCAAAGGTACCCAGGGTGACTGGGGGAGACTTTTGATCATTGAGACGAATGATAGTCAGGCGGTTACTGAAGAATTCGCAGAGAAAGTCATACATTTCTTTGCCAAAGTTAAGGTTATCCAATTCGCGTAAAATAGAGGCATGAGCTATGTTGTTAAACACACCGCACAGGTTGAGCCCTAGAATGGCTTCGGCGTCTTTACCGCGACTGGGAGTAAGGATGTCATGCTTGAGCCTCAGCATAGCATCTTGGCAAGAAAGTGATTGGCGAAAGCCAATCAACTCTGGTGTGAACAACCGGTTATCACCTGTGTATTTGTTTAGGCGATTAAGAACGACATGTTCGAGAGTTTTGCCCGAACATGACGTTAAGCAAATCGGTCTAAGGTTAGCTATGCTTGAGGGATTATTAGATTTAGGAATAAAGATTACTTTAGCAGTTTTCCCTAAAGTTAGGAAGAGAGCCAGCATTGAAGCAGTGATTGTAGTAATCTGTGTGGACGGTGATCGATTGGCTGTCGAGATGTTGAAGTAATTTATTATCCCCTTATCGATACCTGGGGCACATGCAATTTTAAGAGAAAATAAAGCGTGTCGAAATTCCGTTTCTAATATTGGGACGTCGAGAAGTTCATTGAACTCACCGGCATATTCTGAATGCACGTGGGCTGATGTGACGGGGAGGTGCAATCTTGGAAACTCCTGAAAAAGATGTGAGATAGTAACATTTTGTTTGTGCAATAACCGAGCTATGTATTGATTTTGATGCGAACGCGATGTTGATGGGTCGAGCGAATGCCTCAGATATCGCCAAGTTTTCTAAATATTAAGATTGCCGTGCATGCTCTCGCCCATTTGACCCCACTGTTAATTGACTAGCTGGGCTGCATTTGCGTGTATGTTGTGATCTAGCCTAGCTACACGCATGCGAAGCCTGCGGTTGTCGCGGTGTTTTTCCCATTGTTTTAGGAGTGATGCATTCGCTTCCCACATATGGAGTACCTTCCATTCAACTCTGTGCAAAGGATTATCTGAAGACATAGTTCGCCCCGCCATGGTGGTCTAGTGGCTAAGGTACTCGGCTGCTGACGCGCAGGTCGCGGGATCAACTCCCGGTTGCGGCGGCTGCATTTCCGATGGAGGCACAAATGTCGTAGGCCCGTGTGCTCAGATTTGGGTGCACGTTAAAGAACCCCAGGTGGTCAACATTTTCCGAGCCCTCCACTACGGCGTCCCTCATAATCTTATGGTGGTTTTGGGACGTTAAACCCTACAAATCAAATCAATGAAGGCATATTTCTAGATTGTTTGTCAACGTCCACTTGAAGTTGGCTGATCTAATCTTGTATTTTTTCTATGGAAGTGAGAAAGTTGTTCGCACGATTTTCCTGAAGTTGGTCCCAATTCGTTACTTCGAAGTTCAAAGTTTGAAGTTTAATATATTAGCATAGTAACAATAGGTAAAATGAAGGAAACATTTTACAGACTGGGGTCTCGTAGTCCGAAGACTGTAGGAGTATTGACGATAAAAGAGGCATAGAAAAAATGCAATGGCAAATATCAAGACGAAATAGTATGAACAGAAGAATTTTACATGACATGGTATAGCAAAACGAATAAAACATAATAGATACAACTACAATACAAATGCTGTGTCACAAATCAGAAAGAAATACATGGAATATTTCATGATGTTAGTAGATATAATTTCAAACTATTATTAAATATATGTACGTTAGCTAAGCTCTTTATAGTGGTTGGAATAGAGTTCCATGAAGAAATGGCCGTGAATGACAATGGCTTTATGCCGTAATTAGGACGAACTTGGGTAGTAGTAAACTTCCTTCTACTGCGAAGCGAGTTTGGTTAGTGTTTTTTAGTAACTCACAGTTGATGAGATAAAAGGTAGCCAACGGGTATTTATACTTAAAAACAAACAAGTCCAATGAAATTCAAATACCTTACTAATACACAGAATATTATGTTGTATAAGCAATAAACAGCGCTAGATCGACGAGGGCTGAAAGTGATACTGCGGATATCGTAAATCGGTCTGTTTTGCATAGATGAGATCCATTTATTTATTTATTTATTTATTTATTTATTTATTTACAGAATACTGAAGGCTCCTATCGGAGCCCATGCAGGAGTGGGAACAAGCACTTGTACAAAAAAATCACAACCAATCAGCAATCAACGCGCGCATTGTACACACGCAATGAGTACTCTCATGCAAACAAGTACACATAGCATTTTATATTCAACAGCATTTTCCCCCACATATATCAGCAACAATTCATGACCAGATGTAGTAGATGTATGCAAAAACTACACAAATATATAGTCACAATAAAACACGTCGCACAGCAATAGAATTATTATCACGTTAACACATTTCTGTAAACAGCTGGGATTACTAGAGCACGTACTTCCTGTACGTATGAACCAAAAAAAGGACAGTGCTTAGGGTTATGATACGATGAAGTCGAAGTAGTCAGTGTGTTGTAGCGACTCAAACGGCAGGGCGTTTCTCGTCTTCAATGATACGAGGAAAAAAAGAGAACCTAAATGTGTTGGTACTTGTTTGGAATGCTCTTGTCGACGCAGCATGACGATTTCTAGTTTCTCGTGACGTCAGTGGTTCGATAAGCTTAAAGGCATCTAGTGCGAAACGTTTGTTTTTTAAGTGAAAAAAAATCTTAATCTCAGAATTTCAGGATGAAGCTGGAATTCCTGTATATTAGTTTCTGTCACAATAGCTGTGGGGGAGTCTGTCATACGTTACTTCGAAAATATAAACCTAATGCATTTACATAGAATCATTTCTATGGCATGAATGTTTTTTCTAGTGTATGGGTCCCAACAGACGCACGCGTATTCGAGAGTAGGTCTAATGATGTTATTATAGGCTAACAGCCCAGTGAGGCAAAACAAAGTGTGTACTTAGAAAGCATAGCTTACGGAAGGCGGATGCGCAAATCTTCAACACATGCATATTCCAACTTACCAATTTGGTTATTGTTACGCCAAGGTAGTTATATTCACTGACATCTTTGAGTATGTGAGTTAGTAGTGCATATAGAACAGAAGAAAACTTTTTCTTTCTCGTGATGTTCATGTACACTGTTTTGTTTGAGTTTAGTTTCATATCCTACTGCTTACACCACTGGAATACATTATCAAGGCAGGAATATAAAATCTTTTCATCATTTATGGTAACTATTTCCTTATACAGCACACAATCATCGGCAAATAGTCTTATTCCGACATGTTAAGACACGATTTCAACAATATCATTTATGTATAATAAAAAAGTAGTGATCCCAAAACACTTCTCAGGGGAACACCTGATGTAACCTGAAGTTTGGATGAACAGTGATCATTCATATCAAAAAATTGTTTACGATTTGACAAGTACGCAGAAAACCCAATTTACTATAAACTCTGGAACGGCAATATTTTTAGGTTTGAAAATCAATTTATTGTTGGGAATGAAATCAAATCAAGTCTAAGAAAATAACATCAATATGCCCGAATTTATCAAACTTAGATGCGAAAATATGTATGACTGTGACCAGTTGTACGACTGTTACGGTGTATATGTATGACTGTGACGGTGGAAAACAACTTCTGAACCCAAGTTGAAAGGGGGTTACTATGTTGTTGTAATTAAGGAAACTACTGATGTAGTTAGCTATGACGAGATCGAGAAGCTTACAAGAACAATTAATAGATATGGGGCAATATTTTGTAACCAATTATTTATCTCTAAATTTAAATATTGGGGCTATTCGCGCTGTTTTCAAAGTTATTGGAACAACAGAAGAAGACACAGAGGCACGGAAATTGATCACAAGCAATTTAGCAACTATCTAAACGTATCGATGCAAAAGCACATTGTAAATGTGATCAGGACCAGGCGAAGCTTTAGTCTTTAAATTCAAAAGCATAGATGCAACGCCAAATTGGGACGAAATATCTGAGTCGAGATAAGGAGAGGTAGCATAGGCGCGTGCGGTATCGCAATCTTTTATAAAAACGCTAAAACGTTTTGAAAGTACCCATTGAAATGTCTCGCTATGCTAGCTTTATCTGTAACAATTGTTTTATTTTGAATTATTTGAAGAGTGCTGTCTTTCTTGCGAGATAATTTCGGCCAAAATTTATCAGGAGCCGTTCGTGTAAAGTGTGCTAGAGTATGTTGAAAATAAAATTGCTTATCACACTGGACAGACAGTTTTAAGTGTCTTGATTGTTTGAATAGTTTTCTGAAATGCACGACGACGACGTAGTCGTTTTAGTTTTCTTTTTCGATGCAAAATGTCACGGGTGATTCACGGATTTTTTTCGCGATCCTTTTCTTCTTATTTGGCACAAAGTTATCTATACAGTATAGACGAAATTTTTTAAATGTCTCTTATAGCTCATTAACATCAGTCCCACCAAAATTGCTTAGGTTATGTTAAAAAAGGTCTGAGACCTTTTTATCTGCTGCATGAAGGCTATATTTAACTGTGAAGGTTTTAGAAGGAGCACTATTATTTGTTTAGAAGTATCAAGAAGTGGTACTACACCATATATTGTCTTAAATGATTGATTTGTGGGGTTTACCGTCCCCAAACCACCATATATTTACGAGAGACGCCGTATTGGAGAGCTCCGGAAATATAGACCACCTGGGGTTCTTTAACGTGCACTCAAATCTAAGTAAACGGGCCTACAACAATTCCGCCTTCATTGGAAATGCAGCTGCCACAGCCAGGATTCGATCCTGCGCCCTGCGGGTCAGCAGCCGAGTACCTTAGCCACTAGACCACCGTGGTGGAGTATAGTGGTTTGAAACACCAGTTTAAATTGCCGCAGAAAAGTTAATCATGCATCGGCTAAAAAAACATGATGTAATATAGAAGAGGAACTACACTGAACTCGAGTAGGTTGTCTAACCACCTTTTCCAAATTACTGCCCATCAATAGGTTCAGCACACTGTGAACAAGAAAACTGGATTCATTAGAAGTAAACGGGTTTTCCCGAATAACACCAGGAAGGTTGAAATCACCAGCAATATTTATTTTTTGTCGTCAAAAACCCGAGGCGTCATCATATAAATCCTGCAAGTACTCTAGTGAAGCACCGGAACGGCGATACAAGGTTACAAGAAATAAAGAAAGACCCAGCAGGACAATTTGAAGGTAATAATTTCACGGTTAGCAATTTGTTTTGTAATTGTTGCCGAAATGTTTTTTAACCAGAACGGCAACGGCAATGCGACTTGCTTTTGAATTTCTGTCCCGACAAAATACTTGGTACGAAGGCGGAAAAATACTGTTGTCGTGAGCTTCACTTCGAAGCCAAGTCTCCGTGGTCACAACTACATGAGAACTTTATGAATCCCAATATTATTGCTTCAAAATGATCACTTTTGGTCACATGGATGCGCACATTGATATTTAAGAGGCGTAGTTCCTCAAGAGGTGAAGGTATCTGTCAATTCTTGGAGGAAACTTTTCGTCAGGTAACCAGTTCTACCCGAGAATCTGTCGCATCATCCCATACGTATAGTTCGTTATCTATTCGCAATTTATCATGCAGAAGAATGACTTTCTTGCCCTGTTGTTTTTTCTGTTTGGCACCTTGCCATAAAAGCTTGCGTTTTCTTGGAGTATCTACCGCATAGTCATTTTAAATTGAAATTTTCGCTCCCTCTAACTTTCGTGCATTTTTAAGAACTTCCTGCTTTTCGTTGTAATTGTGAAAGGATACAATTACTGGCCTCATTTTACCCAGTTTTCCAATGCGGTCCATTCTTGCGACAGAGCTGCATTTAACGTTTAGCTTATCCCCCCCCCCAAAAAAAACAAAAACAAACGTTGTCAATCACAGTGTGAAGAGTTGTCTCACTTTCAGTGCTGCCCTCCTGAATGCCAAACAAAACCAGGTACGAGTGCCTGCTCCTATCTTCAAGGTCAGCTACTTTCGCTTGAAGCGATTTGACCGCCTGTTCTAGGCCATATACTCAAGCGAAATGCGTTCCGAATTTGGTAAAACGCTTGTTAAAGACTAAAAATAATTTTTTGTGAACTGCTGATCCCTCAAAGTGGTTATCTCTGCGATAAACTTATTTTGGTCTTCTAGCAGTTTAGTCAATAAGGCGTTAGTGTTTGGCCCAGTGTTCACTTCAATATCCCCGAACTTCCCAGCTTCAAGAACGCGAAGCCGCTGCGAGGAGTAAGAATCAGCAAGAGAATCCGGACGGTGAAGACACGTGCAAACATCGACGCTGCAAGGCTGATCTTGATGCCACCCGCGAGCGCGAGCGCGCCGCGATAGCAGCGGGGTGAGCCAAGCAGTACACCACGCCCAATGCTCGCTAAGAGCGTGACTTCCTCGACCAGAGCTTCGGCCACACCTGCAAGGTGTGTGATCTACTTTGGTTCGACAAGAACTTGACGGTGATTTGTCGCAGTTCAACATATATGCTCCGCATGCTGACCAGTGTTCCCACTCGGGAAACTGTGGTAATTTTTTCCCCAGCATTGGCTGTGCATCGCGCCGACGAAACGGTTAGAATTTTCTGAAATCTAGCGCGGAATGTATTTAGGCGAGCAGCGGAAAATAGACGTCAGGAGAAAAAAAAAGCTTGCGCCAGTGTGCGCAAGGTGTTTCCACCGTATCGGCCAAGGTTTTGTCCTCGGTGACAAAGCAGAAGGAGAAGAAAGTTTGCGCCAGTGTGCGTAAGGTCATTCCGCCGTATTGAAGAAGGTTTTGTCCTCAGCGACAAAGCAAGAGAAGAAAGTTTGCGCACGTGTGCGTAGGCAGGAGATGAAAGTTTTGTGCAAGTTTGCGTAGGGTCTTTCCGCCGTATCGTTTCTGCGAAGGTTTTGTCCTTAGTGACAAATCAAGTGATGAAGAGGGTTTCCACCTGAAAGGTGAAGGCTGGTGCTACCAGCAGAAGAATATTGTGAGACTACCGCCCGCCAAGGAGCGAGGACGCGTCGTGCAATCATTGCGCGTGGGAAGCCGACGTGTTACCGGCGAAGTTCGGTGCTTGGAGAGCAGCCAATTGAAGACGCGAGGTTTCCCGGACGAGAAACGTCGGGATCAGCAGAACGACAACAGCGCTGGACTTCGAGTGAGTGATTTTCGAAAGAGTATGATTCAGACATTGTTCCAAGGACTTTGTACTGAATAAGTTTTCGAACTCTTTGAGTATTTAAGTGTCTCAGTTGTTCGATGCATGTGATTGCATTGTTGCGCGTATTGTTGATTGAGTCCGTTGTTTCGAGTGTAGCTGATTGTACTGTGTAGAGTGTTGTTTATTTGTTGACATATTGTATTAAACTATTGTGGAGTGTGCATATTTGTGTATCGTTTGATCTGGCATATTCGAGAATATAATTTTGTTGTGTTTACTAAATCTTGGCTCTGACTCGTTCTTTGGCCCGCCGCCGACATGCGCTGGTGCGCAAAATAGGACCACTTATAAATTGTTCGTGCTTTCATGGTGCAGTTCGGGGGGCCGGTACTCCGGCCCTGGAAATTAGACTGGCAATCGCCAACCTAAATAACGGGACTTGTGACAATTATTCTAGCCTCCGCGGCAGGACCTTTTTGGTGCACAGTGTGTCCGAAGTAGTGAGAGGGAGCCTCGAGTTGTTGATAGTGCTAACGTAACAATTTTTGCGCGCTGCTCAGTGTTCTTGTTAACAAGTGTGCAGAGAGTGCTTCGGTAGACTGAGTTGGTAGATATATTGTGCATGCACTTAGAGTTTTATTTGAGAGGCACCATAAATCTGGAGATGTTAGTAGCTCTTGGTGAGAAGATGTGTCTTTTTAGCGCCGAACTACAGAAGTGGGTGGGCTAGAAGGAGAAAGGGCAGTGGAGAGAGAGAGGCTGGTAGCTGAGAGAGCCAAGAAAGAAAGAGAGCAGCAATGGAAGTGTGAGCTGGAGAGAGAAAGGCTGGCAGCTGACAGGGCGAAAGAAAAAAGATAGGCAAAGGAGCGGCAGCTGTAAGAAGAGAAGCGGAAATTGCTGAAAAGGAACGGCAGCAGCAGCACTAGATAGAACTCCAGCAGCTCCGTTTGCAACAGTGACGCGAAACTCCTGTCCAAGCGAGAGTTGAAAGCAGCGAATGGGAAAATCAAGGCTTCCGCTTGAACCCAAGCAAGCTGCTCGTAGCGTTTGATGAAAGGAATGACGACCTTTACGCGTACTGTCACACATTTGAGACAATACCAAGGAGCCAGAATTGACCGAAACATCAATGGACAACTGCTTTGAGTACTTGCTTGAGTGGCGAAGCGCTCAGCATGTACGGGAGGCTGATGCTGGCCGATGCAGCCAACTATACAAAGGTGAAAGATGCTTTACTGACGAGATTTAGATTTACTGTGCAAGGTTTCCGGGACAAACTTTGGACAGGAAAACCAGCTGATGGTGAGACGGCTACGCAGCACGCCGCCGACTTAGACATTATTTTGTCAGAGGAATCGAACTTTCACGAACAGCACAGGAGTACGATGAGCTTAGAGAGCTCCCTAGTAGAGAGCAATATCTCACCTGTTGCCACGCAAGCCTGTCGCTGTACTTTAAAGAGAGGAGAGGTAAGTCACTTGACGACATGCTTGAGTTGGCTTATGAATTCTTGGAAGCGCAAGGTGGCACAAAATCGGCCAAGGTTAACAAGAAATGTCTCGAAGATTCAAAGAAATCGGCACCCGAAGAAAATAAGCGTGCACCGGAAAGTGTTCCATGATGTTTTCTGTGTAACCAAGTGGTTCATCGCGCTAACAGTTGTCGAACTAACTTTACAAGCACTACTGTCGTAAAATGTTTTAAACGGTGACAGACTGGGCACAAAGCAGACGCATGTCGTAGCGGAGCGAGTAAAACAGACCAAGCTGCCTGTGTGCAGGTGGCACCACAAGCCGATGAAGATGACGTCACCGACGAATTCGTAGAGTTGAAATTGGGAAGAAACTTTCTATTGTGGGTACTGTAACTACAACACGGCCAATCGGTGTTACGAAGGGAATGCCAACGCTGTCTGAAAAAGTTGAGGCCAAGAAGGTTACAGTGTTAGGAGACACAGGTAGCTCCATTGTTATCGTGCGGAAGAACTTGGTGCGGGAAAGTGAGTTAACAGGCAAAACGAAACCGGTTTGCCTAATTGACAGTAAGGTTCGGATGCTTTCCGAAGCAGAAATTTAGGTTGAAACACCATACTTCAGTGGGAAGGTTACTGTCATTTGTAAGATGACCCCCCTGTACGACCTCGTCATCGGAAACATCGACCGAGCGCGAGAGCTGAACAATCCTGAACGTTTGGGGGAAGACCCGAAGATGGATGCTTCGCCGACACAGGGACCGCGAGATACAGGGGAGGAGCCTCCCGTGAAGGAGTTCACGCAAGCTCAAGGCGAAGCCTGGGCGCAAACGACAGCAAATCATGAGATGATCGTGTTGAACAAGAGAACGTGCCGTGCAGCTGGACTTACGGCGGCACGACCTCAATCGACCAACAATGAACAGGTGTT
This sequence comes from Rhipicephalus annulatus, assembly GCA_013436015.1. Lineage (NCBI taxonomy): Eukaryota > Metazoa > Arthropoda > Arachnida > Ixodida > Ixodidae > Rhipicephalus > Rhipicephalus annulatus. The sequence goes on from WOVY01009243.1 coordinate 1,331,206, forward strand.
GGAGTCGGCCAGCCAGGCCCAATGTTGTGACGTGAACAGGCTGGTGAATAACCAGACGAGATCGGTTAACGGTGTCAAACCATTAACGGTGTCAAAAGTGTCAACGATGGCTTAGACGCCGGCTCAAATACCGTCTATTGGATGGGCTCACCGAAACAGAACCAGAAAAATAAGAAGAGTTTGAGCGAGCACTGCAAGAAAGGGCGCAAGCGCAGCTCGAAGTACACAGAATAGGGGCTGAGGTCGAATTAGAATGTGTTTAGCAGTGTTGAGTTGCAATGTGTTGTGTCGTTGTTATCCTGTGTCACAAGTGTATGTCGAGCGAGTCAAAATGTTTGTTGCGTGAACGTCACGTGGTTGCCAAGATTGTACCAGTGTTGTAATGGCAGACCTTAGTATGTTTGTATTGTTTGATATGTATGATAGAGTGTTGTACTCGTGCACTTGTGGTTATATTTCATCAATTGGGAAATGGAATTGCAATGTTCAATTGTATCGAGCGTCCTGCTGTGAATGTGACGTGCCCTGAGCGATGGTCTGTGTTACAGTCGGTTGTTGTGTAGAAACTGTTCGCGCTAATTTCTGCGGTTTTGAATATTATAACATAATATTCTTGAAGTGTCACAAACGAGTGCTCTAAAGCAGCACGCCGCCGAATTCTGGTGACCCTGTCAATACCAACCCCTCAGAGACGTTTCAAGTTCAACGATTATGAAGAAAACAAGCATTCAAAGACACCCCGGGCTCACCGTTTCTGCCTCATCGGAAGCATAATTTCGCCGATCAACCTCCTCACATCGGCTGCCCAGAAAGCCCTGGAAAGATCTGGAAAGAAAGAGGTGTGGTATGTAGAGTTGCGTCTTATGTTGCGGACGACCCTCGAAACGGCTTGTTGTTTCCTCAGCCTTAGCTGTGCATCGCACCGACGAAACAGTTAGAATTTTCTGGAATCTAGCGCGGAAGGTATTTAAGCGAGCAGCGGAGGAGGGAGATTAGAAGAAGAAGAAAGTTTGTGCCAGTGTGCGTAGAGTGTTTCCGCCGTATCGGCGAAGGTTTTGTACTCAGTGACAAAGCAGAAAAAAAGAAAGTTTGTGCAAGTGTGCGTAGAGTCATTTCGCCGTATTGGTGAAGGTTTTGTCTTCAGTGACAAAGAAGCAGAAGAAGAAAGTTTGCACTCGTGTGCCTAGGCGGGAGATGAAAGTTTTGCGCAAGTGTGCGTAGGGTCTTTCCTCCGTATTGCATCGGCGAAGGCTTTGCCCTTTGTGACAAAGCAGGGGATGAAGACGGTTTCCACCTGAAGGTTGAAGGCTGGTGCTACCAGCAGAAGAATGGTGTGACTACAGCGAGAGAGCGAGGACGCGTCCTGCAATCGCAACGCGTGGGAAACCGACGTTTTACCGACGAAGTTTGGTGCTTGGAGAGCGGCCAATTGAAGACGCGATGTTTCCTCTAAAAGTAACTTCGGGTGCGGCAGAACGACAACAACGCTGGACTTTGAGTGAGCGATACTTGGAAGAGTATCATTCAGATTCTGAACTTTGGACTTTGGACTGAATAAGTTTTCAAACTCTTTAGTTTTTAAGTGTCTTGGTTGTTCGATGTATGTGATTGCATTGTAGCGCGTATTGTTCTTTGAGTGCGTTGTTTCGACAGTAGCTGATTGTACTGCGTAGTGCGTTGTTTTTTGTCGTATCGTATTAAACGATTGCCGAGTTTGCACATTTGCGTATCGTTTCATCTGCAAAATTGATGAATATAAATTTGTTTTTTTATGAAGTCTTGGCTCGGACTTGTTCTTTGGGCCACAGCCAGCGTGTGCAGGCACAGTTACTAGGACCACTTCTAAATTGTCCGTGCTTTCGTGGGGCTGTTCGGGGGCCGGTACTGCGACCCTTGGAGTAAACCTGGTGATCGCCTCCCTAATTAACGTAACTCGTAACGATGGCCTAGCTTCAATCAATGCGCGATTATCAAAAGCATTTTTATTTAGGACTAACAATTGTAGACATAACATTAAGGTTTATGTCTAAACGTACACCCAACAAAGAAACAAAATCGCAAACGTAGATAGTACTAGGACCCAATGTTACAGCAGCAGAAGTTAACAAATGTTTTTGAGATGATCTGAAAGCCATAAACTGAGTTTTAGAGGGGCCTATTGTTAGGTCATTGTTGTTAGACCATAAAGCCACATCATTCACACAGAATTTAGTTTGCATATCAAAGAAGGAGTAGTTTTGGCTTTACACGATACTGTGGTGTTGTCAGCGTACAATACACAATGTGCAGAACATATGACATTAGGGAGATTATTTATATAAGTAATGAAAAAGAAGTGGCCGGAAATGGACCCCTGTGGAAACCTTGATTAGTGATCTTAGTGTTAGAGTAAGAGCAACTAGTAAAAAACACGTTATGTCGGTTAAACAGGTAACTTTTTAGAAAGCTTACTGGTGGTGCGGTGGTACCAAATCATTCTAACTTATTGAAAAGAATGAAATAATTAAGCATGTCAAATGCCTTTGGTAAGTTTAAAAAAACTGAACTAGAGAAGTTACCGCTGTCGATGGAATGTTTGGTAAAGTCAGTCAAAGAAAGCAGAGCATGGTTAGTAGAGCTTCCATGAAGAAAGCCAAACTGGGAAGGCTTTATAACAATAAATTTCGTTAGGTAAGCATGAGAACGTTTTACAAACAGATGTTCAATTAGTTTGCCAAACAATGCAAGGTTAGATAGAGGCCTATTATAGATTTATCACCCTTCTGAAAAAATGGTAGAACCTTTACGCATTTTAATGAGTCAGAAAACGAACCCTTGAAAAGATGAGGTTTTTTATAAAGGTTAAGGGCAGAGAAATGTTCTGAGCAACCATCTTTAAATGAGATGCAGAAATCCTATCTAAACCAGGAGACGTGTTTTCAAGATTGCAATCAGCTGATAATGTTTCAATAGCTGAAGAGAGGAAGAGAAAATGAGTGAGGTAAGCGCGGTAAACTAGGTGAACAAACACTTTTAAAACAGTTGGATTACGAACAAAAATACTCAGAAAACGCTTTAGCAATGTCGTCAGTATGAGAATAAGTAGCGTTATGGCCAGTAATTTTCGTTATGAACACGTTAATTGCAGGTGAATTTAATAATTTCCTAAATAGTTCCCACTGTTTTTTAGGATTGTTTTTATTCTTCAAAATATGTTCATTAAAAGTAGGTTTCTTGGCACGTTTTAACGAAGAGTTAAGAATATTACAGTAACTTTCAAAATTAAGTACCAAGGTGGTATTAAAGGGTTGCCTCTTCACTTTCCTATTGAGGTTATCCGTTTTTCTGAGACTCGTTAATAAGGCAGATGTCATCCAAGGGCTTTTAGGCTTCTGGAATTTCTGGTTATGAGCAATATTATGAGTACTGGCATAAGTAGCTTTCGAGAATTTGGAGAAAAATGTATCACCTGCTGATTGTGGATCATTTTGTGAGCTAACTTTGGACCAGTCACATTTTTAAATAGCATCAATGAAACTTACTTGGTCGAAGCGCGTGGTGGTAAAGACTGTGTTGATTCGAGCCAGAGCACTATCAAATATGATAAAGATAGGAGAATGATCCGTAATGACGATATCTACTACTCTGAATACGTCAACACCCAAGTTAGAAAAAAAAACATGACCTAAAAGAGTGTTGGAGCCATGTGTGTTGGGTGTAGAGCGCGAATCAATGAGGTACATTAACCCGTACCCTAAAAGGCAATTGTTATAGGCAATTGTATTATTTGAATGAGAATCCAATAAATTAATGTTGATATTGAGTACGAACAGTATGTTTTTGTTCTCTAGGGATAAACTGTTCAGGATGAACTCAAGAGCCTATAGGAATTGAGATAGTGAAGAAGAAGGTGAGCGATAGATACAACCGAGTAGTAAATATTTTATTGTGCGTAAAATGAGGCTGCTCAATTTTCATCCAAACTGATTCGCAATATGGAATGGCAATTGAAAGGTCTAATTTGCGACTATATTTGATGTCATAAAAATGAAAATAGATGAACCACCATGGATGTGAGACACACGGTGACAATACTCAGATTCGTACGACGTAAAACCATACAAATCAGCATCGACATCAGAAAGCGTTCCGATATACATATGAATAAAAAGGGGTGTCTCGTAAAATGAATTAAATCACTAATGTCATCGTGATTCATTCGCAAGCTACGTGCGTTGAAATAAACCAGAGTGCGATGTTCGTCAGGGAGTAGTGAAACAAATTCTTCAGCAGAAATGAACATGATTGACATATATTCGTCAAGGATAGAAACCAAGATGGAAAAAGATAGGTTTAATGTTAAACAGTTCATGAGAAATTCTAAGAGAGCTCTGAATGACTAATTATTCGCTACCTAAATTGATTTGATTGTTTTTCTATTTAGCTGAGTTAATTCGAGAGGCCATGGTGAGATCTGGAGATGTGTCTTTAGAGACGCTGTTCCCTAAGCGGGTAGGCATTTCGAAGTCATTGTGCAGGGTGAGTTGATGGTCCTGCATGTGGGTCGATGAGGCTTTTCCTTTAGGCGTGGATGTTGTGTGACCCCATCGCTAATTTGGAGTATCGAAGTCGCCAACAATGAGTGGGTTTTCCGGGCTTCCTGTTTAGCACGAGCAAAAAGCGTGCTAAATCGGTGGTCTCTAGAGCTAAGACTGTTGTAAAAAATAAGGATGTAAGGAGGAGCTGACCTCGCCTTTTAGGGGCGAAGCTTCTTATAGCAACAGCCGTTCGTCCCTCGTTGCCGTTGTAGTATGCAACAAGTACAACATTTTGACCTCCAAGGTGGTACCGGTGAGATATTTCTTCTGTGCGTGTTTGAACAATAAAAAATAGTGCTCAATGTCCATGCCAATGGCTGCTAATGGAAAATGAGAGACAGGAGCATTTGGTTTTTAGTTAACGCGCACGCCACGATCCTTTTAGCAGCCATTGGCATGTACAATCAGCACTGTCTGTCAAGAAAGGGTTGCTATGTTATACTCGCTGGGTGTAACCTCCTTAGTTTTAGAAAGGTTTAGCGAGCGTTGAGCCGCAGTGTCATGAATACAATGAACTAGAAAATACCATGAATGAACTCGAGGTGGTTAAAGGTGAAAAGCATATACGAAGCGCTAGCCGTAAAAAAGTAAACCTTTTCTTGTCTTCTGTGCGTTGTTGAACAATAAAAAATTCGCAGCGTGCACGCTCACTAAAAGCCGAATTATCCTGTCTCTCATTTCCTATTAGCAGCCGTTGGCATGTACATTCAGCACTATCTGACCGGAAAAGGTTGCTACGTTATACTCGCTGGGCGTAACCTCGGCTTTAGAAAGGTTTAGTGAGCGTTGGGCCGCCGTGCCATGAACACAGTGAACTAGTATAAACCATGAACTCGAGGTGGGTAAAGGTTTGAAGTAGACCCGAAGCTCAAGCCGTAAGAAAGTGTGCGTGTGCCACCTCTCGTTTAGCCTTGGAATGTCCGCTGGATGGCGGTGCTTCTATATGAGGAATATATGATGAAAAGAGGCGAGATGGTGGCGCTTTGAGTGTTGAATAGATGGACGAACGGACACACAGACATGTGCATGGATGGACCAAGAACGGACGCAGGGGTGCATGCATGGACGAACGCAGGGACAGACCCACGGACAGACGCACGCACGGATGGGTGGATAAACGCATGGACGGTCACACAGATGGACACAAAGACGGACGGAAGCAAGAACTAATGGACGGACAAGTGCTTCGCCCCACTCTCCATCATTCACTCCGTGAATATGCTGCCAGTTTTTTCGGGGGAATTTCTACGCAATCGTGATAGATGTCGACACCATCAATTTATGATGAAGTAACGGTTAAGTGTTTTTAGGTGAAAATTGCTGTATTAAGGTGTTGGCATCTTGTGCAGTGGAATGTATTGAAACCAGGGAGTTTAATGTTAACATGCGTTTCTTGTAAAGCAATGACTGCTTGTGCTTGTGTGAGATTGGCTAAGTATTGTTGCAGACTGGCTTCCTTTTTTGAAAACCCCTGCAGTTCCATTGCCACAACACTATTTCGGAGCGCTTAAGGGACGCGGCGATGCAAATGGTCGAACATTTCGATAATTTTACTGAACCGATCATCAACGTTGTTCAGTTTTTCTTCCAACTGGCAGAATTTGGCGCTTATACGAGTACTGAGTTCATGAACGATGGTGGTAAGGTACTCAAGCTTAGATTCGACAGAATACATGCGTTTTTCAAGAGTCTTGAAGTGTTGGTTGGATTTGCGAATGTGTGCTGTCATTTTACGTATTAGCCTATAGAGTTTTATTCCCAAGCGTCTCTTGCATCATTGCTCCATTTGCGCTTTGTTGAGGTGCTCAAAATGGGAAGGGGAGTGGTGTCCATGGTTGTGGTCTGATCATCATTCAATGGGTGCGAGGAAGTTGCACGGGTATCGGTAGCATGTTGAGGAGCAGGAACGATTGTACAAAAAGCAACTTGTGGAGAGACAAGGGGTTTGAGTTAATGAATCGGTTTACGCCGAGCACGATTTTCTTCCTTATTTCTTGTACAATGGCCTAGATGGGAGCATAGAGAGCTTTAATAATAATTGCGCTGTGGGAAGCAACCGAAAGCCAGCCTACCTGAGGAGGGCTTGACTTGTTGCTTAAGGAAGCAGCTGACAAGGAGGGCCAGTGTTCTTCTTGCTTTTTTGGAGAAGGCCCCTGCTTCTTGTTCGGAGAAGGTTGTTCGGGTTTTGGTTAAAGAACAGTCTTGTTGTCGACCTTGGTGAGAGATATTTTGTGCCTGTATTGTAGTGCGCACTGCACGGATCCAGTTTCATGACACCCACTGCACAGCACGCACTCAGGAATACACACATGGTCCGGAGAAGAATTCACAGTTCCACAATTGCGGCAAGTCCACTCTCTAGTTGCACGGCGCACATCCAGTCGATGTCCAAAAGTCCTGAAGCAAGTGGAGTCTTCCATCATATGCCGGAAAGGTTTGCACCATGACACGGGCTTCTTATATTTGACCCATAAAAGAACGTTCGTTTCCGAAAAAGCCACGAGAACTGCGTCAGAGGTTTTACACATTCGTCCCGCTTCTCGGAATTGCATTTCTGGGTTTCACTCACCAAGCATAGGTAGAATATATTTTATTGGTAACTTCTCCCAGGCACATCCTGTAGATGTACATAATGCCTTTGCACTTCTCGGAGTTTGGAACGCTGTTTGAGGTGACTTCGTGCTCCTGGCCGTTGACCATAAGTTTCTCAATAGCGAGATATTTCGGCAAGCGGTCATAGCTCTCCGCACTCAAGGTGACTGTGTTGTTAGTGGGGTCGATCGTAACCATGTCTTGGCGCTGATTATGGTCACTGGAAACGCCCTGCTGTGGTGGTCTAGCGGCTAAATTACTCGGCTGCTGACCCACGGGACGCGGGATTCAATTCCGGCTGCGGCGGCTGCACTTTCGATGGAGGCGAAAATGCTGTAGGCTCATGTGTTCGGATTTGGGCGCACGTCAAAGAACCTCAGGTGGTCTATATTTCCGGAGCCCTTCACTACGGCCTCTCTCATAATCATATGGTGGTTTTTAGACGCTAAAACCCCCCATATCATTCAACCTACCAATGGTCACTGCAAGATGGGCCACCGTAGAGAGCAGCTTTGAAAGTTGGAAGTAACTGAAGCGGGATGCGTTGAAACCTCCACGAGCGCGGAATATGGCTTTGTATGAACCTTCGGGAACCTTGGGAAGTCTCTCCTTGATTTAAATGCGAAGCGTTTCTTACAAAACATCGGCGACCTTTACCGAATTTATCTATCTATCTATCTATCTATCTTTCTATCTATCTATTTATCTATCTATCTATCTATCTATCTATCTATCTATCTATCTATATATCTATCTATCTAGCCATCTATGATTTTTGCTTTCCAGGCTGGCCCCGCCGCGGTGGTCTAGTGGCTAAGGTACTCGGCTGCTGACCCGCAGGGCGCGGGTTCGAATCCCGGCTGCGGCGGCTGCATTTCCGATGGAGGCGGAAATGTTGTAGGCCCGTGTGCTCAGATTTGGGTGCACGTTAAAGAACCCCAGGTGGTCTAAATTTCCGGAGCCCTTCACTAGGGCGTCTCTCATAATCATATAGTGGTTTTGGGACGTTAAACCCCACATATCAATCAATGTTTTCCAGGCTGGTTCGCTAATGGCATCAATACGAAACTTGGTATGGCGTGACTGTTTGAAGAGTATATTTGACTAGTCAAAACATGAAAACCTTGACATGTGTGTCATAAATGCCATAAGTAACGTTTCATGGTCCTTTAGCTCTTGCGGTGGTTTCCTTCGCATGGCATGTCGCAAAACTAGTTTGGTTGCATGAGTGCATGGCAAACAATAGCGACAGAACCTTAAGCAAAAATCATGACATACGTCTCATGTACTAACATGACTATATGCCACGCTCTTGATGCGCTCGTGGCCGTTTTCCTGGCGTCAAATGTACCAGTTTGGAAAAACAGTACAGGAATGGATGACGAAGGTATGATACTGGTGAAAACATGATAAGCATAAGATGCGTGTCATGCGCTCGCGGTCGTTTCACTAGTTTCAGATGTACCAAACTCGTTATTACACGACGTGAACGGACGACATAGGTAATGGACACATCCAAACAATAATATCACAGTCTGTTTGTCATGTAACAACATGACTACTTCTCACACTGATGATGTGCTCGCGCCCGTTTTTACTAGCTTCACATAAGCCAAATATCGTATACGTGACGCCAATGAATGACGAAGGTATGTGACTGGTGCGTACATGATAATAATCAGTGGCGGGTCATGTGAGACCATGACGACGTGCCACAGTCAAAGCGCCAATACACTTCGAAGTGACGCGGTGCGCGAGCTCACCGGCGTTGAATTTGTCGCGTCACGATTGCGTTGCCATGCTTGGCGCCGGTCCTGCCATGTACTCGAACGTGCACGCCGGGCTGTGTTGCTTTGGCGCTTGCGCGTTTCAGCGCGTCAGGCATCCCTCCGTCACGAAAAGAGGGAGATGCAGTGTTGTCTCGGCAACGCATCAGCGCGAAACGCAGCATGTCGCAATCCATACCGGTTGGCGTCGGGCCGCGCCGAAGGACGCTGGTGGCGCCTAGTGCTCGCCTTTTCCTAACGTAGCGTCGCTGTGCTCAAGGTGCGCGCACATCAACGCTATATTGGACTATTCTGGGCCCTTCATGATGCACTCGCGGTAATTTAGCTAGCTCCACATATGCCAAATTTGCTGTTATGTTACGCCAGCGGTTGACGAAATATACGGCTGCTACAAACATGATATTCCTGACACGTTGTCACAAAACGAGCGTTCAAAAAGGGCGCGCCGCCAAACTCTCGCGACGAAGCGCCTGAAGGATGCTTCGAGGTCAACGATAAAATCACCCTGTGCATTCGCGCTTAACTATGTTCACCCTCGGGGAAATGCTTGGAAGTTTTATTACTGATGATGATGATTAAAGTGTAATTAATGAATTTAAGTGTTGTTTGTCATGAAGAATTTGTACACAGATACATTATATACGAAGTATTATTTATTTACACTTCACGATTTTCGTACGATGCATTAAATGCACAAATCGCGAGTGCGTCACACACACACACACAAACTACACTACAGATTAGCACCTATTCGTGTTATCGTTGTAGCTCACGGTTAGTACCAGCGGCGGAACCCGCCCGGTCAGCAGGGACTCTCGGCAAGACGCACACACCCGGAACGCACCGAAGTTAGCCAGCCGCGGGTCTTGCGCATCCATGTCGTCGCATCGGTGTTCGCCCGACCGTCTTCCGAACTCGTTCCAAAGAACCCGCAACGCGTTCAACCTGTTGGTCTCGTTCCTCACGCCGGAAATGCAGCTCAGGTTGTTATCAAACCACAGCCGGTCACACACGGCGCAGCTGTGACCGAAGCTGCGATCCACAAAGTCGCGTTTGAAACGCGCGTCCGGACGAGCAAAGTCCAGGGCTCGCACCCTCTCCCGCGCGGCACGTTCACTGGCTCGAACGGCTTCGGGAACGTCCACTCGCCGTTGACGATTGCGAGCGGCGTCTTGACGCCGGCTTTCATCGCCCTTCTCCGCCTGACGCTTGCGTTGTCGTTCCGCTTCTTGGGCCGCGTTCGCGTCTCGATGCTGACTCCTCATCTCGGCCTCGCGAGCGCGCAGTTCACCATCCGCTGCACGCTTCGCCCGCTTGTCCTCGGCCTCGCGAGCGCGAAGTTCGACATCCTCTGCACGCTTCGCCCGCTTGTCCTCGGCCTCGCGAGCGCGCAGTTCGGCATCCGCTGCACGCTTTGCCCGCTTGCACTCGGCCTCGTGAGCACGCAGTTCGGCATCCGCTGCACGCTTCGCCCGCTTACGTTCGGTCTCACGAGCCCTTCGCAGCGCCGCCTTGACTTCCAACGTCGGCGAAACCACCGCGGTACCGTCACCTCCAACGACGGGTGCAGTGCTGGCAATCGGCTGTACTGCATTTGTTGTTGATGGTAGCGTTGTCTCCGGGACATCCATCGCCCGACCCGCTCTCGACGAGAGACTGAGAGAGAAGGCGGGCGCGCGAGAGAGAGGGTGTGCGCGCGCAGCTGCTGTGAGCGAGGAGAGCGGAGGAGCGAGCGAAGGGGGAGGGGACGCGCGCCGTGGCGTTAGAGATATAAGGCGCGTTACTGACACCGATTGCAGCGTCGCGTCCGTGGCTTATTCGGCAGAGCGTCGCCTTGCGGCCCGCCAAGTCCTCTTTCTTTTAAAGAAAGCGAGAAGACTGCGGACGCCGCCGCCGACAGCGGTGGATGGTTTGGGGTCGCTTATAAAGTGTATTCACACTTAAAAAAGAAAACAAGCATCCAAAGACTCCCCGGGTGCGCGTCTCTCTCTCCTCGGAAGCGTCGGTTCGCCGACGAACCTCCTCTCATCGGCGGGCGAGCAAGCCCTGGAACGTTCTCGATGGAAAGGGGCGTGGAGATGCAGGGTTGCGTCTTCCGTCGCGGACGGCCCTCGTACAGTCTCGCGCTTTCCCCAGCCTTCGCTGCGCATCGGGCCGACGAAATGATGAGAATTTTCTGGAATCTAGCGCAGAAGTATTTACCCGAGCAGCAGAGATGGGAGATCAGGAGAAGAAGGAAGTTAGCGCCAGTTTGCGCGGGGTTATTCCGCCGCGTCTGTCGGTGAAGGTTTTTTGTCCTTAGTAACAAAGCAGGAGAAGAAGAAAGTATGTGCCAGAGTGCGTAGGGTGTTCTGTCTTGTGGGCGAAGCCTTTTGTCTTCCGTGACAAAGGAGGAGAAGAAGAAGATTTCCACCTGAGGGGTGAAGACTCGAGCTACAGGCAAGAGTGTGTGTCTACCGCTATCGAGCGAAGACGCGTGGCAACAGCTGCGTGTGTGAAGCCAACGTGTTTCCGGCGAAGACGTTTGGAGCCAGGAGAGCGGTCAATTGAAGACTCGAGGTTTCCTGGAAGAGAAACTTCGGAGGCAGTGGAGCGACAACAAGACTGGACATTGAGTGAGTGATTCTCGGAAGAGTATCATTCAGACTTTTGTTCCAATAACTTTGGACTGAATAAGTTTCTAACTCTTTAGTCTTTAAGTGTGTTGGTTGTTCGATGCATGCGACTGCATTGTAGTGCGTATTGTTGTCTGTGTCCGTTGCTTCGAGTGTGGCTGATTGTACTGTGTAGTACATTGTTTGATCGGTGACACATTGTATTCAACTACTGTCGAGTGTGCATACTTGTGAATCGTTTTGATCTGCCATAACTGAGAATATAATTTTGTTTTGTTTATCAACTCTCAGCTATGACTTGTTCTTTGGGCCACAGCTAGCGTCCGCTTGTGCGCCAAGTAGGACCACTTCTAAATTGTCCACGCTTTCGTGGTGCGGTTCGGGGGGCCGATACTTCGGCCCTTGGAATCAGCCCGGTGATCGCCTCACTAATTAGCGGGACCTGTGACACACTTGTGTCATATAAAAATGGTAACATACCACTCTCATAGCGTGCTCGCGGCCGTTTCGCTAGTTCATCATATATTAAGCTTTGTATCACGGGAGCCGAATAAATGTCGAATGTAAACGACTCATCCAAACAAGATAATCATGACATGGAAGTCATGTATTGCATCATTTACCTCCACCTCGTAACGTTGTGCTGATATTAAGCGAAATATCAGCATTTCTAATTCATTCTTCGCATATTATCGATTTGCCGCTGTGCGCGGGATCTGCCAATTTTTTTCTTGGAGATCACTTGTTGCCAAACAGCAGCCTTGGCAGTAGCAGCGATGGCGTCCTTACAAGTGACTATTAATATGTCTTTATATGCGGCATCGTATATGTGCGTTTGCCGCCGCTTGAGCATATCCTCCGGGTTTTTGTCCTCTCCATTTACTTTATGAGCCTGGCTCATAACGTCCACTAGAGACGCACAACACCTACGGCGGTGGAGAGCAGCCAAGCTTTCGTTGGCGAGGAGCCACAATGAACCACAATAAAAGGTGTTCTAGTGAACAGATGTTTTCTCAAAAAGTCTCGAAACGCAAAGAAAATCTTCACACAACTCGTGCAAAAAGTCCTTAGGATATCGCAAATAAATGGAAGGTACACCTAAAACCTCCTGTAGCCAAAACCAAATGGGAGCATATCCACGGAGTGAATGATGGATAGTGGGGCAAAGCATCCGCACGTCTATTTGTTCTTGCTTCCGTCCATCCATGCGTGCGTCTGTGTGGCCGCCCGTGCGTTCCTCCACCCGTCCGTGCGTGCGTCTGTTCGTGCGTCCGCACGTTCATCTGTGCGTCCATCCCTGCTTTCGTCCATGCATCCGCTCCTACGTCCGTCCATGCGTCCAACCGTCCGTGCAGCCATCCGTGCGTCCGTCCATGCATCTTTCTGTGTGTCCATTCGTCCACCTATTCAACACTGCAAGTACCACCATCTTGCATCTTTTCATCTTATATTCCTCATATAGAAGCACCGCCATCCAGTGGACATTCCAAGGACTGAACGAGAGAAGGCACACGCACACTTTGCACACTTTCTTACGGCTTGCGCTCTGTGTCTACTTCCCCCCTTTAACCACCTCGAGTTCATGGTATATACTAGCTCACTGTATTCATGTCACTGCGGCCCAACGCTCGCTAAACCTTTCTGAAACTAGAAGGTTACACCCAGTGAGTATAACGTAGCAACCTTTTCTTGTCTTCTGTGCGTTGTTGAACAATAAAAAATTCGCAGCGTGCGCACTCACTAATAGCCGAATTCTCCTGTCTCTCATTCCCCCTTAGCAGCCATTGGCATGTACATTAGGCACTATCTTTTATTGTTTAACAACGCTCAGAAGAAATCTCTCACCGGCATCACCTATGAGGTCAAAAAGTTATTCTTGTTACACGCTACTAGAACAACTACGAGGGACGAACGGGTGCCGCTATATAAAGCTTCATCCCCAAAAAGCTTCGTGTTCTATTCATAAAACAGGAAAGTGTTATTGATTTTCTCCCAAATAATTGTTATGTTTATTACACGGTGCTCTTGCGAAAGCGTACAAGTTGGATGTTCGTGTGAAACCAAAATCACCCAAGAACAGATTTCTTGACGTAATACTAAAACTACAGAATTTCCACTAACGTAGCTTTGGCTGTGCAGCCACGAAAAATTGTCTTTGATTACACGTGTGGTGCTGTCTGGTGGCGGCGCTAACTGCCTGTCAACGACTTCGCTTGCTTTGATTCACTTGCTTCGTGTGAATCCACCGTTACTGTTGTGAAGTTTTTGTTTATTTGTCGTGAAGTTGGGAGCACAAATGCGGTCATCGCGAATAGGTAACACTCACGCAGCATTCGCATGTCTTATCAGCCAGCGTGGCCCAGGTGTGCCTCACCAGCTGGCTCGTCGCTGCTCGCTTTCGCCAAGTCACGGCTCATGGCGACTCCACATTTGTCATTGTTTTCATCACGGCTTTTGGACACCGATGACTGTGGTGACCCCAATGGGGGTGGCCAAGACATGTTCTATACGCGTGCGCGCCGAGCGGACAACATGTGAACTGAACATTGCGCCAGCATTTCGAGTGTTCATGTGATCGCATGGGCCAAGATTGTAGGGTGTGGCTGCTTGACAGCGCTGGCAGCACTGTAATTTGGCGCGCTTTCCCAGCCCCTCGTCTCAAACGCCAACAAACTTGCCCACTCCAACGTTAGAGTCTTTACTTGCCGCGTCAGGAAAGAAGGTGGTCCAGAGCCTATGGACGAGAAAAGCTCCAGAACCAACTGCAGAACTCTAATGAAATCTGTCAGCCCTGTCGTCTTGATTGGCGGTAGTTTCCGATACCGCATTCTCGACTCAAACGACTGCAAGCAATATCTTTCCGCATACTACAAATAGTAGCATATCCCTCACCGAGAGTGAACGGGAAATTCGTAAGTGAACTGAGACTGGTATGCCCCCGATGGGGCTTCTAACGATGCGACATATAACATATGCATGGCAATGCCCGAGGTGCGTGCGGCCGATGAGTCTCCAATCACACAAAGCGACTGGGATGTCCTGATAACAATTATCCACGAAGATTACCAACTTCGCGCCGTCCAAAGGCCTCACGATATGACCGTCAACTTAACCCTCCCCGTCCCGCCATGAATGTGGCCCGAAGACCCCCATAGGGGTCATCGCGTCTTCAGGACTGACTGAAGTTATTCAGTGAATCAATATTCATTTCCTCCAAATAAATGTAACGTTTAGTGTATGGTGCTTGTGCGAAAATGTACATGTTGCATGCGCTTGCGAAACCGATATCGCACGAGAACAGAGTACTTGGCATAGTAACACATATGCCGAAGCTCCGCCCACGTAGCTTCGGCTCTGCTGCCACAAAATGTTGTCGCCGATTATACATGTCATTAACGCACCCATCATTTCTCTCGGGTGGGGGGTGGGAGAGAGTGCAGGGTTGAAAGTTGAGATAAAACTAAAGTACCATATTATAAAGTACCTGCAAGAAGAGCAACAACAATATTATTAGTAATATTGTGACGTGATTTTGGTTGACTGAAACAGGGCATAGTGGGACATACCCAAAAAAGGTGTCTCAGACTGAGAGTAAAGAAGTGGACGTTGTCGGTGTATCTACACAGATCTGGTCAGACAACATCACCCCTCTGCGCATTCTGCAGAGAATCGAAATCACTAGAACACTATTTTTTGTATTGTCGCCGATACGCTATACATCGGAAAAGGTTACTAGTTATTCCATTTCTTAAAATAGGCGTTAGCTTGACGGTGGAAACTGCACTGAGCTTTGGTGCCTCAGTTTTGGGACATTGCCACAGGGATGCTTTCAATGCCGTTTTCGATTATATTCAGGCAACCAAACGTATACATTTGTGATGTTCAATCAAATAATTAATATTTATTACAGCCCTTCAAAAATTCTAAATGTCAAAGTGAAGTAAACGCAGCTAAGTGTTAATCACAACACCAGAAATCTCAAAATTTCTCAACTTGACTTTTCTATTTTTTCCTCGTTTACTCACTTTTTATATGGTTTTCCTTACATTAGTGATATTATATTACAAATTCATTACACATATTCAAAATTATCACATAAAAACTGAAGTACGCTTTCTTGGAAAATCCCTCTGAGTGGGTACGAGCCATCAGTCCAGGGAAACAAACAAACAAACGGTGAGCTGCGTTGTGGCTGCGGACTGACTACTATTATTTTCTGTCTTGTGGCTGGTCCCGCGCCAGCGTGGCAGAGCACGAGCGGAGAGAGACGACACGCACGACAGCTGCTCCGCTAACGAAAAAGGGGCCTCCCACTTTATTCGGGGCAGAATATATACAATCTCAGGGGCGCTACCTGCTAGTGGCAGCCGAACTAAATGACTGAAAGGTGGCGACCTCTACATCTCCCCCGTTGAAGACCAGACGGAAGACGGAGGACGCCAGACACTGCACATCACAAGTTCAGGCGGTTCGGAGGCACAACACGGCGGCCACTACGTGTTCGTGTCACACCATCACTGCGGTCACGGTCTGCAGGGGGCAGTCCAAGGGAATCGGGTGGTTGCACTATAGTAGTTCGCTGGGGTTCCAGAGGAGGCAGTGTTCGCTGTGGCTCCTGCTCCTCAGACGGCGGTGGTTCCACCCTTGGCGCAGGAGGTACAAAACGCACTAGGTGACGCCGGTTGCGCTGTAGGACGCCACCCTGCTCCGTTTCCACGACATAACTTCGTGGTCGGCGTGCTGGGCTAAGCACTGTAGCTTTGACCTAATCAGGTCGTACCCAGACACACTGGCCTGTTCGGAGCGATGACAGATCTTGAGCTCTGTGATGCCTGTTAAAGTCAGCGGCCTGTTTCTGCTTGTAGGCTGCATCTTTTCTCCTCACGTCTTTCCTCGAAGGCCAGTGAAGACATAACTGGGAGTCCTGTTTCGGCACTTTGGTTCGGAGTTGTCGTCCCATCAAGAGCTGGGCCGGGCTGAAGCCATCGACTCCGGGGGTGTCCCGGTAGCTGAGCAAGGCCAGATGAGGGTCTGTTGCTTTGCGAAACAACTCCTTGATTGTCCTGACCATTCTCTCCGCCTCTCCGTTCGATTGCGCATAGTGCGGGCTGCTGGTGACGTGGTCGAAGACGTAAGATGCCGCCAATGCTGCAAACTCGCGTGAAGAGAACGGTGGACCGTTGTCTGATCTGACTTCTCGCGGAATCCCATGCCGGGCAAAGATGCTTTTGAGATCGTCGATGACTGCCTTAGCCGTTGTACTCCGCAAGGTTACAACTTCAGGGTACCTGGAGTGGTAGTCCACCACCAAGATGAATGTCTGGCTGCGGAGGTGGAACAGGTTCACGCCGACAAGTTCCCACCCATGGACGTCCAGGTAGGACCGTGGAGACCAGGGGCTCTGCATGGTTCACCCGAGTGGAAGCACATTGCTCGCAGTTAGTTACCAGAGAGGCAATGTCTGCCGAAATGCCAGGCCACCAAATGGACTCTCGAGCAAGAGCTTTCGTCCTGTTGACGCCTTGGTGTCCTTCGTGCAACAGCGTCAAAACAGCCGGCCGAAGAGAATGCGCGATGACCATCCTGGCGCCTTTCAGTAGAACACCGTCGCAGACAGAGAGCTCATCAGCTGCTGAGGCATACTGGGAGAGGTGCAGTGGCAGTTTGGACTTCTGTGGCCAACCATTCTGGCAGAAGGAGGTGAGGGCTCTACATTCGCCATCGGACTCTTGTGCTTGTCGCACGTCCTCTGGGGTTAGTGGCAAGGCTTCTGACATGCCGCTGACCACTTGAGCTGCAAACAATTCCATGGTGTCCAGGGGAAGGGACGCCTTCTGGGTGATGCGTGACAAAGTATCTGCCGTAGCTAACAGCTTTCCTGGCCCGTGGAGCATTCGGAACTGGTATCGCATGGTCTTTAACCTGAGCCTCTGTATGCGAGGCGGCAGCATGTCCAGCTCCATCTGGCCGAAGAGAGAAACGAGTGGTAGGTGATCTGTCTCAACATCGAAGGTGATGCGGCGGACAAATTCGTCAAACCGTTTGATAGCCCATGTTGTTGCCAACGCTTCCTGATCTGTCTGGCTGTAACGCTGCTCTGTCTCGGTCATTGATCTCGAAGCAAACGCAACTGGGCGGCGCTCTCCAGAGGGCTGTGTCTGCAGCAAGACTGCGCCCAGTCCGAATGAGCTTGCGTCAGCCGAAACTGTGGTGGCGTATGATGGATGGTACTTGGCCATGCAACGGTCTGATGTCAGGAGTTCCATGATTTTCTCGAATGCAGCATTTTGCTCATGCTGCCACACCCAAGTCGCAGACTTGTTTAGAAGTGCTCTGGTGGGAGCTGTGACCTCTGAGATGCAAGGCAAAAACCGGGCAAGATGGTTCACCATTCCGAGCAGTCGCCGGACACCTGCGATGTCTGTTGGAGCCTCCATGGCTTTGATTGCTTCGACCTTGTCTGGACTTGGCCTGATGCCTTGTGCTGAAACGTTGACTCCTAGGAAGCAGACTTCGGAGACACCAAAACGACACTTGTCTTGGTTCAACGTGAGGCCTGATTTTGCAAGGCGAGACAGCACCTGGCTCAGTCTGGCATCGTGCTCCTCGCGGGTGCGCCCAAAAACCAGAATGTCGTCTATCATATTGGCGACTCCTTCCTGGCCCTCCAGGATCTTGGCCATCTGTTTTTGGAAGTACTCCGGCGCGGAGGTGATGCCAAAGGGGAGCCGGCAGAAACAGTATCGGCCAAATGGGGTGATGAACGTTGTGAGCTCTTGGAAGTCTGCAGATAGTTTAACCTGATGAAAACTGGCTGTTGCATCCAGCTTGGAGAAAACTGTTGCGTCGCCAAGGAGGCCAAGGACTTGCTCTACCGTTGGTAGGATGTGGCGTTCCCGAAGGACAACCTTGTTCAGCTGAGTCAAGTCAACGCACAGCCGGTAGGAACCATCGGTTTTCCGTACTACAACGAGACCAGAGCACCACGGGGTTGGGTTGTCGACCCTGCGGATCACGCCTCCTTCCTCCAGTTTGTCAAGCTCGTGACGGACGACCTCGCGTAGCGGGATGGGAATCCTGCGAGGCACACTTAGGAAGAAGGGTACGGCGTCAGGTCTCAGAAGGATAGTGTACTCGTCCTTGAGGGTGCCCAATCCCTGGAAGAGCTCAGCACGCAATGTTGCTTTCGGAGTCTGAATTCGTCGAGAAACTTTACAACTTCCAGAGCTTGAAGCGCCGGCAGTCCAAGAAGAGGTACGGTGAGAGACTGGATCACGTAGAAGCGCTGAGAGCTCATTTTCCCGTGCCACCGAAGTCTCGCCTTGTACGAACCCAGCACGCGCAGCGGCTGACCGCCAGGTCCGGTGAGCAGGCTGCTGACGGGGTCGAGCTTGGCCGGCAATGCAGGGAAGTCGCTCGGAACGGCGGACACCTCGGCTCCGGAATCGACCTTGAACTGCGCTGTGTAATTGTCAACGGTGATGTCGACGAACTTTGCCGCGGCGGGCGTCCCGACAGCGTGTAGCTGAATGGAGCCGAGCTTCTGTTTTGCCTGCCGCGCGTGGCACACTTCCGCAAAGTGTCCTTTCTTTTTGCAGAAGTTGCAGACGGAGTTTCGAGCAGGGCAGTTAGAACGTGGATGTGGCGCGCGGCCGCAGAATTCACATGTTGACGGCTGGCAGGAGCGCTCTGCTTTCCGCGGGGGCGAAGACCGCTTATCGTAGTTGCGGCGGCGAAAGGCGAACTTCTTATCTCGTACGGCGTCGAGGTGTAGCTCGCGGGAGTGCTCTGCGCAGTTTTGAGGCAACGTTTTTTCTTTGTCGGCGTCCTCTAATTGACGGGCCTGCATCCATGCTTCTTTGAGCGTCAACTTCGCGTTCCGGCAAAGCTGGTCCGAAAGGCGCGAGTCGCGGAGGCCGACGACGAATCTATCGCGTACAAGCCTTTGCTCCACCTCAGCTGACAGATAGTTGCACCGCTTCACCATTCTACACAGTTCGGCGTAGTAGGCGTCGACGCTCTCGTCGGGTAACTGAACACGCCCGTGAAAACGCGACGACTCGTACAGTTCATTCGCCGGATGCACGAAGTGGTCGGTGAAGCTGGCGGCAACTGCTTGAAATGAGGCGAGTGATGCGGCGTCGAGCGAGAACGTCTCCAGAAGTGGGCGGGCCTCCGGCCCCATGCAGTACGACAACGAGCGTACCTGCATGTAGCCGGATGCTTGAGTCAGGCCGGAAACGACGGCGTAGTCCTCGTAGTGGCTGAGCCTTGCTGGCCAGGTTCCCGGGTGCACAAAGTCGAACGGTGCGGGCGGCTGGAGGTTGAGGCTGAGCTTTTTCGGCGCCACTCCGTCGAGAGCCATCGTCGTGCGGTACGGGCGAGTTCGGGATGAGGGGGCGTTACGCAGCCACTTCTGACACCATGTCTTGTGGCTGGTGCCGCGCCAGCGTGGCAGAGCACGAGCGGAGAGAGACGACACGCACGACAGCTGCTCCGCTAACGAAAAAGGGGCCTCCCACTTTATTCGGGGCAGAATATATACAATCTCAGGGGCGCCACCTGCTAGTGGTAGCCGAACTAAATGACTGAAGGGTGGCGACGTGGTTACATTTTCCACGTAACATTTTGGTGTAAGTGCTCGGTACTCGTTTGACATTGGAGCTATGCAGTGGACGCCTCCTTAAGTGTGCTACCATTTCTCCGGGTGAAGATACAATTTCGCCACCTACCTCGGCAACGACAGCAACCCGGTACGTCGCCCTAACGCAACCCCGTGATACAGT
Organism: Rhipicephalus annulatus; assembly: GCA_013436015.1. NCBI lineage: Eukaryota > Metazoa > Arthropoda > Arachnida > Ixodida > Ixodidae > Rhipicephalus > Rhipicephalus annulatus. Next base: position 1,351,563 of record WOVY01009243.1, read on the forward strand.
ACCTTTACTGAAGAGGACAATACGATTGTGGACAAGTGGCTTAGTATGTACGAGTGCATCAGCAAGCAATAAGGCTGGGGCTCAACCGTTATGCTTCATAATGTCGCTTTCTATCTTGCCAATACTCTTCACATCTGGTTTAAGACCCAGGAGCACGAAATCACAAGCTGGGAAATCTTTAAACAATAGCTCCGCGACCTCTTTGGCAACCCGTTTGGTCAACATCTTGATGCCCGAAAGCAATTGATCGTACGTACACAGACGTCCACTCAGCCCTACTTGACTTATATTCAAAACGTCTTAGCGTTGTATCAAAGGGCTGAACCCAACATGTCTGAGGGCGACAAGATTTCGCACGTTTTAAAGGAATAGCCGATGATGCGTTCAGCCTGCTTGTATTTACGAACGTAACGACCATCGACGTCGTGATAAAAGAGTGCCACTGTCTCGAGCAGGCGAAGAGTCGACGCATTTTGCACCACTTCTAGCGCCTACCCAACACCGCTGCTACGTCGTCTTGCGAAGCCACTTTTTGTCATCCGTCTACAACCGAAGACGTGACGCGCATCGCCCGACGTGAACTCGTGGCCGCTTACCCAGCTGTCAACAAACCGACGTTGCCCGACGCCTCAACGCCAGCTGTCTACTTGATCCAGGCTGTTGTCCGCCAGAAATTAGCTAACCTCGGTATCCTGTCCACTGTACTCACCCTGGATATTACTGATCCCTCCATAGCTTCTGTGGACATGAGACGTCGCCGTCCGTACTCTATTCGAACCCGAAACCCGTCTGAATGGTGAACAGCTGATGATAAGCCAATATGCTTCCGCTGTAGTCGCGCGGGACACATCGCTCGTTACTGCCGCAGCCAGTAGTCGTCTGTGCCTTCTGGCTCGTACCCCGCTTACAGTAAGTTATTCCGTCCACCAAACCACCGTTATCCAAACCGCGCTTAATGTACAGCATTTACTGCCCCTGAGGACTATACGGCCACCCTGTCCCGTCATCGCCGCTGCCTCATAGCCGCTGTTCTCGTTCAAATACGCGTCGCCGCTCTCCCTCGCCATCGTTTAACCGCCGCATGTCTCCGGAAAAGTAAGCTGCGCAGCTTCTGAAGGTGAAGCTGCCCTGTCGACCTTACCCAAAAATCCTCTGTTGCCCTTACGTTTGAACCGGAACACCCTTGAAGTATATGTTGATGGCACACCTGTTGAAGCTTTGATTGATACGGGCGCTCACGTCTCTATTATGAGTTTGCATTTTCATCGTCGCATGAAGGTCTTCACGCCCCCCTTGACGAGTGTCGTCTAAGTTGCAGATGGCGCAACAGTCCCTGTCATCGGTATGTGCACAGCTCAACTTACCGTAGCCGGTCATCAAGTGGTCGTTCTTTTTACCACGCTTACAACATGTCCCCACGACTTTATACTAGGCCTCGATTTCTTGCCGGCATTTCTGCTCTGATTGATTGCTCCGCTGGTGTGATCCACCTTGAACTGCCACAATTCAGTGACACCCCGTACAAACCTACATGCCGATTTCAATGCAGCGACTTTGTTCACCTGCCCTCCAAAACTGTCACGTACATCAATTTTCTGTGCTCACTAGCTGTGCCCGATGGTGACTATTATGCTACGCCTCTCTCCGACGTGCTCCTTGCGCACAATGTTGCAGTGACCTAAACGGTGCTCAGCATCACAGATAACACTACTTGCCTACCACTTGTTAATTTCGGCTGCATGAATCATGTGCTTGCACAAGGCATTTCTGTGGCCCACGTGTGTCCGTTGCTCGATTCACTGACGGAAGGGCTTGACTTAGACACTCTTGTTTCAACGCCACGCACACCACTCACAACACATTCGGGAAGCCGTCAAAATTTAGACGTGATCACCACTGATCTTCCGCTTCCACAATTTGAAGCCCTATAGCATCTTCTCGAGGCCTACCAGGATATTTTCTATTTTGGTTACCGAACTCTTGGGCAGACGTCCTTTGACCAACATCGCATACACATAGGTGATGCCAACCCTGTTCACTGCCGTCCCTACAGAGTGTCTGCTTTTTAGCGGAGCATCATTCAGAACGAGGTGAACAAGATGCTAGCGAATGACATTATTGAACCATCCTCCAGTCCCTGGGCATCCCCGGTGGTACTAGTTAAAAAGAAGGACAGATCGGGGCGATTTTGCGTAGACTATCGCCACCTTAACAGCATCACCAAGAAAGACGCATACTCTCTGCCCCGAATTGACGACGCCCTCGATTGCCTCCATGGTGCCGCCTACTTTTCTTCCATCTATCTTCATTCTGGTTATTGGCAGGTTGCCAAAGACCCCAAAGACTGACAAAAGGTGGCTTTTGTACCACCCGATAGCCTCTACCAATTCAAAGTCATGCCTTTTGGCTTATATAATGCCCCCGCCACCTTTGAAAGAATGATAGACTCCCTGCTTCAAGGATTCAAGTGGTCTACTTGTCTTTGTTATCTGGATGACGTGATTTTGTTTGCTCCCACTTTTGAAAAACACCTTGAGAGACTGTCCAAAATTCTTGATGTATTTCGTCTTGCCGGACTCCACCTGAATTCATCCAAGTGCTGGTTTGGTCGCCACCGAATTACGATACTTGGGCATATTGCTGACACTTACGATGTACAGCGTGACCCAGAAAATATTCTAGCTGTGAAGGACTTTCCTGTGCCAAAAACCACCAAAGATGTCCGCAGCTTTGTGGGGCTCTGCTCCTACTTTATGTGGTTCATCAAAAACTTCGCGGAAGTTGCTCGGCCCCTAACAGATTTACTCAAACCAGATGAGACGTTTACCTGGGGTCCCTCGCAAGCAGCAGCATTCTCCGACCTCACCACTTTGCTCACTCCCTCTCCTGTTCTGGCTTACTTCGACCCTACGGCACCGACTGAAGTCAACACCGATGCCAATGGTTACAGAGTAGGCGCTGTGTTGGCTCAGCGACAACGTGGGCATCATCGCGTGATGGCTTATGCCAGCAGGCCACTGTCTCCCTCAGAGCATAATTATTCCATCACAGAGCGTGAGTGCTGGTGTGGGCAGTCGTGAAGTTTCGCCCTTACTTATACAGCCGACCATTTATAGTTCTCACCGATCATCACGCTCTTTGCTGGCTCGCCTCCTTCAAAGATCCCAGAGGTCGTCTCGCCCGCAGGGCACTGTGCCTCCAGGGATATTCTTACACCACAGTGTATGAATCAGGAAAACTGTACAAAGATGTGGATTGTCTGTCACGCTACCCTGTGGCCGACTGCGATACTATGAGCACTGATTCTGTGGGTTGCGTCCTTTCCATCTCCCAGCTGCTTCATCTCGGAGACGAGGAGCGTCGCGATCCGGATATCAGCCGCCTGATACAACAGCTCCAATCTTCACCACAAGACGCTTCTGTTCGCATGTTTACGTTAAAGGACCACACCCTATATCGGCGTAATTTATCGCCCAATGGTTACGACCTACTTCTGGTCATACCAAAGCATCAGCGCTCCACAGTCTTACGCGAGCTCCATGACGCGCCAACCGCGGGTCACCTTGGTGTATCTCGCACATATGACCGTGTGCGCCACCGCTTCTACTGGCCTGGCTTTTCACGCTCTGTACGTCGTTATGTCAACGCTTGCGAAATTTGCCAGCGTCGCAAAAAGCTGTCGGGACTCCCTTCTGGGTATCTTCAGCCCACCGAAATCCCATCGGAGCCATTCTTCCGTGTTGGTTTGGACCTTCTTGGTCCCTTCCCAACATCTGCCTCCGGAAACAAGTGGGTCGCGGTTGCTACAGAATACGCGACCCACTATGCAGTTACGCGAGCCATGCCAACAAGCTGCGCTACAGACGTCGCTGATTTTCTACTACGTGATCTCATTTTAGTGCATGAAGCCCCTCGTCAACTGCTGACCGACCGAGACCGTACGTTCCTTTCGAAAGTGGTTGACAATATCCTGCGTTCCTGCTTAAACGGGCTTACAGAACGTGTAAACCGCACCCTGACAGACATGCTATCGAAATACGTCTCGGCCGACCATCGTGATTGGGACCTTGCACTACCCTACGTGAAATTCCCATACATTTCCTCCCGGCATGACACTGCTGGGTACTCGCCATTTTACCTTCTGTTTGGAGGCGAATTGCTGTTAGATACCTTCCTCCCAGGCGCTGTGCAGGCTACTTCTGAATATGCACGCGACGATATTACCCGAGCTGACCCTTCTAGTCAGCTTGCCCGCAGCAGATTAATGGCGTCCCAAGACTCGCAGAAGCATCGTTACGACGAGCAGCATTGCGACGAACACTTTCCGACAGGTTCTCTTGTTCTTCTTTGCTCCCCTACGCGACATGCAGGCCTTTCAGAGAAGCTTCTCTCTCGTTTCACGGGCCCGTACCACGTGCTTAGACGAGTGGCTGACACTACATATGAAATTGTCCCTGATAAGCTATCAATCTCTTCTGCTCTGCTGTCTCGGGACGTCGGCCACGTATCAAGGCTCAAGCGTTACCTCACTGCTCCTGCTGTGGCGCCGTAAGCTCACCTGGTCGGCGCTTTTGCCGCCGGGGGTTGTGTTACGTGATTTCGGCTGACTGAAACCGGGCATAGTGGGAGATACCCAAAAAAGGTGTCTCAGACTGAGAGTAAAGACGCGGACGTTGTCCGTGAGCTGTGCTGTGACTGCGGACTGACTACTGTTATTTTCCACGTAACAATATTAATATTATAATAAAGAATACTATTGTTAATATTATTGTTAATAGTATTACTAGTATTATTATATACAATGAGATGATGATAACAATCTCTAAGTGTTTTTTACCGGGAGACCTCGAAAAACCTTGAGAAGGCCAAGAAACCGTTCGATGAAGCAGTGCACGTAGAAAATAGGCGGAAAATCCACTAAAACAAGGCGTAACCTAGTTCTCAAAAAGGATGTCACGCAATTAGATATTTTTTCAAGCTTTTCAGCTCTATTTAATAATTCTGTTGTTGACGTGTCGGCCGGCTGGCGATCACATAGCGCTGTTTAAAAAGAATATGACTTCTATGGTAGAACAAACAAAAGGAACAAAAGAAATACGCACGGTGACAACTGGTGCAGTGTGCATTACCTGTGTCCCAATTGTTGCGTATTTTGTCTTTTTATCTGAGTAATCAGTAAATGCGATACAAACAAGCCCCATTGGCAAGAATAGCCGTTTTTGAACTGCAACTGAGTATTTTCAGGGTTGTGCAAACAGAATGTTCTACCGATTTACTTCCTTTGAGCCTTGTCAGACTACAAGTATGAAAGTTCATAGTAAATATAGATCATAAGATTTGCGGTATTGATTCCTAAGAGTATGTACAGCTCAACGCACTGCACGTGTAGTAAGATTCTCAGCTTACGGATCAATTGAACTGTAACTACTCTTATCGATTCGCAATGTCATTCGGGTGCTCAAGTTTGGCGACTGAAGGATCCTCAGTGGTGCCTAATCTATGGACGCATCGGACGGTGGTATGTGCCGAGTAATCATTTCCTTCATGGCTGTAATCGAGGATTCTGGTGCTGTTGCAGCGTGTCTTTAATTTTAATGCAGAATTTTTTTCGGGAGGTCGGTGAGGATCGTGTTTGACTGGCACTTCAGCGATGCCTATGGTCTGTTTGGAAGCGCCCTGCCGAAGCACCTTCGCGTAGCAGACGCAGAGCGCAAGTTGTAGCGAGCGAATTGAACGTATGCCTGCATGGGTGGCTTTCGTCCTATGTACCACGTGCGGGAAACAAGGCTAAAAGAAGAGAGCGTGACACATAGCTTCCGAAAAAAAAAGAAACAAAAGTTGAACTCCACAAATATACTCTTCGCAAGTTCCCGAAGCCATTTTCCCTCATTATACCATGGCGTCTTACTTCACCCTTCTTCGCAACTGCAGGTTTCGCATGGCAATCGTGCCCCCTTGGGATCCCTGTATTTGTGCGGTATTGCAAAGTTGCTAGCGACCGTGTTGGCTACGCACACGCTAATGCTAAATGCTTGCTAAGAAAAACAGAAACCAGAGCGTACGTATGTGCCTAAACTAATATCGAACTGTGCTTCTGTTGCAGAGCCTCCGTATTGTGCGTTCGCTTTAACGAACGAGCCACGTGCAAGGTCGCCTTTCTTTTCACCATTCCAGTCATCATTGTACGTCCACTGTGTAGGAGAAAATGCTCGACCACCCTTCTGGAAACAACAATTGCTCACAGAAAACGCAAGCTCTGAATAAAACAGGAAACACGTGTTTTGAAGCGTCTTCTATTTATGCAACTTTGAGTAGACATTGTTCCGACATTTCGGAATGCACACGGTTCGTCTTTAGAGTTCAAAGAGCGGAGGCACGTACCACCCGTCCCCATCCTCGGCTGCAGGCAATGCATTGGGAGTGTGAGAAGTCAGTGAGACTTTTCGCTTTTAAATGCGAAGCATTTCTTAGTGTACCGATGCCATAATCTCCTACTGCTTGGTCTCCAGCCTGCTTCTTCCCTACCTTTGCATTAAAGCCGCCCATCACTATAGTATACAGTGTTTTTACCTTACTCATTGCCGATTCCACGTCTTCATAGAAGCTTTCAACTGAAGTGTCATCATGGCTGGATGTAGGCGCGTAAGCCTGTACTACCTTCATCTTGTATCTTTTATTCAGTTTAATTACGATACCTACCACCCTTTCATTAATGCTATAATATTCCTCTATGTTGCCAGCTATGTTTCAGTGAATTAGGAACCCCACTCCCAGTTCTCTTCTGTCTGCCAAGCCCCTGTAGCACAGGATGTGCCCATTCTGTAGCACCGTATAGGCCTCATCTGTCCTCCTAACCTCACTGAGCCCTATTATATCTCATTTAACACCCTCTAGCTCCTCGAATAGTACAGCTAGACTTCCCTCACTAGATAAGGTTCTAGCGTGAAACGTTGCCAAGCTCTGGTTCCAATGGCGGCCTGTCCGGATCCAGAGATTCTTAGCACCCTCTGCTGCGTTGCAGATCTGACCGCCGCCGTGGTCAGTTGCTTCGCAGCTGCTGGGGACTGAGGGCCGTGAGTTATTTGACGTAAGCATGTGGGAGGTAGTGGCCAGGTACTGCACCAGGGTGGCCAGTCCTTCTTTGGCGAGGGAGTGCGTTCTCGGCGGTGTTTGCCGGTGAGGCCGCACGCCAGGCCTCTTAATGCAGTTCCATCAACACGCGGATTATTTTTAATCCGGTTGGGAACTGCGCGGTACCGGGATTTGAACCACGAACCTCTTGCATGCAAGGCGGATGCTCTAACCACTACGCCATCGCCGCAGCCTACGGATTTTGAATACCTTCTACCGAAAACAAGAAAACCGCAAGTGGACATGGAGAAGCCCTAATGGCGAAATTAAGAACGAAATAGACTTTATAAGGAGTGCACACCCTGGAATCGTGCAGGATGTGGAAATGATTGGCAAGGTACGATGCAGTGACCATAGAATGGTACGGTCTTGAATTCGCCTAGACTTGAAGAAGGAACGACAGAAACTGATACGCAAAGAGCCAATCAATCAGCTAGCACTGAGAGGGAAAGTACAGGAATTCAGAGTGTTGCTGCAGAACAGGTACTCGGCTCTTAGTGAGGAAACCAACCTTAGCGTAGATACAATGAATGATAATCTGACGAGTATCATTACGGAGTGTGCAGTGGAAGTTGGAGGCATGGTAGTTAGACAGGACACTGGCAAGCTTTCCCAGGAAACGAAGAACCTAATTAAGAAGCGTCAAATCATGAAAGTGTCAAGTACAACAGACAAAAAAAATGGCAAAGCTTTCGAAGTTGCTTAATAGACGTAAGGTATGCGATGTAAGAAGGTATAACATGGATAGAATTGAACACGCTCTGAAAAACGGAGGAAGTGTCAAAGCATTGAAGAGGAAACTTGGGATAGGGAAAAGTCGTATGTATGCACTAAGGGACAAAGAATGCAAAATAACTACCAATATGGATAGGATAGTTAAAATAGCGGAGGAGTTTTACAGAGTTCTGTACAGTAGCCGAGACAACCACGACCTTAATACTATAAGATCTAGCAGTAACCCAGATTACACCCCACCAGTAATTACACCCCACCAGAAGTCAGATTACACCCCACCAGAAGTCAGAAAAGCTTTGGAGAGCATGCAAAGAGGCAAAGCTGCTGGTGAGGATCAGGTAACATCAGATCTGCTGAAAGATTGAGGACAGATTGTGTTAGAAAAACTAGCCACCCTGTTTACAAGGTGTCTCCTGACGGGAAGAGTACCAGAGTCTTGGAAGAACGCTAACATCAGCTTAATACATAAGAAAGGAGATGACAAGGACTTGAAGAATTTCAGGCCGATCAGCTCGCTCTCTGTAGTATACAAGCTATTTACAAAGGTAATTGCTAACAGAGTATAGAAAACATTAGAATTCAATCAACCAAAGGAACAAGCAGGATTTCGAACAGGCTATTCAACAATTGACCACATTCATACTATCAATGAGGTAATAGAGAAATGCTCAGAGTATAACCAACCACTATACATAGCCTTCACAGATTACGAGAAGGCGTTTGATTCAGTAGACATATCAGCCGTCATGCAAACACTGCGGAATCAGGGCGTAGATGAAGTATATATAAACATTCTGGAAGAAATTTACAGGGGATGAACTGCTACCAATAATGCTTCATAAAAAAAGCAACAGAATACCAATCAAGAATGGTGTAAGGCAGGGGGACACAATTTCCCCAATGCTATTTACCGCGTGCTTACAGGAGGTATTCAGAAGCCTAGAATGGGAACAGTTAGGGATAAGAGTCAATGGAGAATACCTTAGTAACCTGCGCTTCGCCGATGACATTGCATTGCTGAGTAACTCGGGGGACGAATTGCAACTCATGATTACGGAGTTAGACAAGGAAAGCATAAAGGTGGGTCTTAAAATTATTCTGCAGAAAACGAAAGTAATGTACAACAACCTCGGCAAGGAGCAGCGCTTCGAGATAGGTAATAGTGCACTTGAAGTTGTAAAATGCTATGTCTGCTTAGGACTGGTAATAACCGCAGAGCCGAACCACGAGATTGAAGTAACTAGAAGAATAAGAATGGGGTGGAGCACATTCGGTAAGCACTCTCAAATTATGACAGGTACATTGCCACCATCCCTTAAGAGGAAGCTATATAACAGCTGTATCTTGCCGGTACTTAGCTACGGAGCAGAAACCTGGAGACTCACAAAGAGGGTTCAGCTTAAATTGAGGATGACGCAACGAGCAATGGAAAGAAAATTGGTAGGTGTAACCTTAAGAGACAAGAAGAGAGCAGAGTGGATTAGGAAACAAACGGGGGTTAAGGATATCATAGCTGAAATCAAGAAGAAGAAATGGACATGGGCAGGGCATGTAGCGCGTAGACAGGATAACCGCTGGTCATTAAGGGTAACTGACTGGATTCCCAGAGAAGGGAAGTGGGTTAGGGGGAGACGGAAGGTTAGGTGGACAGATGAGATTAAGAAGTTTGCGGGTATAAATTGGCAGCAGCAAGCACAGGACCGGGTTAACTGGCGGAACATGGGAGAGGCCTTTGTCCTGCAGTGGACGTAGTCAGGCTGATGATGATGATGATGATGATGATTTTTTAGTGACCTTCGGCGACTTCGAGCGTATCTATCTATCTATCTATCTATCTATCTTTCTAGTCACCTACGACTTTTAGCTCTCCTGACCGTTTTAATCAAGGTATCAATACCAAACTTGGTATGACATAACATGGGTGTATGTAGAAGATATTTAACTAGTCATAACATGAAAGTCATGATATGTATGTCATGAACGTCATGATTTACATTTCGTGGTTCTGCAGCTCTTGCTGTGGTTTCGTTCACGTGGCATGTTGCAAAACTGGTATGGTATGGCATGATTGCGTGGCGAACACAAGCGACAGACCCTAACATGAAAATCATGACATGCGTGTTATGTAACATGACTACATGTCACGCTCATGATGTGCTCGCGGCCGTTTCGCTAGCATCACATATACCAAACTTGGTACTACAGTACGTGAATGGATGACGAAGGTATGTGACTGGTGCAAACATGATATTCATGAGATGACTGTCATGTAACAACATGACTACACGCCAAGCTCATGATGCGCTGGCGGCCATTTCGCTAGCTTCACGTATACAATATTTGGTATTACGGGACGTGAATGGATGACGAAGGTGTGATACCGGTGCAAACATCATAAACATGATATGCTTGTAATGTAACAACATGACTACATGCTATGCTCATGATGTGCTCACGGTCGTCTTGCTATTTTTCACATGTACCAAACTCGGTATTACGCGACGCGAACAGATGACATACATAAATGCCACCCTCAAACATAACAATCACGACATGCGTGTCATGTAACAACATGACTACATGCCACACTGATGATGCGCTCGCGGCCATTTTGCTAGATTCAAACATGCCAAATTTGGTATTAGGTGACGCTAATAGATGATGAAGGTATGTGACTGACGCAAACATGAGAACCATGAGATGCGTCAAACGTGAGAACATGACAACATGCCACAGTCAAGGCGCCAATACATATCGACGTGACGCGTTGTACGTGCTCGCCGGCGTTCCTTTCGTCGCGTCACGCCGGCGTTTCCACGCCAGGCGCCAGTCCTGATATATACTTGCAGGCGCGCGCCGCGCTGCGTTGCTTTGGCGCATGCGCGTTTCAGCGCAACCGATGATCCTACGCGACGAAAAGGTCGCACCTGGCTTCAGACTATAGACTGCTCGCGTTTTGCTAACGTAGCGTTGCTGTGACCAGCGCGCGCGTGCGTCAACACTATATAGGAGTATATTGGGTCCTTCATGATTCGCTCGCGGCCAGTTTGCTAGCTCAACATATACCAAATTTGGTGTTACGTGACGTCAATGAATAACAAAATATATGACTGGTGCAACTATGATAATCCTGACACGCGTGTAATGTAACATAATGACAACATACCGCACTCATAGCGTGCTCGCAGCCATTTTGCTAGCTGCTCATATACTAAACTTGGTCCCACGTGACGCGAATAGATGACGAAGGTAAGCGACAAATACAAACATAAAAAGCTTGACACGGAAGTCCTGTAAGGCATCACTAACCTCCACCTCGTACAATTGTGGTGATTTTGAAGTGACATATCAAGATTTCTCGTTCGTGCTTCGCATATCATCGATTCATACTGTACGTGGGATCTGCCAATTGTTTTTTCCAGTAGCTGATAACGCAAGCAGCTTTCCGAACATGTAGTTTCACTCTGAATTCGCATGCGCAACATCGTTTTCGGTTTAGAATTGGCCCTATTTCGGCCTTTGTACCTCCTGTTTCGGAGTGCGAGTGTGTGTGGCCGCTGCGAAAGTGGACGGGCCACTCGCGTTATTTTATCACCCGACTCAGCCTTCTACGAATGAAACGTCGTCTAAGCTCGCTTCACACTGTCAATGGTTTAGCTGGCGCCTCGGAACACCGAGAATTATATGTTTCTGTCGTGTTGTTGATAAAGGAAATACTGTTGTTGCATTTTCAAGTTGCATCGTTGTGCTTTCATAAGGGAATTGATTTTATATAAAGGATCTTAGGTAACCGTTTTTGTCGATATTGCTAAATGTACCTCTACGGTCGTTACTTTCACGTAGTCAGCCACCATCATTGCCTCTGCTGGCTGACCAACTTGAAAGACCCGTCTGGTCGGCTCGCACAGGGGAGCTTACGCCTTCAAGGGTTTGATATAACAGTAGTGTATAAATCCGGACCGCAGCACACCGAAGCCGATTTTTATCAAGGTCAACGATAAAGCACGACGATAACACAGAAGATGACGACATGGCATTTGTAGGAGTCGTCAACACAACTACGATTTCATGCAAGAAGAAGGAAAACAGCGAGTTGCTTCCTCTTAGCAAATCGTTTATTGGCAAGGCAACAATCGTTCCTAGAAGTTCTCCAAGAAGCCTGCCGTCATTCTGCTTACGAGGGGGGGTTCTCTGTAAGAAGAAGTTTTCTCCCAGAAGAAACGCCCACCTACTTGTCATCCCGACGTCAATCTGTGAAGAGATATGCTTGCCACGAAGAGCCAACATCTGGTCATCTCGAATCCATGCGCACATTTGCCAGAATTAAACAGAAATACTATTGGCCAAGACTTCAAGCTATTGTGTAAAGTTACGTTCACGCGTACCTGAATTGCCAACGACGCAAATCGCCGCCGTTAAAACCTGCTAGACTATTTCGACAAATTTGAGTTCCCACGCGCACCTTTTGCCCAAATTCTAATGAATCGCCTCGGATCATTTCCGACTTTTCATGCTGCCAAAAAGTGGGTAACATTCGCAACTGATAATCTTACGCGTCACACGGAAACAAAGGCTTTGTCAAGTGGCACCGCCATTGCGACCACACGATTCTTTATAAAACGTTCTCTCCTGAGGCACGGTGTTCCGACAATCTTATTATCAGATTGAGGTACCGCTTTCGTGGCCGCGCTCCTGGAGACAGTGCTTGAGCTCAGTGGGACAGCCCATCGGAAACCACTTCTTATCACCCACAAACGAACAGTTTAACAGGAGCCCTCAACAAGGCGTTTTCTACATGTTGAGTATGTACATTGACATGGATTACAAGAACTGGGACGGCATTCTACCGTACATCGTGTTTACCTATAAAACAACATATCAGGAAACTACACGAAGAACGCCGTTTAGTCTTCTTCATGACCGTGAAGTTATGACGATTCTTGATGTCATGTTGCTGCACGACTGCAATGACACCGATTCGGATGCTGCATCTTTTACCCAATGAGCAGAAAAAGCGAGGCAGCTTGCGCACGTCCGAATCACCCAGTAGCAAAATTACAACGCCCAACGTTATAATCTGCGACACAGACATGTCGTCAATCAGACCGGCGAGAAAGTGTGAGTATAGAGTCCTATCTGCCGCCAGCAATTGTCACAAAATTTGCTGAAAAGTTATGCTGGCCCCGGAACAGTTGTGCGACGCCTGAGTGACGTTAATTTTGTGGTCGTTCTTGACAGCCCTTTGAGAACTTGCCAGGAAAAAGTTGGCAGATCCCACGTACAGTGGGAATGATGAAATGCGGAACACGAATCAAGAAGGTAGATATGCAACTCTAAAATCAGCACAACGTACGAGGTGGAGATCAAATGCATCGTACATGACTTCTATGTTATGATTATCACATTTTGACGTGTCATTTACCTTCGTCGTGTACTCACGTCACCTCGTAATAAATTTTGTATATGTGGAGCTATTGCGAAAGGGTCGCGAACAGACGATGAGCGTAGCATGGGGTCGTGTTTTACATGAGATGAGTATCATGAATATCATGTTCGGATCTGTCATTTACCTTCGTCGTCTATTCACGTCACTAGATACCAACTTTGGTATATGTGGAGATAGCGAAAGGGCCGCCAGCGCATAATGAGCGTGGTATTTTGTAATTTTCTTACATGACACGCATGTCATGATTATTATGGTTGCACCAGTTATATACTTTTGTCATTCATTGACTCCACGTAGCACCAAATTTGGAATATGTGGAGCTAGCGAAACTGCCGCGAGCGCATCATGAAGGGCCCAGTATACTTCGACATAAGTTTGACGAGTGCTCAGGCTTGCCGCAGTGATGCTACGCTAGCAAAACTCGAATACACTATATTGTCTGAAGCCATGCGTGACCGGCGTGACCAGCGTCCGTCGGTGCAGCCCAGTGGCAACCGGCGCGAAATGAAAAATGCTGCATATTGCGCCGATTACGCTGTGCAGCTCTACCCCGACTGCACTGCGTCTGCCTGTCTTTGTAATGAAGGGACGCCCGGCACACTCAAACGCGCATGCGTCAAAGCAACGCAGCGCAGTGCGCGCCTTCGAGTATATGGCTAGCAGATTGGCGCCATGCGTGGCATCGTGGCTTGACGCGACAAAAAGAATGTCCGCGTACACGCGCACCGGGTTACGTCAAGGTGTATTGGCGGCCTGAGTGTGGCTTATAGTCACGTTCTTACGTGACACGCAACTCATGATTATCATGTCTGCACCGGTCACGTACCTTCACCATCAGTCCACGTGACTTAATACCAAATTAGGCGTATGTGAAGCTAGCGAAACGGCCGCGAGCACATCATGAGTGTAGCATGTAGTAATGTTTTTACACGACACGCATGTCACGATTATCATGTTTCCACCAATCACATACAATTATTATACATTCACGTCCCGTAAAACCAAACTTGGTATATGTGAAGCTAGCGAAACGGCCGTGAGCGCATCATAATCGTGGCTTGTAGTCATGTTGTTACATAACACGCAGCTCAAGATTATCATGTTTGCACCAGTCACATACCTTCATCCTCCATTCATGTCCCGTAATTCCAAATGTTGTATATGTGAAGCTAGCGAAACAGCCACGAGCATGGCATGTTGTCATGTTGTCATGTTGTCACGTTCTCATATCAAGTGGCTACATGACACGCATGTATTGATTTTTATTTTAGGGTCTATCGTTTGTTTTCGCCATGCAGTCATGTCATACAAGACCAGATTTGCAACTTTTCATGTGAACAAAAAAAACTGCGAGCGCAGCAAGGTCATGAAACGTAAATCTTGACATTCATGACATACATGTCATGATTTTCATGTTATGGCCAGTCATTTACGTTCGTCGTGCATTCATATTATGGCATACCAAGTTTTGTATCGTTAATAAATATCGAAACCACCAGGAGAGCTAAAAGTCGTAAGCGGCTAGATAGACAGATAGATAGATAGATAGATAGATGGATAGATGGATAGATAGATAGATAGATAGATAAATAGATAGATAGATAGATAGATAGATAGATACGATCAAATGTCACATATGTTCACTAAGGAATTCTTCGCATTTAAAACGAGAAATTGTGCACGTTGTGCGAATGAAGTCCTACTGTTTGGACTGATTTTACCCATGCATTTGCTGCCCCGACCTTTGTAGAAAAGCACAGGGACGCTGCTCTCTCGAGGGGGGCAAATGCCGCATCGAATATGCTGCATCAAGAGAATAACAAAGAGCATGCACAGTGAGAGAGAAAGACAAGGTTCTCGTCCGATCAGTTAGCCATTGTTCTGATATAATTAAAGTGAGTTGTCCTGTATTGAACTGCTGCTGTTTCTGCTTTGTCACAATATCGTGTTTTTTTCTCTTTTTTTAGTTGTGTGCTACCCTGAATTGTGGTTTTTAGCATTGCTGCCTCTACTTCTGATGTATCGCGGGTTTTCGGATGGTCTGAAGTGAAGGGAGGATATGAGTTAGGGTAGGTGTGTTTGCAGTTTTACTTTCCGGTTGCGAGAACTTCCGAAAGCGGCAATGAGCGTCTGTTTCAAGAGGCAAATGAATACTTGTTCAATTATTTAGATGAGAGAATAAATGCGACTTAAAGGGCCACTCACCAAGCCCCATGCCAAATTTTAGTTAGAGAGTTGAAGTTGTTGGGTGTCCGATGGAGAACATTTTGCCCTAAAATTTTTTTGAATCTTTTCATCACGAGTGGCCAAAAGAGGTTTTTTGCATAGGCGCGAAACAAGGATGAGAGGAGGTGAGCTCGAAGCCCATGCCACTCCTCCGCGTAACTTCGCAAGCCAAATCTCTTCCCTACCCTCTCCAGCACCTGACCAAGAGGTGAAGTGCGGTTGACGTGCCCAAACAAGTCCAACCCCTGAGCACGCGAGTGGCGTTGCTTTGTTGACCAGCGTTATATTGTGGTCTTCTGCCTGTTTTTACCGGGTGGTTTGGAAACGTTGGCTTAGACAAGGTAGAATAGATGAGCACATTAGGTGCGCGAACGCATAGGCGTGTTCCACGGCGGTCGGCTGCCCCATGCGGTGGCTTGCGGGGACACGAACGCGCGCGGAAGGCCAACACATTAGCCCCACATCTCGTTGCGATCAGTCAGTCAGTCAGTCAAGAACTTTAATATATGGTCCTGAGGAGTTTAAGCCACCAGGGTGCCCACGTGGGACATCCTAGCAGCCGCTACCGTAGGCGACGCCCGAGTCGGGGCGGGAACGTGGTGGCGTTCCGCCAGTTCTTGGGAGAAAAAAGAAAAAAGACACCCCCATTCCCTTATTGCGTCTCAATATTTATGTAGAGTTTTATTGACCTCTTCAAACAATAAATTACATAAACTACGCAAGCCGTGTTAAATAGCTTTTGCCAGGTAACGTGCCACTGTTTGCAAGTTCAGAGCAGAGTTGTCTATGTACGGAACCAACGTCACTGCATTGCAGTGTACGTAGGGTCAATAATACGCGCGTCATGCCCTCATTCTCTGGGCGCGTGCCGGCCGATGAGAGGGGGAGCAGCGTTCGTTTTCGAATTTGACCAATTTCCGTGGAGCGTCGCATTGCAAGTTTTGGCAGACGTGATTGTGAACGCCTCCTCTATGCATTGCGCTTGTCAGCTGAAAATTGTCAAACCTTGTGAGTGGCTCTTTAAGATCTCAAGAAACGACAGTCCTTAAGATGAATCTGGTCCATCAGAAGATACAGCTATGGTTCGAATGGATCAAAAGCATGTTTCTTGATGTGTTTAATTATTATATTTTTCGCAGCGACATGCAGACACGGGCTCAGAATTCCAAATAGTGAAATAATATTGAGCAAGTTTGTATAATAACGAACATAATCTCATGCGGTGAGGAAAGAAAAACAAGAGTCGCACAATGTATATGGAAAGGTAAAGGTGCCTGGAATGCTTTTTTTTCCTTTTTTTGTTTCAGAGTATCAATAGGTAACCTAATTTCACTTTGCCAATTTGAATTACACACCGTTTCCACGTCAACAGTGACTCTACTCGGAAAGGCTTTAAATCTGAAGAGCATTGTAGCGGTGACACGCGTTTGCGGCGAATGTTTTTCAGGAAGTAGTGTGAATATTGTTGACTATTTAAAGGAAAACAACCTACATGACGTACAAAAATCATGTTCACTATAATGTAAAGAATTTAGGAAAAAGTAACGAAACTGCCACTGGCATTGAAACTGGTAATGGACACCACGTGTTTTGCTTCTATAGCGAGTAAGGCCATTGAATGAACTTACCTTTTATTTCTATAACATTGGCTTCATGACTTTTTATTTGAAGAACGTGGCACATTTAAAGTAACGTGAGCGTAATGTATTACTCTGGAGCTTCGTCACATCACACCCTTAGGGCCAAAAGATCAAGCCTTATGAGGCCGCTATTTTAGTGGTATCTAGACACTTGAGATCCCAACCTCTAAATGCATCAGGAGCACCTACGTGATTCAGGTATTTGCATGTATGCATGACAGTGCAGTAGATTTGCCTGTGGGAGCCGGATAGTGTTATGAACGGTGAACAGTGAACAACACTGCGAACTCTTGTTCTGAAAATACATGTATGAAAGGTAAAGAAGACAACCACCCGTTCGTAGCACAAAGAAAAAAACTCACACGGATTTCTCAGAAAGAAAGCCTCTAGGGTGCCGATGAATTCGTCCTGGTACGTGGTTCAAACCAACACCAACACAATCAGGGGCGGTCATTCTGCCAATTTAGCTAACCAGGAAGCTAGCATTTGACAGCACTAGGGTGTATTTATCGACAACTCCAAGCACATGGACACAAGCACTACAAATGTATGTTGCCAAAGTTGCTCATTTGCAACATACATGGCATTGCATACACTGCTGGTGGCACTGCCACGGTGGTCTAGTGGCTAAGGTACTCGGCTGCTGACCAGCAGGTCGCGGGATCAAATCCCGGCTGTGGTGGGATCTGTCTGTCTGTCTGTGTCTGTCTGTTAGTCTGCTGTCCATCAATTCGTCCATGTGTATGTGCGTCTGTCTGTCTGTCTGTATGCATGTCCATTCGTCTGTCCACCTGTTTGTCTGTGTGTCTTCGCATCTGTATGCATGTATGTATGTAGCTATGTATGTATGTATGTATGTATGTATGTCCATACGTCCGTGCCTGTCAGTCCATGTGTCCGCAAGTTCTTGTGCCTTTATGTCTGCCCGTCCGTACATCCGTCCATCCGTCTATCTAGTGAACACTGCAAGTACCTCCATCTCGTAATTTTTCATCGTATATACACCTTATACAACTACCATAACCGTGTGGACGTTCCAAAGATTAAAACGAGAAGTGGGTACTACACACAGGAGACACAAGACCCACTCTAAAGAAGCTTCACCCCTAAAACGCGGCTGATCGCCCAATATGGAAATCATTATAACACAAAAGTGAAACATGACTTCCCAATGTAATTGAGCGTTTACTGCGCATTTCAAGTTCTTTATTTTGTTTATCTGATCCCTCTTTATTGAAATCAATATAACACCCAAGTGAAACATGTCTTCGAAACAGAGTTGAGTGTTTACTGCGTACCTCAAATTTTACTTGTGTTTATTTGCGATCTAGTAGGATTTACTTTACCACGTCATATTAGTGATAGAAATGCGTTAGCGGAGCCATCCTGGACCCGCAATGAGTTAGTGAATTAACTTTATTTGATCTTAGTAGACGCGAGGCAAATGAGCGTCACCTGGCTAGATCTAATCAGAGATGGTCATGGTAAACCTGACGACTCTCGCGCCGACCCTCTGGACGGTTAGAATTTGAGCGGAGAAGTCCTGGGCATTGATCAGCTTGTTCACTTCTTCTTGTTGAAAAGGGGGACTGGCAAAGGCACAGCCCTACAGGACATACTCTTAATCCGTATAACCTCCACACAAGGGACAATCCGGGCTTTAGAACGTTTCGCGGTGTGTTGCATGCAGTGCCGCAGGGCTCCGGTAGGTTCTTATTTGGAGCATCCTCAGAGTAACACCTTGGGTTCTGCACAGCGAGGAGTGCACCAGGGGAGCCATCTTATTTCTAGATAATGACACTTGCACATCTCGCTGTACGAGCAGAGTCTCGGATCGCCCAGGAGATAACGCGTTACCAAGAACACGGTCAGTGAAACCTCGTGCAGGCGAATGTGCCTCCTCGTTCGAATCAAACACTTTCGTGCTGAAAAAAAGGAGGGAAGCGAGCTCACAGGGGGCTTGGAACAACATCACGTGTAGCAACCACGTGTTGTCAAGAAGCAAGCTGGACTATAAAAAAATGATAAAAGTGAACTGGCACAAATAATAATGTTCTATGTAATATAGGCTTTAGCTCTCTCCCTAGTACTCGCATTATGATGGGCCTATGAAACGGGGGTGCTTCGAAATCCTGGTGTTCTTTAAACCCGTCACGACATGAGAGAGAGATCTGAAGTCTAAATTTTTATAAAGAACAAAGATAATTATGGAGTCAGTTCAGCTCTCTGTATTGCTTTCACAATGGGAGATCGCTCTCTGTAATACTTTCAGAATGTGAGATCGCGTTTGTTGACTACACCTGATTATTTCGTGTGATGTTGTTCCTTCGCTACGTAACCTCTTTTCCTTAGTTTTTTTTCTGTGTGTATTTCTCCTACAGTTAAACCCAATTTTCAGTCTGCACTTGTTTTTTTCTTCAATGTCTTATTTGTTACGCTATCATGCTGGCATAATGAATGGTCTCCCTAGGTTGAAGGGGCCTCCTTCAGGCGCCATAAGAAATTTTAGTTGACAATGGCCGTTGTTTTTTGTCCGAGGAAGAGCAATATTCCACAATAATTTTTTCAATCGGTTCAATACGAGCTGAGAAAAGCGGTATTTTTAAGCGGCAAAAACGATGAGGCGAGGAGGTGAGTTCGAAAGCCCTGCCGTTTGTCCCACGTAGCCTTCGTAAGGCAAATCTCTTGCCTACTCACACCGAGCGAGAATAACACTTCACGCGTATGCCCGGTCACGTGATAATGACGTTCCAAAGCAAGTTCAAGCCCCTGAGTCCGCATGCTGCGTTGTTTGGTTCACCAGCGTTATTTGATGGTCTTTGGCCTCGCATATCATCAGGCTTGCAAACTATTCCTCAGCGCTAATAATGCGATTATTCTTTGGCACGAGATAGGTGGTATTATGTGCCCGTGCCACATTAACGTTTACTTGTGCGTGGTAGAATAAATGACAATATTGAGTGATTGAACGTGCCACAACAACACCTTTGTTTCCTGGGGCTGGCGCCAGCGTAGCCGCTGAGTGGAATTCGCCTAACGACGAGTGAAATGTCACCAAAAGTCACCATTTCAAATTTTGCCAAAAACGTAATCACTCAACATAAGTGTAGGGTCTCTTGTAGTGAAAATTTTTAATTACGCAAATATGTATAGCCGCGTTGAGTACGGTACCATTGATTTACACCATGGTATGTCCTCATGAAACAAAAAGAAAATTTTGGGTGGTGAATTTTCGTTCCACTGTCAGAACTACTTTCTTGAAGTGCTGATGTGAATCGTGTCTCGTAGCTTTTCAATATATGACGTTACTTGGCTAAAACACGGTGGCCAACGTAATGATAATTAGGACTCTAGGGGGTCTTTTTTGAGGAACACAAAATAGTATATAACTGAGGCTAGCGACCGAAAAAAGACATTTCGCAATGCCAGCATGCCTATATTTCCTCCTTCAAAACAAAGAATACACATATTATTGGTCGTGTAAAATTCATTCTTCCGTGGTTCGTTATTACTTATCGAGAAAAATACTTGCAGTTTAAAAGTAGTAGGGAAAGAATTGCGGCACGAAATGTAGAGCGCCAAGAAAATGCACTGTCGTATTTTTGTAGTTATTGAGACCCAATTTCTATTATGTTGGACAGCGGCAAATATTTATATGTGACACAGGCAAAAAGCTGAATTTTTTTCCGAAGTATGAATTGCTTTTTATGCTTATTCTGTGAATTGAAAGTATCTCCATTGATTTTTCAGGTGGTAGCCCTCAAATTTGTGTGTGCTCAATCCCGTCATTTGGAGTGCTCCTGAGAGGCGGGAAACACACTGATATTGCCAAAATTCACTAGCTGCAAGCATGGGTCCGACAAGCAGCCGAAGAATTGCTTCACGGAAGGGGACAAGTGCTTTAAAAGTTGTAATGCACTGTGTTGCAATGTCTAATTAATTGGACAAACTTTCCGTTCCCAATGCCGGTCGCTTCACCCACTTCACCATGGAAGCATTGAGTAAGGGCCGTGTCCTAGAATGCTTGTGCCTCATAACAAAAGTTTGTGATTTTTGCCGCACTAGCGTATGCAGGATGAAGCAGTCGCTATACAAGAGAGCAATAACGTGCATAATAATGTCCTGTGACTGAGAGAATTTTATTGGAGTATGATCATGAGTTTGGTAATCAAACAGTTTGATTACAAGGCAACGGTAATAAATTTAAAGAAAACTGCGTAACTGTCGCAAAGCCGGCACCATTACTTCAGTACCGTCATGCTTACGTTCAACATTCACCGGAGAGTGGTTTCTGAAGGCTTCCTAAAAAAAGCTCGACTGCTTCACTGACCCGAAAGAATGTTGATAACAAATGCAATGAAGAAGTCGACAAGCTATTCAGGAGAGTTTGAGCTGTGGCCGGAGCACGGGACACAACTCACAGCTAGGCACTTCGGAAGCAAAAATAAAATGAAAAATAAAGCACGCTTTTGATTACGGAAGAACAAACTGACTTCACAGTGTCCAAAGCAAATACCGTGGTGTCTACAAGAAATCATCATCGGCACGTGTCCTGCTGCCACGAACGAGAGTTCTGTGTCTGAGAATTTTACGTAGGATGGCCTGAGCTTCTCGTGCAGTCGAGTTAGCTCCGAGCTTGCTCTACGGTGACCATGGCTTGAAGGGAGTGCTGAGCCCATGATCCCCGCGTTGTTAAATATGACTACAATAACACGAGTGACGTTGAGAATGCATGTGGAAAATTCGCAGTCGTTGTCAAAGGAACACTGCTTGCAAACACATCAGAGCTGCCACGAAGTCCACAACAGTGCAGCGACGTCAGCGTGATTGCCACAGTATATTTTTCCAACTCAACAAGCACAGGCATGTTCGCGGGCATGTGTCTTCTTTCGGTCTTGTCCATTCGCTCTACGTGTGGCATGGAAATTAGCGATCATCAAGGCAGCAAAGCTGCACGCTCAGCACACTCGTGCTGCTCGTTTCCCTTCTATCAAGTATTGCAGATAAATGTAAAAACAGGTGGTCACCAGGGGCGCTCGCGTCTTGTCGGCAACGCGGCTGTGATCGGATATGTCGTGAGCACGGTGAAAGTGAATGCGAGACATCGTACAAACATAATAATATAACTTTTACTTCTGCGTGCTAATGTATATAGTCTGCGCCAACTCGCAGAATATTACTGGCGCCAACTCGCAGTCTGCGCCAACTCGCAGACAATTCAATCCCGTGACCTGCTGATCCGCAGGTCGCGGGATTGAATACCGGCTCCACTTTCTATGCAGGCGAAAATGCTGTAGGCCCGTGTGCTCAGATTTGAGTGCACGTTAAAAAAACGCCAAGCCTGCGCGGAAGGCGCAGCACAGTCACAGCGAAAGATAAAAGAGCAGCTTTTCAGAGCCTTTTCTAAACACTCATTGAGCAACTGCTGCAAGCGCACTTGCTTGATGCCCAATATGGCATTACTTATAGATCTTTTAGGGCAGTATACCGCCATTCCCTATGCTATTTTTATTCATTCTTCAGAGAAGCGTCATATCCGCTACACTAGAGCGAGGAATTTTGTGGTAATTGTTCACGCAGTAGCTGACGACAATGAGAAATTATGCCTGAAGTGGGTATGTGCCACAGTTATTAGCTGAACAAAGCAAGCTTTTGGTATGGGTGCGAGCATTGGACGACCCACTCGCATTGCGCAACGACTGTTTGTGCTTTCGCTGTTTAAAACGCTTTATAGGTCGCATTAACGAGATTGCTTTCCCGACGTCAAGCCTGGCTATGGCAAGTTTGCGAACAAGTCCGGAGCAATGGCGTAGCTAAGTGCTGGGATACCGGGCTGGCGCCCAGCGGTCCCTGGTTCGAGCCTCAGTGTATCATTAGTACTACGTTGTCTTTTTTATTTTCTCGATGTGCTTACGGACACCGGTGGTGGCGGTAGAGAACTACGGCACTGCGTAAGACTCGAGTTGTGATCTCACAATAGCTTTTGCATTTAAAAACCCAGGGTGGTTGAAATTTCCGGAGCCTTCCACAGCGACGATTGTAGTAGCACGAGCTTAAATGGACGATAATTGGACAGGAAGAAGACAAGCGCTAACTTCCAACTTCCAATTGTTTTAACATCACATGTAGGTAATATATAGAAAGAATACTCTACATTAATATTGTGACGATGAAACGCGTTTATTTACAATATGGGTAATGCAGAGGTGTAGCTCAGCCAAGGATCCACAGCGTCGCTCGCGAGCCAGTCGAGTCTCTTCCTCCTCTTCGTCGAATCTTCGCTAGCGCGTTTCACTTCCCGGTTCGCAGACGATGCCCTCTGGGCGAGTCACTCAGATGGTTGATGATGGCACGGTTTAAGGCGCGCAACGTGTGTCAGTTGTGTTTTGCTAGAGCGGCGACCATTGCTTGTGACGCTCGAGATTACGTACGTGACGTCGCTGAGGCGGTCAAGAATGACGAATGGACCGGAATAGTGAGCCAAGAACTTTTGGCACAAACCACGTTTGCGGACTGGTGTCCATAACCACACAAGATCGCCCTTACTATAAGATACGGAGCGATGGCAGGCGTCGTAACGTTTCTTAGAACGCTGCTGGGATGCCAAGGTTCGGAGGCGTGCGATGCGACGGGCTTCTTCTGCGCGGCAGAGCGTCTCGGCTGTCGAGGTTTCCACGTCTAGTGTAAAAGGTAGTATAGTGTCGAGACAAAATCGTGGGGAGCGAGCGTACAGCAGGTAAAATGGAGAGTAACCTGTAGTCTCATGCTTCGCTGTATTGTACGCGTACGTGATGTAAGGTAGCACTTCGTCCCAGTTTTTGTGCTTAGAATCGACATAAATAGACAGCATGTTCGTGAGAGTCCGGTTCGTGCGCTCTACGAGACCATTGGTCTGCGGGTGATATGGTGTGGCATGGCGGAAAGTGCAGGCAGACAGACGCAGGATCTCTTCAACGACGTCGGCAACGAACTGACGTCCGTGGTCGCTAATGACAACGCGTGGAGGACCATGGCGGAGAATTACACAACGAAGGATAAACTGCGACACGTGCATGGCCGTTGCAGCAGGTATTGCAGCAGTTTCTGCGTAGCGCGTTAGGTGGTCAACACAGACGACGACCCATCGATTGTTACTGCTCGATCGTGGAAATGGACCGAGCAGATCGACACCAACAGTCTCGAAGGGAGAGTTAGGAGGTGGAACAGGATGGAGAAGTCCTGGCGGCGTAGCCGTGGGACGTTTGTGTCGTTGGCATTGTTCGCATCCAGCAACGTATTTTTCCGTGTCGTGTCGCATCTTGGGCCAATAGAACCATTGCTGGATTCGTTGAAGCGTTCTGGCGAAGCCCATGTGGCCGCAGGTTGCGTCGTCGTGTAAGGACCGAAAGACGTGAGCCCGTAAAGTGCGTGGAACAACTAGAAGCAGACGGGCACCTTGTCCGGAATAATTCTTCTTGTAAAGGACGCCGTCATGAACCACAAAAGAGCTTGGGTTTGCGTGTTCATTTGCGGAGGCGAATAGAGAATCTAAGGAGCGGTCCTCTTGTTGGGCTGTCCGGAAAGTCGCGAGATCAGGGAACTCAGAGCCAATAGCGCCGATATACTGGTCGAAGTTGTCAGCGTCGCACTCCGTCATCGGTAGAGGAAGGCGCGATAGGCAGTCGGCGTCTGCGTGCCGGTTACCGCTCTTGTAGCGTACTGTGAAGTCGAACTCCTGTAAGCGCAAAGCCCATCGCGCCAGTCGTCCAGATGGGTCTCGGAGGCCTACCAACCAGCATAGAGAATGATGGTCGGTGATTACCGAGAAGCGACGGCCGTAGATGTATGGGCGAAACTTGTGCACGGCGAAAACAACTGCGAGGCACTCCTGTTCTGTGACTGTATAATTTCGTTCTGCCTTGCTCAACGAACGACTCGCGTAAGCGACCACGTGTTCAGCATTGTCATGGCGCTGAACGAGCACTGCACCAAGTCCGATTCCACTGGCATCTGTGTGAAGTTCCGTTTCAGCAGAAGGATCGAAATGGCGTAGTACCGGTCCTGAAGTCAGTATGAACCGAAGCTACTTAAAGGCTGCTTCGCAATCCGGTGTCCAGTGGAAAGGGACATCCTTTTGCAGCAAGTCGGTCAGTGGTTGTGCTTTATCAGCGAAATTCGGAACAAATCGACGAAAGTAAGAACACAGGCCCAGGAAGCTACGCAACTCCCTGGGGGACTGCGGCTGCTTGAAGTTGCTGACAGCGGCGACTTTCTGCGGGTCCGGTCTCACGCCATTTTTATCCACCAGGTGTCCCAGAACCAAGGTTTCACGTTCTCCAAAGCGACATTTTTTTGAGTTCAGTGTAAGCGCAGCTTCCTCGAGACAGGTTAGAACGAGGTCAAGGCGATGATTATGTTCTTCAAATGTTCGGCCAAAAATCACGACATCGTCCAGGTAACACAGGCAAATTTCCCATTTAAGGCCCCGTAAAACGGTGTCCATATATCTTTCAAATGTGGCGGGGGCATTACACAAGCCGAATGGCATAACATTAAACTCAAACAGACCGTCGGGTGTAACAAAGGCCGTCTTTTCTTTGTCAGCCGGATCCATGGGGATCTGCCAATACCCGGATCGCAAGTCCACCGATGAAAAATAGGACGCTGAATGCAGGCAGTCGATGACATCATCGATGCGAGGAAGCGGGTACACGTCCTTCTTAGTTATAGAGTTGAGACGTCGGTAGTCAACGCAGAACCTCCAGGACCCATTTTTTTTCTTGACCAAGATAACAGGCGCGGCCCAGGGACTTGACGATTCTTGAATTACGCCAGAGGTTAGCATCTCGCTGACTTGCTCTGAAATTACCTTGCGCTCTGACGCGGAAACTCGATAAGGTTTCTGTCTGAGGGGGTGCGCAGATCCGGTGTCGATCTTGTGACGAGTGCGTGTGCTGG
The DNA here is from genome assembly GCA_013436015.1 of Rhipicephalus annulatus. Lineage (NCBI taxonomy): Eukaryota > Metazoa > Arthropoda > Arachnida > Ixodida > Ixodidae > Rhipicephalus > Rhipicephalus annulatus. Next base: position 1,377,678 of record WOVY01009243.1, read on the forward strand.
GCGTCTGAGGTCTATGCGACTTCCGTGCAAAATCAAATACTTTAGCGTGCCTGGCCAGCAGTGTAACCAACACTTTGCGCTTATGCGAGGGAATAGACTTGCTAACCATCTTATAAAATTCGTATTCCGTGCCGGATACATCAGCATAGTCCGAATTTGCCGCATTGCTGAGAGCTCCTATGCAGATACTGCACTGCCCTTCAAACATGGCAAGGCGCATTCCCTCTGGTAGTACAACAGACTCGGATGAGCAGTTAACTACCCATAATTTAGTTTTTCCCTCGGTGAGAGACACAACGCAGCGCGGCAGAAAGATGTTTTTCTTCATGCAAGGCAAAGGCAACGGCTCAATCACAATATCAGGAGAACTGAAACTCGAGTCGGCATTCGAAGCAGCAACGGGCACGCTGGCAGTAGACCATGCCGGTAGAATAGTGTCTTTAACTACAACGAGTTTGTCGTCTCCGCTACGCTGAGGCTGCTGGGCGAGGGCGGACAACAGAACCTCGCCTGCCCCGCAGTCGACAGTCGCACGGCACTCTTGCAAGAAGTCAATTCCAAGGATAACGTCATGCGTGGAATGAGCGAGCACTGCGAATTCTGCCTTGAACGCTTTGCCAGCAACACGAACAGACACAGTGCACACACCTACTGGACACAAAGCCGTGCCGCTGACTGCTCGAAAAGTAGAAGTTTTATCCCAATAAAACATAACCTTGCGGCCAAGTCTCTCCTTGAAAACTAAACTCATTACAGAAACTGTTGCACCGGTGTCTACCAGAGCCATCGTGGGAACATCGTCAATGAATACATGAACCTTGTTGTGAAGCATGTGAGCTAATGGAGGCATACTTGTGTGCAAAGCGGTACGTCCAGCGACCTCGCCTCCATCGGCCGCGCCGGCTAGTTTCCCGGTGGCGGAGAGGAAAGCCGCGGCCGGGGACGGGGAGATGGGGACCGTCGCTGGCGCGTGGTAGGTGGCGTCAAGCTCCTCACAGAGGCAGGCGAGTCACTGCGGATGTTCGGCCGGTGCCCGTGCTTCTGGGCAGTTGAATCCGAAGGCCAGTAGGCGTAATCGGGCTGTTGACTTCGCCGTGCAAGCATCGCTGGTCGGTCAAAAAACGTCGTGCGTGGGCGACGTCGCGATGGGCAAAACCGGGCGATATGTCCGCGAACACCGCACTGGTAGCACACGGGGCGTTCCCGAGGCACATTGAATGCTGCGGTGTGGAGAGGATTCTCAGGGAACTGTTGCCACTCGGACACAAACGGAGGCGGTTGGCTGTCGTAGCTATAACTGCTGCGGGGCGCATAAGACGACTCGACGTAAGTAGCCTGTGGTGGCGGAGCCCTCAGCCGTGGACTGCGGGTGGAGTAACTGCGCTCGTCGAAACTCGCAGCATTGATGCTTGGGGATAATGTATCACACTGCGGGTCTCCAGCTTGCATGGGAACAGAGACATGGCGACGCAGTTCCTCCCGTACAATCTGACGAATGGTGGAGGAAAGGTCGGCAGGTAGAGAATTCTGGCAGACATCGACGGTGGCAACAGTCGTGACGTTGGCCAGACGTCCAAACTTCGATGTGATGCGACGAGTTTTAAGAGCCTCGAAGGTTCGGCAGTGGTTAATCACGTCGGCCACGCATTCCAGGCTCTCCTTGCCAATGAGGAAGTGGTAGACGTCATCGGCGATGCCCTTGAGTATATGGCCCACTTTGTCTTCTTCCGTCATGTGGGCATCCACCGACTTGCACAACTTCAGAATCTCTTCAATGTAGGTTCTGCATGTCTCACCGGTGACTTGAGCCCTCTGCGACAACGTCTGCTCGGCACGTTTCTTCTTCGTTGCTGGGTCTCCAAAGCATTTCTTAATTTCCTCCACAAACTGGTCCCAGGTTGTCAATGTGTCTTCATGGTTCTCAAACCATACCAGCGCCGTGAAATCGAGGAAGAGCCCCACGTGAGACAGCTTGCTAGCCGCATTCCAACCGTTCGAACGGCTCACCCGCTGATAGTGGCTTAGCCATTCGTCCACGTCATCGCCGGGTTTCCCTGTGAAGGTTCGCGGCTCCCTGTAGTGGTAGGGCGACGTCCTTGCGGCTGGTTGCTGGTTGTCTCCGTCCGAGCTCATTTCTTGAGGTAATGGTGCCAAGCCCGCTAGTCGACGGCTGCGGCGAAGCTCGTGTAGCGGTTCCGTCGTTAGGGGACGGTGCCTCTCCGGTATCACTTGGTAGTAGCTAGCTTACCCAGCACCTTCCACCACAATTGTGACGATGAAACGCGTTTATTTACAATATGGGTAATGCAGAGGTGTAGCTCAGCCAAGGATCCACAGCGTCGCTCGCGAGCCAGTCGAGTCTCTTCCTCCTCTTCGTCGAATCTTCGCTAGCGCGTTTCAATATTATGAAGTTCATAACAGTTATTTGTAATAGTACGTGCCAGATTGTATTTAGTCCAGGTTTCTGTATATGGTGGGCGCACGTTGATTTAGAGGCTCGTATAAAGCTTGCTCACCACAGACGAAAATATGCGGCGCTAGTAACCCTTGTAACCCTAGTAACCTAATTTAGCCAAGGCATATGATAGTTTTGAACATGTTATTCTTATCAATTCCCCAAAAGACCTAACCTTCCCGTAGTATATAACAAAATGTTTTTACAAATTTTCAAAAGACAAAAATTTTATTGCTCCCAACGAGGTGTTTCCACACCGAAGTATAGCCAAACGAGAGGAGTTCCTCAAGGCTTTGTTCTATCGCCAGTGCTATTTAAAATTTTGTTAAGTTCAATACCATTGAGTAGTAGGTAAAAGTATATGTATATGCAGATGACATTGCGTTTTTTCCACCTGACTGTGATATTTATTTACTACATTCGACTTCACAGATTTAGTTGGAAACATTAAATACCTGGTTACAGAAAATTCATATGAAACAGAACTTAACTAAACGTGCTATAATAGTTTTTCCAATGGACGTACTGCAGTTACTAATAATCTTCAGTACAATCAAGAAATAATTCCCCAAGTTACTGTATTAAATATTTGGGTGTGTTGTGCGATCAAAAACTGAGCTGGCGCGATCACATTGAACATAATAAGTTTAATGCTACACGCGCTGTTGGGTGGGCATGGCCAGCTCCGTTCCGGTCTTCGCAGAGATACCCTAATCATGATTCATCGCATGTACGTTCGTCCGATTCTTGAATTCAGATATGTACTATTCTCTGGTGGACCAGCATACAAAATAAGCCCCTTGATTCTCTTAGAGCAGGAAGATCTTCTAAGTTGTTTACGTGTGCCAAAACTCACACCTAACAATGTTTTTTATCAAGAAGCTCGGATACCCACTTTTTCTTGCAGATTCCGTAGTTTCAGTTATAACCTATTTAAAATTTTCTGAATCCACTTTAGGAAGGCAATAGTTCGTATTCTTTGCCGGGCCCGGTATGTTTTTCAATGAACATTGGTCCCGTATATATAAACCCAAAGTGCTATTTGTTCAAACACTTCTAGAGGCTTTAAATTCTAATATATTTGAGATCATACCATCTGAAAAACCAATCAGCCTAGTGCAAATAGATTTTCACAATATCTTTCCAATGAATGCTAAACACTTGCCCTCTAAATGTTTGATTGACTTATTAGAAGAAAACCTGTCTCAATTAGGTACTAACATATTAATTGCGACGGATGAATCTATGCGTGGCGAGAAGGCAGGTGTGGGTATTTTTTCTCCTTCATTATTTTGGTCCTTTTCACTACGCCTCCCAGAATATACACCAATATTTGAAGCGGAATTATTGGCTGTTATATTAGCTCTTCGTAAACTTCCGGCGACTCATTCGACAGCTGTGATAGTGACTGACTCGTATTCCGCGTGTTCATTTTTATCATTGTCGTCGGCATCAGCAGTACTAGAAACTGTTAAATCATTCATCACCGCAAACATTCCTCTAGTGCGAATGATATGGGTGTCAGACCATCGTAGTATACTTATAAATGCGATGGCTTACTCACTCGCGCGAGCATCTCTTGATCTCTAGATTGTTGCCAATCATGCCTCTCACAGCTTATGTAACAGCAGAGAGGTTCAGAAAACTTTGCCTTCTTGAATACTCATAAACATTACGATACCGAATCCAGATTTCTCTCACCTGCACTTCGCATGGAATAATAAATTATGTCCCACGCGTAAATTGGAAGTCTCTATGACTGTCACGGACGGCCATTTTTGGCGACACCGCGTCACGGCAATTAACGGGCGCCGTACTCCCCCACTGACCGTGAGAACGGCGGCGCATGAAAGGGAGCCGAGAAGTGCAGAATGGGGTGCTCTTCTTAGAACGTCGCCGCCGACAGTTGACCCTTTTGTAACTGCGGCGGCGTCTGCAAGGTCGTAGAAGGCCGCGGTATACCCCGAACAAGGATTAGACTACAAGACGCACCGGCTGAGAGCCAAACGGTTGACCGTTCCCACGGGGAAAAGCGTGGGAAACGCTCTGGTGGCCAAGCCGTATGACAACAACCCGACAGGTTGTCACTCTCGCTAGTTGAGGGCCCTCTCCCAATTAAAAAGGGGTGGGGTCAAAATATTTTTGGGGCAGAGTTTCCATCAATTAAACGCGCATGATTGGACCCATGTAGAGGTCTCTTGTCCCCAAGGAAGAGAGCGAGGAGACACGAGGGGAATTTAAGCGCAGGAATTTTCACTGCTAGGCAGACTAGTCGCTGACCAACATGGTGTAGAAACAGATCAACAAGCATCTCTTCTAGAAGTTTTTAGTGTGGCTCTGTATCGGCTGGCCACCTAAACTTAGCCGTTCGTCTAGTTGTGACGCGATATTAACGTCTGCAACGTAGACATCAGGACTTCGCCTCGAGTTAGCTCAACCTGCTCGAAGTCACCTGCAAGCACTAGCCTCCCGGAGCCACCAGCGTTGCAACACCGCCGACATCGCAGTCGTGCCAGAACTCTCTTCGACTTCTCGCATCCGATCGTCGGGGACGCAACGCTGCCGGTCATCACACGTATGCCTTCACCTGTTTATATCTTCGAGCTTTCTCCTCCGTAGTCTATTGTTGTTAGTTTGTGTAGTTTGTAATAGTTCTTTCTCGTAAGCTGGTTTATTGTTTTGGTTTTATATATTTTTTTAGTTTTATTAAGTGTTGATGTATTTTGTTAGTTGTATTGAAGTGTTGTATTAGATCCCGTGTGCTGCATTATCACTAGAGTAAAGTTGTTTTGTTTGCTCACGTCTCTGATCTCTTCACTGACCCTGCTTGTGTGCGGAACGAACCAACCTGCTGTCATTTCCGTCGCCGACTTCGCGCTGGCGACGCTAGAGTGACAGCTTGTAACAATAACAAAGTTACATTGCCATGTACCACCTTTTAATTTCTACCTAAACAGGTCCGGCCTGGTGCCATCCCCTCTGTGCTCAAGCTTTAATGAACCCAACATATCGACCATTTTCTTCTCACACCTCACTGTTTCAAAAATCAAAGAAAAAATTGTTTCATACTTTTAATCAGAAAAACTAGGAATATCACTTACTACTCATAACAATTTTTGTCTTTGGGGGCTGCTTCGTTGGGACACAGCGACAGGAACATCTGCGGGGCTCTCTGCGAATTTCTATGTAACACAGGAAGATTACCCTGCTGAGCCAATGATCAGCTCCCGATTTTACTAGCCAATCTAACATTTATTATTTTGCTATTACACTATAATGATTTACTCTTCAGAGGAATTTCATATAAGAATTACACCTCACATATTCAACGAATTTTATTATTTCTGTGTTTTTCTTTTTTTCCATTGTGCCAAACTAATCCCACCAAGTCAAAACAAAGTAGTCCCATTTCCCTAGCCTGGATAACGTAAAGGTATTGATTTGCGTTAACCACCGGCTGCTTGGCCAATCCTGTTTAGTGGGTGAAATAAAGGGTCAAGCAAGCAAGCAAGTCTATAGTGCAAAGTGCGAAAACATGAGGCGTTCTTTTCTTCTAAAAGACCCAAATGCAGAAACCAAAAATAGGATAAATTTCAGTAAAACATATAGCATGTCAATGTATCTTCACAGTTATAGTCCGAATGGGGCAGTTTTTATTGTAAAATGAGCTCGAAAAGGTAGTTTCTAATCCAAAATGAGCCATGTACTCCTACTGTTTCATTAAAAGTGAGCCACATTCCATAAACGAGCTCTGCGCGAACAAACATGATCAAAACAACCAACATAGTCCAAACCTTAATGTTTCTTTTTTGCTTTAGTTGTTTTTTCATCGTTTTTACGTTAGACAATTAGGTTTTCAAGGGCAAGTTGGCACTTATTGAAAGACATGATGTTTATTCAGAGAACTTGATTGTAAAAAGTAAGTGGCTGGCTTGCCCACTTTTTTGTCATCTTAGCGATCGTTCTTTTCATTAGCACAACAGCATCTCGTCTTTCGTTTACTTCAACCGGTAAACTTTAAAGAAAATCGGTATGAATTGAAGATATGGGGTTTGTATATATTCCCTGAATAAGAATAAGTGGTGAAAAAAGGCATGGGTGAAAGCCAACCGAAACGCATTTCAAGGGCTTCATTAGTTGCTAGAAAGAAGAAAAGACTGATCACAGTCCAGATTGGGGCCTCTTTCGCCAGGAAGGACCACTTGCTCTTGATGTATGCTAATCGCCATTACGCCTAAGCGTCGAATCATTCTATCACAAAACTTTGCCATATTGTACATTCGAACTGTTTACACCTATTTCACAAGCTAATTTATGTCCAAATGAAAAGTTTCTCTCTCTATGAGGCAAATACAAACTTCACTGCACAATAGTGTCAATGTTTGGCTATGTAGATTTTTAAATTTTAGCCACAGTATTAATTTGTGGTATTCAGGGGAGAGAAACATACAGACAAAAAGTTTTTTGAGCAGCCCCAACAATATTCTAAGTAAAAAAGTGCGTTTTTTCAGTTCTATTTAGAGTGCATTGAGACTGTTATAAAAAAAACTGGTCATATTGCCGCGAATCATGCATTGGGTTTGTTTATTTGTGTTTTGCTTTTTCGGTCTGGCTGCGCCGGCCTGTGCTATCACTGTTGGCTGTGTGTCAAGCACGTATTCTGTTCTTTGTGCGCGGCATGTATTATCTCTTGTGATAGGGACAGAGTTTCGAACAAACGTGAACCGTCTAGCATAATCTCAGTTCTTCAAAAGTGTTCTCAATACAATTCGACTATTCGAGAAACCCTCGCGCCGAGGGATATAAATTCCCGCACCGCCGATGTCGCGACATTCGATCGCCGGCGCTCACTAGCGTGCACGTCGTTTTGCCGACCGCTGCTTCGCCGCCTGTGTATTCTTTTAGTTGTTAGGGGAGCACATTTCCCTCCAATAAACTTGTTTTCCTTATAGACAACTGCGTCGTTCTTTGCTGCGTGACAATATAATACAGACCGTAATAATGTGACAAAGCAATGCAAGAAGAGTAAGGGAAAAATGAATTCCAAGAAAGAACAATAAAAAATTGATAGAGACAGTTAAAAGACCTATAATTAGTTGCACGCCGGTACTTTTGAGCAAATTGAAATTCTTCTCAGATTGAGACACGGAACACGAGCTTGCATGAAACCTGTTCGTGTGCCATCTGTGCGGCTCGACGATGCCACGGGTGCACCCATCCCTGCGCTTATACAGCGTCACTGTGTCCTTGAAAAGGGGCACGCAGTTGCACGCAGTGCAGTGCTGTGCAAGAAAATCATCTTTCTCGGTTCTGACGATGTCAGCATGTTCCCTAAGTCGATCGTTCAGGCACCTTTTGGTCGTTCTGACATAACAAGCGCCACAGGAAGGAGAGGGGGTCCTCTTGACAACTTGCTAGGAACATGGCACACGCCTGGTCCTATGTATATCTTTACAATCAGTTTATAACCGCTTCTTTTCTTCAGTGTGTTTGAAAATTTATTAAGACTGGTTAATTGTAACAGCGCCGAGAAAAGCACACGAACACCCACACGTTTTCTGACTTTTTTGAATCTGTGAAACATGTGATGCATGTGCGGAACAACAGCTATTTTATCACGCTCGGTGTCCGTGTTGCTCGGATCCTGTCCTTGTTTCTGCTTTACCTCCTTGTTCGCAGGATATACTCAGTGACAGATCCGATGAACGCCTTAGAAAAACCAGATGCAATAAAATCAGGTTCTCTTCGCGACGTAGAAAAAACCACTTCTCCCCACTCGACGCCCGAGGCGCACTACCCGCGGTGGTATAGCGAAGTGGGAGAGGAAACGTACGCCGCAATCCCAATAGCGGCTATTGGCCTGCTGGTCGCTTGACGATGAAGCAGAAGCAACGCTGAAGAAGTTCTAGATGGCTGAGAAAAACTTGTATATACAGATTTTACAAAACAATGGACATCAATGTTACAAAAAAAGAAAAGAAAAACAACTTGGAAATGAACCGACTTCTGTAGGGCGACCCTACGGGGTTCGGCGGAGCCGATGGTGCCTAACACCACAAGCTCGGTTCAGAACACTTGGCGGAGCCCCGGGGCCTCTTCTCATTCCTTCCTGGCGCTCCGCCCTTACCACACTCTCGGCAAATAATCACCTGCTTCTCCTTTGATTGGACAGTACATTAGGTAAATAAAAAAAACCGCCACGAGGATGCCGCCTTCGTGCACGTGGCACTCATGCACTCTCTCCACACAACACAACAACCAACACGTAAATAAAACAAAACTAGAAGAAGCATAGAGGCCAGGGTGACTTCGCGGCGCACAATTATCTAGACAGAGCTAGCCGTACTCGGTATTGCGGCCGTAGGGCGACTTCCCTCTACCACGTCAATTTCTTGACGACGGGGCTATAATTATCTTGCCTCTGTGCGCCGTAAGAGGAACCGCTTGCTGACCGCGCATGTTTCTACTTACGAGCTCATTTGCCCGTATAAACGGGGACGCAGTCGAAGACATGTCCGATTCAACAATAGGCAACCTAGGCATCGAAAAGGCGGCCATTACCATTTCCCGTGTCGCGGGCCCGCTTCTGAGAGCTACTGGACCAAAGCCGGACCGGCAGAAAAGGTCGTCGGCGACTTCAGAGTTTTCGCAACGCGCGCCGCCGATTCTGCAGGCGCGCAAACAGTACGTGGCCGGGCCATAAGCCGAACCGATGTGAGGAGTCGCCGCGGTGCGCGGGGTCTCGGAAGAGGCCCGTAGGTGAGCCGACTGCCAGTGCCGAGAAGCAATCAGGGGGCCATCACAAGACGTTTATAATCTCACCCCTTTCGTTGCCCCGGTTGGTTTCATTTTCCTTGAGTTAATAGTAACTCGAAACGCTCGACCCGTCTCTGACGTTGAACAAAGCAGGGTAATAAGCTGGCGCCGTGTGTCTGTGCTCGCGGCAAAACCGGTCGGTCGCGCTTCGACCGCTTGTCACTCAAGCAACGCTGGCTGCCCGCGGCTGACATGCCTTCCCAAGCTTACGCCGCAAAGCAAATGAAAGCAAACAAAAATTGCCGCGCTACCAATTCTTACCGCGGTCCTACACCGCCCATCCAAGACTTCGCAACATTTTGCCTACAGTGTCGCCGAAGTAAACCCACACAAAAAAAACGAACCGCGCTCAACCAGTGGGCGTACGGCGGATTAACAGCTGCAGCCAACGGCTGGGGTGTCCCACCCACTACGCAGTGGTCGCGCTGCACCTGGCCGGCAGCAGCATGGGCAAATTCTCTCCTGCAAAGTAAGCGCGCAAAGGGCCCCGCTTGGTCTCGGTGCTCAAAATAAACAACAAAACACCAGTCTCCAGCGCCAGCTGACATAACAAAGCTACTTAGTGAGCTGCCCTGCTCTCTTAATATAGCGAGCCTATTCAAAACATCATGCAGCTTAAACGCGGTATCTAGTAGACCCGACCAAACATGCCACAGCTGCTCGCTCCGCACGCCTTTTCACAAAACGCTTATGATGCATGCAACATCTGACATTCCCTGCCGTGGGCAGTTCCTTGAACACTCTGCAAGAGTTTTCATTAACATGACACACACTCCAACACATGTCCCAGAACAATCGGGCGCTGTTGCCCCACCCAGCATAATAAAGAAACGCAAAAAAATATTGGCACGTAAAAGCAAACAGACACCACACGCAGTTCACACGACTACACTTGGTAATTACCATACACTGTTGTATGATGTTCAAAAGTTCCATCACCATTCTGAAGTGTTATTGCCATGTTTGCACCATAAATCCATCACTTAGTATCGTGGCACATAACACTCGCTCCCCTTCCTTCACTGATCACCGCTGCGGGGCTCTCAGGCTACTGCACCTCCTCCCAGCATTGTTTTGTCAGCCGGGAAAGCGCGTCGGCGTTAGCATGTGCCGTACCCTTTCTGTGTTGCACTACCAGGTCGTAGCGCTGCAAAGCCAATGCCCAACATATCAATTTGGCCCCTTGTGGCGCAGCTTGAGTGAGATACGCGAGCGGATTGTGGTCGGAGACGACAAAGATTTTGGCTCCGAATACCCAGGTGTCGAACTTTTTGAGTCCCCAAATGACAACGAACGCCTCGCGCTCTATTGTAGACCATTTCATCTGAGCAGGCGTGAAGCGATGACTGGCAAAAGCAATCTGGCACTCGGTACCGTCATCGGCCATTTGGGCCAAACAAGCTCCCACAGCGATAGCGGAAGCGTCCGTAAAAAGCCAAAACGGCTTGTGAATGTCTGGAGTGGGTAATTCAACAGCGCTGCACAGGGCACCTTTGAGTTTTGCAAATGCCTCGTCGGCTTCGGGCATCCAAGGGATGTGGTTAGGAACACGTTTAGCCGTCAATTGGATAAGAGGCTTTGCAATTCCAGCAAAATTGAGTACGTAACCACGGTAATACCCGCACAGACCTAGAACACTCTTTAACTCTTTTTTATTCTGGGGTACTTGCAGCCCTTCAATAGCCGCGAGCTTGCTGAGGTCCGGACCGTGCTTTCCCGATCCCACAATATGTCCGAGGATGCGGATAAACGCGCACGCCACCTGACATTTTTCCATGTTAGCTACTAGACCTACGGACGTTAGGGAGGAGAACACATCGTGGAGGAGCCGGATGTGCTCCTGTAGGGACCTGATGAAAACCGCAATGTCATCCAAGTAGGCACAGGCATACGCCTCATGGGGTGCTATCAGCTGGCTCATACTCGGCTGAAAGCTGGCTGCCGCGTTCCTGAGCCCAAACGGCATTACCCTCCAAGCAAACTGGCCTAGGTGCGACACGAACTCGGTCATGCGCTGGGACCCCTCCGCTAAGGGAACTTGCCAGTAGCCTCGTCGGAGATCAATGAGGGTTATATAACTAGCCTGACCTTCATTCATGATCAATTCTTGCGGGAATCCCATCGGGAATGCGTCTGGGGCGGTTATGGCATTTAAGCTTCTGTAATCGACACACAGGTGCACCGTGCCATCTTTCTTTGGGACGCACACAAGGGGGTGAGCAAATGGACTTTCGCACCGGTATACTAAACCAAGCTCGAGCAGTTCCGCTATCTGTTTCGAAACCTCGTCCTTCAAGGCCACTGGCATGCGGTAAGGGCGGCTACGTTTCGGCGTGGCCTCTTGCGCAAGCCTTATCTTATGTTCGCCGACTTGCGCGATCCCCACTTCTCCGCTAAATAAGGCCGCATGGCGTTCAAATACCTCCCTTACAAACACTCAATCAGGGGGCTGCAAATGAGCCAAGCTACCCACCGGTAGGATAGATGCTCTGTCGTGCGAGGTGACAGGACGCGGCACGTATTCCACCTCCCCGAACTCGTGGTCGTCATGAATTATGACACCAATGCCAGCGACACGGCACGTGTACGGGCGCACGTAGTTGGCATGCACTAGCATACGCTTACCCGCCGGCGTCTCTAAGTAATAGAAGTGTTGGTGGTACTTTCCTGTGATCTTGCACGGACCTACCCATTTCGTTTGCATCTTACCGGAACGGTTGCTATCAAAAACCAGCACCTGCTGCCCAAGTTGAAACTTCTTTTCTTTTGCACGAAGGTTGTATTGCGTCGCGTACGCCCTCTGCTGTTTAGTTGCGGTCACGTTAGCAGCTTCCGCGGCTATCTCCAACTGATGCTTCAGTTTTCGCATATACTCCGCCGGCTTGTCTGCCACTGTCACGGGCATTTCCTGTTCTCCCGACTAAGCCCTCTGTAGGATCGCGAGTGGACCGACGGGTTTTCTGGCGTACATCATCTGGAACGGGGACACGCCCGTAGTGTCGTGAGGAACTTCTCTATATGACCACAGTAGAAGTGGCACGAACTTGTCCCATTGTCGCCCCTGTTCAGATATCACATGAAATAGCATGTTTTTGAATACTTTGTTTCACCGTTCGACTGCTCCGTTGCTTTACGGGTGGTCCGGTGTCAAAAACCGAGGGGAACAGCCGAGGTGCGTCAGGAATTCGCGGGTTAGCGCAGCGGTGAACTTGGTCCCGCAATCTGAACAAACTACCTCTGGTATCCCGCTGGGGCTGAAAATTTCCAACATTGCGTCGCAGGTAGCTTTAGCTGTCAATGATTTGAGACATATGACCTCGGGCCAGCGGGTGCAGAGATCTATCATGCACAACGCGTAGCGGTGGCCGCGAGTTGTCGGCGGCTCAATTGGTCCTATGACGTCGATATTGACTTTCTGAAAAGGGTACCGGGGCCTTACGAGGGGCGCTATGGGAACTCTGTCTGTCTGCCTCCTGTCAGCCCTGATCTGGCACGCGTGACAACAATTGCAGTAGTCTCGGACGTCCTTTTCTATACATGGCCAAAAAAACTAAATTTAATTCTCGTTTTCGTCTTATGAAACCCCAGGTGTCCGCCCCAATACGACTCATGCGCCAGGCTGAGCACATCAGCCCGCCGGGTAGTCGGCAAAACTAACTGCTTGATCGGTTGACCCAATACCTGTTCTCGGTGATACAGCAACCCGTCAATCACCAGCATTCCAACTCGCCCTACCACGGCGTCTCTCCATGCCCGGCCCAACGTTTCGTCACTCTTGTGTTCCTCACGACACACCTCGAAATCGCCCCTCTCGCCACTTGCGCCACCTTGCGAAACGCCACTTGCCTCGTTCTCGACGGTGTGTGGTGTTTTCTCTCTAGCGTTACGCTCTCCTTCTGTCTCCATCCGAACCGGCTCTAATTCTCCCTTCTATACCTCCACGGCTGTAATCACTTCTTCATCCCGGGTGCGTTCGACCTCGCTCGGCTGTAGTACGCTTCCCTCCGCTGACCACGGATAATCCGGAGTCGGTCTACTCTGCTCTACTCCTCTCCCATCTAGCTTTGCGGCCGCCTCTCGTTCGTCGGAGAAGTTTCGGGGGGATAGTGTCGTGTCCTGTTTGTTGTATTCACACTGGCTCTGCTGCAACGCGGTCCAATCACTCGCCGAGAGCAGGCATTCACTCACGCTTAGTTTATCTGTGACCACACACAAGACTGGTGTGGCCTGTGAAACTTCGGCGAACACCGGTTGACCCTGTTTCTGCGTTAGCGGGAGCTCTACTAGTTTGGCCTCGACTCGTTCACCAAATCCTGCCCGGAGGCCTACGTTGCCATGGGCCTGGATAAATTCTTCAGGAACCACGCTTTCCTGCACTACCGTAATCTCGGCACCCATGTCTACTATTGCATTCAAAGTTTTATTTTTGCAGTTCAGAGTGACCTTCCTGTCACGGACGGCTATTTTTGGCGACACCGCGTCACGGCAATTAACTGGCGCCGTACTCTCCGACTGACCGGGAGAAACGGCGGCGCTGAAAGGGAGCCGAGAAGGGCAGAATGGGGTGCTCTTCTTAGAACGTCGCCGCCGACAGTGAACCCTTTTGTAACTGTGGCGGCGTCTGCAAGGTCGTAGAAGGCCACGGTATACCCCGAAAAAGGATTAGACTACGAGACGCCACGGCTGAGAGCTAAGTGGTTGACCGTTCCCACGGAAAAAAGCGTGGGAAACGCTTGTGGCCAAGCCGTATGGCAACAGCCCGACAGGTTGTCACTCTCGCTAGTTGCGGGCCCTCTCCCAATTGAAAAGGGGTGGGGTCAAAATATTTTTGGGGGCGGAGTTTCCCATCAATTAAACGTGCATGATTGGACCCAGGTAGAGGTCTCTTGTCCTCAAGGAAGAGAGCGAGGAGACACAAGGGGGATTTAAGCGCAGGATTTTGCCCTGCTAGGCAGACTAGTCGCTGACCAAGATGGTGTAGAAACAGATCAACAAGCATCTCTTCTAGAAGTTTTTAGTGTGGCTCTGTATTGGCTGGCCACCTAAACTTAGCCGTTCGTCTAGTTGTGACGCGATATTAACGTCTGCAACGTAGACATCGGGACTTCGCCTCGAGTTAGCTCAACCTGCTCGAAGTCACCTGCAAGCACTAGCCTCCCGGAGCCACCAGCGTTGCAACACCGCCGACATCGCAGTCGTGCCAGAACTCTCTTCGACTTCTCGCATCCGATCGTCGGGGACACAACGCTGCCGGTCATCACACGTATGCCTTCACCTGTTTATATCTTCGAACTTTCTACTCCGTCGTTCTATTCTTGTTAGTTTGTGTATTTTGTAATAGTTCTCTCTCGTAAGCTGATTTATTGTTTCGGTTATATATTCCTTTAATTGTATCAAGTATCGTTGTATTTTGTTAGTTGTATAGAAGTGTTGTATTAGATCCCGTGTGCTGCCATATCACTATAGTAAAGTTTGTTTTGTTTTCTCACGTCTCTGATCTCTTCACTGTCTCTGCTTGCGTACGGAACGAACCAACCTGCTGTCATTCCCGTCACCGACTTCGCGCTGGCGACGCTAGAGTGGCAGCTTGTATCAAAACTGGCGTCCGTGAGACAGGACGTTCCGTACAAGAGTAAGATAGTGAGGGGTGAACGAGAACCGTGCAGACAGCGTGGTGATAGAGCCGCACAGTTGAAGCGGTTGCATCCTGCATATGATTGCGCTGGTTTTTAGTGGCGTTATAGTGACAGTTGCAGTATGCAGTGTATGGATTTTGATAAGTGGATCACGCAAGGTAAACAGTTAGGCCTCGAGGGCGCCGAACTGAGACAATGGGTTAAGGAGCAGCAGGAACAGGCGCAGGCGTTAGCCAGAGAAGAGCGAGCATGGGCCCGGGAAGAAAGGGCGAAAGAACGAGAAGCGGCAAGGGAAGCCGGAGAACGGGAAGTGCAGTTACTGCAATTAAAGATTCGCCTCAATGAGAGTAGCAGTGTAGCGCACGAGAAGTGCGAGGTACAGCCCAGAGTTGTAGAGAAGGCTAGCACGTTTAAAGACAGCAGCAGGTTCGATGAAGAACCAAATTTGAGTGCTGCTAAAGATGCTGCGCTGATTAGAGAGGCCGACGAAGGCCAGAGCAATTGCGACGAGGGGCTGTGCCAGTCAACTGTTAGAGAAACAGCTAGGATAGCTGTAGAAAAGCTGGTACAGACCTCAACTGTGTTTGTCGCAACGGTGGATCTTGCAAATGAGGTCGAAGACATCAAGAACACCGGAGAAAGCTCAGGAAAAGCAGCGAAAGCAGAGAGTGAGAAGAATAGTGTGGTTGTAGGCAGCTCCCAGCAAGACGAGCGAGATTTTTTGCAGGAAAGTAGCTGCACTGTTTCTGAGAGCGTCGAGCTGTCCGCCGATCTAGAGTGTGGAATATGTGATTTTCTCGAAAATCATTTAGACGGCGCGGGTTTGACAGCGGACGAATACTGTGAGAAAGCTGACGAGTGCAGTGAGAGTGTTAGCGACTTTGAGCTGCGAGCGGTAGGCTCAGAGACGAGTCACAGAAAGCGGCGCAGGCGCAAGAGACGTCGCAAAGTCGCGAGTGAGACAAGCAGCTCTACGCATGTTCCGAAAAGTTTGAAGCCTATTAGCGCAGCAAGCAGGACTAGGCATTTTGCGTCAGCGTCAAAGTTCATTTGTATGCGTCTGAACTGCCGGACGAAAGAAAAGGGGACAGCGGGTCCTTTGCAAATGAAATCAAATGGAAGGCGCCAGTTTCGTGGGGTGCGTGAGCACAAGGTTAGCGCAAATCAACCGGCCCGACAAGGCAACACTGCCGAGAAATCAAAGTGTCGAAGCAGTAGGGCAGGTGGTGCAGAAGCACCCTTGAGCTGTAAACCCATCAATGACGCGAACCGAGGCCAATTTCCTAACGGTGCAGAAAAAGTTGGTCGCAGACGTCGCCGTAGACAAGTGAAGGGTGCGCGCGCGACAAAGCGAAGGCACGAAGGAAGATGCAAGCATCGGGGAAAAAGGAAAGAGGGTGGCTCACCAGCCAGTTCAGCGAAGAGGCTTTTGGGGCGGGAAGTTAGGCGCCAGCAGCGACAGGGTAGACCACAGCGCGCCTTCGCGCGACGGAATGCGCGCCGGAGATTAAGAGCTTTGCGGGGACGGGAGTGTCGAAGGAGTCCTACAAGAAAAGCGACAATAGCTAAACACCGCTCGGCTAGACCTAAGAGGACACCGTCACTCTTTCCCTTGCATTGCTCGGGTTCCCTCCGCCAGATTGACAGAAGTCCGCCGAAATCGCAAATGAGGCGTAGCGCTGCCGTTCAGCTTGTAGCACTTACGCGACATTGCCTCGCGCGCCCTCGGAATCCGCCGAGTCCTCGACCGCCACCTGTGCGACTGAAGAGGGAGCGACGGCTGTAGGCTGGAGAGTCGGACACAGGAGTTTTTGGAAACATATTTGTTTGTTTATATTTGGTTTTAAAGTGGTGTTCCTGTGTCATCTCCACAGCTAGTTTGCTTTGATACTTTTTCTTCCCTCTAAAGTTTGTTTGTGTGTAAGCTTTGTCAAAATTTTGAGTTATTTTCTTTTTGCTTGGTGCATTGGTTGTTTTACTTGCTGTAATGCACATTGAAAGATTGCCCTACAGTAAAGGAGCGCACCTGTTCCGTTTTCTTTCGTAGTATACATTCGTGCAGTGTATTCTGTATTGATGGCTGCCGTACACGGCTATTTCCTCTTCTTGTTTGTATGGCGCATTGATATTGTTGCGTGTAAATGAAGCTGGTACTCTAACAATTGTTTGTTTTTCCTTGTGTTGTTACTTTGATGCACTCTGCCTATGTATGTTGTGTATGAGAGGGACAGTCCGCATGCCTCCCTTGTTGGTGGTGTTTTGTTCCTTGTGTTCGAAAAAATTCCCCTCCGTGTGAACAAATGTTATGAATAACATTCTGAAAGTGGGGGCAATGTCACGGACGGCTATTTTTGGCGACACCGCGTCACGGCAATTAACTGGCGCCGTACTCCCCGACTGACCGGGAGAAACGGCGGCGCTGAAAGGGAGCCGAGAAGGGCAGAATGGGGTGCTCTTCTTAGAACGTCGCCGCCGACGGTGAACCCTTTTGTAACTGTGGCGGCGTCTGCAAGGTCGTAGAAGGCCACGGTATACCCCGAAAAAGGATTAGACTACGAGACGCCACGGCTGAGAGCTAAGTGGTTGACCGTTCCCACGGAAAAAAAGCGTGGGAAACGCTCTGGTGGCCAAGCCGTATGGCAACAGCCCGACAGGTTGTCACTCTCGCTAGTTGCGGGCCCTCTCCCAATTAAAAAGGGGTGGGGTCAAAATATATTTGGGGGCGGAGTTTCCCATCAATTAAACGTGCATGATTGGACCCAGGTAGAGGTCTCTTGTCCTCAAGGAAGAGAGCGAGGAGACACGAGGGGGATTTAAGCGCAGGATTTTGCCCTGCTAGGCAGACTAGTCGCTGACCAAGATGGTGTAGAAACAGATCAACAAGCATCTCTTCTAGAAGTTTTTAGTGTGGCTCTGTATCGGCTGGCCACCTAAACTTAGCCGTTCGTCTAGTTGTGACGCGATATTAACGTCTGCAACGTAGACATCGGGACTTCGCCTCGAGTTAGCTCAACCTGCTCGAAGTCACCTGCAAGCACTAGCCTCCCGGAGCCACCAGCGTTGCAACACCGCCGACATCGCAGTCGTGCCAGAACTCTCTTCGACTTCTCGCATCCGATCGTCGGGGACACAACGCTGCCGGTCATCACACGTATGCCTTCACCTGTTTATATCTTCGAACTTTCTACTCCGTCGTTCTATTCTTGTTAGTTTGTGTATTTTGTAATAGTTCTCTCTCGTAAGCTGATTTATTGTTTCGGTTATATATTCCTTTAATTGTATCAAGTATCGTTGTATTTTGTTAGTTGTATAGAAGTGTTGTATTAGATCCCCTGTGCTGTAATATCACTATAGTAAAGTTTGTTTTGTTTTCTCACGTCTCTGATCTCTTCACTGTCTCTGCTTGCGTACGGAACGAACCAACCTGCTGTCATTCCCGTCGCCGACTTCGCGCTGGCGACGCTAGAGTGGCAGCTTGTAACACTTCCACAAGCGGTTGGCAGACGTTACCTTATTTAGGCAGATTCGAGCAGCGCTAGGAAGCGCTAGGATTCGGCCTCCGAAGCGCTAGGATTCGGCGCCACCCTTTCAAGATAGTGCGGGCAGTTGAGCCTAATATGTGTGTTCGATCCGCACTCAAAACATCACGTTTTCCTCGGTTGTCTACCTGAATTATACGAACCCTTCGGTCTCGTGTTTGAACCCTGTGTCGCGAGAGCAAGGTTTCCCGTAGAACGCTGTTCTTTTACGGCTCACAAGCGCAGCAGTTAAGGTCGCCCCGTTCGGGATTAGAAGGGGAAAGCTTACTCGGAAAAGCGTCTAGCAAGAGGCAGGTCCGGCGCCACCGTCTGAGTTTAAGCCATTGTTAACAGGCACGCGTGTCATTGAAAATGACATGGGGGCGCAACCACTTAGCCTGACCGAGACATAGTGGCGGCAGGTAAACGACCAAATTCTCGCGCGCTGTTTTCAGGATGTTGGGGCGCCTCGCTGTCGCATGTACACCTGGAAAGCGCACGGAGCCCAATGGTGTGTCCATCGCTCTTAAGGACGCTTCTAGGAAGCAACAGTTAATGAAAAAACTGACGGGGCCCGAGCGTGGGAACGGCCGCCGACGGTAGTCGGCCGAAGGAGGCAGCACGAGTAATGTTGGAGCGCACGGCCTGGCATGGGAGAGAGTGTCACGTGCGGAGGACCTATCGCTTTGCGTGTTTCATTTTGGGGACGAGGTTTTTACAAATGTAGTGCCTTTTATAAAAGTGTTTCTGTGATTGGTTGTGATGCTGCGAGTCCCAACATGTGATTGGCTTTTGTGAAGACTCTTTGTTCGACCAAGGGTTAAAAAGAGGATGTTTGATTCGAAAAGGGAGCGGAGTCGGGGTCAACAGCGGATCTCACCACCGGAAACCAGGCCATGCCGGCCGAGGGGTATGCCACCATTTTCTATGTTTTGTCTTTGTGACCTAGTGCATTTTGTAAATTGAAGTTGTGTTAGTTAAATAAACCCCCAATGAGTTCTTCCCGAAATCATCGTGTTGACTTCTCATCGATTGCCTGCGCGGAGTTTCACCCACACTTATTCGTACCCTGGTCGTCCGATGCGCCTAACTTTGAACAACCCCGACGTTTTGTTACGAAGTGGTGGAGGTTGCTCGGTAACGATAGTCCCGCTCTGAAATTATGCCCCGAGTCAACAACAAATATCAGGAACCTACCTCTGACAGCTCTACTATGACGGAACCCCCTACCTTCTCTGCTATGTCTACCCCCCAAGCTAAACCATTCGTCGGACCACCAGTCTTTAGAGGCGCGCCGGAGGAATCTATTTCCGAGTGGCTACTTTTCTACGAACATGTAGCGTCGCTTAATAATTGGGACCAAGCCACGAAGGTGAAATTTTTATATCTGCTTTAGACGGAAATGCGAAAAAGTGGCACACTACTCAAATTCTAACCGGTGCCCCTAATACATGGGAAGAATGGGCGACGCTACTAAAAACGTCCTTTACGAGTCGCCACTCAGTCGAGATCGCCAATTTGCGGCTACAAAACCGCACCCAATTGCCGTCCGAAACCCCCGAGCAGTACTACTATGACGTCGTACAGCTGTGTGCCAGAGTGAACCCGTCCATGACGGAAGATGATCGGTTGCGGCACCTTATGCGCGGTTTACGTCCGGATATTCTGGAGAAGATGATAATCGCAAACCCGGAGAGCTGCACTGCATTCCTGCAAATTTTGCAACGCATAAATCTGGCAGCTTTGATGAGCCGTGCGTCGGCGCCACAACCGATTGGCATCCAGTATTCTACCGGATTGCAGTCGTGGATGCAAAACATCGCGCATCCCGTAGGGTTCGCACCCGCCGCAACGACAGGGCACTCTCCTCCTACGTGTGTCGCCACCTGCGCCGCGGCCGAATCGCGTTGCCCACGGGAGGCTGCCGACCGCGAGAGAGACCTGAAAACGATTGCGGACTCGGTTGCCTTGCTGTCTGTTCGGCTAAAAGTCATCGAAGACGAGGTGCGTCGCCCCCCAAGGCCTTGGCCTCAGAGAACTTCCCGTGCCAACGACGGGCGCCCCCGATGCCAGATTTGCCGCCGCATAGGTCACATAGCACAACAGTGCTGGCAGCGGTTCCGAGATGACAGGAACGATGAGGCTGAGCTCCAAAGCAATCAGAATGTGCAGCTTAATCCTTCGGTAAACGAGAACGGCCGGTCTAGGGGGCCAGCCCGGCCGCCCCATCGGCACATTGTCGGAAGGTCAGCTTCTCACAGTCCCCACACGAGCCAACGGTACAGAAACGTTGCGACACCGCCCTGGCCTCAAGATTGGAAATGCCGACACGCTTTCCCGCCTTCCTCATGATCCCGCGCCTGTAAGCGAAGAAAACCCCTTAGCGTTGCTGGTTCTGGATCAGGTGGATCTTGGAAAAAAGCAGAGGGCAGAGCCATGTATGAAAGAAATTATGCAGCACCTCGAGCACTCGTATGCGCCCGTTGTCAGGAAAACTAAAAGAACGGCACGGAGCTTTCGGTTGATCGATGGTGTACTGTATCAAAGGGTGAAAGGGTTTCAGGAGGATCGTGCGGCGCTCGTTGTCCCCAAGTGCTTGAGATCTGAGATTTTAAGGTACTGCCATGACGCCACCACGGCAGGCCACTTAGGTGTCAAGCGCACATGGGAGAAAGTTCGTTGCCGATATTTGTGGCCGAAGATGTTCTCGTACGTAAGCAAGTACGTTCTCTCCTGCCCCGACTGCCAGACACGAAAGCAACCACCGGGGAGGCCGGTCGGTTTCCTCCAACCGATCCCACCTGCAGGTCGACCTTTTCAGCAGGTGGGCATGGACTTCATTGGGCCTTTCACTACATCCAAAGCTGAGAACCGCTACATCGTCGTGATTACCGACTACCATACGAAATGGGTCGAGGCTGTCACGTGTCCAGCGGCCACTGCCGCAGAAGCAGCAAGAGTTTTCGTTGAACAAATAGTCCTAAATCATGGTGCCCCGGAGAAAGTAATAAGCGATCGTGGGCAGCACTTTGTCGCTAACTTGACCGAAGAAATATTCCGGCTCGTGGGTAGCGAGCATGCCACCACAACAGCATACCACCCACAGGCCAACGGCTTGTGCGAGCGTTTTAACCGCACGTTGGCTGACATGCTCAGCATGTATGTTTCCTCACACCACCGCGACTGGGATGAATTCCTACCGTACGTCCTTTTTTCATACAATTCTTCCACCCACGAGACGACTGGATTCCCTCCCTTCTTTCTTCTTCACAGACATGAACCGACACTACCGGTGGATGTAGGGTCGGGCGCGCAACGCGGATTCGACTACACCCTGGATGCAATGAAAGTGGCCCGCAGGCTGCGGCAGGCTCGAAAAATAGTAAATGAACGGGAGAAGCGTCAGCAGGAGAAGAACAAGCGCAGCTATAATGCTAGGCGACGAAGTGTTGTTTATCATCAGGGCGACTTGGTGTACTTGTGGACTCCCTCCCGGGCGAAAGGGAAAACGACGAAGCTTCTTCACAAATATCACGGACCTTTCCGTCTTGTGCGCCGGGTAGCCGAGAACAACTGGGAGGTGGCAGACCAAACTGGGAAAAAACGTGACGTTGTGAATGTGGCGCGTTTAAAGCCCTGCCACGTTCGATTGGGCTCCGATGCCGACGACGCGGCCGATGAGTCTGATGATAATTATGAGGTGCGCGATCTTGGTGGTGATGTGCGCGAGGGCAGTGCCACGAGAGATGACCACGGATTGCATCGAAGTGTTGTGCGCGAGTGCAGTGCAAGGAGAGATCACCACGGATTGCATCGAAGTGTTGTGCGCGAGTGCGGCTCCAATGGTGATGTGCGCTAGTGCGGTTCGCGAGTGGGTCAGGAACCCCGTTTGCAACATTGTGTGCGCGGGACACAGACCAGTGTTCCCGTACAGCAGTGCGAAAGCTACGACACGGACACTGAACTTTACTCGGACTGGAAGACATTTTCAAGTAATAACAACGCACAACAGAATGTCAGTGCTTACGAAACGGACACTGAGTTGTATTGCAGTACCGACGAGTGAACCTATATAGTTCTGTGCCCAATGATTTTGTTTTGTTTTTCATCTGTTGTTTTTATGTATTTTTTAAAGCCCCTCACCTTTTATACTCACGCATAAGTGTCTTGAAATAAGCATCTCACACCCTTGTTGAATGCAAAACCTTTTTGTAGAATTAGTCTATTTCTTGTCGTGTTTTGCAGATAAAACAAGTGGGGCACTCTTTTTCGTAGGGGGAAGGTGTCGCGAGAGCAAGGTCTCGCGTAGAACCCTGTTCTTTTACGGCTCACAAGCGCAGCAGTTAAGGTCGCCCCGTTCGGGATTAGAAGGGGAAAGCTTACTCGGAAAAGCGTCTAGCAAGAGGCAGGTCCGGCGCCACCGTCTGAGTTTAAGCCATTGTTAACAGGCACGCGTGTCATTGAAAATGAGATGGGGGCGCGACCACTTAGCCTGACCGAGACATAGTGGCGGCAGGTGAACGACCAAATTCTCCCGCGCTGTTTTCAGGATGTTGGGTCGCCTCGCTGTCACATGTACACCTGGAAAGCGCACGGAGCCCAATGGTGTATCCATCGCTCTTAAGGACGCTTCTAGGAAGCAACAGTTAATGAAAGAACTGACGGGGCCCGAGCGTGGGAACGGCCGCCGACGGTAGTCGGCCGAAGGAGGCAGCACGAGTAATGTTGGACCGCACGGCCTTGCATGGGAGAGAGTGTCACGTGCGGAGGACCTATCGCTTTGCGTGTTTCATTTTGGGGACGAGGTTTTTACAAATGTAGTGCCTTTTATGAAAGTGTTTCTGTGATTGGTTGTGATGCTGCGAGTCCCAACATGTGATTGGTTTTTGTGAAGACTCTTTGTTCGACCAAGGGTTGAAAAGAGGATGTTTGATTCGAAAAGGGAGCGGAGTCGGGGTCAACAGTGGATCTCACCACCGGAGACCAGGCCATGCCGGCCGAGGGGTATGCCACCATTTTCTATGTTTTGTCTTTGTGACCTAGTGCATTTTGTAAATTGAAGTTGTGTTAGTTAAATAAACCCCCAATGAGTTCTCCCCGAAATCATCGTGTTGACTTCTCATCGATTGCCTGCGCGGAGTTTCACCCACACTTATTCGTCTCCTTGGTCGTCCGATGCGCCTAACTTTGAACAACCCCGACGTTTTGCTACACCTGACTCGAACCCGATGGGCTCCTACTCTGGTGGTCGGCCGTCTTTTCTATCCCTTTTCTGCTGGCGTTACGCGGCTGTCCTCTCTGTGCTTCCGCACTGCCGTTCGCGTCATCAAAGGTATGCAAGAGCGTTGCAATTTCTGTGCTTTTGTACCACGCTGCCCTCTCACGTAACCTCAAGTATTTTAATGCCTCTTCAGCCAAGACGGCCTTCAATTGGTCCACTACCAGAAGTTCCAAAAGCTCCGCGAATGTGGACACGTCTCTTGACGCCACGTAAAAATTTAAGTGGCTGCCCAACCGTGTTGTAAAACTTTTCCACGTCTCTGTTTTTCGTTTACGTGCCCCTGTGATTTTCTTTTGGTATTTTAAGGGAGACAGCTTCAGTTCATCAAGCACTACTTCCCTCACGGTCTCATGGTCCCGATGTTGGGCGGGTGTGAGCCGAGTTGATAATTACTCTATGCGCTCAGCCACGATTGGAAAGACTATTTGTCCCCAATAACTTCGAGGCACCTCATATGCCTCCAGAGTGTGCTTCACTGACTCGAACCAAATTGGGACCTCTGCGTCTGCGGGACAATTTCGGGAAATCACCCCCTAACAATTTGGCGTATTTGCGCCACTCACTGTTGAAGCAGCGCTCAAATGTTCTGCCAGCACCACTCACGCTACCTGATGGGCTTGCCGGACGTAATTCAGCGAGCTCTAACTCCAACTCCATTTGCCGGCTTCGTTCCCGAGCCATCTTAAAATCATGATCTGCTTGGTCTCGTGCCGTCCAAGGGACGTCACCTCTCCAATCCTCACTCACCTCATCGCCACTCTCCATCCTGCTGAACGTGGTGCTAGCCTGTTTGCCCCGCAACAACAATACAGCAATGAGAAAGGGAACTCACGTTAGCTCTGTCCCGTTGTCGTGGCGTCGCTCAGGCTTGCTGCTGCAGGCTTCTAGTCGATGCCCCACCTCGTCTTGGACGCACCTTTTGGGTGTCGAGAACTCGTTCGAGGACCGCTTTGACCCAGTCACTCCCTCGGTGTCTTCCGGGAACACCAGGCTATATGCAGCTTCCAGCTGCCGCAGCTACTTGCTGCAGTGTCTGTCCGTTGGTCTGGTGCCGATTGGCGTCTTCATCTGTACTTTATCTTTCCTCTCAGCCAGCTTCTTCATTCTTCCAACTCCGTCCACAGCAAGCCAATCCTGCCGACTGCGCCAGTAAAATCAGGTTCTCTTCGCGATGTAGAAGAAACAACTTCTCCCCACTGGGCGCCCGAGGCGCACCACCAGCGGTGGTATAGCAAAGTGGGAGAGGAAACGTACGCCGCTATCCCAATAGCGGCCATTGGCCTGCTGGTCGCTTGACGATAAAGCAGAAGCAACGCTGAAGAAGTTCTAGATGGCTTAGAAAAACTTGTATTCACAGATTTTACAAAATATCGGACATCAATGTTACAAAAAAAAGAAAAGAAAAACAACTTGGAAATGAACCGACTTCTGTAGGGCGACCCTACGGGGTTCTGTGGAGTCGATGGTGCCTAACACCGCAAGCTCGGTTCAGAACACTTGGCGGAGCCCCGGGGCCTCTTCTTATCCCTTCCTGGCGCTCCGCCCTTACCACACTCTCAGCAAATAATCACCTGCTTGTCCTTTGATTGGACAGTACATTAGGTAGATCAAAAAAACCGCCACGAGGAAGCCGCCTTCGTGCACGTGGGACTCATGCACTCTCCCCACACAACACAACAACCAAAACGTAAATAAAACAAAACTAGAAAAAGCATACAGGCCAGGGCAACTTCGTGGAGCACAATTATCTAGACAGAGCTAGCCGTACTCGGTATTGCGGCCGTAGGGCGACTCCCCTCTACCACGTCAATTTCTTGACGACGGGACTATAATCCTCTTGCCTCTGTGCGCCGTAAGAGGAACCGCTCGCTGACCGCGCATGTTTCTACTTATGAGCTCATTTGCCCGGATAAACGGGTAGCAGTCGAAGACATGCCCTATTCAACAATAGGCAACCCAGGCGTCGAACGGGCGGCCGTTACCATTTCCCGTGTCGCGAGCCCGCTTCTGAGAGCTGCTGGACCAAAGCTGGACTGGCAGAAAAGGTCGTTGGCGACTTCAGAGTTTTCGCAACGCGCGCCGCCGATTCTACAGGCGCGCAAACAGTACGTGGCCGGGCCGTAAGCCGAACCGATGCGAGGAGTCGCCGCGGTGCGCGGGGTCTCGGAAGAGGCCCGTTGATGCGCCGACTGCCAGTGCCGAGAAGCAATTAGGGGGCTGTCACAATGACGTTTGTTATCTCACCCCTTTTGTTGCCTCGGTTGCTTCCCTTTTCGTTGAGTTAATAGTAACTCGAAACGCTCGACCGTCTCTGGCGTTGAACAAAGCAGGGTAATATATTGGCGCCGTGTGTCTGCGCTCGCGGCAAAACCGGTCGGTCTCGCTTCGACCGCTTGTCACTCAAGCAACGCTGGCTGCCCGCGGCTGACATGCCTTCCCAAGCTTACGCCGCAAAGCAAATAAAAGCAAACAAAAATTGCCTCGCTACTCGCTACCAATTCTTACCGCGGTCCTAACCGGTCATGCCATAACCATTCATGACCATAACCGTTCATGACCATTACACGAAGTAGACTTGTCCTAAAATAGTTTCATTTATAAAACAATAAGTATTTCAGGCTTAAGTAGCAAAGTGACGATTAGTATAAAGCTCTCTTGTGTAATCTTGATTATGACAGTCTTAATCAGCACCATACTTGTCACGTCTAATTAGGTTGATTTTACTTAGCGCGCTCATGATTACCGCCACGTAAATTAGCATACCTTAGTCAGAAGGTCAACTAGAATACTTTAGTGTGCCCCATTCTAGCTTACAGCTCTTTTTGAAAGAAAGGAATGATGGGCATGGTATGAACCAGCACTCACCATTATAGTGGAGTATTGTAGTAGGTGGGTAAATGCTGGAAAAACGTCCACCATGTCACATGGTGCAAGGTGGAATATGGTGGACGCGACAGTGCCGGCTAAGCTTGAGCACGAAATCACGTCAGCATCACTGGGACGAGCTGCCACAAAAAATAACTGTATAAAAACTATGTAAAAACAGGCCAACATGGAGATTCGAACGTGCAACATGGAGATTCTCACTCTAAGACACTAACGCCTATGCCATGCCGACATAGTGAAAGTTACTTGTTAAATTGTTAGTAAACATACAAACTTACCGTTCAACTTCAGTTTTGTTTGTCGTGAACTCAACATAGACAAGATTTGTACCTGCTACTAAAGTTTGCACATTTAATAAACACAAGCAACTGCTGCCTGTAACGATTGCCACTGCAATTATGGCACCAGCGTCATGTTTTTCTTACAGTTCACAACCTAAAAAAACAAAACAAGTGGACTGGAGAGCAGATACAGTTGACCGGTTGTTACTGTAAAATTTGATATCCGTTTCTCGCTCGTTCTAAAAGGCGACATCTGACCAGGCTTTATGACGCCTCTAAGTTCATTTGATAGATACGCCTACATAATTGAGTTTTGCGATGTTTTTTTTTTCGTGCAACGTGGAGTGCAGTCGTGCTAGTGCACTGCTGTGAATCTATCGTTGGCAACAACTACATAACAGTTTGGCCAAAACAAATGCAGTGCACCAGAAACATTGGCAATCATATTCATTCAGCAAGCATATGAATTTCCAAGTCTGTGTTCTCACATAAGAGCCAGAGAAGTGCCTGTGAATGCGACTGCCAGCTGTCGAACGTGCAACCTGCAGATTCTGAACCGAAGACACTAATCACTGAGCCATGCCGACATGTTGAATGATGCTTGTTAGATACTAGGTCCTCGCGCAATGTGTTGGGAGTCCTCCCGTCAGAGTAAGCTTCAACACTGGGGCGATGCGTCACAGCCCCTCGAAGCCCGCATGTACCCTGTTTAGCTACCGCTGTGTGGCCGGCCGGCACTGGCGATTGAACCCCGCACCTCCCGTAGCTGAAGCGGTTGCTCGTTAGATAGTTAGTAAACATACAAACTGACCGTTCAACTTCAGTTTTATTGTCATGAACTCGACATAGACAAATTATGTACCTGATAATAAAATTTGCACATTTAATAAACACAAGCAACTGCTGCCTGTAACGATTGCCACTGCAATAATGGTACCAGCGCAATGTTTTTGTTTTAATTTACATCCACAAAAAAAACAAGACTGGGGAGCATGTACAGTTTACAGGTGGTTACTGTCAAGTTTGATATTTCTTTCTCGCTCGTTCCAAAGGGCGACATCTGCTCATAATTTTTGACGCAACTAGGTTCATTCGATAAATACGCTCACATCATTGATTGACTATTGTGATGTTTTTTCGCGCAACGTAGAGTGCCGTCATGCTAGCGCACTACTGTGGCTATATTGTTGGCAACAAGTACATAACGATTTGGCCAAAATAGATGCTAGTGCACCAGAAACATTTTGCTACTATGTAGGTTCAGCAAGCATATTGATTTCCAAGTCTGTGTTCTTGCATAAGAGCCAGAGAAGTGCCGGCAAGTGCGACCGCCAGCTGTCGGTGAGGGGAGACGTACGTTCACTGGAAGGGCTGGAATTGCGTTACATTATGCTTGTCACTTCTTGCACGGACACCGTACGCAATCAAAGAATCCTTCATTTATGATAATCAATCCCACAGCTGTGGTGTATTGTCATTCTTACGCGTGAAAATCGTATATTTTCCAGCCCAGAAGCGCGGATAATGCAGTAGTACACGCTCGGTCGGTAGGCCCATCCTTTAGTGGAAATCATGGTGGTAGAACATGTAGTGTACAATTTCCTGCTTGGTACACTATATATATTGCCCGCCATTATCAGCCCACCCATCATCTGCTTACTGCTTTCCAGCATTATCGCAATTGTAGGCAGAGCCTCTCACGATTGGCCACTATCTAGCCGCTACTTCCCGCTATTGTATTCACATTACCCATCTTCTGTACACCATGCCACCGAGTATATGTCCCACCATATCCACCCTAATTTTCACTACTTCCCAGCATATCCACCATAATTTCCGCTTTACCCACTATTATTTTCACTCCATCCACAGTGGTTTCTATAGTATTCATCTTGGTAGTTTTTTGATAGGGATGGTTTCATTGACATGACCTTATTAAAACGTGGCGCAACTACATTGCTTCTCCCACGACTTTGCGTAATTAGCTTAATCATAACATGTCATGGCCTAACTTGCATGCCTACTGCCCAGGCAAATAGCTTATTAGCTGGTCGTACGTGTTCGGGTGCTAGCAGACGACAAAGACAACAAAGAGGGCGTGCAGCCCCCGAGCAGGGCTCTAGAATGTACGGACTGACCATGATCATTATTATGTGGCCTCGTGTTTAGCGGTGGTCGACATGTTAAGAGACGCTCGGGTGGAACTAATCTCAAAGGCCACCTGCTTGATTCATTTAAAACCGCACTAGTGGAGACATAAAAGCTTCAAAATCAATTTTAAACACCTCCGCCTTTGAAAAATTTGGTCATGAAACGTTTCTGACAGTTTTTTTGCGTCTGCGCACTTCTGCCCTCAGTGAAACACCAAACAGAAGAAGATGCAACTTCACGAAACATATTAGTGGGAGGCGTTGCTAGATGCCTACTTAAATACAATATGACGCGTATCGTCACGAAGAAAATTGAATACAGAAGAGAAGCGACGTCACTAGAAGCAATGTCTCCGTATTAGAAAGAGAAGAAAAATCAGGGCCACAAAAAATGCAACTTCTTAGGTGCCGAGCAAAGCAAGAGCAAGCGTGTTGAACCCGTCCAGCCGTCCATATTTTTGCGTTTCAAACAAACGTTTACTCGAGTTAACCGTACTTCGAGCTTCGCTTCAAACTACTTTTCTAGAACCCGCGTCGACTGCCGCTTCAACTGGGTCAACGCCGTGTGCACAGCTGCTGCTTCGCATCTCATCAGGCTTCCCTTTGAGGATATCATCCATAGTTTTTATCAAACACGATAGTTTTTTCCTGGGGTACTTGGACGCAATCATTTCAGTCTGTGTGTCTGTAAATTTGTATGTTTGTCCGCCGTAACAATACCCCGAACGGCCAACCCTATGCGAGCGTGCACCCGTATTGCTCAAGTTTCAGCGTTCCTACTTGTGTGATTGTATACTAAAAACTAATCATTGCGCATATCTGAGGCACCATAACAACACGCAAGTATTTTGTATGCATCTTTATACTTGAAAGGCATACATAAGTAATTGTAAGGACCGTTGCGTTTGTCACGCAACACTAATGCAACGCGATGCTCAAAAAGGCAAGTGTTTCCAGCGCTTTGCTAGGACGACGCGGTGGTGACACCTGCCCATCGCTTTGCGTTCCACAACTTATCGCCTCCGAGACGGGTGCGCACGCCTTCCTCCATTTTCGAAGATAACTGCCAGATAGCGCTGGTGCCTAACGTGCCTCGATGTGCTCGTTCGCCTTCGCTGCACGAAACGCCATTTTAGTAGGATGCCTGAGAAATGGCTCGTGTTGCCAGCAGAGTCGTCCTGCCTTCAGTTTTGAGCAAGCACCGCGCAGTGACGCTCGAGACCGACACTATTTTCAAGGCGTTTTTTACTTGTTGCCCCTAGGGGCGCGTCACTCGAGAGTTACACCCCTGTCACACGGGCACCCGTGAAGACCGTTTAACTCCCTCGTCCTTATGACAACGAAGATGCAGTCGGCGTCACATGGCCACCCTTACGCAAACGAAGGTGAATGGAGCATTTCGCAAAGGACGTTCAACGATTTCCCTTCGCAGCGAAACGAGGTACTCTCGTCCCCAGCAGTCTAGAGGTCAGAGAAAAATTTTGAGCACTAAGTGGCTGCAGTGAAAGAATAATACATTTTAGCAATATTAAACGTTCTTTCGTTGTAGTACTCATTCACAACGCGTGTTTGTTTACATATATATACGCCCGCCAGAGTTCACTTACTCTCAACACCAATGCCCTACACACACCGTGCCTCGCGTGTCGGGCCGGCCGGCGCCAGCCGATCAACGTCATTACAAGCGCAATATCGTACCACTTCTTCACGTCGTCCGCTGTGTCATTCAAGGCTGAAGAACACAAAATGTGCGCTCACGAGGCAAGGAAGCATAAGAACTTTCGTACCGGGCATGTACACAGGCAACAAAACAACTAAAAGCACAATGTGGCCAGCGTCACTAGCAGCATTGCTACATTTAGCAAATGCGTTTTTATTTGAAAATATTTTAATGGTTTGTTAGTCGCCTACCTACTTAAGAGTGCTTTTTTGTAAAATCCGCATAACGAGGATTCACAAAAAAAGAATAGGGATGAAATTACAATACTTTCCCAAAAATCAAACAGCACCAGCTGAGCCCCCTCGCGGCAACTATTACAACCTTGTCATTGCCGTCAATGCCGTGTTACACTGTCACAACTCCTTCTCCGTCGAACCCCCTAGGGGAGATTTACGTTGACGGTGTTCAACGGAGCTTGGTGGTGGCCGTGTGACAAGGGTATTATTCGAGATCTGCAACCATACATGACTATTTCGGATGCTATGCAAAATGTTGAGTTGGCTGAGTTAAGCGCCACAGGTGACGCCAAAGGCCAAGAGTATTTGAAATTAAAGGATGAAAAGGGTGTGGCAGCTGCTTTTGTTCTCACGCGGCAGACATCTAAATAGAGGAGTCGTTGCTGCACGAATCCATACTCTCTGACGCAGCGCCTACAGAATACAATTAACCGTTTTTGTGGCCCAGAACATCAAATAAATGTTTTTTACACTCTTCAGATGCAACTATATTGTCTTTCGACGGTATTTGCATTAAAACTTGAAGATACGGAGCCAATTTTTTTTTACTGTAAGTGGAAGGTTTTTAACGCACAGGGAGTTAAAGCAACGATCAATGATCAGCTGCTAAGTCATGAGGAGTGAGCTGAACTTCCCATATCCTCGTTCGATAAGGTTTTTTCATGCTCTTAAGCCACTTTGAGCGTATTTGCTGTAGAATATCCTTCAACACATTCAAATTAGGCGCATTTTTTGTGCATTGCATGGGGCCAATCACAGTGAATAATATAGAGCACCGCATGCAGCCAACACGCTGGAGCTCGACTAATGAAGCGAAATGTTTGGAGTGATGAAACAGTTCTTACGACTTCAATCCCCGCCTCTCTGCTAACTATTTCTGCACTTCACCACTACATTTTGAACTGCGTTGTTGTTCGATGAGTTACGCAATCACAACGGTACGAAAAGCATACGTGTGTAATCTTTTCGATATCCTTGTTTAGAACGCGCTGATGGACCCTGCAACACCTGAGTGCAGTGAATTTTTCGCGGTTAAAGCATGAGCATGGCTACTGCCCAAGTGCTACTTAATGGCCATATAAATGCTTGGGTTACGTTGAAGAAGAAACTCCATGTGTCTGAAAGCGCAAGTAATGCTAACGGTGTAATATGTTTGCAAACCTTTGCGACATTCGGTCTCGTGCTGCCGCGACGACGCGCCACTTGCTAGTGGCCCAATATTGTGGCAAATCCGTCAGGCAGGCTCAGCACAAATGATCCCGGAGTATCGTTCAATTCATTCGTCAATTCGAGTCCGCGAACTTTTCGGTAGCACGCTCAAGATTAGGCAAGGCCATGTTGATACGTGGTCAATCAGACACCAGCACCCTTCCTACCGCATTTAAAATTGAAATGACGAAAATTTTGCAGTTTCTATCGTTTGGGAAAGTACTTAGGCCCAATACACATTCATTTTACGGTCAAAAGTTCACCCGATGAAAGCGGTACGAGGCGTACAGCCGTCAGCACCTTTAACTTGAACTATGGTGGCTAGAAGGAAAGCTGTCAGCATAAGCTCGCCGGAGAGCGAGCGAGAATTCATCCGGATGCGGCGGCGCTGCGGTCGCTTTCGAGATGCCCCTCCTCGCGCCCGCGCGCGCGTAATAATCGTTTTTTGTTGCAAATATTTCACGCTACCCCGCAGATTATAACAAAGTCTACCTGTTGCAATTCTGGCGGCGTGCTGCAAAGTGCGTATCGGCACTGAAAACTCGTGTTTTCAATTCACTTCGTTGTATACCAGATACGAAGGTTAGAAGATATGGAATCAATTGACTTGCCGTGTGCTTGACACAAAAACAAAGTCCGTGCAGTTTTCAAATTTGATTCCGCAGTATTCTCCGTGAAGTCCCAATGCACGTAAAGGTATCGGCAACTGTTATTTTCATGACTTGTGCAATCAAGGTCTAAGTTTACAAGCAACACATTTATTTTCTAGAAAGCGAAAAACAACACGAAAAATAAACACAAGATATGCATTAAGGTTGAGGAAAACTGCAAGTTATATGAGACTTCACTAAAGCAAGTGAATAAGGCAAATAAAGAGAACAGTAAATGTACGATGATACAGTGCGCATACATACACACTTAACATTAAGAATTCATTTCGAAACAAGGATATAGTCACAAACCAGTTCACGAGAAAATAAATTTTTTGCGTATTCGAAACACAGTCAGACAGTGACACCACTGCTGTTAACGGGAGATTTATAACATTGTGAACAAGACAATAGTAAAATTACAAGAAACAACCAAGTGTTAGTAATGTACAAAAACATTAATAAAACCTAGTTCTCTGAGTTGACACTGTGACAGTCAAGTCATATGTCTCAACTTCAAGAACTCTATTTTTTTCTCTTTTTTATTGGACGCATTTTGTCCAGCAACGAGAAAATGCATTGTGGTCAGTGTAAAAAATCCAATTATGCGGTTTGTCACTTCCAGTTTGTGGTGTTCACAGCCGACCATATTTACCTCTTAACAGACAGGCAACAGATAAAGTCTGTTATGCGGTCACTTTTCGCGTATTGAAACTGAAGCAATAAGTGAATGCATCTTCCACAGCTTTGATCAGGTCTGTTAATGACTTGGACGGGTACAGAGCATGATTCTGCCTGAAGCAAGCTGATATTCCTATTGAAGCAGCAACCTGCTACATTTGTTGCACTTCGTATTTTCACCATCTTCCAGGCCTCACAGCCACTGTGATCCATAAGTCACTGTTGCGTCCAATGAGATCGGTGTGGTGAGGGAGTGCTTAACAAGCAACAATAACTTCATGAGTCTCATTGAGGCACCCCACATCAAGCAGCTCATCCAGCTTATTCTGCCATTTTAGTGAATTATTGTGGATGCCAGGACATAGAAGGCTGCTCAGTACTTCAGAAGGTACATGTTTTCACTGGAGGGTGACTGTGCCAAACTTTAAAAACTTAGGCAATTCACAGAGATAAAAAATTGTGTCTACGAAGGGTGATCATTCGAGCAAGACATTTGCTTCATAATTCCAAAAAAAGATTTTAAGTGCGTCTTGGCAGAGGCGTGACGTCATGAAGTATTTATAGCCCAAGGTTTTTGTGACGTAGTACCGGATAGAAATGGTGCTGGTTAGAGTGACGCAGAGTCCTTCGGCAGTTGATTCACATAGGAACCCACCCTTCTTAGGTACGGACTTTTCCTAAGTCGCCAAGAACCTGTTGATAACATGTTTGTAGCTACGGACGATGAATCTTTCGTCGAAATGAGCTTCGAACACAACGCAGTCTTTTTCCAGTGGTTTGTTAGTGCGAGGGATCGTATGCTCTCAGGCTTTGCGCTATTCATCGTCGGCGGGAGCAGAGAAAAAAGATGTTTTCTTTCCTTGTTTGCGGGCCGAAGCATATCCCGCATTGCATCCAGGTGCAAACCAGTGTCTTTGCTGTTTACTCATCACTGTTGCATGGCTACATTGGCACGTATTGATCACGAACAAGTTCAAATAGGCAAAGCTCAGATGTTGCGGCTTGCTAGCACACGAGCAAGCGACTAAAAGTGCCGCGCCAGCGGCTGGCAAGCGCCCTCAACCGATCGCGGTGTCAACTTGTGCGCCGCTCTATGGCGCAATAAATACCAGCACGCCTCCTTTCAAGGCGCGGCTGGGACGATGCTGACACCTCTCCTTCTAGCCACCATACCCGAACGCTTCGACGCGTGGCTTCCGCTCGCTTGGACTGAGGGGAGCGCCGCAAAGCGTTGGCGATGTTACTCTTGCTGCAGTGAATGACAGTTGGAGGACGCGTTGGTTTCACTAGTTGGTTTCTCTTTTGTGTAGTTAGTGCACTCGAAGCGACAGGCGGGTCGGATGCACTACTTCACAACCCGTTTTCGCCACGTTTTTCTCGTGGCTACGTTATCGCACGCACCCATGACGTGGACTTATGTCAAGAAGGAACAATTGTGTGCCAGAGCTTACGCACCTTTCCAGTTTGAATTCCCGGCTGATGCTTGAAAGAAATCACAAGTATAAAAACTGGGCATATAAACACTCGTTCATGAAGTTTGTGAATGTTCCATAATAAATAAATCTGAAATGCGGCGCCGTTGTATATATGTTCTGATGCTATAAATCTGAGACAGCGTGAATTCAACTGTTCGCGCAGTATAATGTGCCTTCCTTTTTGGTTAACGCTGCACACATGATGTGGTCATGGAGTGGACTGTTTGTGCGTGTTCCCAGCAAGGAAGACGCGTGGATACAATGCAAAGTCATTTTCATGAGTTATTAATTAAAAGCTTAAATTTTCATTCTTTAATCAAATCGAGAGTCTGGGACGTTAAACTCAGAAATTGTTACCAGAACAAATTTTTCGTTCCAAGACCACATATATCGAGCAGTGCGAACTAAACAAGAAAGCACAATCTGAATTGCGAGAACAGTTGAATTCACGCTGTCTGAAAACTATTGAATCAGAACATGAACGCCACTGCATTTTATATGTATTCTGCAACCTTTAAAAATCCATGAACGTGCGTTCGCTCTACTTTTTATACGTGTGCCCCACCGTGGTCGCCTAGTAGCTAAGGTTCTCGGTTGCTAACCCGCAGGTCGCGGGATCGAATTCCGGTTGTAATGGCAGCATTTCCGACGGAGGCGGAAACGTTGTAGTCCTGTGCGCTCAGATTTGGGCGCACGTTAAAGAACCTCAGGTAGTCGAAATTTCTGAAGCCCTCCACTACGGCGTCTGTCATAATTATGTGGTGGTTTTGGAAAGTTAAACACCACATATGAATGCTTTTTATACGTGTGATTTCTATTCAGCATCAGCTGCCATTTTAAATTCAAAAGTAGCGCAAGCTGTCGCACGCAATGATTCATTGTCCAGATACATATATGACAACGAACAACACGGGTGCGCGCGATAACGCAGCTACGTGTGAAGCCTTGCAAAACAGGATCGGAAGTGAATGCATTCGAGCCACTGGTCAGGCAGACTGGCAACAGAAATTTACAAGTGAAACTGACGCGCTTTTCATCTATACTTAAGAGTAGCAAGCATATCATTTTCCATGTTCGTTGCGCTGATCAGAGTCCAAGCGAACGGAGGCCACACGTAGAAGCGTTGAAGGCGCTGACGTCTGTACGTCCGTGCGTGCTATCCTTTACCACCCAATTTCACAGGTTGACCTTTCTTCTGCAGTCATCTTCGATTGTATAGCACGCCACCTATTGCCCGTGGGCATTGCAAATCGCGAGAACAGAGACTCACTCGCAACGGGTTTTTCTCGCTTTGACAGATCTATGGGACTGTGGCGGCGGTGACTCGAAAAGATGGGTGGAGAAAAGACCTTCATGTTTTTGTTTTGAGCTTGAAGACCTAGTGTACGTTGGGGACAGTTTCCTGCCTAGGAGTCGACATGAGAAGTGTACGTTGAGGGGCTAGTTATTAAGACATAACTGAAAAAATATTACTTCAATCATACTGATTCTGTTGGTTTCCTTTAGCGCAGCAATACATTTTCAGTGGAGTCGACATGACAGCTTTACCTTAATTGACGCTGTTCAACCTGTCGCATTCTTCTCATAAGCAGCCACGGCATGTTTCCTATTCCATGTTTGTTTTTATTTCATTGCATTGTGCAATAATGCAAGCTTTCAAGACCCAATACGTTTACTCAACAACCTCAGGTCGTATGAAATTTCTGTACCCTCGAAGTACAAATTTTTGCAAACGTTTTCACTTTTGGGTAAAATACGTTTTTTAGAAGTTCTTGTATATGCATAAATTGGTGTGTGTGGTTAGCATTGAATATGTGAGACAGCCAGCTATGATTGCATCTGTACTTTACATTGCCCTGCACCTATTTTGCAAAAAAAACGTTACGAATGTAATTAGGCAAAAGTGTGTACGCAGCAGCGGACAAAATCGTTACACAGAAAATAGTGTTGAGTACACATCATAAAACGACACGACACGTCCTTCTATGGCCAGAGCGAAAAACACAGACTTCTTTATATTGTGTGCCCCACAAGCAAACCTTGCTGCCACACCACACGAAATCACGCCTATTCTCTTCTTCCTTCGTGGTGATATCTCGATGTCGTCGGTGGCGCTACATATCTCCTGTCCCTAGTTAAAAGCATGGTCTGCGAACAAAATTAGTACTGCCAGAAAACTCGGCGAGTTGAAGTAGTACCTGTACCGACGAGAACGCATGCAAGTGGGATAGGATTGAGCAATGCAACTGTGGGAGTAGTCTCTCAGTAGGCTGGCTTATGTCGTTCCAGTGTAATGGTGTAAGGATTGCCGTGAACATCCACGAGATAGGGCGACTCGTGTTTCTCTAGTACGGGCAATAGGCTGAAGTAGTGTGTACGGGGAGCAGGTCGAATACATGCAAAGCGCAAAAACACCTGTGTTGCATTGGTGAGATTGAATGTTTTGTACGGTGCGCATTCTAGAAAAGGACGTTTCCAAAAAGGTTAAAGATTCCGGAAGAGGTCTCAAAGAGGATATACATAGTCGTGAGTAGACCGATCTGCCGACGGTGGTTCTGGGGCGAATAAGTCAAAGACGTAGCGGACTACCGTAGACGAGCTCCACACTCGAGCACCCGAAGACCGATTTCAGTGCGCACCGAGTATCCAGAAGTACCAGTGGCAGACGTTGAACCCATTGTGATGGCGGGCTGTGGTAGTCAGCGCCTCTTTGTGTTGTCGAATAGACAACACAAACAGCAAACAATAGCAACAATGTCGGGTAGGCGTTGTTGCTTGACGTCAACAATGAGGATATGGTTGGTGAGAAAATCACCACAGATAATGGCAGAAGCATCATCGGAGACTATCAACAACCAGCGAAATGACCGTTGTCCCAGAGTAAGTGTGAGCGAGCGTTGTGGAAATACTGGAATGCGTGTTCTATTCAAGGGCTTGCGAGACGCTAGTGCAAAAGTTTTTACACTTTAAATGGTGTACAACAGGTGTACGCAGGAAAGGCACCCATATAAACACTTTTTTCACAATCTCATTTTAAAACTTGATGTGTTCGTGAATAAAACCTCGTCAAAACACCCCGCATACACCCTTATATAAGGGGTGTTTTGACAAGGCTACAAATACACGACATTTCCGGGCAGTTTTCTTATACTGTTAGTGTACAATAACCAGCTGGATACCAGCAAGGCTTCTACTACAAGCTGCTTGCGAGTCTAGTAATGAATCGAAGCAAGAACTAATGTGGCGAAAACGCAGTTTTCATCGATAAAGCACGCAAACTACTATAAGACGGAAGACACAACAGGAGAACCGCTTGTCCAATAAAGTAAGCGCCAATCCTCTTGTATCTGTTCCTCTCATCTGTGTCATTTGCGTGGTTAGTCAACACACACAAAGAGCACTAACTTGCCTGAACAAAGTAATGTTTCGCACATTGGCATGGCCATGCATGGAACTCTCCTCCCCTCTATCCCATCCCCCGTAAGATCGAAGCTTTTAAAGCTGGAGGTAAAACGTCCGCCACCTGCAAAAGAGCCCATTTGCACAGTTGTTTAGCCATAACCACCACGTAAACGGGCCATCAGGTCCCTTAAAACGAACATTCACGTTATGTATCTTTAGCAGGCACGTTTTATTCAATTACTGTAGCGAATATTCCTCTTAGTGTGTCCTAAAAGAGCGTCATGAATTTTAGGAAGAGTACATCTTCCATAAAGTAAAATGCAGAAAAAGGACATTTCGATGACCTTGATCCAGCCTTTGTCACCATGACGGGAGCCTTGTTGACTAAATCGCGAACAAACCTCTCCCCAGGGGAGATGAAACGCATTCTCCAGTTTTATCTCTCTTTTTTGTGGATCACCGTCTTTTATTTTACGTTACTTCCCGAGCAGACGTGTTTCAGTCAAAGCCTCTACTTTCTAAGTAGTGGGAAATCAACAGTGAAGAAATATTATCAGCCGCGGTCTTGTTCCGAAGACTGCAAGCTAAGTACAAATATAATGTCGCGACATGAAGGTAGAAGTAGTATTTAACGGTTTGAGAAAGTAGCAGCAGGTCAGTCTTTTTATTCACCACGCGCCAGAGCGTTCCTCTTCTTTCTCGTTATTGCTTGCTGCATAAAAGCGTGCAGATGCATGTATGCGCTGTCGTCTTCGTCTTCCTAGCAACACGCAGGTGGCAATATGTTCTCATCAAATAGTGTGACGGCGGTCGATCCATGCAATGTTGCCAGGAGCAATATCTTTGCCAAAATGTAAGTGCTGATAAAATATAGCCTGCGTGACCACGAATGCGCAGTCCGTAAAGACCATTGGAACTACGCAAAAGCCACCAGCTTCGCTTTTTTACCAGTATTCACAACATTGGGTCGGTAATGGTGCGCTAAATATTGCTCCTGAATATTACAAATGCGCGCTCTGACTAGCAGCTCGTGCTGGCCGCATTGTACCTTCACAATGTTCACTGCGATTCAGATGCACTGTTAAATTTAGAGTATAGCGCAATAAATCACTGCCACAAAAAAACAGTGCCCGCGCAACCAGTAGAGGGCTGAAGCTTGCGTTAAAGCATCTAGCCGGTGTGAGAAGGCCACCGCCGCCATCAAGTTTCGTCGCCTAGGCAACCTCGGCTGCCCGAGACTACGGCACGCGCGCAGAGGGCGGAGAGCGCGGGAAGAGGAACGGCGTCGTGTTACATCTCATTGCTGCGCTTGCGAAATACCCTCTCAGGTGCGTGCGTGCGGTACGCGTAGCTTCTCGATCGGTAGATGTATTGTGGGTGTTTAGTTTGAAGTGTGTCTTCACTCTGTGCTCGACCTGTGTGTTCTGCCAGAGCTGCTTATTGCGAAGATGCATCATACTGAAGGCTGGTCCTGCGGACTCATAATGTGAGACACTCGAAGTGAAATAGTGAGTACCGCTCTCACGTTGTTCTGTTCAGCGCTTTGTTATCTGCGAGAGCACAAGAATAATGCCTTCAAACAATTCGGTTTTGAACTAGTGGATGACAAATCACCATTTGTTTAATTAGCGAGAATATTTGGCCGAACTGTTTCACCGGGATGACGGAGAAGTGTGATTGTGAGCAAGTTCTTTTTTTTTGTTAGTTTGGATTGTTTGGAGTGTAAAGGAGAGTGATCATGCGCGGATGTGGTTTAGCGAAGAGCTTGAACAGATTTTTGCGGTGTTTTTTATTGGCATCGGTGCTTAGCGGGACCCGCTCGTGATGAACATCAATATTGGTTTACTAATGACACATGCATGGGGACGGCGCCTGTTTGCTCTAACTTCTCTATTCGAAAACGCTGCTTGGCTAGAGATCTTGACTTGCCATCGACTTCAATACAGCACAAACGCGTTTCGGCCGCTTTGTCTTCAGGTGGTGCCAAGGCTGCACAAACGCACATACGCTATGTGAACGCGCTGCATTGAAGGCAATTTTAGGTCAAGTTTAGGTCAAGTACCTTTTTTTTATACGGAGGCAAGCATTAAGACACATATTCTTGTGCATGTTAGTAGTTATTTGCCCCCTCTCTTTTTTATTGCACAAAAAGACGGAGTACAAAAAACTATAGCACACTGTAAAAAATATTACACTCTAAG
This sequence comes from Rhipicephalus annulatus, assembly GCA_013436015.1. NCBI lineage: Eukaryota > Metazoa > Arthropoda > Arachnida > Ixodida > Ixodidae > Rhipicephalus > Rhipicephalus annulatus. Next base: position 1,418,275 of record WOVY01009243.1, read on the forward strand.
AGGTGCATGACGGGTGTCTGATTTAAAAGCACTCTCGTTAACACCCTTTTTTGACCCGCTTTTTTAAAGTTTTAGGTGTTCGTGAATAAAAAACTCTCAAAGCACACCATTTAAACCCTTATATTTGGAGTGTTACGAACAAGGCTACAAATGATTGACTAATACGTGGGGCTTAACGTCCCAAAACCACCGTATGATTATGAGAGACGCCCTAGTAGAGGGCTCCGGAAATTTCGACCCCTCAGGGTTGTTTAACGTGCACCCAGATCTGAGCACACGTGCTTACAAGGCTATAAATGCACGACATTTTCGGGCAGTTTTGCTTGTACTGTTAGTATACGTTAACTATCTTTATACTAGCAAGGCTGCTACTACTAGCTACTTGCGGGTCTAGTAATGAATCGAAGCAGCAAGTAATGTGACCGAAACGCAGTTTTCATAGATAAAGCACGCAACCTACTATAAGACGGAAGTTACAATAGGAGCGCCGCTTGTCCACTAGAGCAAGGGCCCATTCTCCTGCATCTGTTTCTTTTATCTGTGTCATTTGTGTGATTTGTCAACAGTTAAAAAGTGCAATGATTTGACTCAACAAGGTAGTATGCGCGCATTGGTGTAGCCATGCCTGGAACACTCCTCTCTCCCCCGTTCCCATAACTTCGAAGCTTTTAAAGCTGGAGATAAAACGTCCACCACCTGCAAAAAACAACAACAGCACAGTTGTTTAGCCATCACCACGTCAACAGACCGTGAGGTCCCTTAAAAACGAACATTGACCTCATGTATTTTCAGCAGGCTCGTTTTATTTATTCACTGTAGCGAATGTTTCTCTTCATGTGTCCTTAAAAGTGCGTCATGGAAATTAGGAAGTGGACACTGACCTTAAAGAAAAATGCAGAATAAGGACATTGTGGTGAACTTGACGCAACCTTGCTCACAATGACGGCAGCCTTGTTGACTAAATTGCGAACAAAGCTCTCCTAAGGGGAGCCGAAACGCATTCTCTAGTTTTCTCTGTCTTTTTTTGTGGATCCTCTTCTTTTAATTTATGTAACTTCCCTAGCAGACAGGCTTCAGTCAAAGCCTTGACTTTGTAGGTAGTGAGAGAACAACATTGATGAAATATTTTCAGCCGATGCATGCAATGTTACAATGTGTTTACCGAAATGGCAGTGCTGATAAAATATAGCCTGCGTGACCTTGAATTTGCAGTCCCTAAAGATCCACGGAGCTGAGCAAAAAGCATCAGCTTAGCTTTTTTACCAGTATTCACTACATTAGGTGAATACTGGTAAAATGCACATTCTGACTAGTAGCTCGTTCTGGCCGCACTGCACCGTCACAATGTTCACTGCAATTCATATTCACTGCTAAAGAACGAGTATAGCGCAACAGATAACTGCCAAAAAAAGAAAAACAGCAGCGCCTGCGCTACCAGTAGAGGGCCGGAGCTAGCGTTAAACCGCATCTAGCCGGTCTGAGAGCGCACTGACGCCATGAAGTGTCATCGTCTAGACAACCTTGGCTGCCCGAGGTCTTGCGCGCACGGGCGCAGAGTGCGGGAAAGGGACCGGCATCGTGACAGAACACCTACCAGTTTAGATAACGAAAACTGTACCTTTGAGCTGTTGTATCAAAATAACATGCAAATACGTAGCGGTGGCGTACTGAATTGCAATACCGTGAGGCCAGATGGCGCTGGTAGTACTACCATCATCAATAAACAGTCGCATGTTTTTTTTTTTTTGCTGCAGGTAAGGGGGAAGGGTTCGCGATTGGCTCACGCTGCTCGCTTCCTCTGCTTTATTTCGTAGATAAATCGCGTTTCGAGTCTGTAATTATCGCCAGGTGAACTAGCTGGCCTCGACTGGCAATAACAACGTCATTCAAGTAAGGTTTGCATCGTTTATTGCGAGTGTCTAAGCCGGTACAATCAATGCATACTGTCGGGTCCAGACATAACATGTCACTCATACATATCGAAAGCTTTCAACCCATGTGTGAAGACTCTTGAAAGGTAACAAGCATATGCATATAGCTGAACATCAAGATCGCTGTATGAACGTCGCTCTCATTGTGTTGCGGCGCTCGAATTTAGTGTGGCATTAGGACAAGCGTCCGATTTTGCCATCAGATGCGGCGCTTGCCCTGTAGTGTTGATCTTGAAGTGAAGTGAATGTATGATGTCGAATCGGGGAGGAAACTTGCACATTGCCGGTAGATAGCTCGTGCAGTGAGAGCATTGTAATTTTGCAAAATTCGTTAAATGGGCAATGGCGGATGCGTGCACTTCTGAATTTTTTTCGCTCTGCAATGATACATTGAGTACTCCTCAATTGTGCAATGTCGTGTCGACAGGGTAGGCACTAGTTTTAATTCTAAGCCGTGAGCCCATATCAGGGGTGATATGTATTTAGGTGATGGGCTTAAAATATTTCAGGCTTACTACATTTATTGTTAGAGTTAAGTTACACAGTTACAGCTAGAATTCCCTGTCGCAAGTAATGACCGGGCTGCTGAGTATGCAGTGAACGTGTATGCTAAAGGAACACTTATGAGGTGTGTGCCTACAGATTGAAAATACCCGATTCTAAGAAAATGAGCTCTAGGCATGCATTGTACAATTTTGTTGGTTCTCTTACAGTACACTGTATGCTCAGTTCTGAGCCCAATCTCTTCTTTGGATAGACATATCGACAGAACTTGAGTACTCTCTTGCAAGCAAGCACTCCTGAAATCAGTTGGTGGTACATGATGTAAATCTGTCCGAACACTGGATCAAAAAAGGTCACATTTATTACACACTTGTTATCGTTTTCTTTTTCAGTATACTTCTGCTTGAAAGCTGAAGTTGTTTTCTCCCTGCTACTTTTAGAGGTTAGGACTTGAAGTACGTACTATCTTGCAGTGAGGCTTTAAAAAAGTCGAGATCATATATGTTTCAACTACTAGTGCAATGTCCTAGATTTTTTTTAAGATCGTAGTGCACATACTTTCACTTCGTAGTGGTAGACACCATAGTTATGACAACTTAATTTATACAGAAGCACATGCCCTCAAAGAAATCTCGGACGTTTCTCTGCTATATGAAAAAAAAACAGTACCACATGCAATGAACCCAAGCATGCTCTTCCCAACAGCAATTACGTCTTTGAGGAAGCTGTGCTGCAAGTGCTCACCACCTTTATGATTTATTAATTTAAGAGCCCATTGAACACATGTGCAAAGATAAAGCAATCGAGTGCAGCTCTATGAGCTTTGGGGCATCTTTTTGTAAACTTGTATGAGCTAAACAGAGTTAATTAGGACTAAACAGTTCTGGGTGTTGTTCGTAAAGTGTCACAAGGCACAAGTATATGTCGAAAAGCCTGTTAATGCTCCTCACTGCTGGGGTGTTCATTTTGCAAATAATAATTTCTGTCAATTCACATGCCAACTATGAAGTGATCATGAGTCATGCAGTAGTGGGCAAATTTAGATTAATTCTGGCTTCCAGGGTTTCAGAAAACTGACACTATAGCGTCACAGGAGACAAGACTGCTTGTTGAAATATTTGCTCTGGCACCTTATGTTAGCAGATTTTTCATATTTTGAAGCTTCCATCTTTTAACGGTCAGTTTACTTCACCTGCACCAATTGAAACTGGTTCACAGCTGTGCACGAGAAGTTTAGAACTTGTGCAGCACGAGTTGCGCAGTGTGGCATCACAGGTGAGTAACAAGGTCCCGACAAGGTGGAAACCTTATTGTTTTTCGCTTAATATAATGAGGTGCAAACATCGTGGCAAAACATGCCGCATTTGCAGAGGCGGGTACAGTACCTACGCCTAATGCTAAAATGTTTATTAAGCTGTGCGTGCGGCTGCACCGAACCAGCGCCGTCAGAGCAGAAGGTAAAGAAAAGTCATGAACTAGTTTTGGTGCTGTACCTCTCTTGTGCTTTTTTAAATTAATAGTACGATTTAGAAGATGCCGTTGCTGCGCCTCTGAATTGAATGGCGAGGTGCAGCACTTTGTATAATGGATCATGTGGTGCAGGCGAATCGAACAATCCCTTAAGCGCACAAGCGTCTTAGCGTTTCACCCCCATCAAAATATGGCCACGGTGGCTGGGATTAAACAGTGTGTTATTGAGCTCAGAAGTGCCACACAATCTAACTAATAGTGTCACAGTTTCCAAATTATTGAACTATAAACTCCATGCCACGGTAGACAGTCAATGCTTGTGGCCAATCTGAAGCACCCCTCCACGATATGCGCGTAAAGCATTCACAAATACACCATTACATGTGTGAGGTTCGAGATGACCTGTTGTAGTGGACATTCGGGGGTAGTCATCCTGTCGTTACATGGCAGTCTGGAGAAACAAGTAACGTCACCAGAGATAAATGTATGTATACAATGCATAATCAATGCATGAAAATTTCTAAAGTAACCAAATAAACTCAGTTAACCAGTAAACAGCAGTATTTTATACATATATGTAATGGTACCTCATAACACGTGTATCACTCAGGGCTGCTTCTGCTCAAGGCATTTCATATAGCAGGTTCCTTGCCCATTGTACACAGCTGCTTTCATGTCAGGTAGGCCAGGAGGCTGTGGCAGAAAAAGAAGTATTTCTCATTTATGTGTTGCTTTCTTTGTCACACTATAGCAAAACCAGACCCACAATTATGTGATGTTTCTCAAACGTGATGTGTTAAAGTATTAACCAGTAGGTTTTTCCACTAATATACGGGCTAGATATGAAGACATATGCCAGGCGACAGGGATTTATTTGCCTTCTTTCATCGCAACGGCCTGGTTGGTGTTACCTGGTGATAGAATTTCAGAATTAACTATTGAGTCAGTGACTCGCTCCCATGTGAAGCCACGCCGCAAGTAACGCACCCATTTCCGGTTACAGATTGAGACGTTGAACAATTTTAAAATATAACATTGCAATACGCTGTCACAGGGTGACGCCTACGCAGTCATTGGCAAAAAAACTACAGATGTTGAAATGAACTAACTCGCCCCGCAAACAACCGTCCTTAAAAAACTGAAGTGGCTTTTACTCACCGGCGCGGGCTTGCAACGGGTGTTCATCCGATGAAAGCTTCGACGGTTCTTTCGTTCCCCGGATGTCACTTGATTTCTCTTCGCGAAAGCATTTGAACGAGTCATAATAAACAGAACAAGAAACAGTGTGTCGGTCGGCAGAGGCTCGAAATATTTACAGCGAAGCGAAACAGTCTGAGACACATCCGAACGTACCACGAGCCGTTAGCTGCCATTGCAACCGTTGGCCGCCGCAAACTTTGAAATGAGGATAATGATGACAATAGGCTGCTGATGACCTCGAGTGAGCTTGAGCAAAAACTATTACAAAAAATTGATGACAAAGAAAAGATTTAGGAGAACTACTTGCTAGAAGAACAAGTTGTTTTTTATGTGTAGCGGCAAGCAAAAATGTAGAAGTTGATCATTGTAAAATTAAAACTCGAACCCGACGAGGGCGTGCCTACAAGAAACTGCAGTAGCGCGAGTGATGAGAGAGGTTAGTAAATCCATTCTGGGTGTTTGAAGCAAAAACGCGCCGCTGTTGATTTTTTCGCCCATACAGGTGATCACTTGAACTTCAGAGTTTCCGGGGCCTAGCATCGTCTTATATGTCAATGCGTGTGCTGGCGAAAATCCCTCCTGTGTGTGTGCGTGTGGTGCGCGTGGGTTCTCGATCGGTAGTGTTTATTAGTTGGTGTTTAGTTTGAAATGTGCGTGCGCTCTGTGTTCGACCTGTGTGTTCTGTCAGTGCTGATAATTGCGAAAGTGCACCATTCTGAAGACAGGACCTGCGGATTCATAATGTGGAGCACTCGAAGTGATATAGTGAGTACCGCTCTCACCTTTTCCGTTTAGCGCTTTGTTAACTGCTTGAGCACGAGAATGACGCCTTCAAACGATTTTGTTTTCAACTAGTTGATGACAAATCAGCATTTGTTTATTTAGCGACAATATTTGTCCTGACTGCTTAACGGGGATGATGGCGAAGTGTGATTGTGCGCAAGTTCTTTTGTCTGCTTGTTTAGATTGTTTGGAGTACAAAGCAGAGTGAGCACGTGCCGCTGAGGCTCAACGAAGAAATTGAACAGATTTTTGCGGTGCTCTTTGTTGGCGGTGCTTTGTTGGTGCTCTTTGTTTGTTAACGGGGCCCGCTCGTGATGCACATAAATTTTAGTTTACTAATTATTACATCTGTGGGGACGGCGCCTGTTAGCTCTAAGCATCAACCATATCTAAGACGCTTGGGCTTGTTGGTAGTTCATTTACTCTCATTTTTTCTTATTGCACAAAAAGACCGAGAACGGTAAACATGGGAGTGGTGTCCATGTCGTTTTTTTCGGCCCTTTCTCGTTTTGTGCGGTAAAACTACCGCGATAACTCGGGTCGATGCATCGGGTGACAACACAGCATATTGCTTCGCGTTAGGTGCACCTGTCGAAGTTTCCCTACTTGCTAATACATTAAGCGTCGTTAAATTCGTCTTCACCGGTATTTTAGTTCACGCACAACGTAGCGTGACACTGCCGAAAGCCGTGCCTGTTTAGCGGATTGAGCACTGAAGCTGGACTTTTGTTGAAGCTGGACTTGTTTGAACATAACTGCTAACGTTAGAACACATTTTATTCAGATTGTTTCCATCATGTGTAACTTTCAAAATATTCTTGTTATTCAGAGTTCACAAGGGAGTTATGCTTTCTCACCCTGCCAGCATGATTGAAACAAATGGCCCTAATTTAGAATTATGCAATGGTCATTGAGTAAAAGCAACAGGGTCAATTTATTCCAAAAATCCCAGCCTTATTGGCGGCTATATAGCAAATGGGTTTGAAAAAATTGTGCTGATGTAATGCACTGAAAACAGTGAACTGCTTGAATATTTCGGAGAGAAAAAATGTTTCGTCACATGGTTGCCTTTTAAAGTTCCCAGAATGTAGTTTGAGTGTTTGTGAAAAAAAACTATTTTAAATGTACCACTCCTTTTTTTATACCAAGTTTGGTACATGTTAAGTAAAGGGGCTTATGTAAGGTGTTTTAAATTCAGTAATCATATTACAATTTTCGGCCACATACGTTTGCAGAAATTTTGCGGAATTGTGTTATGTTTGCATTATCTCATTGCGATACTGCACTTTGCATGAATATCTGAGTTGTGACTACTTATTTCACATAAAAGATATTGTGATGAAAAATTATTTTAGACATCTTAAGCAGTTAAACTCCACGAGAAAAGATCACTCATTTCACAAATTGTCATGTTTGTACATACTGGGACTCAATTTGCATCATGTGGTGATCCAAATAAAAATCACCTTTTACCTAAATTGAAAGAAAATAATCAGTTCTTTGTATGTAACAAATTTCATCATTACAATTTCTATTTCAAAGAATAAAACAATTTTTGAATTTTCGCATTAATGGCAATGAGTAACTTGGAGGCGTTGGCTGCCGTATGACGAAATGGCAAATGAAGATCTTCGAACTTCAAAAATTATTTAGCGAGCAAAGCTCTTGAGGTCGTGGGTCGTTGCCTCCTTTGCAGTCGTACTAGTATTAGGTAGCCACTTTATGTGTTGCACAATAGATAGCGTTTGTGGTTTTCAGAGCATATACACAAACAAAATGATGATTCGTGGGGCGAATCGATCGTTCGTCCTGTCACGCAGTTTATTTACGCACAGACATACTGGAAGGCCGAGGAACGCCAGAAGAGCGAGGAACGCCAACAGGCCGAAAATACAAAACAAAGGCAAGCTCAGGTCGCGCATGTGCACCAACGCTGTGGCATGCCGTTGCTTCCTGCTTCGTCGTCGTTCGCATAGTTCCCTAAAATGGCCTTCGGTGAATAGCGTAGCCAACCTGGCGACTTAAGGCGTAGACACTATAGCAGGGTCATAATATGGCTTCAGGCGACTCACATGCACGATATCTCGGCCACGACGGCGTAAGTCACGAGACTGTGTCAAAGGCTTAATCTCAAAATTGACTGGTGACGTACGAGCGAGAATGCGGTAGGGCCCATGGTATCGTGCCAGTAATTTCGACGAAAGGCCAGGGGTGCTCGGTGGAATCCAGAGTCAAACGAGAGTACCAGTCGTCAAAGTAGAGAGATGTCGGTCAGTGTAATGCCGTAGCTTCTGGTGGCCTTGGTACTCGGTTGTCAGTGAACGGGCCAATCGTCTGCAATCTTCTGCGTACCTGGCAACATCAGAAATTGCAGTGTACTCAGAGGAGTCGGGCGTGTACGGGAGGATAGTGCCCAGCGTGCGCGATGGTTTGCGTCCGTACAACAGAAAGAAAGGGGAGAACCCTGTTGTCGCGTGCGTAGCGGTGTTATACGCATACGTGACGAATGGAAGGATAGTGTCTGAATTGGTCTGGTCTGAAGCTGTGTACATTTATTTATTTTATTTATTTATTTATTTACAGTACCTTACAGAGCCCTCGAGGGGCATTGTGTAAGGGGGGCGGTACAGATAATATGTTAGAAAAATACATATACGTAATATATACACATACATAGGCAAATAATGAATACAATAGAAAATGCAGTTCTACTTATGAACATGTAAGCAAAATACATACTAGAAAAGTGAGTACAGTATGTGAAGGTGAAATACAAAAATAACTATTTTGACAGTAACTACAACCTAGCAATAGTGAAAAAAACATCGGCAACATTCCTAGAAACACTGATGATTACGAAGATGCGATAGAGCAGTTTTTGGTGCTTAAGTATTTTTAAGAGTTTGATAGAACTTTTTGTGGTCTTGTTCTGACGCAAGATCATCTGGCAAATCATTCCACAAACGAATAGCTCGTGGAAGAGCCGACTGGTTGAAAGCGTTAGTATTGCCGTATATGCGTGATAAGCTAAAGGTGTTATGTAGTCTGCTCGAAGTTCGATGTGCTAGATTAAGGTGAACAGATGGCATCATGCTGGTGTGGATGCGTTTGTGAAATAGTGATAAAAGTGAGATGTCGCGGCGAATTTTCAGTGGCTCGAGTTCAAGGCTATGTTTAATCTGTGTTACGCTGGATGGGTAGCTGTGATTACGCGCTATGAATCGACTAGCTCTGTTCTGTATACATTCTAACTTATCTATGAGGTATTTTTGATATGGTGACCAAATGGAGGATGCGAACTCCAGTTGAGGACGGATTAGAGCAAGATAAGCCAGTTTGCGCACATCAGAGGGAGCACTGTATAGATTTCGGCACAGAAAACCTAATGATCTTGATGTGTTGGCACAGATAGCAGTGATATGTGTGGACCACGAAAGTGTAGAAGTTAAGTTTATGCCTAGGTATTTGTAATGATCAGTGCGTTCTACTATGCTATTATCAATTTTGTATTGGCTATCAAAGTTATCACGTTTGCGACTAAAGGTGATTAGTTTGCATTTGGAAACATTAAGTGTCATCTGCCATGTTTTGCACCACTCAATTATATGCTCGAGGTCTTTTTGAAGAGTTATATGATCGCTATTGTTTCGTATGGGACGATAGATAATGCTGTCATCAGCAAATATACGCATACATGAGGATAAGTTGTCAGGCAGGTCGTTAATGTAGATGAGGAAAAGTAAGGGACCAAGAACACTGCCCTGTGGTACACCAGAGGAAACGTAACAGAGTGATGAAGAGTGATTGTTGGCGATAGTGAACTGTTGGCGGTTAGTTAGAAAGTTTCTGAGCCATGTTAGCGTGAGTGAATCAAGTTTTAGTGATGACAGTTTTAATATCAAGCGACAATGAGCAACACGATCGAATGCCTTTGCAAAATCAAGAAATAAACAGTCTGTTTGTAGATTACTGTTCATGTTAGAATGTAGGTCGGTGGTGAACTCAAAGAGTTGAGTTTCGCAAGAATGACCCTTTCGGAACCCGTGCTGGTTTGAGAAAAAGAAATTGTTAAATTCTAGACGCGCATAAATGTTAGAAGCTATGATATGCTCAAGAATCTTGCAACATATGCACGTCAACGAAATGGGGCGATAATTTCCAGGTGAACTTTTACTACCACTCTTATGAACTGGCACTACCTTCGCTATCTTCCAGTCAGAAGGCAACATTCCTGTAGTGAGCGACTGCCGAAAAATGTGAAACAGGATATTGCCAGACACATAAACAGTGTTCTTTAATATTTTTGAATTGATATTGTCAATACCAGAAGATGATGACATCTTCAGATTTTCAATAATATTAACTATGCCTTCAATTGTGATATCTATAGGTGACATGAATGAGTAATCGCGTTCAACAATTTCTGGAAGATGAGCATGCTCGCTAGTAAACACGGATGAAAAGAATGAATTAAAGACATGAGGACAATCAGTGTCGGCAAAAGGAGTGTTATTTGCATCGTGTAATGAAATGAAGTTATCGTCCCGATCAGGACTTATTACTTTCCAGAATTTTTTTGGATTAGATTTTAGGAGTGAAGGCAAATCCTGGGAATAGTATTTATTTTTCGCAGTTGTAATTTCGTGGCAATATTTCTTTAGGCATTCCTCGTATCTATCCCAAGACGTGTGTGAACGCGAATTTTTTGCAGACCGATAAAGCCGCTTCTTTTTGTTTCTAAGTCTGCGCAAAGACTTGGTGAACCATGGATTAGTTTTATCATTCGTAATCGTTATTAACGGCACGTGTTTTTCTATTAGGGCTGAAATCGCATTCTTGAAAAGAACCCAGTTTTCCTCAACTGAGCGACTGTAAAAGGAAGGCAGCAGCACATTGTCGAGGAAAGACTCAAGTTTCCTGTTAATGGTATCGTAATCGGCTTTATTCGAACACGTCTGAAGGTCGGAGGTGGCTGTTAGTGGTAGCCAACCACATGCGCTCGGAAATCTGTGCCGCTTTCTACAACGACCCGCAAAGCGCTCTCGCTGGCGCTCTCAAAACGCCAACAGTTCACTATCGCCAACAATCACTCTTCATCACTCTGTTACGTTTCCTCTGGTGTACCGACATCGTCAACATATCACCGAGAATGCGATTAAATTGTTCTGTGAGGCCATTCGTCTGCGGGTGATATGCTGTCGTCATGCGATGAACTATGTTGCACTGAGCGAGCAACGCTTGAATGGCTTCAGACAAGAAAACATGCCCCCGGTCACTCAAAAGTTCGCGGGGAGCACCATGAAGAAGAACAAAGTTGCGCAAGATGAAAAAGGCAACTTCCGTCACGGTTGCTGCGGGTAGTGCTGCCGTCTCCGCGTAACGCGTGAGGTGGTCCACGCTAACGATTATCCACCTATTTCCAGAAGACAAAGTGGGAAGTGGTCCGTATAAGTGATACCGACGCAGTCAAACGGACGCGCTGGACAAGGAAGAGGCTCAAGTGTACCGGCAGGGCGTTGAGGTGGGACTTCACGTCACTGGCATGCAGTACAAGCACGTACGTACTTGCACACAAATGTGTACATGCCGCGCCCGTAGTACCGCTGACGTAGATGGTTGTACGTTTTGAGAGCGCCAGCGAGAGCGCTTTGCGGGTCGTTGTAGAAAGCGGCACAGATTTCCGAGCGCATGTGGTTGGCTACCACTAACAGCCACCTCCGACCTTCAGACGTGTTATTCCGCCGATAGAGGAGGTCGTCTCGAATATCGAAATGTGTGGCTTGACGGCGGATGATTCCTAAGACCAAATTAGCTAACGGATCAGTCAGAAAGGCGAGGAGTTGGGAAATCCAAGCATCTTTGCGTTGTTCTGATGCCATGTCTGTGAAGTCAATTGGTGTTGTTACAGCTGAAGAAGGTGACGAGGACGTTGAGTCAGCCGGTAGCGGTGAGCAGGATAGCGCATCAGCGTCGGAGTTCTTGCGGCCGGATTGGTATACAACAAAAATGTCGTATTCCTGTAGGCGAAGCGCCCAACGACCAAGGCGCCCCGACGGGTCTTTGAGCCATGATAGCCAGCATAGAGTGTGGTGGTCCGTGACAACTTTGAAAGGGCGGCCATAAAGGTATGGGTGGAACTTCGTCAAAGCCCAGACATTCGCCAGGCACTCTTTCTCCGTGACGGAATAATTACACTCAGCTTTCATGAGGGTTCGACTCGCGTAAGCGACCACGCATTCTTGGTATCCTGGTTTTCGTTTAGCCAATACAGCAGCAAGACCGACGCCACTGCCGTCGGTGTGGACCTCCGTAGGCGCATCGGGGTCAAAATGACGCAGTATTGGAGGTGATAATATTACCCGCCGAAGCGCGGTGAAGGATTGGTCGCACTCTTTTGACCAAGCAGAAATGCCTTTGGAAGTTGTCAAGAGGTTGGTAAGAGGCGCGATGATGGAAGAGAAGTTGCGCACAAATCGACGAAAGTATGAGCACAGGCCGATAAAACTTCGAAGCGTCTTGATGGAATTGGACTTCGGTTAGTCGGCCACGGCGCGGAGTTTCGCCGGATCCGGGAGAACACCCTCCTTGCAGACGACGTGACCCAGTATAGTGAGCTGACGTGCGGCAAAATGGCACTCCTTGATGTTAAGTTGAAGGCCAGCAGATGTGAGACACGAGAGAATAGCCCGAAAATGAACAAGGTGAGTCGAAAAGTAGCGAGTGAAAACGACGATGTCGTCTAGGATGCAGAGGCACGTGTTCCACTTGTAGCCATGAAGGATGGTGTCCATCATCAATTCGAAGGTAGCTGGGGCGTCGCAGAGTCGAAACGGCATGACATTAAACTCATACAGCCCATCAGGTGTTACAAATGCAGTCTTCGATCGGTCAGGGTCAGCCATTAGAACTTGCCAATATCCTGAGCATAAATCTAAAGAGGAGAAATATTCTGCTCCTTTCAAGCATTCGAGAGCATCGTCGATGCGTGGAAACGGGTACACATCCTTCCGAGTTATCTTATTGAGCCGGCGGTAGTCGACACAGAATCGGATAGACCCATCTTTTTTTGCGCACAAGTACAACAGGGGACGACCAAGGGCTCTGCGATGGCTATATGACACCACGCTTGAGCATATCGTCGACTTGTTCGTTGATAATACGGCGCTCCTCCGCTGAAACTCAATATGGTCGTTGGCTTAAGGGAGCATGAGTACCGGTGTCAATGTGGTGCGTGATGTTCGCTGTGCGACCCAAAGATGGTTGAGCGCAATCGAAGGTAGAACGGAACTCTCGAAGAAGGTACAAGAGTTCCCTTCTTTGTGTCGGCGATAGCTCAGCGGCAACAGAGGGCTGGAATGAGTCTGGCGTGGGCAGTGTGGCCACAGGTGGCATCATAGCATTGAGCTGGAGGTGAGCTGGGCGCTCGGCGAACTCCAGAGGGTGCAAGAGGTCAATGTCTCGTACGTTACCCAAACATTCTCCGCGAAGTAAGGTAACTGGCGACGATAGCGAGTTCGAGACGAGCATGGCGGTAGCACCGGATTCCACGGCGAGTACGGCAAAGGGCAGGTGTAGGTTACGGAGGCGGCGTCTGGCGGAGTGTACAAAACAGTTCCGGCAGGAGCGGCCGTACAGGTCAGGGCTACAAGGGTGGATGTTCTCGTTGCTGTTTTCGTGTCTGCAACAATGACAAGTTTGTAAGCTTCAGAAAGAGAATCCACCAAACAAGAGGTTGGCAGCGGCGTAAGGGCAACTTCTGCACGTGAGCAATCTATGATGGCCTGAAGACGCGAAAGAAAGTCCCATCCAACAATGACTTCTTGGGAGCATGATGCCAGCACAAAAAATTCAATGGCATAAAGTTCACCTTGGATAATGACACCTGCAGTGCACACAGCTGTAGGTTCTGTGCACTGCGACTTGGCCGTGCGGAGCATCAGGCCCGAAAGAGGCGTCGTCACCTTTTTCAACTTGCGGCATAATGTCTCACAGATTATGGAAACGGCGGCCCTTGTGTCGATAAGCGCTTGTGTGGCGGTCCTCTCAACATTAACGTTATTAACGTTTTGCGGTGAGAAAGATGGAGGCCTTAAGCATTTCGAATTGTATGCAGGTGTTGCTTCCGGAGCTGCAGCGATAAGTTTCCCTTTTCCGTTGATGATCGGCGACGCTTAAGTGACAGGGAGCGTCGTCAGGGCGATGGAGACCGATTGTTGGCGTAGGGTCGTGGACCGTCAGTGGTTTACCTTGATGGCGTCCTAGACGACGACGCCATTGGCCTGCCCACGGTGTCGACTGGAGGGGGATCTCGGCGACAGTGGTGGGTGACGTGTCCAGCGATACCACAGGCGAAACAGATGGGCCTATTATCCGGCGTCCTCCAAGCGTCTGAGCGACGGTAAAATGGAGCTGAAGATTTCACGTATGGATACGGCGCAGCAATCGGGGTTGTAGGCACGACATAGGGTGGCGTGGCAGGTTGAGCATATGGCATACGCTGTTGCGTAGGCCGAGCAGCGACGGCGGCGTACGTGAGAGGCGTAGTGACTGGTGGTTGCTGATGCATCGGCGGAAGGGCCTCAGCGACTTGGGTCCGAATGACGTGTTGGAGGTCCGGTGCCAAAGCTTGCGCGGGCTCATGTGTCAGTGGCAGCAGTGACAGCTGGCGCACTACCTCTTCGCGGACGAAGTCCTTGATTGTCGAAAACAGCGGCTGCTGATCGGTAGGGTGGGCAGCTAGGTGCAAGCTTGCGAGCGTGTCTAGCATCGTAAGGGCTTGACGAGCCATTGCGCGCTGTCACTCAATTCATCGAAGCTTTGACAGAGGGAAACGAGGACAGCAATTGTGAGGGGATTTCTCGCGAGCAACATCTGAAAGGCGCCATCGTCAATGCCTTTCAAAATGTGCCTGATTGTTTCTTCCTCAGGCATGGTAGAGTCGATGTGGTTTCATAGATGACACACATCTTCAATGTAGCCCGGGTAGGTCTCGCCTGGTTGCTGCGCACGGTGACGTAAACGGTGCTCGGCTTGAAGCTTGCGTGCCGCAGGTCGTCCAAAGACATCCGTAATAGCAGTCTTGAATGCAGACCACGTAGTAATGTCAGCTGCGTGGTTATTGAACCACAGTTGCGCGGTGTCCGCAAGGTAGAACGTGAAGTAGCTAAGATAACTTGGGTCATCCCATTTGTTACTTGCGCCGACTTTGTCGTACCTCGCCAACCAATCTTCAACGTCCGACTCAGTGGAGCCCGGGAAAATAGAAGGGTCTCGTTGAGGATACACGGCACTCAAGTGACATGGACGGTCGAAGGTCCCACTTGGAGAGGCGTCTCGGTGGCCATGTTCGTGTCACGTAGAGGGGGAAGCTTACGGGAGCGAAGTTCCAGGTTTGTACGGGAGTCCACACACCTCCACCAGATATCACGTAGTTTCTTTACGTACAGACCTACTGGAAGCCCGAGGAACGCCAGAAGAGCGAGGAACGTCAACAGGCCGAAAATACAAAACAAACACAAGCTTGGGTCGCGCGTGTGCACCAACGCTGTGGCTTGCCGTTTCTTGCTGCTTCGTCGTCGTTCGCATAGTTGCCTACAGTCCGTACATTTGTGCTTTCGTCCGTTGGTCAGTGCATCCGTCCGTCCGGGCTTCCATGTGTCGGTCTGTCCATGAGTCCGTCTGTCTTTCTCTCCGTTCATACTTGCGTCAGACTGTCGGTTCATCCGTTTGTGCGTCCGGATGGACAAACGCTACGCCCTACCCATCATCATTCACTCCCTCGATATGCTGTGACTTTTTTTTCAGAACACAAATTGCTATGACAAAACTAGGCGCATGAAAAGAACTGTTTATGTGCCTTAAGGCTAGGTAAAAAGTATATTTTATTTCAACCACCACATGGTGCAAGTTGCGTCTCATTATAGACAAACAACTATATTGTGAAATTCGCGATTTCTTTCTCGCAAACTTTGACAGCTTGAGAGGTCTAAAATATTTTTTCCTCCAAATATACTTAATGTTGAATAAGTATTCACTCCTCAGATATTCATTTAAAGTGCAGTATTGATATAGAAAAATGCAGATATAGAAAAATGCAGATGTAACACATTTCGGCTGAAATTTTCGAGGAGTATGTGGTCGAAAAATGATAATAGTATTACTGAGCTACAAACACTTCATGAAAGCCCTCCACTTAACTTGTACACCGAATTTGGTACGAAAGAAGAGGTACTTATGAAATACCCTTTTTAACAAACACCCAGACGAGATTCCGGGAAGTTCAGGAGGCAGCCACTTGACTAAAAAATTATGTGTCTGCGAATTATTCTCGCAGTTACCTTTTTAATGCAGTAAAATCAGCGCAATTTTTTTCGAATACATTTGAGACGGTTGCCAAAAGGGCTGGGATGTCTGACGTGGAATAACCCAATATCCAATTCTTCGATTATATAATTCTGTCAATGTGAGCCATTTCAAGAACACTAGTATCATTGGCATTTTATCACGTAACTATAGCGTACTTTATTTTACAAGTTACCTGCACTGAATACCTTCTCAATGCACATACCGTCATGTATGCTCAGTGGTATTGCGCTTTTGTGCAATACAGTTAACATATGTATATGTTGTTGCGCGTCGTACTGCATTCCTTTTAATAAACTAATTTAATGAGTACCATGGTAGATCTGCAGAAATACACATGCAGCTGTATTGATGCACACTTAAGCATGGAACTTACTTGACATTCACTTAGATTGGTCGATGCATGCAGCTAATGGAACATTATCAACTTGGAGCAGCACCTTTTTATTTGCCTGCGCGAGCAAGCTGAAAGGGTAAAGTAGGGTTCATATCTACGGCACGAAAGGTATGAGTCTGCCACAGCGCGCTTTTTATAGCATCTATTGCTCAGCGTACCTTTTTTTAGCATTTCTCACTGCAGTGAAGCCCGATGCCACTGAATATGCTTGCTATGCACTCATTTTACACTTACAGATAAGAAATCAGTTAGTTATGCTGAGTACATACTGTATGTTGTACTGTTTGTGAAATTTCGGTTATTGTTCAGGGTGTTGGGTTTTCGAGACTGAATTTTCTGTACAGAAAGAACAGCTCCACCCCACATTCCTCGAAGGCACCAGTCATCTCAGCAGCTAAAGATGATTGTACAAGTAGCAGAGACGAGTTGTGGTTTTGCAGTTAGAGTTATACCAACGCTGACATCACACTAGTACAACCTCAATTACACTACCTTGTCGAATGTTCTCACTTTTTATTGTCGAAATTTACACTGCAAGGTACAGTAGGTTGTAAATGTGACTCCAAAAACTCGCTTACTCTTTCTACGTGTTTTTTTTCTGTTGTATAGGTGTGAATCAACGCCATACCCCTTATTCGCTTGCCCGACTAGAGCCAATGTTTTTGAAAGTTGTGGGGAATCATTGTGATTAAAACAATGAATTTCTAGTGTAGATAGAAAAACTTGGTCACGTGAAATATTTCAAAATTTTGCAGAATTCCATCAGAGTCCTGTTTGTCAGACTTGCAGTTTTTCTATAATAAAGACATATGTGAACATATGGGCTTAATTGCTTTTTGCTTGGGCGTTATGTTTAGTTCAACCTTACGCTACAGGTTACTGCTGGCATTACTGTGGTGTAGTGTGGTGTGTGCGTGCGTGCGCGCGCTCGCGTGTGTGTGTGTGTTTGTGTGAGTGTTTGTGTGTGAGTGTGTGTGTGTGTGCGTGTATGTGTAAGTGCCTGCCGCGTCCTACTTTGTCGTTTTTGGCGCGGTCTACCCACACATATATACACTGGTATTATGCAGCTCATTCAAGACCACGGCACCTTGTTTTATCAGCTGCATGCATGCAGGTATAAGTGCACTGGGTGACACCAGGATCTTCCTCCTTCCCTGTCAGCTGCAGAGAAGGTTCATATATGCTTCTCCCTGATAACAGTTGAAGCTTGGGTCAGTTGGCGATGCATATTTGATGGGATGAAGTGCTATAAACAGCTATCCTTAACACACACGACTAAGCGTCACCTCCTGTGTCTCTACTTTTGTTGTCCCTATAATTGCGCTTCATTTTATCAAGTATGCTTATCGTTAAAACTGCCATCGATTCAAAGGGGTTTTTAGTGTTACACCCCACTCGCATGGGTGTAGCTTCATCCAACACCCATCGTTCAGCGATGTTCATGAACACCTACTAAGGTAGGGTGTTACGTTTCTTTACACCCTACGGTATCAGGGTGTTTCTGAACACCTTATTGTTTAGGATGTTCCTAGACACCCTAAAAGGGTGTTGCCCATTGGACAAACACAATACACCTTTATGGGTGTAAAAGTTTTACAGTGATGCATGGCGTACTTGTTGTTCTTTTTCAGTCCTTTTTTTGTTGTGTGCGCTAAAACTACAGTGATAACTCGGGTTGATGCATCGGGTGACAGCGCAGCATTTGCTTCGCGTTAGGAGCGCCTCGTGAAGTTTGCCCACTTGCTAATACATTTAATTTCGTTAAATTCATCTTCACTGGTATTTTCGTTCACCCGCAACATAGCGTGACACTGCCGGCAGCCGTGCCTGTGTGGCGGATCGAGCTATGAAGCTGGACTTGCGTGTAAACAGACTTTTTGTCAGTGTGGGTGGAAGAGTTACCTACTTGAACAGTGCAAATGCTTGTTTGAGCATATCTTCTAACGTTCGAGGACATTTTATTTAATTCCGCTTGTTTCCATCAGGTGTAGGTTTCATAATATTCTTGTTGTTCAGAGTTATATTGCCCTCACCTCGCTTTGGCGTTGAACTTCACTAAGCACTTCAGATGTTAAAGGTACATTTGCTATGTAAAGCATATCATTAGTTTTTTTGTCGCACAAAACCTTTCTAGTGTTACACATACTGCACGGTATCTAAGCATGTGTTGCAGCCAAATGTAAGACTGGGCAGCATATTAATCTGGGAACGCAACACGCCAGCCACTGATCAGTCTACGCTGCTTCGGGAAGGAGTTATGCTTTCTCAGCCTGTCTGCATGACTGGAACTAATGGCCCCAATTTTGCAGTATGCAATGGTCATTGAGGGAAAGTAACAGCATCACTACATTCCGAGTTTCCCAACCGATTCGGCGGCTAAGGCAAATGTGTTTGAATAAAAAAATTGTGCTTATTTTATGCAATGAAATCTGAACTGCTTCAATTTTCGAAGAGAAATACATTTTTGGTCACGTAGCTGCATTTTAAATCTCTTAGAGAGTTGTCTCATTGTTGTTTGTGAAAAGAAAACATTTAAAAAGTACCGCTGGGTCTCCCCGTCCCTACGTGGAAGCGGCCCGCGATCCTGCCCCTTTAAAACAGGGTTGGAATTTTTCAGGACCCCAATAAAAGTTTTTCATCTATCATCCATGCATCTTTCTTTCCATACCAAGTTTGATGTACATGTTAAGTAAAGGGGCTTATGTGTTATGTTTGCATTTTCTCTTTGTTATATTGCACTTAGTCTGAATATCTGAGCTGTGACTACTTACTTCACAGAGAAGATATTTCGCTGAAAATTTACTTTTTAGACTTCTCAAGCTGTTATTCTCTACGAGAAAAATCGCTCGTTTCACAGTATCATCATTTTTGTCCATATTGAGACGCAATGCGCACCAAGTGGTGGTCCGATGAAAACTCACCTGTTACCTAAAAAGAATAAAACAATTGTTGAGTTTTCCCATCAATGGCAATGGGAAACTTTGAGGCGTCGGCTGCTGTATGACCAAATGGTAAGGTAGCTGTGAAGGGAGAACTTCAAAGATCACTTAGGGGCAAAACGTTTTAGGCCGTGAGTCGCTCCCTCCTCTGTTGTCGTACTAGAAGTATGTAGCTACCTAAATGAGTTGCAGGATAGATGACGTTAGTGGTTTTCACAGCATTTAGACGGACAGAATGATGGTTAGTGGGGCGAATCGTCCATCTGTACACTTGTGATTTCGTCCGTTCGTCCATGCATCCATCCGTCTAGGCTTCTGTTTGTCGGTCCGTCTGTGAATCCGTCCAGCTTTCTGTCTGTTCTTACTTCCGTCCGACTGCCTGTCCGTCCGTTTGCGTATCCAGGCGGACGAACGCTTCGCTCCACTCAACTTCATTACCTCGGTGGATATGCTGTTATCTTTTTTCTCAAAACATAAACTGTTATGACAAAATTTGACACATTAAAATAACTGTTTATTTGGTTTCGACTTAGGTACAAAGGTTATTTTTAATTCAGCTACCACACGGCGCAAGTTGCGTCTCATCATAGACAAATTGGCTCTTTTGTGAAATTCCCGATTTTTTATCGTAAATTTTCACAGCTTGAGAGGTCTAAAATGTTTATTCCCTCAAAATACACCTTACGTGAATTCAGTATTCACTCCTCAGATATTCAATCAAAGCGCAGTATTGATTTAAAAAATGAAGATATAACCCATTATGGCAAAATTTTTTTAGGCGTCTTTGGTCGAAAATCGGTAATAATATTACTGAGCTTCGAACACTTTACACAAGCCCTTTACTTAACTTGTAGACCAAATTTGGCACAGAAGAAGAAGAAGACGTACTTATAAAATATTTTTTCACAAACGCCCAGACAATATCTTGGGAAGTTCAGGAGGCAGCCACAAGAAAAAAATGTCTCCGAATTATTCTAACAGCTAACCTTTTTATAGCAGTAAATCAGCGCGATGTTTTTTGAATACACATGAGATGGTCGCCAAAATGGCTGGGACGTCTGATGCAGAATGGCCAAATAGCCATTTATTTCTTCGATTATATAATCATGTCAATGAGAGCAACTTTAAAAACACTACTATCATTCACAATTTAACACGTAACTACACACACTTAACTTTACAAGTTACCTGCACTGGATACCTTCTCAATGGACATACCGTCATGTGTGCTAAGTGAAATTGTGCTTTTGTGCAATACAGATATGATGATTAGTGGAGTTTATTGGCGCAAGGGCCAGATGTGGCCAAAGAGCGCCAGAGCGATGATAATGAACTGTGCGACGTTCAATGTAGATAAAACAGATGTGACGTGGCTGTACATGAGCCTAAAAACAGTAGCTATGGGTGCGTAAAATTATATACATAGTAAAATTATGGCAATGACAAATGATGTGTGCTATGGAGACATAAAATGGTTTAAAATTGATATGTATGTGAAATAAAAACTTTGCATGGAGCAACAGTGCCTCGACAGAGCCCTTAAAACAAGAGCATGGAGGCCTGGGCTTATTGAAAGCTGCTATCACAGCGGCATCCTCTGAACAGAGGATGCGCTACGAACCTGTTGGGCGAAAAACATTCAATGTTGGGCTAAAAACATTCAATACTACATCCTTTAAAAAGCTTAAAACTGATTTTACATCAAAAAGCGGTTCTTCGCCGAGAAACATCATCGGATGTAAAGGAAGATTATAGCGGTATGCTGAAGCAAAATATTTCTTTCTCTCACTTTCAGCATCCGGACACTCCAGGAGGACGTGGAGGACGGTTAGCCTCTCACCACATCTACCACAAGTAGGAGGTTTATCGCCAGTCAGCAGAAAGCTATGGGTACCATAAGTGTGCCCTATTCTGAGGCGACAGAATAGGACATCAGTTCGCTGTGTTCTTGTAGCGGAGGGCCAGTAACCCAACCGCGGCTTAATCAAGTGAAGCTTATTATTTATTTCTGTATCCCACAAGCGTTGCCAGTGGTTTCGCAGTTTCTTACGTAGGAAGGGTTTTAAATCTGTTGCAGGGACAGTAGCTGTGGGGTTAATAGCGCGCAATATAATTGACGTGGCCATTTGGTCAGCTAACACATTGCCCTCGATGTTTCTATGGCCAGGAACCCAGCAAATAGTAACATGCTGGTTGGACATATACGCTGTACACAGAACGGAATACAGCTCAATTATTACCGGATTTCTGTATCTGAAAAGAGATCTTAATGCATTTACGACGCTTAACGAGTCCGTGAATATAATTTATGTTTGTATGTTTGATTTCCGTATATGCTTCACAGCCGACAATAGTGCATAAACCTCAGCCGTAAATATACTTGTTTCCGGGTGCAACACACCAGATTCCGAGAAGGATGGTCCGACGGTTGCATAAGCCACCCCTGCATGCGACTTAGAAGCGTCAGTATAAAACTCTACGCATGAGTAGTTGGGCTGAAGTTGTCGGAAATGCATTTTAATATGTGCTTCTGGTGCATGTTTATTGATCTCGGCAAAGGAAGTGTCACAATGTATGAGCTGCCACTGCCACGGCGGTAAATGTTTTGTTGTGGGCATAGGACAAAGTTCTAGCAGCGAAACACCCATTTCCTCAATTAAGCTTCTCACACGCAAAGAGAAGGGCTTTCTCGCTGCGGGTCAATTATGGTAGAGGGTGGCAGCGGTCATATGGTTTATAGCTGAATAAGAAGGTAGCTTTATGTTTGCACGTACCTTTATAAAATAAGTAAAACTGCTATAGGATCGCTGCAGGTGAAGTGACCACTGATTCGACTCTACATAGAGACTCTGGATCGGACTTGTCCTGAAAGAACCGGTTGCAAGTCGGATACCCAGATGGTGAACGGGGTCTAGGATTTTCAAAGCACTTGGCGTTGCGGAATGACAAATTATAGAGGCGTAATCAAGGCGCGACAAAACAAGGCTTTTGTACACGTTCAAGAGACACTTTCGATCACTACCCCATGTTGTACGTGATAGGAGCTTTAGGAGGTTCATCACTTTCAGACATTTCATTTTTAAATGTTTAATATGGGGAATAAACGTGAGCTTAGAATCTAAGGTGGTTCCTAGGAATTTATGCTCGCTGCTCACAGAGAGTTGGTCTCCCTTGATCACAATATTTGGTAGTGGCATTACCCCTCGTTTGTTGCAGAAGAGTACGCAAGTACTTTTCTGGGTGTTTATTTTAAAACCATTCTCATCCGCCCATTTAGAAAATTTATTCATTCTAAGCTGCACTTATCGTTCGCAGATAAACATATTGCATGAATGGAAACTCATCTGCACATCATCAACATACACAGAATAAAACATCGCGCTTGGAATGACAGACTGCAGGGAGTTCATTTTTACAAGAAAGAGTGTGCAACTAAGCACGCCCCCTTGCGGAACACCAGACTCTTGGGTGAATGATCTAGATTGAGCATTTCCCACTTTTACGCGAAAGGTTCAGTTAGACAGTGTTAACTTTCAATTGTGTTTAGCATATTCCCATGGATGCCCATGGCGGCAAGATCGCGTAGGATCCCGAATCGCCATGTGGTATTGTACGCTTTCTCCAGGTCTGAGAATACCGAAAGTACAAACTGCCTATGAATAAATGCATCTCTGATGTATGTCTGTATGCGATGAGGTGGTCTGTTGTCGACCTCCCCTCTCTGAAACCACACTGAAGGGGGTCTAGTATACTGTTACTTTCTAGGAAGTGGGTTAAGCGCCGGTTTAACATTTTCTCAAATAGTTTGCATAAACAGCTTGTTAACGCTATGGGCCTGTAGCTGGCGGCCAAGGACGGGTCTTTGCCTTGTTTAAGTAGCGGAATGACTATCGCTTCTTTACATGACAATGGAATATATCCAGCTTCCCACATTGTGTTGAAGAGGGTTAGGAGAGTTTTTAGTGCTTCTGGGTGAAGATACTTGATCATTTCGTATCTTATACGATCGCCACCTGGCGCTGAATTGTTGCAGTACACAAGAGATGCCTTAAGTTCAGCTAATGAAAATGGGCAGTTGTAAGCCTCCCTGGATGGACGTTTACATTTAAGGTGTTACCGCTCTTTGCGTTCTTTGAATCTTAAGTACGTTTCTGTGTAGTGCGATGCACTTGAGACTTATTCAAAGTGTTCACCTAGGCAGTCCGCCTGCTCCTCCAGGCTCTCCCCTCGGCTACTTACCAAAGGTAAAGGGTGTGTCTCCCGACCCATTAACTTGTTTACCCTATTCCAAACCTTCGTTTCGTCGGTGTAAGAATTTATACCGGAGATGTACCTATTCCAACTTTCTTTCTTCGCAAGACGACGCGTTCTTCTGGCTTGGGACTTAACCTGTTTGAAATTGTTGAGCTTTTCAGCTGTTGGGTAATTTCGGAGTAGTCTCCAAGCTTTATTTTGTCTATTGCGCGCTTTCCGACAAATTCATTCCACCATGGAATGCGACGTTTATTGGTCATTTCGTTGGTTTGCTTGATACATTTCACTGCAGCGTCAGTAATAAAACCTGTTAGGAATGCTACAGCATCGTCTATATTAAATCAGCAATCTCATCTCCGTCTAAAAATGTAATTTCTCGAAACAGTTCCCAGTTGGCTGACTTGGTGTTCCAGCGAGGAAACTCAGGTGAGCATGTATCTTCTTTTGTTAACTTTAATATTATCGGGAAGTGGTCACTCCCAAAGGGGTTCTTGAGAACAGACCACTCCAGATAAGGAATTAGTGTACTCGAGACAATACTCAGGTCTATAGAAGAGTACGTGTTGTGCGTAGTGCTATAATATGTCAGGTGCATATAATATGCACCTGACGAAAACAGAAAGTGTTCTATTAGGCGTCCTCGTGCATCCAAACGGGAGTCGCCCCATAAAGGATTATGTGCATTTAGATCACCAACGAATATATATGGCGGAGGAAGTTCATCAATGAAGCTTTGAAATTCTGTCTTCGAAAGTTGATAGCACGGAGGAATGTAAATAGAAGTAATTGTTAGTAGCTTCCCGAACAGCACTGCTCGGACAGCAACTGCCTCAAGAGAAGTTCGGAGGTTCAATTGCTTACAGGCACCACCTTTATCAACTATTATAGCGACACCGCCCGACGAGGCGGCAGCGTCGACACGGTCTTTGCGGAAGATGGCATATTGCTTTAGAAAATTTGTTTGTGTGGACTTAAGATGTGTTTCCTGAACACACAGCACCTTTGGAGTATGTTTATGAAGAAGTTCTCTAATATCATCGAGGTTATGGAGAAGTCCTCTCACATTCCACTGTAAAATCTGCCTGTCCATTTTAGATGTGTTTTGTGCTGTGTGCTCAAGGATGGAAAATTGGCTCACAGACCCTTTCCAGGGGCCGTGACACGAGATTTTTCTTTTTTGGATCGGTCGACGGAGTCGCGCCGATTCTTAGGCGCTTGCTGCGCCCTCACGCTCGGAGTTGTGTCCATTGCCTCTAGCGAGGCACTGGACAAGCGCTCTTGCGAGCGCTGCAGTTGTTTTGAGGGCCTCGCCTCTAAGGACAAGGCCTTCGCGGCCCCAAGCCCGGAGGCTGGTGGGTCCTTCTTCGATGGCGGAGCAGCACTGGCTGCAACCGCCGTGGGGGCGGATGGAGTCACCGCTGGCTCACTACGCGTGTGCCAGACAGGCGCCGGGGGCCGTCGTGGCGTTGCCCCCTGACGCGCCACTTCGGCAAAGCTGGTTTCTGGCAGGTAGGACACCTGCCTTCGTGCCTCCCTAAATGAAATGTTTTGTTTTACTTTAATTGTGACAATTTTCTTTTCTTTTTTCCAGCTGGGGCATGACCGTGAGTATGCGGCATGCTCCCCGTTACAGTTCGCACAGTGAGGAGAGTTTTCACAAGCATCAGATGTGTGTTCATCAGCACTGCATTTCGCACAAGTTAGGCAGCCTCGGCAGTTCTGAGAACTGTGGCCGAACCGCTGGCATTTGAAACATCTGAGAGGGTTCGGAATATATGGCCTCACTCGAAGCTTGATGTACCCTGCCTCAACGGAGTCGGGCAGTACACTTGAATTGAAAGTAAGTATCAGGTGCTTAGTCTGGATTTCTTTGCCATCACGCCTCATCCTAATTCGTTTCACGTTGATGACATTCTGTTCGCTAAAACCCTCCAGGAGTTCAGCCTCCGTCAGCCCTAACAGGTCGTCATCTGAAACAACGCCATGGGTGGTGTTCATGGTTCGGTGTGGGGTTACTATTAATTTGGTATCTCCAAACTTCACTAGATTAGACAATTTTCATACTGTTTCTGGCCGCGGAGATCAAACAGGAGGTCACCACTTGCCATTCTCGATGCTTCATATCCTGGGCCAAAGACTTCTGTCAAAGACTTCGAAACAAGAAAAGGTGAAATAGTTCTCACTGGTTTGCCGGGTGTGTCAGCGTGGATAACGTGGAATCAGGGAAAGGATACTCTCTGGTGACCAAAAAACTGGAATACTTCATCGGTGCGCCCTCTTTTCTGAGGGCGATCAGGGAATGGGGGGAAGGAACAAGCCATAAGAAAAGGTTTATTTTCGGCAGCGGCGCCAGCCACCCACCATGGAGTCCTACAAAGGGACGCTGCAGGATCTGTAAGCACAGGACCTGCAGACGCCAGCTGTACACCACCACTATAACCGAATATGATGTATCCAAGGTAGGATAGCCACACAGGGTTAACCCTTGCCACCAGGAAACACGGAAGTCAACGGAAGAGAGTAGAGGACAGGACAGATTTAAAGTAAGAGAAAAGACGAAGATGTGAAGGCGAGACAGGAAAAGGCGACTGCCGATTCCCCCCGGGTGGGTCAATCCGGGGGTGCCGTCTACGTGAAGCCGGGGCCAAAGGGGTGTGTTGCCTCTTCCGGGGGGCCTTAAAGGTCCAATAACCTAGCGTCGGCTCAACCCCCAGGATCCCCTTTTCCCCGGACACGGCGCAACCACGCACGGCTAGGCGTGGGAGGGAGCCAAAACTCCCCCATTAGCTCGGGTCCGTGGTGTCGCTACACACCAAACGCCTACTTGCGCAGGCACCCCTGCGGGGGTGCAATACAGATAAAATATGTATATGATGTTGTGTGTCGTAAAATACTGCACTCTCTCTAATAAACTAATCGAATAAGTAGCATGGTATATCTGCAAAAATACACATGTGTATGTGTTGATGCATAATTAAGCATGGAACTTGACATCCACTTAGATTGGTCGACGCATACAGCTAATGGAACATTATCAACTTGGAGCAGGACCTTTTTATTTGCCTGCGCGAGCAAGCTGAAAGGGTAAAGTAGGGTTCATATCTACGGCATGAAAGGTATAATGATTATGCCGCAGCGCGCTTTTTATGGCGTCTATTGATCAGCATACCTTTTTTTAGCAATTCTCACTGCAGTGAATCTTTCTACGTGTTTTTTCTATTCATTCAAGACCGTACCTCTCACTGATTTGCCCGACCAGCGCAAACGTTTTTGAAAGTTTTGGGAGTTTATTGTACTGAAAACAATGAAGTTGTAGTATAGAGAGAAAAAACTTGGTCACGTGAGATATTTCAAAATTTTGCATAATCCTGTCAGAGTCCTGTTTGTCAGACTTCTCGCAGTGTTTCTATAAATAAAAGCAGATTTGAACATATGGGCTTAACTGTGTTTTTGCTTTTGCATTACGTTCGGTTGAACCTTGTGATACAGCTCACTACTTGCACTACTGCGGTGGTGTGTGTGTGTGGGAGGGGGGTGTAGGCCTGCCATCTCCCAATTGGTCGTTTTTGGCCCGGTCTGCTTACACATATATACACTGGTGTAATGCAGCTCATTCAAGACCACGACACCTCATTTTATCAGCTGCATGCATGCAGGTATAGTAAATGCAGTGGGTGACACAGTATCTTCCTTCTTCCCTGTCAGCCACAGAGAAGAAGGTTCATATATGCTTTTTCCTTAGAATAGTTAAGGCTTGGGCCAGTTGGTGATGCAAATTAGAAGGAATGAAGTGCTATGAACAGCTCTCCCAAACACACAAGACGAAGCATCACCTCCTGCGTCTCTTCTTTTGTTGTCTCATTATTGCATTTCATTTGATCAAGTATGCTAGTCCATGTAACTGGCATCGTTTGAACGGCGCTTTTGTGTAACAGCCCCATTACACAGGTGTAGCTTCATCCAACACCCATACTTTAGGGGAGTTCATAAACACCTATTGCTTAGGGTGTTCAATAACACCCTGAAGAGTGTTGCCCATCGGACAAAAAACACACCTTTACGGGTGCCAAATGTTTTGCAGTGCAGCATTGGAGCAGTGGTGCAATCCATACACGTAGTAGAGAGAAGGCTGAGCTGTGCGCCGGTGTCGATAAGAAAGCTTTGCTCAGGGACCTTGCCGTTCACATGGAAGAGGCAGCATGAGGTGGTCCCCTGACCGCTCTTTGCCGCTAGCGGGTGGCCCGATGGTTTTACGAGCAGGCGCAAGCAAGCATAGATCGACGTGCGGGAGCACAAAATAGAAGGTGATACCAGCAGATGTTAGACTGCTGTT
This sequence comes from Rhipicephalus annulatus, assembly GCA_013436015.1. Taxonomy (NCBI): domain Eukaryota; kingdom Metazoa; phylum Arthropoda; class Arachnida; order Ixodida; family Ixodidae; genus Rhipicephalus; species Rhipicephalus annulatus. The sequence goes on from WOVY01009243.1 coordinate 1,446,448, forward strand.
CTTGTCCGTTGCGCTGGCGCTCAATGAAGAGGCAGCATTGAGAAGATGGAAAATGACTACGTCAATTTGAAGAAGAAACAATCCTGCGTGGAGTGACAAGGAGAAGTTTCTCCACTCTATTGCAGAACTCAACCACAGGAAATAATTTTGATGATGGCAAGGGCCAGTTTGTTAGTGAAGGGTTGAGAGCGTGCCATGTTGTAGAAGTCTGAAGCGCAGCTGCCAACAAGAGAAGTTGATTGGCAACATTCATAACATTATCAGCCAATACAATGAGTTCAGACAGTTTCCGGGTTGAAGCACTGGACAGTAATACTTCATGGTTAAATGTGCCATCTGTAGTAGAAGCGTATGGAATGAGAATGTTGAGGAATCGAGGCAGAAGCTGGCTTTGCCGTTGATAGTCGAGTTCATACACTAAAACAATAGCTGTCGCAACCGCGTGCGTTCTGAGGCAGCCATAGTATCCAGTATAGTGGACTGTATTTTGTCGTAAAACGGCTTCGATAGGGTGTGGTGAACGAATACAGAATGTCGCAAATCTCGTGCAGGACGGTCGCTGAAAACGCGTCTACCTTTAGGAAGTACTTATGAGTTTCGGACTTATCTTCGACAGTTCAGAACGGAACTCTGTTTGGATGAGCCACGCCGAGTGATTCCGTTCCCAGAACTGTGGCTGTCTGATGGTGCTCGAAATAACCATAGTGGTTGATTCGCTCCTAGCGTTAATCAGGTTCGTTTAAGTTTGCTGACGTTTGTTGGCGGTGCTTGACATGGTTTGACAAATTTTTGTTTGATCGGGCATAAGTTGCTAGTTGAATGAAACGCCCACGGTCACCATTGTGGAGCACACATGAAAAAATGGCTCGACATGTCCTTCTATCGGTTGGTTGGTTCCTGAACATCTTGGCGCAACCCACCTAGGGGAATAGGCCATGAATGGGACGGTGCCTTGCTTTTAGGGGCGAAGCTCCTTACAGCAGCAGCCGTTTGTCCCTCGTCGTAGTAGTAGTAGTCGTAGTGTGTAACTAGTCTTAGATTTTGACCTCCAAGGTGGTGCCGGTGAGAGATTTCTTCTGTGCGTTGTTGAACAATAAAAAATTCGCAGCGCACGCGTTAATTAAAAGCTGAATTCTCCTGTCTCTCATTCCCCCTTAGCAGCCATCGGCATGTACATTGAGCACTATCTGACAAGGAAGGGTTGCTACGTTATAATGGCTGGGCATAACCTCCTTGGTTTTAGCAAGGTTTAGCGAACGTTGGGCCGCAGTGCCATGAATACAGTGAACTAGTATATAGCATGAACTCGAGGTGGTTAAAGGTGGGAAGTAGACACGAAGCGCAACCGAAAAACGCAAGCCGAAGCGCATACGTAAAGTGTTTGTGTGCCTCCTCTCGTTCAGTCCTTGGAATTTCTGCTCAGTGACGGCGCTTCATATGAGGAATATATGATGAAAGAATTCGAGATGGTAGTACTTGCAGTGTTGAATAGGTGGACGAACGGACACACAGACAGATGTATAGACAGACGCATGGATGGCTGCACGGACGGATAGACGCAGGAACGGACGCAGGAGCGGATGCATGAACGAACGCAGGGACGGACACACAGATGAACGTGAGGACGCATGCACAGACGCACACACGGATGGCCGGAAGGACGCATGGGCGGCCACACAGACGCACGCATGGACGGACGGAAGCAAGAATGAATAGACAAATGGATGCTTCGCCCCACTTTGCATGATTCACTCCGTGGATATGCTGCCATTTTTAAAATAATTCACTTCTTGAAAGGGAGGGTTGGGTTAACTAGGTAATACAGGTAATAATTGAAAGGTGTTAGAGTTCTAAACAAACAAAAAAATCACGAAATGAAAAACATAATAAACACACAAAGAAAGAAGAAAAAGTCTATACAGAAAATAATTAAATTATTTTATGTTTAGCATTCTATTCTTTTAGATTCTCGTAAGAAATTTGTAACAGCGGTAAAAACGCTCCTCTTGCTGAAACCGAATGCGACTGTGCCAAATCAAAGAATTTCCAGAAGTATCAAGTTTGTACAACTTTCGTAGAGGTTCTTTTAGTAGATTTTTCCTATGACTTTTGAATTTTTGGCATGACAAAGAGAAGTGCTCCAAAGACTGACTCTCATTACAATAAAGGCACAAAGGCGACTGTGCCAGACCCAACCTGTGAAGGTAAAAGTGCAATGAAGGGAATCAACAACGCAGCCTTGTAATTACTATTTTTTTTTTCTTTGATGAACACTTTTGTTCTTCTGAGAAAACTTCAGCTGTTGATAGTCTAATAAAAACAAAGCAGATTTTTTGAAACTGTTGGCTGTTGTGCGTTTTTCTAAGAGTGCTGCTGTGATATATTCTGAAGTAGGCAAAATAAGTAAAACAGGACAATCAAGGAAAGATACAGCTAGTGCATCTGCATGCTCATTGAGAGCTAAACCTCTATGGTCTGGTACCCAAAGCAGTCGAACGAGTTGCACATGTCTAGGAATGAGCAAATAGAAAGTTTCGAAGGTACGCAAAAAAACTTGTGAGCTTAAGCCAGTACAGACCGAGAGACAGTCTGTTAGAACAATCACTGCTGATAGATATTGAGTCACTTTACGCAATGCTAGGACAATTGCCAGTAGCTCAGCTGCGTAAATAGGGGTAAACTCGCGTAATCGAAATGAGAAAGCCCAATGTAGAGAGGATGATACGATGCCTGCGCCAGCCTTCTCTTCTCAAACAGAAGCATCACTCGCTATCACAATGATGTTTCTATATTGACCAAATGATCTTCGAGAGATGTGGGGTTTAACGGACCAAATGATCTTCCAAAATGCCATTTATATACTTATATGGTAGATTTTCTGCATTCTTGGGATATATATCATCAAATTCAATCCTAGTTGCATCTACAGTGTTGAGTACAAGTACTTCCCAAAGTTTAACTCTTAAGGAGACCAAAAGTTTTTGTGTAAATATTACTTGAGGGCACCGTAGGTTAGACCATTGGTGGTTGAAAAATGAGGTCTGCTGGTTACTATTCCCAGGCAACATGATCGGCTTCCGGCCTGGCCTTTCCACACAAGATGTATTGCTATTTCTTAAGAAGCACATTTTCGATAACAACACTAGGGATGTTAGGGGGATCTTAGCCCTTGACCCGACCAAGGCCTTTGACACCATATCTCATCGCTTTGTCTTGCAAGCCACGGCCAGCCTAGGTCTGGGAGCAAAGTTTCAGGCATTTGTTAGGTCATTCCTGATGAATAGAACGGCTACCATAAGGATCGCTCAACACAAGTCAGACGAGTTCGCCTTAGGAGCCAGAGGCACTCCCCAAGGGGCAGTCATCTCCCCCTTGTTATTCAATATAGTCATGAAGGGCTTATCGGAGAGGCTCAGATCCCTGCCCAATACCGGCCACTCGCTTTACGCAGACGATATCACAATCTGGTGCCCGGGAGGGTCACTTGCAGAAGTAGAAAACGCACTGCAATCAGTCCTAGACGAAACGGAGTCCTACCTAGAAGGCACACGCCTCCACCTCTCTCCAAACAAATCAGAACTGTTGCTGTACAGGCCGGCCAGGCAAGGCGTTAAGAGACTTCCACACCTCGAGCAAATTCCCATTTCCCTTTTTGCAAGAAATGGACAGCGCATTCCACGAGTAGATTCAATCATAATCCTAGGACTACTGATTGACGCGAGAGGGTGTAACGCCAAAACCCTGATGCACATCACGGCCAAAACCGAAAGCATGCTGAGACTTGTTGCTAGAGTATCAGGACGCAGAAAGGGACTAAGTGAAGCCAACCTACTTCGGATCCATCATGCCTTCCTAATGAGCCACATTAATTATGTAGCATCGGCGGTTACCTGGACTACAACGGAAAAAAATAAGCTAGACACTCTCATCCGTAAGAGCATCAAAAAGGTGCTAGGGTTACCAGTAGCCACATGCTCTGACAAATTAAGACAACTCGGTATGCAAAACGAGATTGATGAAGTGATCGAAGCGCAGGTCACCGCCCAGGTGGTCAGGCTCTCGTCAACCAGGGCAGGAAGACGCATCCTGGACGAGGCTGGCATGGCTCCAAGAATGCTTGCTGAACGGGAATTCACCTTATCCCGGGAGGTCCGGGAAACCTTTGTGGTCAGCCCATTCCCTCGGAATATGCACCCGCAATACAATATAGGGAGGCGAAAAGCCCGAGCACGGGCGATATTACAGAACGCCGCCGAGAATCGAGAATCGACTGTCTTTGTCGACGCGGCTCAGTACGGCAAGTCTAGCACATTCGCGCTGGCAGTCATTGAAGGCAACGGGGAATTACGCTCCTCAGCCTCGGTCAGGTTAGCTACGAGCACAGTTGCAGAACAGGTCGCCATAGCCCTGGCCATGACCGACCGCTCAAACACCACCGTGTTAACAGACTCACGAGCGGCCATCAAAGCTTTTGAGCCGGTAACATAGCGCGGGAGGCTGCCTCCATTCTAGAAAAAAGAACAGACCCTGGCACTCACTTATTCTCTTGGTTTCCCGCCCATATGGGTGCGGACGTTCATCAGCACGTACCTAACCTCAACGAGCTTGCCCATGACCGCGCGCGAGATCTAACGCGCCGCGGCAGCATGGAGGCCTTATGGGGTCAGGATGAAATCTAGCATAAAGATCCACTCCTTACGTTTAATTAAATCACATCTCACTATCGGCTAAGTAGAAGAGCCTATCCTCTTCCTCACCCAAAGTTAGATATGTCTCAGTCAATCACACTCAGAATGCTCCAGACGGGCTCGTTCCCCTCGCGGTGCCTTCTTAGTCGTATCTCCACAGAAGTTGACTCAAGTTGTCCGGAATGTAATGAAATTTATTGTTCCTTAGCGCACATGCTTTGGCAATGCCCCGCGTTACCTAATGGCCATCTATCCAGCGAAGCCGACTGGGAAGAAGACTCCGGAACCCATCGCTTCAAGCACAAATCCAGGCAATCCAGAGGGCCCAAGAAAGGGCGGAACATCACGGTGTCCCAGCGCCTACTTGGACGCGGCCAGCGGCTTCCGCGGGTCCCCGATAGGGGTTCCCGCGAAAGCTCCTCAGGATCAAATAAAGTTCATCGTCTGTCTGTCCGCTGGTTAATGAACACTTACCGTGACCTCCTCTGTGATGATGACAAGGTTTTATTGAATGTTCGTACTGTTAGAATATGAAATCCTTTTATAAGAAAAGGCAGGCGCAATTTTACGTATAGGAGATTGTTCGCAACATAATTAGGTAGCCCTTAGGCATAAGCGTAAAGATTCGCGTTCTAACAGAATCAGTGGTCGAACTTTGTAAGCTGGAGTGCCAGAAAGCAAAACGCAGCCGAATTCTAGTTTATGTCGAATGTACATGCATTATATCGTGACGAGCACGTCTCCACGCAAACCGGCACGATAATTACTGAATCTGCGCAGCATTCCTGGGGCACGTGCTGCTTTAGCAGCCATGTATTCAATGTGGGGACTCCAGTTAAGTATTTCGGTGTATGTTACCCCAAGAACCTAACTGTCTCGACCTGAGGTATGACGTCTTGTGGGTGCATTAGTGAAATTCGCACTGGGGAACTTTGTGCGAAAACTATGATTTTGCTTTTATAATATTGAGGCTTAGATGTTATCCTCCAGCCACGTTTCCAGACTATTCATGCATGCTGCAGAATCAGATGCAGTGTGTGAATGTCCTCCAACGCAGCCAAAAAATTGCGATATCATCGGCATACACATAGACCTGTACATCTTGCTATTTGGTAATGGTACATAGTAGGGCCTTAAATAATAATGGCGATAGTACTGACCCTCGCGGTATATCTTTCCTTTGACTATATATTGAAGAGTTGACACCAGATTGCGAGCAGTCAAATTCTCTAACACCTAAGAAAGCATAGATCCAGGCCAAAAAGTATTGAGGCAATCCTAAGTTTTTAAGCAAATCTAGCAGTTTCACATGCTCCACGCTATCATAGGCTTTTGTGATATCTAAAGTTACCAAAGCGGAGTATTGTTTCTGATATCGAGCAAGCTAAGTTCTGCTTTCGAGACCCACGTGCGCACACCAAATGGAGCAACCACGTTTGAATCCAATTTGACATGGGCTCAGTGTCAATTTTTCTGACATCCATCTATCTATACGTCTATATAAAATTCTTTCAACAAGATTTAGTAGGTTCGGTGTAAGTGCAATGGGCCTGATATTATCTAAGGTAAACCTGGGGCCTTGCTTTTTAAAAATGGGATAATTTTTGCCATTATCCAATCGGGTGGAATCCAAGAGCTTCTAAGTGAGTGATTAATAATTTTGAGTAGGCCAATTGGGTATATTGTATGTACTGATTTTAACACCGACGTCGTCATGCCACCAGGACCAGGAGCAGAATGGGATAGTTTTCTGACTACGTTTGCTTGTTCTGCAGGGGTGGCTTCTTCATAATCCTCAGCCCTATGGTGGGACTGGGCTTCATATGAGAAAACTGTCGTAAAGCGACTTTTTAGGCCCTGAGCTATATCTTCTAGAAAAGTCTTCGGTTGAACTGGTGATGACACTATAGATTATATATTTTTTTGCACCGGAAGAACATTTTATTTCTCAGAAAGCGAAAAAGTGCCTTTCTAAGGAGCGGCTTTGAAAGGTACTCAAATCTGTTGTTGTTAAATTTGTCCTTCACATTAGCGATGGTTTTCTAAAAAATAGCGTCCGCATACTAATTATCACACCAGTTTCTGGGACGCTGGTTGAAAATTATTTCTTCTATGCAGCTTTTCTCCGTGTATAAGCCCGCGAACAGTCTGCATTTCACCAGGGGTTGCTAGAAGGTTTAGAGCTTTCAATGGAGAATATTGAATTATTCAACGACTTTTTTAAAATGTTGCTTATTCTGATGGCGTCCAGTTGTGCATCATTCGTTTGGTTAGATAAATCGCCTCGTAATGATTTCTCGAAGGTGTTAGAAGGTACATGCGTAACCAATGATCAATTCTTGGAGGTTATTGGACATACCACCTCGAAGAATATCGGCATATGGTCATTACGTGTTCCCAAGTTAATCACAGACCATGAAAAGATGGATAGGGTAGCATGAAAAAAGTTAGATCAAGCACCAAAGAGGAGTGATTACACATAGAGGTAAGATTTGTTGTGTTCATGCATATAGAGTTATTCTTGTTCACCTAATTCCACAAACGTTTGCCATTCGAATCACTTTAAAACCCCACGAAATGTGATGAGAATTTAAGTCACCAACTAATACAATACCCTTTTGGCAATAGTAAACTGCAGTATCTAGAATGGAAGATTTCAGAACACCCGCAGGAAAATAAGCATTACTAAATGAGAATGGGAGGAGCCAACGAATAGTAATGCCTATTGCTAAAACCTCGCTTTCTGAAGTCATTGACTGATAGATAATTTTAGCTCCATGGGCTATTTTAGATGAGCTAAATATTGCCAAACTTCCACCCCGAGTTGGCCTGTCTAGACGAAAGGTGTGGTAATTTTTATTCCTAAAAAATACTTATTTTCTGCAAACCAAGTTTCTTGTAAAGCAACAATATCAGAGGAATAATGATCACAAAGATGAAGTAAGTTTGTAGCTGCTGAAACAATTGAGCGGACATTTCACTGTAGTACTTTTATATCCTACTTTAAAGAGATACCAGCAGCACTCACTGCTTTCTCTAAGATGCTATCTTTTAAAAATTGTTTTTGGTACATTTTCCTTCTGATTATTCTCATTTCTTGATTTAGGACTTATTGAGGAGCGTTGCGCCACAGGAGAAGCACGTCTTTCCATAATTCTAGTTTCAAAGTTCATATGTTCTGGTGGTGAAACATAGGAATCGTAGTCCGAGCTCCAATCTAAGTCCTGCACAAGAGCCACGATTATTCTACGGCCAGAGTACGGTGTGTCTGGCTGTGACTTCGAAGGGCCTGGTTCCGATTGATTATCAGTAACCTTAACTGGTGAAGTTAGAGAAGGGGGCATGGTAGGTTGGTTACCTCCCTGAGAGATTTGAGTTAACTCAGTGCTCAATATTTGTGCTAATGACTCCGTTAGGCTCACGAATAAAGAATTCATAAGCTTCGCCATGGAACTTTCTACTGATGATGTTATTAGATCAGGCAACGACGACTCAAGCATCTGGTTTGACCGGTTGGCATTGGTGACATAGCCACGGGAGCGCTTAGAGGGAATAGATCGGGCCTCATGTCGGTAGCATTGTTGTTAGATGATCTCTAGACGTTGCAACACATATGTCCTCATGCGGTAACTTTCATTGTCAGCTGCGTGATTTACTTTGCATAGACAGCATCTCACATCTTGGGTTGAAAATTTTTCGGGTTTATGTTAGTCAGTACATGTGCGACATCTCTCAACCGATCTACATTTCTTGAAGGTATGCCCATAGCTCCAGCATTTTTGCACTGCAGTGGGCGAGGAGATAGCACATTTACACGATAAATGAGTGGCCATACCATAATTTCGGTTGGTCGAGCCGTGCCGGCAGAATTCACGATCACTAATTCTGTTGGGACCTTTTTTGTTCTCAACATTTCGTGAGCATCGACATACAGAGACTGCTCCTGCAGCCGCAAACATTTCAAGTATATCAGGTGGTGTAAGCCTCAAGTCCACTCCTCAAACTAGTCTCTTAACACAGGCCAAATAGACAGGTACGAAACAGCTCACCATAATTGAGGCAAATAATGTGCATTTTAGGAGATTTGTGATGCAGGATTGATTCAGCGAGCAGCACAGTATGTTTCCACGTCCAAATGGACGCACCTCGGTAATCATTTCGTAATTATTGGGAATCTTCCGGATTCTTTCTGAATTCGTTTTAGATTTTTCATGCGAATGGGCTCGCCGCTGGTTGGAACCAGGGCAACAGGAACGCTCTTCAGACCACTACGCAAAAAACAAATCGATTGGCGAATTACTGTTAGGAAAGGAGTTTCGTCAGAGCGAAAAGCAAAACGACTTTTTTTGCGTTGGGAAGGCGGCACCCAGTGTTTGTGTCAAGGCAGCTTGTTTTTAATATTACTTTCGTTTGGCTTGTCATGATATTACTAACGTAAGCGTAAATTACGGGCAAAATTGTCCAAACCATTTAGCAGAAAAAATTAATTGTGTTCATTTGTTATTGGACAAAATTGAGGCCACGACTAAAGACAATACGTTCATCAGTCGTCAGCATTGTGTCTGAAATGTTTACAATGTTGCTTTGCTGTTGGCTTAAGGACTCCCCACGAGAACAAGACTTCCGAGAATCAGGGCGCAGTACTGCGGGATGGTCAACTGAAGAGGCTCCAGACGCGGATTTTCTTGTCCTCTTTTTACTGGAAGGAGGACAAAAGATATCGTCGCGGTATAATTTCTTGATTTCTTTTCGCGGTGATGTGATGACGCTTTTTAGATAGAAATGAATCAGGTTCAGCCGAGTCAGCTGATAACTAGTCTGAAGTAGTTACGAGTGCATTTTCCTGTTTTATAAGACGGTCACTGAAATAAGTATAATGATCGAACACAAGGCGAAAAAGCTCTAAACAAGCAATTTTTAGAATGTCATTCCATCTGGATGATTGCAGTTTTGGCATTTCAGAGAAAGCGGGTTTTACAAAAATGCGGAGACCCTTTGGAGCAACCAATGCAGCCAGGTAGCTATTCAATGCTACCTGCTACCTTACGAACCATGTTCCATACTTTGGCCTCTTGTGTATATGAACTTATTCCTGATAAAAACTTGTGCCAACTTTCTCTTCTGGCCTGCCGACGCGTTCTCCTGCCTCGAGATTTTATTTTCTTAATGCTTTCAAGGTTTTCCACTGTCGGCGAGTTCCGCAGCAACCTCCATGCCCTGTTCTGTTCCTTTCGTGTATTCTGACACTCAGTGTTCCACCACGGGACGTGTCGTTTGATGGGCAGCCCAGATGTTTGTGGAATGCACTTGGCTGCTGTGTCAGTTAGAAAAGCCGTGAAGTACTGCACAGCTTCATCTATGCCTAATCTGCATATGTCAGTCCAATTTGAGTGAGTAAGCTTTTGAAATTGTTCCCAGTCGGCTTTGTTTACCAGCCATTTGGGAACATGAGGAGGACATTCATATATTATTGGTCTACTCAAAACTGAAGGAAAATGATCACTTCCGTATGGATTAATTATGGCTTTCCACTGAAGTAATGGTACAAGTGAAGGAGATGTGATACTGAGGTCTATGGAAGAGTGAGTTTTGTTGGCAAGGTTATAGTATGTTGCCTCTTTCCTATTCAACAGACAAGCACCTGATGAAATGAGGAATTGTTCAATGAGATGACCTCGTGCATCACAGCGAGAGTCACCCTGCAGACCATTATGTGCGTTCAGGACCCCAAGGACCAGATAAGGTTCAGGTAGTTCGTCTAATAAAGACTGGATTTGAAGTCTTTCAAGACGGTGGTGCGGAGGTATGTACAAAGAGCAGACAGTGACGAGTTTGTTTAGAATACTGGTCGGACAGCCACCGCCTCGAGGGAAGTTTGAAGGGGTAATTCTGTACATGCTATACCTTGACTAACTATAACCGCTACACCACCGGATGGTGGCATGGCATCATCTCTATACTTTCGGAAGATTACGTATATACGTAAAAAGTTTGTCTTTGTTCGTTTCAAGTGTGTCTCTTGTACACAGAGCACTCTAGGATTGTGTTCGTGGAGGAGTTCTTGTAAGTCATCGAGGTTTCGAAGAAGGCCTCGGATGTTCTACTGTAAAATTTCTGTCTGCATGTTTAAACAAGAGAGATGCTGCTGTGTGTACAAAGAGTATCCTGTGTTGGAGTGAGCTCGTTAATTCAGGTGGCAGGACGGTCGTCCGGCCCCGTTATTGGTTTCTTATTTTTCTTGGCGAGCTCCAATGAGCCGCGCCGCACTTTTGGTACCAAGGGTACCGTTGTATCCATTGCCTCCTCAGGGGCACTGGGTGCCCGTACATGCGAGCTGGTGGTTCGGATTTTAGGCCTCGCCTGGTAAGGAGAGGCCTTGAGACCACAGGACCCTGGAGTCTCCGGCCTCAATTCGCTAGTAGGCGGAGTAGACTTAACTACTGGCGCCTTTGGGGCAGGCGCCACAGCCGACGGCTCGCTCTGCGCTGGTCGAAGGAGTGGCGAGGGCTGGTGCGGCATTGCCCCCTGACGCGCCGCATCAGCATATGTAGCACCGTAAAATGGCGACACTCTTTGTCTTGCTTCTTTGAATGTGATATTTTCTTTATATTTCTTGTGATAATTTCTTTTTTTTCCAAAATGAGCAAGACCGTGGTTATGCGGCATGATTTCCTCCACAGTTCACACAGTGTGGTGGTTGTTCGCAATTGTCAGAATTGTGACCTGACACTCCACATTGTGCACAAGTTTGGTGACCATGACAGCTTTGTGAGCCGTGGCCATACTTCTGGCATTTAAAATAACGACGTGGGTTAGGTACGTATGGTCTGATCGACGTCTCCGTGTACCCTGTTTGAATACTTTCTGGCAGATTACTGGAAGCGAACGTGAGTATTAGGTGTTTCGTTGGTGTTGCCTTGTTGTCTCTTCTAATGATGATTCTTTGTACATTGGTCACATTCTGACTCTTCCACCCCTCCAGAAGTTCCTCTTCGGTCAAGCCGAGCAAATCAGCATAAGATACTACTCCACGGGTTGTGTTCATAGATCTGTGTGGCGTTACAGTTATGGGAGTGTCACCAAAAGTTGAAAGATTCAGTAGCTTTTCAAACTGTTCTTTTTCTCGAACTTCAAGGAGAAGGTCCCGCTGGCCATTTTGGTAACGTTGTATTCGGCTCCAAGAGTTTCTGTGAGACATCTCCGGTTACTACAAAGGGGGATACAGTTCTGGCTTGCTTGCTGCTTATCTCACTATGTATAACATGAAAATGGGGAAAGTTTTCATTTGATCGATTGAAAAAGCCAAAGTCTTCGGTGCGTACGCGCTTAAAGGCGGTACGATCACTTAACAAGGGAAACGTTGTATGCATTCCAGTTTAATTTTCTTCAGAATCGTTGGCGGCCACCCACCACGGAGCCCAACGACGAGACGGTACAAGTTTGCGGATGCTAAAACCTGCAGACGCCAGTCGTACAACGCTACTATAACCCAATGCGCCTAGACCAAAGTAGGCTATTTGCACAGGGTTAACCCTACCGCCAGGAGGTTTGGAAGTAGGCAGAAGAGAGTAGAAGACAGGACAGATAAATAGTGAGAGATTAAGACGAAGATGTAGGGAGAAAGAGATAGGAAAAGGCGACTGCCGATTTCCCCTGGGTGGGTCAGCCCAGGGGTGCCGTCTACGTGAAGACAGGGCCAAAGGGGTGTGTTGCCTCTGCCGGGGGGGGCTTAAAGGTCCAATCACACAGCGTCGGCTCGACCCCCAGGACACCCTTTTCCCCGGACACGGCAAAGCCACGCATGGCTAGGCGTGGGAGGGAGTTGAAATTCCCCCGATATCTCGGGTCCGTGGTATCGCTACACACCAAATGCCTACTTGCGCAGGCGCCCCTGCGGGGATATTGCGTGGTTTGAAATTGAAAACATGTCTGTGCTATCTCTATGAAATAGTAGTGTTTTCATCCACGTTCTCTCAGCATCTACAACGTCCTAATGAAGTCCTCACATGCCTTGCAAAAGGCGGTCTACAGCTTAACACCAAGTATTGTACCTTTGCTAGCAAGATTATCAAGGTTCTCGGCCGCCTTGTCAACAAAGAAGGTATTCGGCCCGACCACGAGAAGCTTGCCGCCGTCCTGGATTTTCCTCGTCCACTACGTAAAAAGGACCTGCGCAGCTTTCTTGGTTATCTTCTTACTTCCGGCGCTTCATACGTGGCTTCGCGGAACTTGCGTCTCCGCTCCATCAACTCCTCGCAAGGAACGGCCCCTTCATTTGATTCGTAGACTGCGAAAACGCTTTCACGGCATTGAAGCAAGCCCTCACGTCGGATCCGGTACTGTGCCACTTCGATTCCACCACACCCACCATCCTTCACACCGACGCAAGTAGTCAGGGTCTTGGTGCGGTACTCTTGCACCGTAACAAAAACTCATGCGAACGCGTCGTCGCTTGCGCAAGTCATGCTCTTACAGCTCCAAAAAGAACTACACTATCACCAAACAGGAGTGACTTGCTGTTGTTTGGGCAGTGCAAAGATTCCGACCATATCTTCACGGCCGTCATTTTACCGTCGTGACCGACCATAACGCCCTCTGCTGGCTTTCATCGCTGAAAAACTTATCGGGTCACCTCGGGCGCTGGGCACTTCGCTTTCAGAAGCATGATTTCGATGTCGCCCACAGATGTGGGAAGAAGCATCAAGATGCTGATGCTCTATCGCGCTGTCCTTTGCCCAGCGGAAGCCACTCACCATGGATACTCCAAAACGACAGCACCTCTCCCATCGCATCGCTAAGTTTATCACCTGCCACTATATCTGTCCTTGTTTCAGAACAACGTGTCGACCCATACTGCCGCACCATTGTTGACCGCTTGACCGGCTATACTACTCCTATAAACGTCAGACTTCGTCGACAACTTAAACAATTTAAGCTTGTCGGCGAAGCTTTATGTCGCTACATTTACCACATCGATGGCACCAAGTGGGTATCCGTCATCCCACGTTCTCTGCAACGTAAAGTTCTGGAAGCTTTTCATGATGATCCAACCGCCACTCATCTAGGCTATCACAAGACTTACGACAAAATACGAAGTCGTTGTTTTTGGCCTGGCCTCTCTTGAGCCGTCGCTAAGTACGTCTCCTCCTGTGTCTATTGCCAACGGCCAAAACGACCGACAACTGCTCCGGCTGGCTTAATGCAACCTCTTCCTTGTCCCGCCTCACCTTTTCAAGTCGTTGGAATCGACTTGTATGGCCCTCTTCCTATATCATCCAATGAGAACCACTGGATTGTCACGGCTGTCGACCACCTTACCCGCTACGCAGAAACAGCTTCTATATCATCAGGGACTGCCACTGAGATCGCCGAGTTCTTTCTTCGCCACATCTTTTTGCGTCATGGAGCTCCACGCAATCTCCTGAGTGATCGTGGTAAAGTCTTTCTCTCTTACACTGTCAAGCAAGTTTTGCGTGCCTCGGACACTTTTCACAAGACCACTTCTAGCTACCACCCGCAGACCAACGGATTGACTGAACGGTTTCATCGGACCATATCGGACATGATCACCATGTACGATCACTTCAACCCCACGAACTGGGATGCAATTCTACCCTTCGTGACATTCGCCTATAATACGGCTGCCCAACGCAATACCGGCTTTTCTCCATTTTTTCTCGTCCATGGTTGCTCGCCGAGTTTCGCTCTGGATGTCTCTTTCCTTTCGGCCCCTGCACCCTCGACGGCTCCTTTCTCTGAAGAATTTTCATCTCGTCTTGCACACTGCCGTCACCAGGCCCGTTTTAACACCGGCCTCTCTCAAGACACTCAAAAATCTCGCTACGACTCGTCTCGCCGTGTGGTGAGTTTTCCCCTTGGTGACGAAGTTCTTGTATGGACACCACTACGCATCCCCGGCTTATGCGACAAATTCACCAGTCGCTTCATTGGGTCGTACACGGTGGTCGAACAGACATATCCTGTCAATTACTGCATTTCTCCTCTTAGCGCTATTCCTGGTCATCGTTGCCGAAGAACAGAGATAGTGCACGTATCTTGTTTAAAGCCTTACGCGCGACGCATTTCATCATACTGTCAAGCGACCAGGCGGCCGCTTTCACCGCGCGGGGGAATTAGTGTGAGCGCGACAAGCGAATGACTCTTTATTCTCTTTGATAACATCATCACTTGTACATCTTCTTCATGTGTAAATATTATCATCAGCGTGATTTAGCTCGAGTCTGGCTGAATAAACCGGTTCCTGACACTATCTATCTATCTATCTATCTATCTATCTATCTATCTATTTATCTATCTATCTATCTATCTATTTCTCTGTCTGTCTGTCTGTCTGTCTGTCTGTCTGTCTATCTATCTATCTATCTATCTATCTATCTATCTATCTATCTATCTATCTATCTATCTATCTATCTATCTGTCTATCTATCTATCTATCAAGCCGCTTACGTTTGGGTGCTCTTGTGGTTACCCCCTTAACTTGGCGTTAAGCACTATTAGCAAAGAAAGCTAAGATGGTTTGACTAGTATGACGCACTAGTCAAGACATGAATAATGTCACACTCCCAACGCGTACTTCGTCAAACACTTCCCGCCAGACAGTGGCACGTATACAGGTGTGCATATGTGCCACTGGCATACGTGTATGTGCCACAGGTGATTGACACTTCGTACCCACCCAGCAACGAAAAGGAAACACATGGGCAATTTTAACGCACGAGTGTCAGGAAATACCCGACATTGGTAGCGTAGGCCCGACGACTGCAAAGAATAAATGTCAGGGCCCCAGATGAAGACAAACCCAAGCATTCTGCGTGACAATGAAGCATTTTAGCACAGAGCTGCTAAATCTCGGATATACTTTTCAAATAGACGCAAATCTTCGTGAAACATTAATAGTGGTTCAAGTGATGCTTACCTAATTAAAACAAAGTACATTTGTACTACGTTTATACAGCAGTCACGTCAGAATAACGTCAATTCTCGTTAGTGCCATGAGCTGAAGATGATTTATTTAGAAGTGTCTAGGGCGTGCATCGTCGCGAGCATCAGCGCTTCATATCAACTTCTGGAGTTGCTAATACGCATGTTATATTTGGAATCGTTGCGCAGGGGCAAACAACTCGTTATATAAACATCTGCAATTTTTCACCATATGTCTGGCGTTCAACATTTGTACATACATTTAGCGTCATTTAATGACGTGACACTCCATAAGAAAATTGCAACACGTTCACCTTCCTTTCGCATGCTTCGCAAAACGTCAATTCCTAGGTACGTGAGATCTGTAAATTTTTTGTTGAGCTAATAACTGAGGCGAATACGCACTACAGGCATAATTCCTCATTGTCGTTAGCAACTTCATGAATAATTAGCACAAAATTTTTCGCAATTGTTTAGCGGAGAGCATGCTTCTCAGAAGATTGACAAAAAAGCATAGCAAATGACGGCCTGCTACTGCAAGAATTTTAAATAATGCCATCGTAGCCATAAAGCAAGTGTGCGTGCAGCAGTTACCCAATGAGTATTCACAAAATGCTCTGAAAGACTGCTCTGCCAGCTTTCGCTGTGACTGTGCAGCGCCTTCCACGCGGTAATGGCGTTTTTCACACCTCCTGTGGGTTAAAACATATTTGCGTATAGAATAAATGCCAAGAACCTATACCACAACACCTTTTTCTTTCAAGTGAAAACATGAATATTTATTATATTTCATAGACGCTATATAAAAAATTGAAATAGCCCAATATATGTTGGTTCACCTTCACAAATTGGGATATTACACTGGTATAACGCATCAAATTACAAAAATGTCAAGGCACAGTTAGAATAAAAACAAAAAGTACGAAAAAGGTGGGAAGTGAAGATTGACGCTTTTCCAAAAATGTTGAGAAACTTCGTGGCACCAGACCTCAACGTAGTTTTCTTTAAGACCATAAAACATTGTTCAACCACTACTAGCTTGTTTCAATTTAGGCGAGCGTACTGCAGAATTAACAGCCATTCTCTGTAGATAACATTAAATCATTTTGATAATTCACCATAAGCCACAAGAAATCTGCCTCCTCCGGGGAAATTCTCACTAAAGGTTATACATGATGTTGCCGGCATGTCATCTTGTATTGAAAATTCAAAACGGTACTTTGAGCATGAGAATTGGCTTCGCCGACATCTTTTACACTGCAACAAGCTGCTCTTGTGAACATGACAAGACACAACGTGTCCATTATTATGCACAGAGTTCTGTGAAGCAAAAGAAATCAGTTTTATGCATACACTATAACTCTCATTTAGGTGAGAGATTGAAAAAAAGAATAGTGTATCTAAAAAAATAAGGAAGCCAATCATCGTTATAAATATTACTTCACAAAAGGGAGCCTATATCTGAATGACACATCGCTTTACTTGTTTTTAAATTGTGAGAGAACACAATACATAAAGTACGTCCACACTTATAGGCAAAATGCGCCCAGGTGAGACTCAATGATCAACAACAATCGTAACCACTGCGCTCATGATGCTGACACAGACAACCTATACCATGCGTGTTTGTTGCCTTTGCTTCAATGCAAATCCCAAAGTTTTGCGATTACACGACTGCAAGCTATGCGCGCGCAAAGACAGAGCGCATGAAGCCTACAGCCATCTCAGCCTTGCGCTTACGACGCGTTTAGCAGCTACACCCACCGCCTTGCGGAGTAAGCACGGCCAGGCCAACTAAATCCACGCTCACCTGTCCCGCCTTTTCACAGCACACATGCCTAAATCCCTCGCTCTCTCTCCCCATTTCACCCGCAGCTTTCGCGATGAGAAGGTCTGTGTTAAGACACACTGCCTTCCTCCTCACTATCGCACAATTTCCTTTTCACCAACAGCGTACGTGTGCCTATCCGTTATTAAAATGCAAACAAAATTCATCTAAAAAGAAACACTAAAATTAAAAGCCAGCGAGATGGTAACGTATTCTGAAAACCTGGGCTAAATAACCTCGCCACGGTGGTCTAGTGGCTAAGATACTAGGCTGCTGACCCACAGGTCGCGGGATCAAACGCCGGCTGTGGCGGCTGCATTACTGATGGAGGCAAAAATGTTGTAGGCCCGTGTCCTCAGATTTGGGTGCACGTTAAAAAAGCTCAGGTGGTCGAAATTTCCGGAGCCCTCTAATACGGCGTCTCTCATAATCACATGGTGGTTTCAGGACGTTAAACCCCACAAGTTTATGAAATCTGGGCTATATCCTTTCCACAAACTGTTTATCAAAATGTTATAAACATTGCACTGAAGAAAACTCATAACCTTGATTTCAGAAAAACAGGAAATATAGGAGTTTATAAGAAATAGCTTAGTCATACTGTTTTGCTATTACTCGCGAAAACTTCTTGCACGTATATTCACAACAGATTTTCAGAACTGAACCCATGAACTGGAATATTTGTCAAGAGCATCCAACTTTTTAAATAAATAACAGTACAAATCAAAACAATTCCCATAGTTCCAGATATGTGAATGCAGCAGCAGAAAACACGCAAGAAAGTTCCAACTTTCACAACACTCAAGGCAGGTACACACAAGTCTCTCTACAAAACTTACGGAAACGTTGAAACAAAAGAAAACACGAGTCTCACCAATACACCTATGTTATATATAAGTATGCATGCAATGAAAAGCTATGTCTACTGTAAAAAATCCAGAATGAACGAGCATTCCGTAGCTGAGGGAGGTTAAGCCGCATACTCGGCGAAGAAAGTCTACGGAGCATGGTCAACTTGTTCGGCCAATTTCAATCTCAGTCAATGACTTCAAGAAAAAGCATGTCTTTTTTGTTGTTTTGGTGCGTTTCCGTGAAAATGCTAGAGGGTAATGTGGTGACAACGTAGACATTAGAGCGTTTGACCGTTACAGGTAATCTGAAAAGGCAAAGCTTCCAGTATGACGATGAAATATGCTGGCACGCGGCGTACGTCCGCGAGCACACGAATCACATAGAATATTAAAAAATCACAGCATATATACAGACAGATTGATGATGAGTGGGGCGAAGCGTCCGTCTATTCATTCAACCGTGCGTTGATTTGTCCGTCCGTTAATGTGTCCTCTGTATGTCTGTATGTCCGCCCGTGTGGGGAACACTACAATTACTACCATCTCACTTATTTTCTTCAGATATTGGTTATATACAAGCGACGCCCTCTAGTAGACATACCAAGATCTAAACTTGTTTTTGGCACTACCAGAAAGAGGTGGTTATTACAAAAGGACGAACGGATGCCGCCTTAAGGAGCTTCTTCCTTCAAAATACACCAGCAGTAGTCGTACACAAAATCACATGTTCAATTAGAGCTTTAGAGATAATTGCTTTGGCAAAAAAAGTTGCCTTACAATACTACAAGCGCACATTCTCAGGATTTTGATACGTAACTATATGCGTCTAAGTTGTCGTTTCAAACCTCAAGTCCTCGGCTTTCATCGAGCGAGGAAAGTATGTACCGGAGCCCCCAACAAACACACATATTAACAAATAAGCGGTCACTTTCCGGCAATTTGCAGCATCACAGCAGCACTTTGAACAAACAAAAAAAACACGAGACATGGCAGTTGCTTGTTCCATGGAGACAAAAGATTTTTTTTCCAAAGAGTCTCACCGTTTTGCTTGGAGGTGCGGTGCAGTCGGAAGAGAACCTATAGGCGGCATTTCAAATAACGAAGCACACAAAAGGGACGTTACACTTCAATGGTACTCACAGCAAGCGACGCGCAAGTTAACAAAAGGACTAAAACGCATTACCACGAGGCGGGGTCATGGCGGAACTCGTTCAGAAACACATGCATGGTGCGCGCAGTTGTACACTTTATTGGAGGAGTGAGAAGATGTGAATGTACAAAGAGTTCACAGTGAAGCGCTGATTTCCTTCCTTCCTCTGCACAGCGAAGAGCAAACGTCCTGCGCATGCGCTGTCGTGGTCTTTACTGCTACACCCAGTGCAAGCGCTGCTGAACGTATATGGATGCAGGGCGTAGGGCTGTGGTACAGCATACGCGCAGTTGTAACTCTGCCTGCCTCCTCTCGTCGCAACACTCATGCCCTTCTACCCTCTCAAAGGCGCTGCGTGCGCTGACCATGCTATTCTCTAAAGATTCTTTGCTTGCCCTGGAGAGTTACTTCCCCATGCTCCCGCATGTTTGCAGGAGGTAGTGCCTTGTTTTTGTTTTTTTTTGACCAAGCACGTCTCGTCTTCGAGAAGCTTGTGAAAGCCACTTGTACTCGCATGGCTTCTGACCGAGCAAGTGTTCTGTAATCAATTCAAACTTTTTCTTTCAATTTATTCTACACTTGTTGATCTGCTGTCAGAAAATTGTAGCAGTAGCACGCCCATTTATTGATATTTATTATGGACAATATAAAGTGTTGAACTAATGTCGAGTCATACGGTGCGAAAAAAAGTTGTTCTCTTTTGAAATTTCTCAATTGCTCCTAGAGTGTCCTGTGAAACGTGTCAATGCGTCGAACATTTTGTTTTTTTTATGATCCCTACGACATTGTAATCTTAAAAAAGGCAGTACAACAGGTACCTTGCGCTATGTGGCTGATTTTATATGCAAGCATGGATGCCACTCAGTTCTTCCACGTGCACCACCCGGTCCAGTGGTTTAATGCTCATGGTGCTCAAACATTGACTCGCAAGTCACAAGATTGAAACCCTGCCGTTCATGGCGGCCTCATTCTCGGTGAAGGCGAAATTTTTGAGACCCGTGTTGTTAGACTTAGGGGCACGTTAAAGAACCGAAGGTGGTTTAAACTTTCAGAGCCCTTCACTATGGCGCATCTTATAATAAGAAGACGTGGGACGTTAAACCGAGTATATAGTATAGTAATAACAGGTGTACACCATTAAGCTCTTTCATTGCAACCTCACAAATGGTATCATAACACCCCTTTTCCACTTACACTCTTCTCTTAGGGTGTAAACGCATAACAAAGAATGTTGAACTCTTAAAAATGATGCACAGTAAGAAACACCTTTTTTACACTTTCAAGGGTGTGAAAATTATAGTATTCTTAGGTTGGGCTGGGCCCAGGCCAGGAAAATTGGCCCATGCAGTGCCCATGTAAGGGAATACTCGCCTTGTGACGTAGTGTCCGGCAATAGTCTCTTTGTGGCTAGTTTTTCGTCATCTTAGCTACTAGTTTCATTACCAACTGGGCCATGAAAACTGTGGGCTGCTGAATGGTGTCTTTCGCGAACGGCGTTACTGTCGCGAACTCAGGTTTGGTGGTTGAGCAATCGGTCAGGACCGTATAAAGATATATGTATATGTAAACTGGTTGCATAACTTCCATAATATTCCAAAGATCCAGTAGTCAGCGGCTCGTTGCTACCGTCGTCATATACGGAAAGAGGGGACAACTAACAGTCAACGATAAATAAAAAGTAAAATATGACGTGAATACTGGCAGTGGTAGAGCTGCCGTGCTTTTGCATACATGGCACGAGAGAGAGAAAAACGCGTATTAGGTGGTCGAAGAGTGAAAGTGAGAGGGTTTCCTATTCTAGGAACCCTCAGGCTTGAACCACCTGCTGGGCTCACAGATAGTTCAAGCCACGAATTTGAACATTTTCTTAACTCACGATCTTTTACGTGCTGTTAATAAATTTATTGTGCCTTGGACCTCAC
The DNA here is from genome assembly GCA_013436015.1 of Rhipicephalus annulatus. NCBI lineage: Eukaryota > Metazoa > Arthropoda > Arachnida > Ixodida > Ixodidae > Rhipicephalus > Rhipicephalus annulatus. Next base: position 1,467,828 of record WOVY01009243.1, read on the forward strand.
TGATTGCATGAGGAAGAGAAAGGAAAGATAAAAAAGATTAAGGAAGGAAAGTTGTTTTATAAGCCCAATGACGTACTTGCAATACGCACAAGAAACTTCACAGAAACTTCACCAGCGCAATAGCATATTAGTTCGAAAACTCGCGTCACCCAATCGTCAAGAACTACTGCAGTGAGGCAGCAGCTATGAAAATATACCTTTATCAGGAGTAGAGTGTCTCGCTGAAGTAAGACTAATCAAATGTTGATACGGAGCGTACAAGAGCGGCGAGATAATTTTTGTTGTCGCGGATGCACTCTGCTGTTAGCCATCAGATGGCACCGCGGCCCACGTGGTGCTAGAGCATTGCAATTCCTGTGCCTGCCTAGCGTTATAGTTCGTTTTGGCGTGACTAACAATCAAACTTCGAAGAAAATTTGTCATTTCCTAATAAAAGTTAAGGCTTCACCAGGTTTAAAGATTCAATAACACGAAAATGCCTTGTGCAGGTTGTGAACGTCGTCAACAGGGATCGATTGGAGAGTCGTGAAAGCTAAATGACGCTCACTTGCACTTGTATTTTTGTCTGTTCACAGCATTCCTCGATGCAGAAAAAAACTAATAAAAACAACATTAGATAGATATGTGAGGTTTAACGTCCCAAAATCACCATATGAATATGAGAGACGCCGTAGTGGAGGGCTCCGGAAATTTAGACCACGTTGGGTTGCTTAACGTACACCCGAATCTGAGAACACGGGCCTACAACATTTCCGCCTCCATCAGAAATGCAGCTGCCGCAGACAGGATTCGATCCCGCGACCTGCAGGTCAGCAGCCGAGTACATTAGCCACTAGACCACTTAGCGGTGCAAAGAGAAAAAGAACGTTAGCCAGCGTGCTATTCCTCCATAAAATATTTCAATATTTCCCTGTGGGGTAAAATGCAAAGAGCTCACACGTTCTTAGATGCAAGTGCACGTTGAATAGCACCGGACGGTCAGAATTAGTAAAGAGCTCTCTACTACGGCATCTCCCTTAATCAAGTGGTGGTTTTCACCGGCCAATCTCCAGTAATAGCTATCAGCGCTCTATCAAAAGAAGACAGGTACTGCACCAAAAACGTATTTATGCGTATCGCAGTTATCCTTTACACAGAAATTGGTTTGAACATAGATGCGCTTGTTCAATAAGAACGCAATAAAAATAAATAATTGAAATACGCTACCAGTCTATACCAAGTCCTCAAGAGCATGGGAGTTGTTCCGTGAAATATATAAATATTTGAGCCCCGCAAGCATTTTATAAACAGCACTCAAAACCATTGTCGTTGTTCATGGCTAGATTTTACTTTGAGAATTCACATATTTATGCCAATGATCACTTTCAGATTTCACTTTGAAGAGAGGCACAGGATCTGCACAAGTCCAGTAATCAGAACGGCAGTTCAGTACAAAACACATATGTTCCACTCATTTCGAGAACTCCCCAGCAATTTCATGTTTATATGACCTTCATTGATAGAATAACATTTAACACACGTGAACAAAAAAACCTGGCTTCCAAACAGCGTGGACAGACATGCCGACAAAAAATATCGGCAGCATGCGCTGTTCTGCCGAGCGGGCTGTCGCAACCGCGAAGCCCGCTCGTCGTAGTGTCATCCAAGAAGGCACCGATGAAGCTGCTAATTGATAATGGCCCCAACATTATCTGGACGCGCTGCGATTGCGCTTATTGACGCGTTGTGGGGAGAGTATCAGCAGCTGTATATTCTTGCAACGTGCTCGTTTTTTCGCGTGTTGTGTTCACCGTCCCCAAAGGCGAGGGTACGCCGACCATCTGCCAGCGAAAGCAGCCAGCAGTTATGGGTGCGGCTATATAGATATTCTGTAGGATAGTTAAGCTCCGAAATGCCAAACTAGTGAACAGCACGTAAAAAAGTAAAAAAACTATCGAAGGTACCCACAAAACCACCACGGAAAGCTGAGTGATGCCTCGTTGACCTTCTAATGCGCCAATCCAAAGAACAAGCCCAACACAAGCTCTGTTTTTGTGTATACGCCCCCCTCTCCCCATTATTAGAACTCGACAAAAAGATGAGGCGACCAACCATTTAGCCAGATGTTACATACATTGTAAAGTAAATATACAGTTAACATTTACATATACGAAATTTCGACTATTTGAAGGAAAAATCATATTGAGCTTTTGGTTTTGGCTGTTTGTACCCTTCTCGCCTAGTCGCGCTTTGATCTTCAGCGGGCGTTGAAACCTGTGGCTATTAGTTTGCGACATTTTTCGTTCCAAGTATGGCGACACATTTTATTTGACGATGCCCGTTTGGCGGAGCGTCAAGCGCGCACTATGTTTGACGTTACTATTTTCCCACCACCACAGCACCAGTGCGGCTCAGCTGAAGAGGACAGAGATCCGGCATTGCTGGACATCGGCGTTTAGTTCACCTGCCTTCCACGACGTGGCGCATGACTTTTATTCTTTTATTCTCGCGCGAAGTCAAGAAGTGCGCCTCAAAAAAAAGAGGAAAAGTTGGGCACTTCGCTTGCTTTTCCGCTGTTCGTTGTCAACGGCAATAAAGGTAGGGCCGGTGAGTTCCAGCACCAAAGCTACCAATCATCTCCCGATTTCATTGTAGGAAATTGTTCCATGCATAAAAAAATGCTGTCTGACTGCACCGAAAGCTTTGAAAATGCAGCCAACTGTATACTTTTCTTTTCATTTTTCACAGCTTAAGTGATACGAACCCCGTTTGTGTGGTTCTGAGCGTGCAGAAAAGAGATGATGATGCTAATGAGGCAGTGGAGTGAAGCAAAAATAAGAACAACTCTACCTAACTAAACCAATGTAGCCATAGACAAGGTTTATAAAACCATAGTTAGCACTGAAAACCTAATTGGCTACACATAAGAAAGCTTACGAAATCACGCTATAATAAACTCTATATAGGCCGAGTTGAGTCTCTTGTACTTAGTCATGCCGCACAAGGAAAGCTATCATAACTTTTATGGGTGCCCGTTTCTCAAGGCGAATGGATGGAGGCGTGGATGCGCTCATTTTCACGGGAGTTCTATAAGCATGCTTGACATTTAAAAGTCTTTGTTCTACTAAAGCTCTTTGGGGTATAGTTTTATTCTCAATCAGCATCCCTGATAACGCATAGGCTGTAATGAATTTAAGCATGTAGCACGAGAAAATTACAGGTGTATTATCTCTCTAGAAAAGGATCACCAATTGATGATTATTCAAATTGAGTACTGCTTCTACATGCTGCTCGGCGCAATATACCCGCCGCTAAGAACGCAGGTAGCAGTGCAATGTGACTTGGTCTTGCAGAGCCACTCGTGATGGTGATGCGACCTTCGATCCTCGTGCGGATAGGCGACGACCGGTTGATATATAGGCGCACAAGTTCCAACACGGTAACACCTGCAAAGAAGATGTTCTCACTTGACGGCAACACGCTTTTGTGACCTCGCAAGAGTGTTCAAAAGAGTTGCCTTCATTCTCAAGCATTCGATCGGAATATTTGACAGAATAATGGTTTCTACGTATGTACAATGTAACAATATTTTGGCATGCTCGTGTTTCTTCTTTCAATATGATGCATTTCCGTTATTGTTGAGCGTGCTTTCAACGTCGAGTTGTGTTATATGTATAAAAATATATAAGCACGGTGTATATTTTACCACACATATGTGTGTGACTAATTCAGTATGGAGACGAAAAGCGATTTGCTCTCCTTCGACGTTTTTTTTTGCTCATGAAGGAGACAATTGCTCGGGCAACTCATTAAAACAGAATTGATAGTCCATTTCTCCCACCTCGCTACCTGTCCCTGAAACGCTCACTGAAACTTGTCACTGAAACCTTACCAGGATGTTGCGCGGCACTGGGTAAGTGCGGAAGCCGGCGGATGTGGCTGCTGTGGTCCACGTGTGAAGTGTTGTTTTTTGATAATAATGTAGTATGTATTGATATATTAGTATGCACTCAATAGTATACTATCACACACAGGTATCTAAGATATACCTGACACTGAAGCAGAACAAAGAAGGGAAATTGACACACACAATTAGGAAACAAGAGGAATTATGCAATAAAGATATGACCAGCGGTGCGGCCTCCGTCAGAGCGAACGGAAACTGCTATACCTTTCCTTGAAAGCTGTAAGGAAAGAAATGATACTTGTAGACGCTCATACGGAAGCACTTTCGATCACAGAATTGATGACGTATAGGACGCAGCACGATACTTTACGCTTTGCACACCATTACTTAAACGCTTTCGCTACGCAGAAGGCCAAGGACAGCGGATTTTTTGAGACTGTCGCAGCATTTTCGTGTATCCACGTGCACCTGAAGAAAATCAGGACCTCAAACATGCAAAACGCAAGCTTTGCTAACATTTCGGCGGGGGGTCCTGCCTTCGTCGCAGTTAATTGTTGCCCCGCCGCGGTGTTGTATGTAAACAGGCAATAAAGAAAGAAAAAAAAAGCTGCGGTGGTCTAGTGGCTAAGGTACTCGGCTGCTGACCAGCAGGTCGCGGGTTCAAATCCCGGCTGCGGCGGCTGCATTTCCGATGGAGGTGGAAATGTCGTAGGCCCGTGTGCTCAGATTTGGGCGCACGGTAAAGAACCCCAGGTGGTCGAAATTTCCGGAGTCCTCCACTACGGCGTCTCTCATATGGTGGTTTTGGAATGTTAAACCCCACAAATCAATCAATCAATCAACAGTTAATTGTTACAAATGCCACGCAAGGTACATAAGTGAGCGGCTGGTTCCGTATCGCCATAATAAGTGATCTTTTTTTCTTTTTCCGTGGATGATCGCAGATCAACAATAGGTGACCAGTAAAAAAGCGAGAGATTGTGAGATGCACCGGCTTCCGGCTCGAGAAAGGTAGACGACGGTGAACCGATTTGCCGCAAGCCTCAGATTATTCGGGACTAGCGCACGCGTTCGCCCGTTAATCTTCGTCGTGATAAATCATGGTCGGTAGTTAAGCCGTTGGCTGCTCCAACCTGAGCGTGAAAGGCAGACGCATGTATCGATCGCCATGAAAAGAAGAAAAAAAAGTTGAGGTGTTCCGCTGATGTGAAGAGAGCCACAGCGATAAGTGATAGGTAGCCTTTGAGTACGGAACGTTGAAGGCAGAGTGTGTGAAAAACATTTTATCACAGATACGTGTGTATTTCACACTACAAAAGCTTACCCGTGGATTCGTTGCGAATAATATATTGAGAAATAAATTGTCGCGCAGACGCGCCTGGCAAAAATAGTATGGGAACGTGGGAACGCGCGGGTGAAATCTATACCTGGCATATGAGCTGAGCGTCGGCCATTGCTCCCATATATATATATATATATATATATATATATATATATATATATATATATATATATATATATATATATATATATATATATATATATATATATATGACAAAAAAGGCAAAAGCTTCACTCAAGAGTAAGTTAACACGAAGCGCTGGACGAGTGCATTTGCGTTTATCTTGGTCATAGTGTTCGCCAGGACGGCACTCAAAGAAAGAAGTGCGTTACAAGTGCAGGGTTTAGAATACTCTAAGCCTTCTATGTCTGACTGTGTTGTCTATGTGCCGCCGTGCCACGCAACTTGATGAAGATCAGTGTTTAAATAAGCATCTGGCTTCGACTAAGAAATGCATCTTATAGAGCGTAGAAGGCGAGTAAAAATATCTCAATGCGCTCAGCAAGTGCTGCGCTTCATGCCGATCGACCGACGATGTCAACCGAAGCAGCGATCCCGAAATGAACTTTTACCACACTGCTACAGTCATAGCGATCCCCTGAGATCTTTAAAATGCTGATTTTGTACTGCAGTAACGTATCATATCTGCTAGCCAAACTGACAGTACCTCCCCCCCCCCTCGAGCAGCATAAAAGCATTGCAGATAATTTTAGTGCGATAAAAAGTTTCCTTACAGTTCATGGCTTTCGTAGCTTGTCATTGTCACAGTCACAGCCAGTAAAAATAAAAAAAACCTAATTTGAAAGCACGGACATCACACACGGAGAGGTGTTTTTTATCAACGGAGCGGTACAAAAATGCGCGCGTGCCGCTGCTAACCCGCGTGGTGCGTCGAACTGGAAGCCATCGCATCCCGCAGTTCCCTGCTATTGCCCATATTACTGGTCACCTGTTGAAGAAGAATAATTAGATGTAGCTCTGAAAATACAAAAGTCAGAAATACCATAATAATAGTGAGATGCCCAGAAAGACTGAAACTTTTCGGGGTATCTATGTTTTCAGGTATCTAAGATTCGCGTCTGCCCCAACTGCCCTCCCACAAGCTGTGTCCAAGTGATCACAACATGACTGAACGATTGTTAGAAAGCAAGATAATGCCACTCTATATTGCGCCTCACAGTTTCCCGCTATTGGCCGCTAGATCGAGTGGAGTCACCGCCTGGTGGCTACTTGCTAATGCGCGGTTAGTGTGCATTGCTCTGCACCGTCTACTAGCACTGCCTTCTTTCCATGTGCGCGTACGCCATGAACATGCCCGATGGAAAGGAGTATTAAAAGGGTGATTGGTACTGTGGTGTGAGCGCAAGTACACATAATCTAATGTATTCTTAACTAAGTGTTTGTAGAGCAATATAATATGTCATCACTCGGCTTCAAGCGCATATTATGCAGTTGACTCAGTACAACTTTCAAAAATTTGTGCTGTGTACTCTTATCGTACCCTCTGTTAGGCATAGTCATTTGAAATTGGGTGTCTTTTTTTGTTCAAGCACATTTCAAACTGCACTTGGCATCATCTCAAGCTTGAGCAATGTTAAATATTGTATAAATGCAGTGCTTTTATACTAGGTGGGGCACAAAATTAAGGCCCAAAGTCATGGAATTCTGCGTTGCTTTTAATTGCACAACCGGAACACTATATTTTAAGTATGTAATAACCGCTACTAGTGCATAAGATGTTCTTTTACCGTATAGTGGTATTCACTTTACAGAGATGCGCTTTTATGAAGTGAAACTTGACTCTTCCCTACCTAAGGTGTCTCTTAAAAACAGAGTATCGAATTACATGGCAGTGATTGAACAGAGTTGCCACGTGCAATGCGGTAAAATTGATGCAGGAACAAACATATGCATAGGTTTAGATATGCATTAGAGAACCCATATGTTCAATATTATTCGATACGTCCTGCCTTGCACTTATCCAACCATTTTACGCTTGATGTCATTTTATACTATCTCGAGCATTGTCACGGCGTTTTTACATATTGCCTGAAAGCAGCAGCCGTAATTACTTTGAAAATAATACATCTCCCAAATAATAACCAATTCTTCGTAGCATCACTGTTGTGCATCTAATCTTTCGATAAAAACTCTGTGTTGAAGTGTCATGTTTTTATACTGTAACTGCAGCAAAATCAAAGGCTCCCGTGGCAAACGTCTCCGCAACGCCAAAGCACCATCGTGTAGCTTTTCTGACAAATCTTATCAGCTGTCCGGCATTTCGTAAAGAAATGAAAAAGAAAGAAAACGCATTGTTGTTGTCAAAAAGCAAGCTAAACACGTAAAATAAAACAACAAAAATAATATATAGTTCCAAAGCGCTGTCTAACACCCACGGTGTGCATTGGAAGATATTGCTCCTCTCTCTCGTAATAGTAACTTTGGATATGCGTCATGCATCGTGGCAGCTAATAAAAACAATTTTACTAGCAAGCTGCAGTCAACGAATTTTATTCGCTAATATTTGTCTGAAACCACTCACAACATAGCACCATTGTGTGCATTCATATATGCGCTGCCGACCACCTATATGCAGGCAACCCAAGTCAGTGTGAGAGCTGAGAAGCTTGTTGGGCCTATGCTTGTATTTTTGTCGTTTCATTCCTAGGTTTGCAACATGGTGCTGCTCCTCACGTGTCTTTTTTAAACTGACGTCCCTTTCGAATAGGTTTCTGTTTTTGACGATGTTTTCCGCTAGCTAAAGTGTTTATTACCAGTCGGACCAATACTGCGTCATTACGATGCATCCTTGTTAACAGAAGTTCTCGTTTACGCTAGTGCCATCGACCCCCGGTGCCACCGTACTTGTGCAGCGTCTTCAAGGAGCTGAAAACTTAGTGGCTTACGCCAGTCCTTCTTTGGATAAGGTAACGCTAACTATACTACGACAGAACAAGAATGCTTGGCAGCTGTTTCGCGGGACATAACCTTCTACCGTATATCTAAGTTGTGTGTTCACTTTCGTTACCGACCATCAAGGTTTATGGTGGCTGGGGAATCTCCGTTACACGAGTGGGTGAATACCACGTTGGTCTCTTCGACGAAAGGAAGAACAATTTTTCATACAAGTCTCGTGCAAGTCTTGACCTCGTCACGCTGATGCAAACTGTCTCTCCCGCCTTCCTCTGCCAACGAAGGAATAGGACGGAGACAGTCTTGATGACTATTTAGTCAATTTTTTCTGCGTTCGCAGATTCAAGAACATATTAGGTAGAGCAAGCAAATTATATTAGTCTGTAACCGTTATTTTTCGCTGTTTAGCATCTTGGAGCCACCCGTCACTTTTGCGTTCGTGACGACTTACTCTAGAACAATTATTCACCTAAAAACGCACGCTCTCTGCTCGTCGTTCTACAAAGTATTGGTATAAATATACTAAAAGCCATGCACTACAATGTGACTGCTAGCCACCTGCGGTTCTTTCGAACTGAGAACCACATGCAAGAGCAATTTTACTGGCCGAGAATGCGAGGCGAGGTCAAGTACTGTGTTTTGATTTGTGTCAACGCTACAAGCGTCGTTCAATTTCTCAAACACGTGTTTTCCAACCACTGAAACCGCCACATCTGGAGTTTAAACAAGTGGTCTCTTTTGAGCTCAGTTTCACGATTATCGGACGACGAAAGATAAGTGATAGTACGTGCCGTCCAGTTCACCCACTATACCAAAACAGCGGCCGTATCCACTTTATTAGCTGCATGCATTGCCAGAGTTTTGCTTCAAGTTATTATTTGGCGGCATGATTCTTGTATAGTTATTAGTGATTGTAGTCGTTAGTTCATTACCTATGCCGTAGAGGAGCTGCTTTATCTATTCAATTCACAGTTCCACCCCTCAACGCCTTATTACTTTCAGACAAATGGACTCGTAGAGTGAACAAACTGACCTTTAACATGCTAGCCATGCATGTATCTTCCAACCACAGGGATCTATTCTCCTCCTCAACCTAAGTTAGATAGGTATCATTGCGTCCCACTCAGAATGCTCCAGACAGGCTCATTTTCCTTGCAGGGATTTCGCACTCGTATCTTAACAGAAATTGATTTGAGGTGTCAGGACTGCAATGAAACTTACTGCTCTTTAGCGCGCGCGCTTTGGCGATGCTCCGCGTTACCTAATGAACCTCTAGCCTGTGAAGACAACTGGAAAAAGGCCCTGTGGAGGTTATCACTCTATAGGTAACAGCAGGCAATCCAGAGGGCCCAAGAAGGCGGGGAACATCACGGTGTCCCAACCTCGACTTGAACACGGCCAGCAGTTTCCGCGTGTCCCTATTAAATGTTCACTCAAAAGCTCCTCAGAATCTAATAAATAAAGGCCGGATTTTTTGGCACTAAAAAGTGTGTTTTAGGTGCCAAAGGCAGGCATGTAAAACACCATTTTAGGCTCTCAAAGGTATAAATACAGGCACAGTTCTTTCTACAAAAATTTTAATATCCTAAACCAAAAACATCGGTGACTGCTATCTACGGCAAGAAGCAAAAAATTGATACTTAGGATAGCAGAAATTTACCAACGATTGAACATAGGCGTGCATTTCTCGCTTGATTCGCAGTATGCTGTCTTTCGCTTTCCTGTCTAGCATTGTGCGTCAAGTGTTCATCATTCAATTAACACTCTCATGGGTTTCTTTTGTTTCGTTGTGGCGGGGAAGGGCAGCGCAGGATCAAATAACCAGACTACTGATACCCCAGAAGATAAGCATGCTAGGTCAAATCGCGTAGGACCAATTTCTCCGCTATCGGTGAACACTTTAAAAGGCCCCTCCCTATGTTTTAGTATTTCGAGCTGACAAGCGTAATAGTGCACTGGGAACTCCGGATCATTCCTGTTATTATTTGCAAAAATACATGTCACAGAAAAATACCCAATTTCTCTTGAACGCCACTTGCCCTTCTCATGGGTGTACACCGCAAGATCTAGGAAGTGACGTATACAGCAAGGAATGGTCCTCTTTTTACATCGCTTCTTCACGTTGACATTGGTGGGCTGACGTCGCATAGTGTACGCACTTCAGCAGAAGTTTGTTAAATGCTAGCTGTGTCTATAAAAACAGACGAAAAATGTTCCGTCTCCTCATTATAGCCTGTTGTTTAAATGGTACCTCCCTAAGCATGTTTCACGTAAACATGTATACTTGGCATGTGCAATTTGTGTGTTCTGTTGTGTAGCATGAATGAGGAGTACTTTGTTTTGGTTTAGCTGCTTAATATCATTTTGAAAGGGAAGCGCAAAGGCAGAGGGAAAAGAAAAACAGCACTCTTTGCCTCTATGTCTTTTTTTCCTTGTGTCTTTGCACTCCCTTTCAAAAACAGTGTAATCAATGAATGCTGAGAAAAATATTAAAACTTGCAAACGGAATATAAGCTTGTTTTATTTTTTATATTTGTTTTGAATAGCCTCGGGGTGTTATTCACTAATCGATCCTCGTTTATTGTCCAACTCGGTGGATCAGTCGCTTTAGGGTACTCGGCTGCTGACCCGAAAGCCGCGCATTCGATTGTGGCCGTGGCGGTCACATCTAGATAAATGCGAAAAGTATATGACCGTGTACTGCGCAATGTCAGTGCAGGTTGAAAAAGACCTGGCGTCCCTCATATTCATATCGTATTTTTACGTAAAACCACATGATTATGTGTGGCGCTTTATGGCGCAAGGGCCAATTGGTGGCCAAAGAGCGCCATTTCAATGACTAGATATGTGGACAATGATATGTTGCGTGGCTCTATAGGGGCCTTAAAATTCTTCGCGATAATGCGGACAAAAACATAAGTAATAAAATGATGACAGTGGCGTGATATGTATAGTAAAAATGGGTGACAAAAGGTTTTGATAATAATAACATGTGTAAAAATAATATCACAAGCACAAGTGCATCATCAGCACCTTTGTGTCCAAGGGCCGCAAGGCAAGTGCTTTTTAATGTAGCCACCGCAGCAGCAACCTCTCTTGAGAGGTCGCGCTACGCAAAGCCTGGATATATGGTTTGCTAAAAGCGGACATCTCTTGAAAAAGCTAGCACCAATTTATGAGTGAACAGTGGTTGGGTGGAAAGGTATATGTTGTCGGTAGGGTAATGGAAAGTGTTGTTTTCTTACAGTGTCTAATGGTTTACACTGGTATAAAATGTGAAGAATTGTTTGTGCTTCACCACATCTGTCACACAATGGTGGATCGCCACCGAACAAAAGGTATGCGCGTGTCGTGTATGTGTGTCCTATCCTGAGCCTCGTTAGTCTTACCTCTGTATGATGTGATTTTGATACTGGCAGCCAATGGCCAAGGTGTGGCTTAAGAACGTGTAGTTTGTTTTGTGTGTGTCTATCCCACTTGCTCTGCCAGTAGTCCCTGAGCTTTCGTTTGAGAGACGGCTCAAGATAAAGGGCCGCGATTGATATGGGTGTAGTGGAAGTGCTTTCGTGGACGGATGCGGCAAGCTGATCCGCCATCACGTTGCCTTGGATCTCACGGTGCCCTGGCACCCAGCACGCTAGAACATGCTGTTTCAGTGTGTAGAGTGTGCATAAATTGGAGTGAAGTGAGATGAGGACAGGGTTTTTTTTTTTGTTTCTAAAGAGTGCGCAGAGCCGTTACCACACTGAAGGAGTCCGTATAAATTGCTGCTTTTTGTAGTTGTAGTTGTTATATGTGTTTAGCGGCCACAAGTATCGCAAAAGGTTCCGCTGTGAACATACTTGTGTCTGGATGTAGAGGGCCAGCATCCGAAAAGAATGGGCCGACAGCAGCGTAGCACACAGAGGAGTTAGAGTTAGACGTTTTTGTAAAGCACTCAGGACGTGTGTATTTGTGTTGAAGTTCCAGGAAGTATGTTCGGATATGGGCAATGGGCACGTGTTTTGTAATATCTAGGAAAGACACATCGCATTTTATAGTCTGCCACTGCCAAGGTGGCGGGTATGCTGCAGGACTCAATAAACTGTGTTTCAGTGACGCACCAGTTTCCTCAGCTTTACGTAAACCACACATACTACCACTGCTACAACTACTAAATACTACTACTGCCACTGCTACTACTACTACTACTACTACTACTACTACTACTACTACTACTACTACTACTACTAATCCTAATACTACCAATTTGGATAGCGTTCGTCTTCTCTTAGTTCCTGCATCATGCCTTCGCCAACCCCGACAACACTTCACTTGTGTTTGGTGCATCGTCTCTGACCGCATTTTCAGCGAAAGCACGTGGTGTATCGCGACACAATACATGATGCTTGCCAGCCTTTCCTATAGTACACGCACTGACTGATCATCTCAGAGTGACTGGTAATACACAACAGAGAACGCCGGAACGACACAACCTCGATGGCGTACATGCGCAAGTTGACTGGGGCACGTCCTGTACTCGTCAACCTGCTTCCGCGTGATGTTCTAAAATAATTATCAGAAAAATATATCTCATACGACATTATAAAAATTCTATTACAATTGCGCGAGCAGCACTGTTTAGGGACATTCATTTTCGAATGTGAGTTTAGGATGAAATGCTTGACTTAAGAGCTTTAACCGCAGCTTAATTTGATGCGTTTATAATAATTCGCATCCTAGTTACCTTTTTGTATTGTTACAGCTGTCATTTATGAGTAATGGCTTAAGTCAAACCTTAAAGCGCTGTTCTGTATTTTGTAATGTTTGTCACCCAAAGACATATGACAAGGGATCTCATACGAAACAAGCATATTCAAGCATCGGTGAATGTATGCTAAATACACCGTTAATTGTAAACATGCCGGCGCCTGTCTCAGGCTTCGCTTTATAAAGTATAACAATTTGGCGAATCAACAATTGAATCAACAAGAGCATTACATGAGTGGTCCTCCATGGTTTTTCATTCGTTCTCCAGCTACCGCCAGCTTCTTAGAAAAACCTGCCCTTTTTTTACCCGCAGCACCCAGGTTTTCAGGGGGGATCTTCGGCTTTTTCAAGGCACTGCAAAGCTATTTGTAGAAGGTGGTCGCCACGTCCTCCGCCTTAGACCTCACTTTTTTAAGGACGATAGTCTTTCTTGGGGACCTTCGAAGCAAAAATTTTGGTGTGTCTGTCTGTACATTTGTCTGTTTGTCCACTCGTAACAGCATCGGGTACTTGAAATGGCCGACCCCTTCCGCAGCGTCCACCTATGTTGCTCAAGATTCAGCGTTCATACTTGTGCAATTGTCGATTAAAAATCAATTATCGCGGATGTATGGGGCAATATAACAACACCTATATAATCTGCATGTGCACTTTTTACTAGAAAAGGAATACATAAGTAATCTAAGGACCGCAGCGCTCATCACGCTGCAGTGACCATGCAACGCTTGCACCAAAAGGCAAGTGTGTCGAACGCTTTGGTAAAACGAGACGGTGGTGGCACCTACCCATCGCCTTGCGTTCTGCACCTTATCACCTCTTAGGCGGTCGCGCACACCCGTCTCAGAGCCACGCGCTTTGTTTTTGAAAAAACAAAACTGCCAGATGGCGCTCATATCTCACGTGTGACGTGATTTGATGCGCTCTATCGCCTCCGCTGCACGTTCGAGGCACTCTAACGCCGCGCCTTCTGAATACCATTCACCAATTTTCTTGAGCAGAACATCAAATAAATGTTTTGTTCCCTCCATACACACACAAGACTACAGTCTCTCGACAACATTTAAAGAATTAATGCAGATGCGGGGCCGTTTTTATCTTATCTCACCTTTAATCCTCTCTCCTCCTTCCCCTGCAGACGCTGAGACATTATTAAACTTAGGTCTGCAGAAACAGTGTTGTTTGCACCCCTCATGCTCCTCCTGCGATTGCTCGCAGCATGTCAGCTTTGTCTACCTTGAACCATATAGTGTTTGGAAATATCAATGGCGCCTTTTATACATGAATAACGATTTCACACAACGTTGGGAAACAAAATTTCGGCTTGAGAAGCACTCATATGCCCGCTCATTTGGAAAATAGGCATTTATAGGCACTTATAGGAATTTAGGCACAAACACACAAAAATAGGCATTGATGGGCCCTATAAAAACACCACGAAAACCCTTCTTAGCCTCTTTTTATGCTCATATATTAGAATGGCCCAACATGAACGCAGGAACAAAATAGACATTTGCCTCTAACCCGGTCTCTACTAATAAAGTTCTCGGTCTGTCTGTCTGTCTGTCTGTCTGTCTGTCTGTCTGTCTGTCTGTCTGTCTGTCTGTCTGTCTGTCTGTCTGTCTGTTCGTCTGTCCGTCCGTCCGTCTGTCTGTCTGTCTGGGGAAATATTCCAACAGCTTACCTTGGGCATGGTGATATTTCAAGATAAAACTGTTGGCTTATATCTAGTCTGTGAAATAGTCGCGAACACGCCGAGGCACTAGCGATGATTGACGTTCTTCCCTTCATCACTTAGGCTTAGAATACTAGAAAGCGTAAACAATATACCTCAGTTCTTTCAATATCAACTACGCACTTTCACTGCTGAGCCGCTTCAACACAATACTGCCGTTTGACTTTCAGGGAGAGTATACTCAGCTACAAAGCGCTGGGCCTTGCCGAAGAAGAACGATGAATAGCTCGTCTTTTTACTGCGGCATCACAGCACCGATAAAGTGAACGTTGTGAACGCCGACATCAGTCTGCCTTGTGTAACAGAGAAGACCTTGTGTAGCTGTGGATCCCCCAACGAAAGCGTTGTTTATTCGGAAGCTTATTACGATAGTACACCGGCCAATTCGTCATTGTTGATCGTTTGAGTGATTTGACGTATGTATTCGTAAGCATGACGTCAGCTGGTTATCGTTCAAGCCAGGCCCAGTTGGTAGTATTGCGACTCCGGGTCCAGTGAGTGTTATATTAGGCAGGGGGTACCCGTCATAGGATCCCGCATTCAACAAGTCAGATGAGGTACTCGTAAGAACGACAAAGATGTACTGACATGCTTAGGAACTGAGAAGTCGACATAAAGTGATGAAGTGACCAAGTAAGTAATAGGTGGTTGAAGAACTGAATTTATACAATACGTCTTCCACTTATTCAGCACCGCGTTGCCCACAATGGGCGCATTGTCCGCACCACCATCTGATGCAGCACTCGGTGCTTTTGGCGCTTTCCCCAGAAAAAGGCGGGAAAAGACACCACAAAATAAACGTCCTCGGGGCGCGGTAAAAACAATGCCCAAATATTGTCGTGAACGCACAGCGCCAATGTTTCGCACACGTCCAAGTACCAACACTGATCAAGCCCCTTAAGATCACTCCCAGCAAGGGGTTGAAGATTAAAACGACAGTTGGCGAAAAGGTCTTCAACGTCGGGAAACAGCGTCTTCCTTGGGCATGTGCCAAACTTGCTTCTCTGCATTTGGGTATAGCAAAATAGCTACGAGACAAGTTTATCTTCAAACATGCCCCTCCAAGCAGCAGATACTACAATCTAAAGAAAATTACCCAAAAAAGAGTAACGAAGCCCAGTAGGCGCGCGCGATGAACGGATAAACCGTTGAGGAGTGACACAGAAAGATGCGTGCCGCATCAAACCACTTAGTCTCCAAAGGAATTAACTGCGTTGGAGATGCGGGCTGTGCGAAAGTATTGTCGAAAAAACTAGCCGTCTTCCTTTCTCTTGGTTTTGCCTATCCCTTATATTGCTGGCGAAGGTTAGCGTTACGTCGCGCTCGGAGACCTAACCGATCTAGGAATAACTCTGCGGTGATTTGTGTGTGCGCTTGGACTTGGATGAGCAAGCGCTGCTGCTTTTACGTTTCACCAAACCCATGAAGTCTGGAGCTGGCCTCGACAAGTCGCCACACCGCGTTATATTTCTTTGGCTCAGTCAAGATGGTAACGAGCAACCACAACACCACCGGTTGGGAAGCAAGGCCAACATGGCTGCCGAGAAGACAGCAGACATTTTGGATACAGAATTTCAGTGCGAATGAGGCCAGAAATCGGCGCTGGAAGTAGGTGATCTTTTTTATTCCGCCGTACTTGTTGCGCGTGCGATATGGATCGTGTTTGCGAGCAATGGGCTCGTTCGTGTTGTATACCGCATGCACGAAAAGCACCGTGAAGGTCAGCTTTGGCCTCTGCAGTGCGCCTTTGCTTTGTGACAACCAGGAAATTGGCCGCCATTGCCATCAGCCACCCATGCGCTCACTCATCGAGTGCTCGCCTGTGTTCCCCGTGATGAGCTCCGAGCTAACGATATTGGGCGGAGGCCTCGCCGCTGTGTTGCGCGTCATCCGAAAGAGGTCGCAGTTGCTCGCAACAAATTGTTTCTAGTACGTCGCATGTTGTAAGTGCACCGGAACGGGCTGGTCGGGCTTTCGCTAGCGTCCGAACTGTAAAAATGGGTCGCCATCACAGTTGGCTCCCCCGTAAATCAGTCGCAAGCGGATCGGCCCCGGGCGTTGCTGGTGGCCGCGGCGGCGGACTCATTCTCCCTCTACTTTGTAGAAAACAGAAGCGTTAACGTCGGTTTCTTCGGCGCTCGCTCTAAACTACCTCAGCGCTGTTCGTGGCGGTGACCCAGCGTATGCCCGCTCTCCTGTTTGAGGTTCGCTGGCGGCAAATTCTCCTCGTGAAGCGCCGAGTTTGGTCTCACGTTTGCTTATTCGAGTATGACAACGTCGATCGCTTAGAACTCACTGACTTGTTGGCGGCACGATGGTTCACGGGGCCTCGAAGTTATGGCTGTAGCTGTCGTACTTAGGCTATTGTGCCACGGGTGTCAAAATGAGCTTTTGACGATGTGCGACACCACGGTGAAACATTTGCATGCTATATTTTACACAAATATTTTTATTGCACCTTGCACGTATAAATAACTATTTTTACAATCTTATTGTGCAGCTGTGAGCGCTCTGTGCAGAAGGCTGTAGCTGTGTGCGCTGGCGTCTTTAATGCCTGTCGTCTATTGCTTTCGTCGCAGCAGCTTCATAAGGACTGCACGACTTGTAAAGCTAAAGATATTTGCGCGTCATATTTTACACGTATGTTTTTATATCAAGTTGCACGTACTTTTGCTATCCGTGCATCTCATCTTCTGTCACGTGTGACTAACTATACATAGCTTGCACGTGATGGCAGTTCCTGTCTTCCTGTTTTTCGTCTGGCATGGCCGAGCACACACGTGTCTATCTCCGCACCGTGCTTAAGCCCGCGCGACGGGTCGTTTGGCATAGTGCGTGCGTTTTTATCATTTGCCTTGCCCGTCTGGCTATGAAGAATTGTGCAGTACATTGTCCTGCTTACTTTGACGAATTTGTCGAGCCAACGAGGGTCAGATACTGGAAAAAATGGCCCTGTGTGATAACGTGGCTGCGTTCAATGCGACGCATCACTTTCGACAAAAATTCACTTCGCGCTTGACGAACCGATCCACGGCCATTCAATGAGCGACAGTGTGACGAGGTTCGGAACATAACTTGCCTGTTAAGAAGTCGCGCCCGCACACATGATTGTTGTTCATTGTCTTAAGGTCCTTTCGATTGTTGCCCGCAAGCCATGTCCTGCTTCGCCTCTCGAACATCTCTTTTGTGTAGTCGCACTGGTGTTTGACCACCTTTGGCAAGCAAAACATTTTTACGTCGGGTTCAACACGATTCAATTTGCACTTGCTTCGCGCGCGGCAGCCAAATACCGCACAAATCATTGTTGCGAGGTACCGAGTTTACGAGAGATGCGAATGCAGCACAGCTTGACTTGGTGTTGCTGCTGCTATGTGCACGGCCGTGGCAGCGCATGCCGAGAACGTGTCCACGAGTTCCGCGGTGTGACGAAAGTGCATGGTATGTAATTTTGCAATTTTATTCTACAGCCGTGGGCAAAGAGTATGCAGCAGGCTGTGTGTGCTGGCATCTTCAATGTCTGTATGCTATCGCTATCGTCCGAAGAGCTTCACAAGGACTGTACAAAATGTGCCAATGAGGATGGACTTGTATGCTGAATTTCACCATACATTCACTCAAAGGATGAAGAAACTTCATATGTATATAGAAAAATAAATCATCTCAATATCTCACTTTTGTAGTTTGTTGTGGCAGTGACTGCGAAAGCAGTAATACAAAAATGGCTAAATAGGTTGTGGCGTGTTCTTTTTCGCGTAATTTGTTGCTCACTGCCTAAGAAAAATGGCGAGAAAAGTATTACGCCTGGCGGAGAGTAAATTAATAAAAGAGTATTCGAACTTGGGATAAAAAGTCCATTCAGTTGGAGTAGTTGAGTGGACCAACCTCTTGTAGGGCTAGGTGCAACTGAGAGGACGCGGTTGCCTGGTAAGGTTGATTTGAGGGAACTAACGGCTGTCAGATAAGATGTAAATGTAAGGACTGAATGTTAGCCCTTTGAGGTGATTTGTGGAAACGGCTAGACCACCGTGGGCATGTCACCGGCTTCCTGATTCCTTGTGCAGGTTATAGCTGGGTGCTCTTGGCTCAGGGCTGCTGAAAAAGTCACACAAGATGAATGCTTCCAGCATGCAACGACCTTAAGACTGCCAAACGGCGACCCAGGCAAAACTTTAGATGGCACTCTCGTGCGTCGACTGCCACGCGTGTAGCATGACCATAGCGCATTTCATTCACGCACCATGACGTCACCGGCGCATCCTTGATCCACTGGCGATCAAGCAGATAAAGGGATGCCCGTTACTGCAAGCTTCAGAGGTCACGGCCACACTGCCGCGGTCACGTCACCAATTTTACCATTCCTTGTGCAAGTTGGTGATCGAAAACACTGTTTTCATAGTGATTCCCTGTGCTTATTTGTGTGTCCGTGTTCACATATTATTTCGTGCTGTTTATCTGAACATTTTACCGTTGCCAGCTTTCTTTTTTTTAAAGAAAATATAGTGATGTTCGTTTGGAAATAGGATACTAATATGAGGTACATATGTGCGACATCTGCCTGAACATATGACAGTCGTCATATGTTCAGGGAGGTGGCACACAGCTTCAATGGCACAAAAACTACTCTGACACCGTCAGTCGCCATGGCGACTGAATAGTGTCAGTGTAGTTTTGTGTCATTGAAGATAATAAATATAACTGTAAGTAATATCTTGAACAACTTTACCGATCTTGAGGCAGCAATACTAGAACATGATTCTGACTTTGTTATAATGACAGAAACATGGCTGTAGAAAAATATACTAGAGGACTAGGTTACCCCTTCCGCCCGTGTGCTCAGATTTGGGTGCACGTTAAAGAACCCCAAGTGGTCTAAATTTCCGGAGCCCTCCACTACGGCGTCTCTCATAATCGTATAGTGATTTTGGGACGTTAAACCCCACATATCAAATCAATAGGTTACCCCGTCCGAATACAATGTCTCGAGAAAAGACAGTGAAATGAGAGGAGGTGATGTTGCAATTTTAAATAAAGACAATATATTAGTAAGGGATCTCTCGCATGCTTTCGAAGCAGAAACTCTCTGGAAAGAAACCATGCTGAGTAATCTCACAGTATACATTGGTGCTATGTATTGAGCACCAATTGCCCCTGTGTATATACTTGACAATTTATTAAGCTTTACAGACTCAAAGATAAAGCATGATGATAACAATACCCAGTTAGGAAATTTTATTCTTCTTGGAAATAATTGGTTGACGCTCACTTCCCAGAGCAGCGAAGTCATTAAAGGTCATCAGCTGCTATAGCTACGATCTCACGGAGTTTGTCTCATATTTTACGTTTCTGGCAGGCGCTCAGGGCGGTGGTCTACCGCACTCCGTTGAAGTCTTCCGCAGTGATGTCCTTGCCTTCAACTGTCACTATCTCGGGCATCTTCGCTGCCGCTTGGGCAGGTGCGGCAGGTGCCTGACGAGGCCCGCTGCTGCCTCGAAGCGAAAGTTAACTCCGTACTTCTAGCTGAGCAGTTTGTCCAAGAGGCGCATCTCCCGCTTCACACACTTCAAGTTCAATAACTCACCGAAACAATGACAAACCCCAAAGAGAATGGTGTCGTGAGGTAGCTTGCACAAACCTAGTTCAGGAAACGTAAGTGGATTGGTCGAGAACAAAAGAAAGGTGTCCAAAAACGTTTAGAGAAGTGGAGCTGGCGTGGCCGTGGCAGCATTCCCGGATGCCACCTAACGGACCCACTAATAACGGTGAACAGAGCGTCAACTGTGAATCAACCGACACGTGGTGAGGCACAAATTTGTTCAGACGGGCGAAGTGTCGTAGCCTTGGGCTAGGACTTCTGTTTATGAAGCAGTTAGTCAATTAGTGTTTCTTTTTCCGTAACACAAGATATCCTTTCCAGCTAACAGTGTGTCAAATAGGACTAAGTAGACTTGTGCCTGAGTTGTGAGCCCTCAAGTTATGACAGGGGTGTTGCAAGGCTCCATGAAAGAAATTTCGGCCTGCATGTGGTACTTGTATGCCGGTTTTTGACTAAATACCTGCGGTCTGTTGGAAAAAATGTAAAAACATATATGTGACACTTTGCTCCCCATACCACTGTCACAGCGCTATATACAACCCGTAAAAGTCAGAATCTACTTTAACGAGTTAAAAAAGGCAGGCAGCTTTAAGTGCGAAAACGATATTTTTCAAATTACCCACAGGAAAACTTCCTGTGAGAATTTTATTCGAGGAGCGTGGGTTTTGTATACAATGGGGTCTGATTACCTCATCTGTAACGAACCGGAAACTATTGACCACGTTTTCTTACAATGTTGAGAAAGTTTGTACTTTTGGGATGTACTACAAATGACAATGAAAAAAGAATTTCTGTTAGTCCCACATGGAGTCGGGTATTCAGTATTTGAGAGTAATGGTGAATTACCTTTTGATTTATTCGTGATGACAGCCTTGCACAATATATGGCGGTCTAGAATGGCTGAATTTCACTGTGACTCTCACAGCAGACCAGAAAAACAGTGTTTTGAAGAAGGTACATTAAGAATTATCGAAGTAGCAAGAACAGATGAATGTGAACCTTTATCGTTAGAAAGGTTAGAAGCAACACTAACGTTGAAAGAATTTCAGGATGTGTAGTAGTCTTTGCTGGGCGTAGTTCATTTTTGTTATGTTTGTTGTATATTGTACTACATTTTTTTCCCCACGCGTGTAAAGTTTGGCCGTAAATAGAAAAATGTGCGTCAGTATTCACCCACGTGCTATCGAATATTCTAGCATTATTGTTAGCGGTGACGTGGGTTCTAGAATAATCTATATTGTTCACAAAATGGGCGTTATATAATAAAGTGATCTACAGCAACCCTGAAGCTTCTCGAACTCAACAGGCACTGTTTGTGCCGAGAATCAGTGACTGTAAAACAGGCGAAAGCATAACCTGGGGAGAGATTGTGGCGTCGCCCTCTCTAATACACGCGCCATCTCGATTCTTCAGCAAAAGACAAAAGCACTATAATAATGTAGGAACATAAATTATATGTACAGCCATGGTCACGTCTGTATAGAGGGCGCGAGCCGCCAGTTCTTGCTGCACGGCACGAAACCTTAAGACGGTTTCTGGATCTGAAGTGGTGTTTAAGGAGCATTCGTGTCCTAGTTGTGAGGCTGACTACACAATAGCCTGATACTGGCTGAAGGTTTCGCCCCACAGGGCATATTCCGGCTTCTTGCACGCTCTACGCAGACGTTGCCGTGGCTGTACAACCAATAAAACACAGTTACAGAGACAATATACAGTCTTCAGGTTTGTTCGTGAAATCACTTGAGGCGCGTGACATAGACAACTTCAGATCGGTCACGGTGCTATTGAAAATTTCTTACGCTGTCGGGAACAACCTCGTGGGCATGTGTACCGAGACGTCTAGCTGGCATGCCTGATTCGGAGTAGCTTCACAGAAGTTTTAGGGCTGAAGCTCCTTAAGCCGTGGGTAAAGCGTCCCCGTTGTATGTGATAGTAGTCGTAGTAGTAGGCAGCCAGCTCTCGCTTAGTTTTTGGAAAGTCTGCTAGATAGTGGTACTTGTATATAATAAATATATAATAAAAATCGGAGATGGAAGTACTGGAAGTGCTCACAATACCGACAGATAGACGAACGGATCGGCGCATGGACGGACGCACGAACCAAGGAATGGCCTTTGTCAGTCTGCAAGCCATGTGTAACCTCGACCACATCAGCTAACTAAGGGGTATTTAAGCCTCGATAATAAATCTTCCTGGTGATTTCCCAAAATCTAAACTGCTCCTTAAAGTCCGTATATCCTGATTACTCTGTTTTTAGTATTTTTAGATTTTAATTAGTTTTCATGCCGTCTTTTTAGAGGACATTTGAAATATATAAATATAAGAGATTTCGAACATTTTCTGCTAAACGACGGACAGACTGAACTGCTAGAAGAACAGACAGCAAGCAGACGCATGAACGGACGAACGGACAGACAGACGCATGAACGGATGGAGAGAAGGACAGACAGACAAGCAGACGCGTGGACGAACGAACAGGCAAACGCTAGCACGGACGGACGGCCGCACGAATGGTCGGATGGATGCAAGGGCAGATATACGTAAGGACGTACGCGCGGACGGACGGACGTACCCACAGAAGAACGCAAGAACGGATGCACGGACAGAGAGATGGACGCACGTACGTACGCACGGACGGACAGGAGCAAAAATGAACACATGGAGAGGAGCACAGATGGACTGACGGACGTTTCGCCCCACTCATCATCACTCACTTCATGGACATGCTTTGATTTTTTTCACTGAGTCCACGACGGTGCATTCGCGTCGACATCGAAACCTGGTCACCAGGCTAGTATTCCACAAAAATTCATCGAAGTTTCTTACGGCGGCTGTCGGTCGTTTATTGCTTTTTGATGGGGAGGCGGGTGAGTTTTCGAGCTTATTCGGTGCGCTGAATGTATTCACTCATATCGAGGTTTTTTTCGTCGGTGACACTGGGTAACATGGCGCCAAGTCTGGTTGCCCTCGTCCTCCCAAATACGAACCTGTACGGCGTCATCTGCTTCATCTCTTATATGGTGGTTCTGTACGCGAAGGTCACGTGCCGAAGATTGGCGTCTCACGTCTTGTGTTCGATTTAGACATAAACGGCCAGCATGTCTGCGATGGTCTCAGTTAGAAGGTGGGATAGGCCATTTGCCTGTGGGTGGTATGAGGTCCGTATGTGGACATGGAGGAGCCCTAAAGGCGAACATGAGAGCGAAGTAGAGTTCATAATGAGTGCACATTCAGCCATAGTGCAGGATGTGGAAGTGTTTGGCAAGGTATGATGCGTTGACCATAGAATGCTTCAGTCTCGAATTCACCTAGACTTGAAGGAATCACGGAAACTGATACGCAGGAAGCCAATCAATGAGCTAGAACTGAGAGGAGAAGTAGAGGAATTCCGAGTCTCACTTAAGAACAGGTACTCCGCTCTTATCGAGGAAACCAGCCTTAGCGTTGACGCAATGAATAATCTGACGAGTATCATTACGGGGTGTGCATTGGAATTTGGAGGTACGGTACTTAGGCAGGACACTGGCAAGCTGTCCCAGGAGACGAAGAACCTCATAAAAAAGCATCAAATCATAAAAGTCTCTAGTACAACAGATAAAATAGAACTGGTAGAGCTTTTGAAATTGATTAATAAGCGTAAGGTATCTGATGTAAGAAGGTGTAACATGAAGAGAATCAAACACGCTCTGGAAAACAGAGTAGCATCACTGCCGTGAAGAGTAAACTTGGGATAGGCAAAATTCGGATGCATGCACTAAGGAACAAGGAAGGCAAAATAACTACCAATATGGAGAGGATAGTTAAAATAGCGAAGGAGTTTTAGAGAGACCTGTAAAGTGACCGGGACAACCCCGACCTAACACTGTAATAACTAGCAGTAACTCAGATGACACCCCACCTGTTATGATAGAAGAAATCAGAAAAGCCTTGAAGAGCATACAAAGAGGTAAAGCTGCTACTGAGGACCAGGTAACATCACATCTACTGAAATATGGAGGATAGATTGTGTTATAAAAATTACCCACTATGCTTACGAGGTGCCTTCTGATGGAAAGAGCCCTTCCACGGTCGCAGATATCATCAGTACGTGTCAAAGACGTGATGACCTTCAACTTATACGTTTACAACCAGACACAGCAGATCTCAGGCCAAAACCTGACAATGAGCTCTGTGCGTTGATACGGTTCACAATCCGCGAGGAGCTGCAACTCCAAGCCACCTCGTCGTCTTATGAGCGCCGCATGACGCCTTCTGCAGGCAGCCTTCGCAACATCGTGAGGAAAGAACTAGTGTCCTTGACGTGTCAGCAAGTCCCGAGCTCGCACACCACTCCAAAGCTGACGTACGCTCAGGTCGTTGCAGCGTCCTCTTCTCAGCAATCACCGCAGTACGGGTCAACTACGCAGCCTTCACTGAATGTCTTCGCCCCAAAGGCAACGCCTCCTTCTTTCCATGCCTGGCGTCAACATCGACCGATTTGCCATTATTGCGGAATACGCGGGCACATCTCACGGTTCTGTCGTCGACGTCAACAAGAAGAAAGGCGCGGCTATGGTAACTTCGAGAGGGGTGAGTTTGCCCCTGCTCAACAAAATCGCCACCCGCACCAACTGTACCAATGCCGCTCAACATTTCCACAGCACTTCGATGCAGCCAGTACCTTCCGCGCCTCGGGCCGTCGTTCCACGTCACCTCCATTCCTCGTCCCCACTTCGTCCGGCTACCACGGCATCTGATCATCGCCCGGAAAACTAAACAGTCCAGCTTCTGGAGGGAAAGACGCATTTTGCGGACTGCATCAAACTCCTCCAGAACGCCCCTAAAGTGTACTTTCAGTGTGTGTTGAGGGTATATTGAGCGAAGCCTTGGTGGGCACAAGTGCATCGCTCTCACTTCTTAATATGGACTTGCGTTTCTGTTTGCGAAAAGTGAAGACGCCGTATGATGGCCCTCCCCTTCGCTTTGCTAATGCGGTTTCAGTTCAGTCTTCTGGTGTTTGCACAGCACAAGTTTTTATTGAGGGCATCCTTCACCATATACAGTTCCTCGTTCTGTCATCGTGTACTGACACGCTCATTTCAGAATGGGACTTTCTTTCTTCAGGTTCAGCCGTGATAACATGCCGTCAGAATCTCACTGGCATGTCAGATACTGCGCTTTCGTCTGATAACTATGCTCATAGCCAGCGCTTCATCACCACTGCTTACAGTTTTATTCCTCCAAGTAATGAGCATATTCTGACCCTGACATCAGATAAGTACTGGTGATGTGTTCCTACACCGTATGGACGGTACATGTCTGGTGGACTTAGCATCGCTCCTAGTCTGGTACGCCTTCGGGATGGCAGATCATTAGTTATGGCAATTAACCCTTCGTTTTTGCCTTTTGCACTACCCCAGGGCACCAGTGTGGTTCGCTTTACAGATACCGAGCCACTTTCTCTGGGGCCCCTTCATGCAGACTCGCCATCTTTCTCTACGAGTACTGATGACCAAACTACAACTGCTGCTTTAACAGCCACAATAAATTCCGATCTCAGGCCAGCGCAGAAGCAGGAACTTTTGGGCATGCTTCAAAAACACAGCGCTTCATTTTATGTAAATTGCAAGCATTTGGGTCGCACTTCTGTCGCCGTGCATCGAATTGAAAAGGAAGGCAATACAATTGTACGCCGCCGCATATATTGAGGGTCGTCCGCAGAGCGGAAAATAATTGAAGGCAACGTTGCTGATATGCTTAAACGAGATGTTATCCGGCCTTCGCCCTGCTCGTGGTCATCATCAGTAGTGCTAGTGCGAAAGAAGAATGGTTCGGTGTGATTCTGCGTCGATTATCGAGCACTTAATAAGATCACGCGTAAAAACGTGTACCCGATGCCATGAGTTGATGACGCACTTGACTCTCTCCAAGGCAGTGAATTTTTCTCCAGCCTCAACTTATGGTATGGTTAAGTGGCAAATACCTCTGCATAAAGCAGACAAAGAAAAAAAACTGCCTTTGCAACATCAGACGGACTGTATGAATTTGACGTCATGTCATTTGGTTTGTGTATACCTCCTGCCACGTTTGAACGCAAGATTCAAACAGTTCTACGCGGCCTAAAATGAAAAACATGTCTGTTATTTAGATGACATCGTCATTTTCTCGTCTTCTTTTCGTCAGCATCTTGAGCGTTTGGACGAATTTTGTATGTGTATTTCTAATGCTGGACTTCAACTAAATACAATTGAGCGTCATTTTACCAACAAGAACATCAAGGTGTTCGGCCACCTTGTCAGCAAAAATAGCGTTCGGCTGGATAATGACAAGCTTGCTGCCATGATACACTTCGCTCGGCCAGAAATTGAGAAACACCTACGAAGTTTTCTGAGCCTGGCGTCCTCATTTCGCCACTTCATCAGTCATTTTGCTGCCATCGCGCCGCCACTGCACAAGCTGCTGACATCCAGATGCTGTTATGGTTCCAAGCAAAAGTTGATATTTTTGCTTGGAACAATGACTGTGAGCGTGCCTTTCAAGCCCTCAAGCATGCTTTAACATCTCACCCTGTACTAAGTCATTTCGACGAGAACGCACCTACATGTCTGCCCAGCGACGCGAGTGGCCGTGCAGACATTGGTGCAGTTCTTCTACAGTGGGTGCCACTTCACGGAATAGAGTTATTTTGTATGCTAGTCGTGCCCTTGCGGCTGCTGAACAGAACTACTCCA
The DNA here is from genome assembly GCA_013436015.1 of Rhipicephalus annulatus. Classification (NCBI taxonomy): domain Eukaryota; kingdom Metazoa; phylum Arthropoda; class Arachnida; order Ixodida; family Ixodidae; genus Rhipicephalus; species Rhipicephalus annulatus. The sequence goes on from WOVY01009243.1 coordinate 1,494,753, forward strand.
TAACTGAGTAGGAGCGCCTCGCTGTCGTTTGGGCCATAGAAAAATTTCAGCCGTGTCTTTACGGACGCCACTTCACAGTTATCACAGACCATCACGTCTTGTGCTGGCTATCGTCATTGAGAACTTTGTCTTGTCGCCCAGGTCGTTGGGTGCTCCGCCTACAAGAGTACGATTTTTACGTCATCTGTATGTCTGGCAAAAGACACCAAGATGAAGATGCTCTTTCTCACTGCCCCCTTCCACTGTCATCCTCAAGTACTTCAGCAGAGGGTTCATCTGGTGGACAAGACTGCATCACCCCTCACGTTACCACACCTTTCGGTTATCGACACGTAGGCTTGAAATCACTACACCGAGTTCGCCACGCGTCAGCGTGATGATCCACATTGCAATAGCATTATCCAATGCCCAAATGGTATATCACCTACTCCTAATGCTAGATTGCGCCGACAACTAGGGCAATTTAAGCTCGATAACAACGTGCTTCATTTTTAAGTTTACACAACTGATGAACACCGCCGGGTTCCAGTATTCCGCGTTCTCTGCTTCACTAAGTCCTCAAAGCTTTTCACGAAGACCCATGTGCAGGCCACTTGGGATTTCACCAAACACAAAGCCGCATCAGGAAACGTTTCTTCTGGCCTGGCATTTCTGCCTTTGTGGCCAAGTACGTTGCATCTTGCCATCTGTGTCAACGGCGGGAGCGACCAACTTTGTCTTCTGCTGACCTTCAGCAACCCATCCCGTATCCCGAGACTTTTTGTCATCCTCGGATAGACCTACTCGGGGCTCCCCCATCACGCCAGCAGGTAATCGTTGGTTTGTGACTTCTGTCGGTCACCTGACACTGTACGCAAGGACTGCTGCATTACGCACAAGTTCTGCTTCAGTCGTGGCAGCCTTCTTTCTCAACCCTCTTGTGTTGCGTCACGGGGCACCTCGCGTCCTCCTGCGTGATCGCGGAAGAAGTTCCTGTTCACCATAATCGAAACCCTGCTCAAAATCTGTGGCACAGTACATAAGACAATGTCAGCCTACCACGCCGAAACTAATGGGCTGACAGAGAAATTTCATTGGACACTAACAGACATGCTATCGATGTACATCGCACCAAACCATGATAACTGGGATACGATTTTATCTTTGTGAAGTTTGCTCATAACACCGCTGTTCAAAGAACAACTGGCTACGCACCCTTCTACTTCGTGTACGGTCGTTCGTCGACATTCGCCATCGACGTCTCTTTCCTAAATGTTCGAACTGACGCCTCGGCAACCGTATCAGAGGAGTTCATCACAAGGCTCGAGGAATGTCGGCAACGGGCTCACCTGAATACAGAAGCCAATCAGCAAGATCGCAAGCAACGTTACGACAGCTCTCATTGCGACGTCTCCCTGTGTCTGGGGGATGAATTGTTGCTCTGGACGCCCAATCGTACTCCAGTATTTTGTGACAAGTTTCTGTCACACTTAATTGATTGATTTGTGGGGATTTAACGTCCCAAAACCACTTCTGATTATGAGAGACGCCGTAGTGGAGGGCTCCGGAAATTTTGACCACCTGGGGTTCTTTAACGTGCACCCAAATTCTGTCACACTTAATTGGACCCTATACAATCAATGAACGAACGTCACCAGTGAACTATTGGGTCACTCCCAGCGACCTTTGTTCGGATTGTCGCTGTCGTGGTTCAGATATTCTCAACGTATCACGTCTGAAACCATTCATTTGACGTTTCGTTTCCGTCTAAGAGGCGTCCGGGCTAGCCGCTCACGCGTGGGGAAAAAATAAGTGTGAGCGTTATTCATACGCGTCATCTCATCCTATGTACATACTCATCATCACCAGTCTGACCTGTTTTGTGGGGCAGACGCTCAGCAAGTAAAAGAAGTGTCTTGCACCCAAAACGTTGACTTACAATATAAACATCCTGGAAGAAATCTATAGAGGATCAACTGCTACCATACTGCTTCATAAAGAAAGCAACAGAATACCAATTAAGAATGGTGCAAGGCAAGGGATACAGTCTTGCCAATGCCATTTACCGCGTGCTTACAGGAGGTTTTCAGAAGCCTAGAATTGGAACAGTTAGGGATAAGAGTTAATGGAGAGCACCTTAGTAACCTGTGCTTCGCCGATGACAATGCCTTGCTGAGTAACTCAGAGGACGAATTGCAACTCATGATTACAAAGTTAGACAAAAAGAGTAGAAAGGTTTGTCCTAAAATATTCTGCAATAAACAGAAGTAATGTACAACAACCACGGAAGAGAGAAGTACTTCGATATAGGGAATAGTCAACTTCAAGATGTAAAAGACTATGTCTACTTAGGGCAGGTAATCAACGCGGAGCCGAACCACGAGGTTTAAGTAACTAGAAGAATAAAAATGTGGTGGAGCACACTTGGCAAGCACTCTCAAATTATGACAGGTAGATTGGCACTATTCCTCAAGAATAACCTATATAACAGAAGCATCTTGCCGGTATTTAGCTATAGAGCAGAAACCTGGCGACTTACAATGAAGGTTCAGCTTAAATTGAAGACGACGCAGTTAGCAATGGTAAGAAAATTGGTAGGTGTAGCCTTAAGAGACAAGAAGAGAACAGAGTGGACTAAGGAACAAACGGCAGTAAAGAATATCATAGTTGAAATCAAGCAGAGGAAATGGAGATGGGCCGGTCATGTAGTGCGTAGACAGGAAACCACTGGTTATTAGGGTAACTAACTGGATTCCTAGAGAAGGCAAGCGGGTTAGGGGGAGGCAGAAGGTTAGGTGGGCAGATGAGGTTAGGAAGTTTGTGGGTATAAATTGGCAGCATCAAGCACAGAACCGAGTTGATTGGCGGATCATGGGAGAGGCATTTGTCCTGCAGTGGACGTAGTAAGGCTGATGATGATGACGATGATGATGATGATGGTGGTGATGACGAAGAAGAAAAAGATGGTGATGGTATATGGTTTTACGGTAGCTTGTCTAGATATATCTCACGATTGCCTGAGTCAGATCGGCCGTAAACGCAATACTTCTGTCGGTGAAGAGAACGTCTGGGGCGCCTTGTTGAAGCATGACGTTCTCAACGAAAAACTGGACTCTTGTTTTTGGCGGCACTCTTGTTTCGGCGTAGTGGGTGAGGCAGTCTGTAGCTACGACGATTTGATTGTTCCCGCTAGTGAACGTCGGGAATGTTCCCAAGAATCTATCTTGATCTGCTGGAATTGTCGGTATGAAGGGTTGATCGGCTTGAGGAAGCCTGCTGGTTTTGGTGGGTGGCATCTTCCGTCGTTGAGTCTTGGCTTGTCCTCAAGTACCGAGTGACGTCGATGGTAAAGCAAGGCCAGTTGTACCTTTCTTGTTGTGATAAAAGGTGCCATGGTTGCGAAACTGAAACACAGACCTCGAGTGTGGGCTGTGCGGTGGCGAAAGGGATGTGATTTATGCGCGTATGTGCCGTGCGGAATCGACGAGGCAGACGGTGACAGCTAGTGACCACGATTAGGCAGTGCAAGACGCAGCGTTCGAGGTAGGACTATCCTGCTGAGCATCTGGCCCTTAGGTTCTACCCAAGCCACATCGTTACCTTTACACCAGCCAGGTGCTCGGCCTCCGCCAGGTGACAGGCCTAGGATGACCGACGTGGCGTTCGACCCGCTCTACCGCTGGACGATTGGCCCAGGAGAGCTGGCGCCGGGTTCCTAAGCCTGCCTGCCTTTTTCTGAGCCAGGGTTTCTAAAACCTGCCTTTGCCACACTGGTCCAGAAGACCTAGCGTGCATCTCTGTGCCACATTGCTGGTGCCCAAGGCCACAACTATCTTCCACCGGAGAACGTCTGTCATCGACTCTGGTTAGGTGACGCAACCGAGTTGTCACATTACGCGTCGGCGCCGCATCAACGGAAATTCGCTACCGCAAGGTTCTGACGAGACTACAATGGCGGCCCAGGCAAAGACGTCGCCAACCTTAACTCTAGGTTGGACTTTCTCTTTATTTCTCTAACTTTTCCACATGCTTGTTGTCCCTGGAGTGCATTTATGTATCGGTGTGAAGTGTGTGAAACATATCTGTGATGTGTGTTTGTGTAGTACCATATTGTCGACTTCTTTCTGGAATGATCCTGCCCCAAATAACATTACAAACTGGCAATCCTGCCACGATCCGCTAGTTAACCAGTGGAAGAAGACAGTTTCGGTCTAGCGCAGACACACCTCCGGACTGCACCATGCAATTAGATACACTCACCGCTGCAGGGCTTCAACTAGGCTTGCCAGATTCAGAGTTTGACAAGTGTATCGATGTGCAGCAAGCCAAGTTAGCAAGATGAGAGAGCTGCGGAACGAGAGGCCGCCAACGGAGCTGACGAGAGGCAGCGCGAATATATTGAGCTAAAGCTAAAACATAAGGAAGTAGTCAAGAGTGTGCCATTAGCAGAGACTGGGGTTTTGCCTATGCCTAGCACCTCGTCATCCGTGAATCCACAGAAAATACTACCTTCGTTCGATGAGAAACGCGTTGATTTGCATGCATATCTTCAACATTTTGAACGCGTCGCGATCGGCCAGAATTGGCCGGAAGAAAAACGGGGTCTCACTGTAAGCATGTGCTTAACAGGAGACGTGATAACTGTGATCGGCCGGATGACTGCGGTCGATTCGCTGACTTACCAGAACGAAAAAGAAGGCGCTACTGCAGCGACTTAAGTTCTCGGCTCAACGTTATCAGGAGAAGTTTAGGAAAGTGTGAGCGGCAGATGGCCAAACTAGGAGACAGTTAGCAGTAAAAACGTTCAACTATTTCAAGCATTGGATCGTCAAGACAAACGTATAAAAAACCAATGAAGGTCTAAGAGATCACGTGAGTGCTGAGCAGTTCCTACGTTGTTGCTATGGAAGGATGGTAGTTTTCTTAAAATAGCGAGAATGTAGATCTTTAGATAAAGTCGCTAACCTGACGGACAGATTCTTTGAGGCCCAGAGGCAGCCTAATCTAGAAAAAGGTCCTGAAACTGCAAAGAATTCCTGTGGAAAGCTCATGGAAGCAACGCGGCAACCAGCTTTCAATATTATACTTTGTCATTGCTTTCGCCATTTGGCTCCCGACTGATGCAATCCGCCTAAGCTTATGCTCAAGTGAATGTCGTGTGGCAAAACGGGATAGGTAGCAGAAAATCGCTAAAGCAAGTCTCGAGAAGTTCTTCCTGCGCTTTTACAGGAATCAAACCTTCCAAGCCTGGTACTATAGAAAAGCATCTTGACATACAGGAAGGAATATTCATTGCTGCTGTCACTATGACGACGACACCATGCAGTATGCAGTACGCTTCCTGGTCGACGGCATGCCAGTAGCTTAAGGTGTACTGCTAAGAAAAGAGGTTTCAGCTCTCACTGACACGGGATGCAACAAGGCAATCGTCTGAAAGGAAATCGTGTTCTGACGTCTACTTGACAAGAAAGACAATCAGCGTTGTTCTGCTAGACGGGTCATCTAGCCATCTCCCGAAAGCTGAGGTACAGGTCAACACGCCGTATTGCACAGTGAAGCAGAGAGTAGGCCTCTATGGACAAACCGCTCTAAGACCTCGTCTCCGTAAACCTACCAGACTTCCCATAACCATACGATCCAGATTCTGAGTTAAAGCAGGCACCTCGTACCTAGGTTGATGAGTTACTGGTGGAGGCACCTACGCCCAAGCCTCCTGTTCAATCAAAATTGGTTTTTTCTAGTGTGGTGAATGCCAAAGCCAAACACGATCACGAGGAGCGCAGATTTTTGTACGTCTAAACAACACTGTTGCCCGACGTTACAAAAACACAACTCGTCGAGGAGAAGTGAAAGTATCTGACCCTAAAAACTACTTTTGCCAAAGTCAATAAAAAGTTCGAATCGGGGAAGGGCCACTGCTACGAGTTTGTTGACTACCGCCTTGCTAAAGGCAGAAGGTTTAAACAAGTTGACACTCTGAAACCATTCCGGGAAGGCATCCTGAACGTTGTTCATGCAAATATCATGGCGGGACACCAGGGCATCAAGCGAACTACTGATCGTGTTCTCGAACAATTTTATTAGCCTGACCTGACTGGAGACATGAAGTGCTTTGTCACGTCTTGTGACAAATGCCAAAGAGCTACCCCCAAAAGGAAAATAGGAGTCGCACCACTAGGCAACATGCCTTTTATCCGGGCACCTTTTGAAAGGGTCACGGTTGACTTATTCGGCCCCTTCTCCTCAAGATCTGACCATGATAACCGATATGTTCTAACATTTATCGAGTTTGCTTCTCGGTATCCTGACGCTGTATCACTGCCCGCCATTGATGCAGTTCACGTCGCGGAAGCACTGATCGAGATTTTTCTCGTATCGGCTAGCCAAAGGACATGGTCGCCGACCAAGAGGCAAAGTTTACCTCGGAACTGATGGAGGAGGTTAGTCGGGTGAAGTGAGGAGGCCTTGGGCTAGGACATATGTTTTTCAAACAGCTGATTAATGGGTTTTTTTTTCTTTTTTCGTCAGACAAGAGATCGTTTCCTACTAACAGTGTGTTAAACAAGACTAAGTAGACTGTTTCCTGAGTTTGTTGTGAGGACTGATGTTACCACAGGGGCTGTGCAAGAATACATGAATAAAGTTGTGGCCAGCGTGCTGATTTTTTGTTCCTTTTTCAAGTGACTACCTGTGGTCTGTAGGAAAGAAAAAACTGTACAATAATTTACGTGAAACTACACGCCCCATTCCACTATACATTGCGCTATATACAGCACGCAAGGGTCAGAATGTACTTAAACGAGTTGAAAAATTTCCGGAAGCTCCAAGTCCAAAAATGTTCTTTTTTTAATTACGCACTAGAACACTTCCTGTAAGAACATTTCTAATGGAGTGTGGGTCTAATATGCCTTGGGGATCTCACTGCCTAATCAGTAAGAAACAGGAAACAATCGACTAAGTTTTTCTGCACTGTTGGAAAGAAGTATACTTTTGGGACGTACTACGAAGGCCCACTATGCCACGCCAGAAGGTACTAGGTTGGTTGTAAAATGACTAATTATTCGAAAACGTGCCGTTCTCCTTCATGTTCACAAGTCGCACAGTCAAGATTGACGTGTTATTCCTTTCCCAATAAGAACTGCGTCTTGATTCCGCAGTGACGAACGGCTTCAGGGCACTAAATGACGTGCGGATTTTAGCAAGAGCGCAAAGTTTTTTGAAGCATCCACGTCCTAACTTCGAAAAATCTCAAGTGGACTGGAGGAGCAGCCACAGATTGTCGGCTGTTGCTGCCAATATTTTTTTTATTTTTATAGTTGGTTCTCGCACTAGCTACTAGTCAACATGTACATATGATTTAAAATGTCTTGTTTGGTAGATATCAGCGCACACAATTGAGTATTGAGTTTTTTTTTTTCGCAAAAGCAACGATGTAGCAGTACACATCTGGCGTTGCAGGTTATATATTTGCAGTTCTATCCATACCTGCAATAATAAACCGCCGAAAAAATTACTAAAGCAATCCACTGAAAAAGTATGCCAGTGTGTTAGCTCAGTAGTGCGTACTAAATTGCCAACTCGAAATTGCGTGTTCGTACATGCAAGTCAGAGAAGTTCCGGCTCCTGCACACAGAATCAAGCTTTCGGTGACAGTATGCGTTCCTAGAAAGACGACACATTGATCGTCGCCGCTCCTTGTGTGGGCACCGCACACGCAAAGAAATAATTGATTTAAGCTCAGGGATGTCTAAACTGTATTTTTCAGTCATTCTTACAATTTAGAACTGTGCCTACCTAAATTAAAAAGCGCCGGCAGCATGCACACCGACGTGGCCGTCTTGATAGGCCTCGCTGGAACGGGGCGCTGGGTAAGGCCGCGCTCAAAGCAGCTGGGTTGCGATGCTTGACGTTTCTGCATTTTAGCTTTGTAACATTTTGAAATGTTGCCTGAACTATACCTGAAGCAAGTAGAAGCTCAATCATTGCCTGAAATGCATTTGCAGAGTGGCGATACTGAACGACAGTTGTTTTCCTGGCCTCCACTGGCAGTATACAGTGGGTGTGCCAGTCTACAGATATATGCAGTTATAACAATACCAATAATTAAAAAAACACCCAAAGAAATACTAATGCAATCCATTGAAAGCGTATGCGAGGGAGTTAGTCTACGAAGGCGTACCAAATTACCAACTGGAAATTGCGTGTTCTTACATATTAGTCAGAGAAGTACCGGCTAAGCTCGGCGAGCTGCTTTCGGTGACAGCCTGCGTAGCTGAAAGCCCGACACATCGATCGTCCGCGCTCCTTGCGCTAGCATCGACACAAGGCAAAATAGTTATTTAGGTTAACCGATGTCTAAACAATACTTTGCAGTTATTCCGACACTTTAAAAGTGTGTGTACACGAAGCAAGAAGCGCCGGTAACATATACACCAACGCGGCTGGCACGACAGGCTGAATGCTCGCTGGGCCGGGCACTGGGTAAGACCGCTCTCGACGCAGTGAGTTGGGATGCTTGAACATTCTGCATTTGAGCTTCGGAACATTTCTAACTATTACCTGTAGTAAATAGAAGGATAACCATGGCCAGACATCCAATTATGTGGTGTGGCGAAATCGTACGAAAGCTTTATTTCTCGCCTCCGCTGGGAAACTTTGCGAAGCTATCAACAAAGTTCATGTGCGTTTCGTCTATCTGGCGGCAAAAACAGTTTCCTGTTTCTGTTATTAGTGGAGTGCAGCTCCAGGCTTACAAGCACTGCATCTTGGAGTCGTTACAGCAATACACGACTGATGTGAATATGGCCGGTATACGCGGGGGCATATGCAAAAAACAGTGCATTATTATTGCTCCGTTATGTACGTGCGCCGAAAACATAAGTATACTCAGTATCTGTTAGAGTAGCATCTCTCCATGTCGTCGATTGAAGCGTTCTATATTCAACGACACCGAAACAGAGCACGGTACACGATACAATAATGTGCATGCTGCGCTGGTAGAAACAGTGCATGATCCAGTATTCACCAGCGCCTGCCAGTGAAAATTCCAGCGCTTCGTAGTGTGCACCAGCATCACTGCGATTAAGCCAGCGCCCCTACCAGTGCGACATAGCGTTTTTCTAGTGCACCCAGCGAAGTGACAATGAATAAAAGTGTGTACCAGTGTCTCCAGCGTGTACCACTGCCGAAAAACTTACTGGCACCACACTGGGGACGCTGGGTTCTGCGATAAGGTGCTGATGGTTGATCACGCTCAGATTCTGTGTGTACGGCAGGTAGTTTCAGTGATATTCCCGATTACGTGGACGGCGTGTTCATCTGTTGCTTTTTAGAGTGGTAACATTGCGCTGATGCAGCGGTGGAAGGCCGCTCATAACGGCCGTAGCCCTGCCTGAGCACCGAGTAGGATCAGTTCTCAGTCGCGGTTTACCTCGTTCATTGAATTCAATGGTTTAAAGAAGACACCCTCACATATGTTGCACTGTTAACCTCATTTAACTACACGAGACGCTGCTATTCAAGTGAAAAGGTGGCTGTACATCACTGTGAATCTAGGTGGCATTCCTGAAAAATCGACACGATCACGTAAGTAAACATGGCAAACTTGGACATAACTTGAAAATACCCCTACCTGTGATGACGGCAGTCACAGATTGAGATTTAGCGTCCCAAAATCACTATATGATTATAAGAGGGGCCATAGTTGAGGACTCTGAAAATTTCGAACATCGGGGGTTCTTTAACACACGCCTAAATCTAAGCCCACGGGTTCAAGTATTTTCGCCTCCACCTAAAATGCGGCCGCCACAGCCGGGATTCAATTTTGCACCTGCAGGTCAGCAGCCGAGTGCCTTAACCATTAAACCACCGTGGTGGGTGTTATTAAGCATCCATAAACGGCGAAAATAGTCCTGGTGAAGCCGATAGCGCGACAGTACACAAGATTATGCCACTTCGAAGCCCCGACGATATCTTCAGGCAGCTGCTCACGTTGACGAACGTGGCGGTTCTCGGTCCTCTTGTTCGCTGATGTGACGCATGTGCAGCCCATGTATAGGTGCGAAGTGTGTGAAATATATATTTTACGTGTGTTTGTGTACTGGCGTACTGTCGACTTCTTTCTGAAACGGTCCTGCCCCAATATAATATCACACTTTATCCTAGCAAGCGTGCGGGAAACACCAAGGTATCTTGCAGTCGAATCACCATACAGGGTCTGGACGAGCTTCGGTCGCTGAGCGAAAGGCACCACAAGAAGGTACTTTGCTGAAAACAGCGAGAAGTTCTTCTTTGGGGATGGCTTCATTGCTGTGAAAAACTACGCCAATGTCCGTTTCACGATACCTTCAGAGCAACGGAAGTCATGCCCTCTAGTTAGTCGATTAGGCCACTATTTTGGGTCAGCCCGCTGTCGTTCAGTGAAGCCATCGACACTTGCTCTTCCGAAAAAGCAGTCGTTATTTAGGTCGTCTAGCAGCGGTGAGTAAATGGAGGCTCGAGACAGGCAGTCGGCATCGGAATGTTATCTGCAGGCCCTGTAAATGACAGTTATGCCATAATCTTGACGTCTCAGGCTCTACTGCACTAGGCAACCAGAAGAGTCCTTAAATTAGCTGGTGAGCGCAAGGCTAGGTGGTCGTGGTCGCTTATAAGTTTGAAGGGCCTGTCATAGACGTAAGGACGAAACTTTAACGTGGCAATCATGGTGGCAGAGTACTCCTTCTCTGTTGTAAAATAATAAGTTTTTGCCTTGAATAGTGTAAATAATTTTACTTTCCACACCAATTAGTCTTCTGCACAAGGACAGCGCCGAGTCCGATGCTGCTTGCGTCAGTGTGCACTTCTGTTTTGGCGTTTTTGTCAAAATGCGCGAGTAACGAAGGCGTTTGCAGACATCGTGGTAGTTTTTGAAATGTTTCTCCTGCGGCGTTTGCCACTCAAACTCAACGTCAGACCTCGTAAAGTTAGTCATTGGCTCGGAGATGCGGACAGGCCGAGACCGCTGTGTTAGGCGCCCAGACCGAGAAATTGACGCACGGCCTTCTTGCAGCGGGCGGTGCGAATGTAGTCAAGGCGGCTTTTTTCTGCGGTTGCGGTCTAACTCTTGACTTGCTTATTGCGTGGCTGTTGACAAAAGTGCCTTTACGTGAATAGGCACTTTTCTAGCTTCAGGATGAGTCCGGAGGTCTTGATGGCTTGAAGTACAGCTTCAAAGGGCCGATGATGCTCGTCGATGCTGGATGTTTATGTAAACAATACAATTCTGTCTGTTCAGTATTGCTAGCACTGTATTCATAACGTGTGAAAAAGCCGTGGGTGCCGCGAAAAGACTTAAGGGCATGACCTTGAACGCGAAGAGTTCGTCTGGTGTGAAAAACGCGGTCTTATTTTGGTCTCTCTCGTCGGCTTTAGTTTGCCAATAGCCAATGTTGAGGTCAAATGAGGAAACAATTACATTGTTTTGAGTGCAGTGCACTGGTGAGATTATTTTGAAAATTGGCCCGGAAAGATGACGAAGGCAGGCTTCTGACACCGTGCTACTTGCATGAGAATCCATCCCCAAAGAAAGAAAAAGAAAACAAAATATGAAGATAGGAGCTACTGACTTTTGTTATTCGTAATGGGTCCTTACCGTTGTTCTTTTTTTTCCTTTTGTGTGCGTATATTGCAACGTTCCTTTCTTCAAGTTTTGTTATCACCCCAATACACTACGTTCAGCGTCAACCATGCCTACAATGTTCGAAAAGCTTCAAACCTGTAGTAGATCATTTTGTTAAGATTACACCTACTTCGTGAACATTGCAGATTACTCTAGAACCTTCGCCGCCACTAGCAATATTGCTGAAACAATCAATAGCAAGTGTATAAATTCCGATGTGCTTCTCCGCTTGTCAGTTGATCGACGGCCGACGCTCCGTTCGCTCGCCTCTATCAGTGCCAGTGGGCTTCGCTGTAATCTGACTTTCAGTTACGAGCGACAAGTTCATCTTACTAAATGGTTTATTCTCGTAATTTCATTCTGTTTTCTTCGTCCATCTGGTAGAGTCTGTTTCCCGTAACATCTGCTGGAGGTAATGCTGCGTTCATGTACTGGGCGCCACCATCAAGCCGTGAGCCCAGCCCACGTCTCGGAGGGGACACCGACACCACGAACGACAGTCGAGCCAGCCACTAACTGAAAATAGTAGCCCCCCTTCCCGAAAAGGACCCCTTTCGGACAACAGAAAAGCCACGGCGGAGACGAGAAGAAGCACAATGACAGCCACAACATCTCCTGGAGCTGTAATGATGCAGCAGCCAAACAGCCCCCGACCTTCCGCGGATCGTCGTGTGAGAACCCAGAGACGTGGCTAGAGACCTACGACAGAGTGGCTGCCCTCAACCACTGGGACACGGAAGAGAAGCTTTGTCGCGTCTACTTTTATCTGGAAGACGCGACGAGAACCTGGTTCAAGAATCAGGAGTCTGCCCTTCAGACCTGGGATCTATTTCGCAGCACATTCCTCGACACGTTCAGGACCATCGACATCAAGGAAAGAGTCGCCACAATACTGGAGACGAGGGTGCAACTCCCAATTAAAAATGTGACTATCTTCGCGGAAGAAATGATGCGACTCTTCTGTCAGGCCGACCGCGAGCTGCCTGAAGACATGAAAGTTCGCCTCCTCAAGCGAAAAGTCAAGCAAGAACTCTTCGCCGGGCTGATCAGGAACTCGTCAAAGGTGGTCGCCGAATCTATTTCATCTATCATAGAGAAGACGCTCGAGATGAAAACATGGCAGTACAGTCGAGATTTCTTGTGTACAAGCTACGCCAACTTCTAAGCGCTCGGAACCACCAACCGCATAAGGCGGTTCAAGCGATCATGCAAGAAGAGCTGCGCAAATTGCTTCTTTCAGCAAAGCCTCACGTGAACTTCATCGAGGACGTCGTACGCCAGGAGATCGAGCAATCGGTTTGCACTCCTCAGCCTCCAGAGCCGCAGCAACAAGTCATGAGCTGTGCTGCTGCAGTCTGCTGTCACGCCCCTCCTCCACACCAACGCCTAGACGCCGTGACGTCACACTTTCGTCGCCAGACGCCACCGCTGCTACCACCAATACCTAAGTCTTACTATTCGCCTGTTGGACAGCGCAGAGTGCCGAGGAAACAGCTGTTTGGCGTGCATCTGACAACCGACTGCTCTGCTACGACTGCGAAGAGTCCGGGCACACTAACCGCCTTTGCAAATACCAACAGATGGGTCTACGGAGTTTTGACATCAACGCACTGAGTCCACAACAGGGTGAACGACCGCATGACATATCCGAATAGCTCACGGGAGGGCAGTCGACACTCCGATGACCTTATGATTTGCCATCGCCAGGCCGGTACACCTCACCGCACCGCTGGCAGTACAGCAGCACTGCTCGGGTCTAATCTTCGAGCCTTTACTTAGAAAACTAAGGTTAGCAACCGATGGAGGTGCGGTTGTTGTCCGACAAACTACTTCAGATCCTCCGCCGCCGCCGCTGACGACGCCGCGACGTATTCGAAAGCCTTCACCGCAAGAAGAATGGGGTCTTGACGTTGAACCTTCATAGCCGACAGAAGATGTCACGACGCAACGTGGAAGCAGCGAAGCAAATAAACGTAGCCATGGTTCGACGCCACGATCTAACCACAACAAACGACGACGAGTCAGTGACCTCGAAGTAATGTTCGACGGCCACACGTAACTGCTGTCGTCGGCACTGAGGCCGACTATTTCGTTGTCAGTGGGCCTTTCGTAGTGAAGATCCTGAAATCAGGATCTTCACCACGAAAGTCCCACTGAAGCCAGCTGGTGTTCGCACAGCAAGTATCACTATCAATAACTGGACTTATACCACCAGCTTTCTAATTCTAAAGCACTGCTCCAGAAATGTGATACTTGGGATGGACTTCTTAAGTCAAGACGGCGCCGACATTGACCTAAAATGTGAGGCAATAAAGCTATCCAGAGTAAAACAGTGCCGCCGCAAACACCGTCAGGGATGCACGCTTTGAAAGTGCTGGAAGACCAAGTCACCATTCGTCCTCGCTCCAGCGCCAGCATTTGCGTCGGCACTCAAGAATCATCAGACATGCAAGGCGTCGATGAAGGTAATCGGCACCTGTTAATGAACCGCGAAATTAGCGTCACCAGAAGAATAGCTGAGTTGCAGGGAGGTAACGCAAGAGTGATGCTCACGGATTTCAGCAACGAGTACATGCACGTGAGAAAAGATACGACGTTTGCTTACATCGAAGAAATACTGAAAGCCAGCAACGTTTTCGTCGTGTTCGATTGTGCTGAATGCACTACAACTCAAGCGCATCAACCGGCTTCCGGTTATAGTCCGAGCCTTACGAACCAAGAACAAAAACATCTCAAAACTTGCTCTTGAAATACACAAAATGTTTTTCGTCATTGTCAACAAATATCGAATCCTAACACAGGACAGTACCAGGCAGATCCGTCAGAGTCCGTACAGAGTGTCGTAGCCATAACGCGAGGCCATAAAGAAACAAGTCGACGAAATGCCACGCGATGACATTCTCAGCCTTCAAAGACACCATGGGCATCTTCGGTGGTGTTAGTGAAGAAGAAGAAGAAGAACGAAACTCTATGCTTTTGCGTCGACAATCGCCAGCTGAACGAAATCATGAAGAAGAACGTGTACCCTCTCCCAAAGATAGACGACGCCCTGGATCGCCTTCACCAAGTGAGGTACTTTTCTTTGATGGACCTCAAGGCCGGCAATTGGCAAATCGAAGTCGACGAGACAGACCGAGAAAAGACTGCCTTCATAAAATCAGACGGCCTCTTAGAGTTCAAGGTTATTGCCTTCTCAGCTCGGCACCTGCGACTTTAGCACGAGGTATGGATATGGTCCTGGCTGGCTTAAAGTGGCAGACTTGCCTCGTTTACTTGAATGACGTTGTTGTGTTCTCGTCGAGATTCGAAGAACACATGCAGCGCCTCGATTCCATACTCCAAGCAATCAGATTCCCTCTACTTACCGTGAAAGCAGAAAAATGCCAATTTGCGTGAAAAGAGCTCCTGTTTTTATGTCACGTGATCAGCAAGACTGGAGTGCGCTCAGACCCATAGAAAACAGCTGCAATCACCTCCTTCCCGCCACCCTGCGACAAGAAGGCCAGGCGCCAACTTCTTGGCTTGTGCGCCTATTACAGATACTTACAGTCAAATACTGTACTTACAGTCAGATACTTACAGTCAAGTACTTTTCACAGATCGCAGAGTCACTAACGCATCTCACGAAAACCGACTTCGATTTTAAATTGAAAACAGCGTAAATGAAAGCATTTCAGAAACTCAAACGACGCGTGCAGACACCGTCGCTACTAGCGCATTTTTAGACGAATACGCCGAGACAGAAGTGCACACCAACGCAAGCAGCGTAGGGCTCGGCGCCATCCTTGTGCCAAAGACTGGCAGCATAGAAAGGATTATCAGTTATACTAGCCGGTCGCTGTCAAAGGGTGACGCCAACTATTCCACAACAGAAAAGGAGTGCCTTGCCATAATCTTGACAGCGTCGAAATTTCGCCCTTGTCTTTAGCGTAGGCCTTTCAAAGTCGGGAGTGACCAGCACGCCCTGTGTTGGCTAGCTAACTTAAAGGAACCTTCAGGTCGCCTTGCATGGTGGAGCCTAAGACTCCAAGAATTTTATTTATTGTCGTGCAAAAGTTTGGAAGGAAACACTTCAACGCCGACTGCCTGTCTCGTGCCTAGTCGATTCACCACCGCGGTACGACCAGGATGATGAGTACTTCTTGGGAATCAAAGGTGCCGACGACTTCACCACGCGACAGCGAGGCAACCTGGAACTTAGAGGGTTGGTCGAACACCTCGAGGGCCTCACCAGTGTCGTCCCGAAAATCTTCAGGCGAGGACTCGCGCAATTTTTCTTGAAGAACAACGTCCTCGAAAAGAAGAACTTCTCTCTTGTCTGAGCCAGCTACCTTATCGTCGTGACTTCGGCATACCGACCGGAAATTATGCAGGCACTGCACCATGGCCCCGTGGCTGGCCACCTTGGTTTTTACCGCACATCGCGAGAATACAAGGTATATACTACTGGCCATGCCTTGCCACCTACGTCGCTCACTACGTGAGGACATGCCGGGACTGGCAGCGACGCAAGACACCACCTACAAAGCCAGCGGGACTTCTGCAGCCTATAGAACCACCTCGCCGTCCATTAAAGCTAATTGGAATGGGCCGTTCCCGACGTCAGGAACGGTATGGGCCGTTCCCGACGGTAAAGCTAATCGGTAAGTTGGGCCGTTCCCGACGCCAGCTGTCGGAAACAAATGAATCGTCATAGCTACCAACTACCTAACCCGCTAAGCCGAGACGAAAGTCCTTCCGAAAGATAGTGCATTGAAGTTAGCCAAGGTCTTTGTCGTTAACATCATCCTGCGTGATGGCGCCCCGGAGGCCCTCATCCCCGACAGAGGTACAGCATTCACTGCTGAGCTAACACAAGCACTATTGGCATACAGCCAGACAAGTCACCGCTCTACAACAGCATACCACCCGCAGACTAATGGTCTCACCGAGTGACTGAACAACACTATCACTGACATGCTGGCCATGTAGTACGTCGACGTCGAACATATAACGTGGAATGCCATCCTTCCGTACGTAACCTTCGGATACAACACCGCCATAAAAAACCGACGCAGATGACGCCGTACAAGTTGGTCTACGGAAGGAACCCGAAAACGACGCTCGATGTCATGCTGCCAAACGTCGCTGATGAATATCACCTCGACGTCACCGTCTACCTTCGGCGCGCGGAAGAAGATCATAAACTCGCCCACCTGCGCATCAAGAATCAGCAGACAGCCGACAGCCGCCATTACAATCTTCGTCGAAGCTTCGTGGAGTACTAGCTCAGTGATTGTGTCTAGGTATGGATGCCGATATTCCGACGTAGACTCAGTGAAAAGCTTCTACGTCGGTACTTCGGACCGTACAGAGTAGTTCGACGTCTCGGCCCTTTCCAATACGAGGTCGTTCCCAATGGCATTATCAACTCTCAACGGCGTCGTGTTCGACCTCAAGTCATCTATGTCATGCGCCCCAAGCCCTTTTATGCGCACACCTCAGAACTGTATTTTGTTGGTGCTGTGCTTTATTGCTTGTTCATATTTCTTATTGTCTTTCTTATTTTACCTTAATTTTAAATGCGAAGCATTTCTCAGCGATCTTCGGCGACTTTGCGCGTATCTATATATCTATCTATCTATCTATCTATCTATCTATCTATCTATCTTACGGCAGGAGAGCTAAAAGCCGTAGGCGGCTGTATAGATAGATATCTATACAGCCGCCTACGGCTTTTAGCTCTCCTGCCGTTTCGTGATTAGTATTAGTACCAAACTTGGCATGGCATAACATGACTGTATTAGGAACATATTTGACTAGTCATAACATGAAAAAATTGGCAGATCTCGAGTACAGAGGGAATCGCTGATATGTGAAGCACAAATGAGAAACGTTGGTATGCCACTTTAAAATCAGCACAACGTTAGCAGGCGGAGGCAAACGATGCCGTGCATGACTTCAATGTCGTGATTATAATGTTTGGATGTGTCTGTTACCTTCGTGATCTATTCACGTCACGTGATATCATATTTAGTATATGTGGAGCTATTCAAACAGCCGCGAGCACGCTATAAGCATGATATGTTGTCTTCTTCTTACATAAAACGCGATACAGGATTATCATGTTTGCACCAGTAATATACTTCGACATCCATTGACGTCACGTAACACCAAACTTGGTATAAGTGGAGGTAGCACAATGGCCGCTAGCGCATCATAAAGCGCTCAATGTACTCAAATGCAGAGTTGACGCGCGCGCACGCTGGGCACAGTGACGCTACGTTGAAAAACCACGAAAAATCTATAGTCTGACCCCAGGCGCAACCAGCGTACGTCGGCGTGGGGCGACGGCAACCAGCATGAAATGCGACATGCTGCATTTCACGCCGATGTGTTAGCAACACAACACTGCATCTCCCTCTTTTCGTGACGGAGGGACGCCGGATGCACTAAAACGCTCAGGCGTCAAAGCAACGCCGCGCGGCGCGTGCCAGCGAGTGTATAACAGGACCGACACTTGAAGTGGCAACGACAGCGTGACACGACGAAATGAACGCCGGTGAGCACGCGCACCACGTCCCACGCAATGTATTCGTACCATGATTGTGGCATCTAGTCATGTTCTCACATGACGCGAATCTCACGATTATCATGTTTGCACCAGTCACATACCTTCATTTTCGATTGGTATCACGTAGTACCAAATTTGGCATATGTGAAGGTAGCGAAACGGCTATGAGCACATCATTAGTGTGTCATGTAGCCATGTTTTTACATGACAAGCATGCCGCAATTATCTTGTTTCGATGTGTCATTTAGCTATGTCATTCGTTCGCAACGCTAATACCGAGTTTGCACAAGTGAAGCTGGCAAAGCCGCTGCAAGCGCAACACAAGCGTAGCATGTAGTCATGTTGTTACATGACACGCATCTCATGTTTCTCATGTTCGCACCAGTATCATACCTTCGTCATTCATTCACGTCGCATAATACCAAACTTAGCATAAGTTAGGCTAGCGAAACGGCAGCCAGCGCATAATGAGCGTGGCATGTAGTCATGTTGTTATATTGCCACAGAGACTGTTTACGCTACCCGACATTAAGAAGTATCAGCGTCCACAGTCTTGTGCACACTCCTGCTTGGGGCCGCACGACTCATGCCTCTTGTTCACGGGCACGAGTCAGTGTGGGTTGGAGCTGCGAAGAAGAAGAAGGTGCGTGGGCAGATGAACAGTTTTTGTTTTGGAACGCTCTAGCGGACTCTTCCATCTTTTCGCACATAATTTTCAGGGCACAAGTTCACCCATAATAAACTAGTTTATGACGTTTCTTCTCTTGCACCCGTTACATTCTGGTGGAGGTGCTGGGTATGATTGGAAGCCTCCTTGGTGCAAGAGAGCGAAGCCCCGATCCTCAACGATTGGTACGTGGCGAACTGACTCCGGTACACCAGCGTTCAAGCCGCCGCCTCTAAGGAGAGCCGCCTGAGTTCGCACCCCTCCCCAGTGCTCTAGCAACACAAACAGCGTCCACAGACAACAGAACGATGGCTTACCAGGTGACATCATCGGAACTTATTCTGTCCCCACCATGCTTGCCTGAGCCCTTCCACGGCGACACGTTCGAGGATATGGAGGATTAGTTAGAACACTTCGAGCGGGTTGCGAAAACCAACGGCTGAGATGAAGCAGGGAAACTGCGTCGCGAGTACTTCGCATTAAAAGATGCAGCGAGGACATGGTATGAAAACCACGAAACGTTCACACTGACATGGGAAGATGTTCGACGATAAATTGTAGCTACATATGCCAGCACCGATCGTCGGGAGAAGGCGGAGAACGCTCTACAGTCCAGCAACCAGCGCACGAATGAAAGCGTTGGCATGTATATTGAGGACATGTCCCGCCTTTTCAAACGCGCTGACCCGAACATGAACGAAGAGAAAAAGCTGCGTCACTTGATGTAAGGTGTCAAACAGGACTTATTTGCCGGTTTGGTACGCAACCCACCTTGTACAGTTGCTGAATTCCGCAACGAAGCCACCTCCATAGAGCGGGCATTGCAGCAGCGCTCCCGTCACTGCAATCATAATACGAGCAGTGTTCCTGTGGATGTCCTCTCAGTAAACCTGGGAAGCAGCAGTGAAGCATTGAGGAAAATGGTGCGATCCATTGTGAAAGAAGAGCTCCAGAAGCTGCTGCCCCGACAAGTCGCAACGCCAGTTTTGTCTCTGACTACCCTGATCAGAGATGAAGTTCGCCATGCCATTCTTCAAGCCGAATCCGAGGCGCAACCTGTTCGACCTGAACAGCAATTGCAGGAACGCCCCGTACCGACTTCCGCCGATGCCGTGCGCCAGCCCACCATGCACACTGCTTCGTTTGCGGCTTCGCGTAGCTCAAACTATTCAGCTAATTCGAGGCCACAAAAAAAGCGAAGTGGCGCACACCCGACAGGACGCCTCTCTGTTTTCACTGCGGCGAAGCTGGACACCTGTACAGAATGTGCTCATATCGACGAGATGGTCTCCGTGGGTTTTCTCCAAACGCGCCATGCCCCCAAATGGCGAAAGACCCGGTGAAATCCAAGATTACTTATCCGGCAATCTGTTTCCAACTGCTGATTTCCAGCATCAGTCTAGATCACCAGCGCCTGCTCGCTATCGATCACCAAGCCCTCGACAATTTAGTTCACCATCTCCACCTTCAACCTCAACACACCATCGTTCAAGCAGTCCCCATCAGGAAAACTGAAGCCAGCGACCCAAGGTGGCAAGGCTGCTGATGTCCGACCAACTGAAGATCCTCCGTCAAGGTCCCAGTAGAGCAACGACGAGCGGAACACTACAACTTGGTTAGGTAAAGACAAAATTTCTTCAGACTTACGCGTTACCGTGGACGGGCGTGAATTTACGTTTTTAGTTGACACAGGTGCTGATTATTCGGTTGTCAGTTACGCTGCCGCAAAGGATTTAAAGAAAATCTTGACGCCTTGGAGTGGACCCCAGATACGCACGGCTGGGGGTCATCTCATAACACCTCTGGGAAAATGTACCGCAAGAATCGGAATTCAAGGCGCTACGTACGTTGCTGACTTTGTCGTACTTCCAGAATTCTCTAGAGATTTATTACTCGGAATTGATTTCCTGCTAGCAGAAGGAGCTATAATCAACCTGCAGAATCCTAGTGTCTCTTTTTCAACCAAACTGGCCATAGACACAAATGAGCCAGAATACACTGCATTACATGTTATAGATTGTGATGTTACCGTGCCGCCACGATGCAGCCTAATAGTCGGTGTAAGAAATGAAGCATTCGTTGATTCTGAAGGTATAGCGAATGCAAACATCGAACTACTGCTCAAGAAAGGCATTTGTGTAACTCGAGGCATTATTCAATTACGTGGTGGATGTTCCGATGTATTGCTCACAAATTTCGCAAACGAAATTCAGCATGTTGCAAAAAACACTGTTATCGCCTTCGTGCACGGTTTTGAAACAGTGACGGACTTATGTGGTCTGGTGTCAGGGCCGCCTATTTTAAAACCTGCGTCCGATGTCGTGGCAAGAGTGGCAATCAGCCAAAATCTATCACCAGCCGAGAAGAAAATCATTCAAGACCTCCTCAGAGACTTCACCGGATGTTTCTCTACCTCGTCAAAAGTACGGCGGACCCAGGTTGTGTAAACACCAAATAGTAACAGTCGAACCTACTAGGCCGGTACACCAAAATCCGTACAGAGTATCACCGAAGGAACTTGAGATCATAAAGAGCCAAGTGAAAGAGATGCTGGAGGATGATGTCATGCAGTCATCCAATAGTCCGTGGGCGTCGCCTGTAGTCCTTGTGAGGAAAAAGGACAACACGCTGAGATTCTGCGTTGATTACAGAAAGCTGAACAGCGTGACCAAGCGGCATGTCTACCTTTTGCCGCGTATTGATGATACGTTGGATCGGCTACGGCACGCAAGGTACTTCTTTTCATTGGATTTAAAAAGCAGTTATTGGCAAATTGAAGTGCACGAAGGGGACCGTGAAAAGACTGCTTTCGTAACCCCAGATGGTCTATATGAGTTTAAAGCACTCCCATTCAGCCTCTGTTGTGCGCCTGGCCCCGCCGCGGTGGTCTAGTGGCTAAGGTACTCGGCTGCTGACTCGTAGGTCGCGGGTTCGTTTCCCGGCTGCGGCGGCTGCATTTCCGATGGAGGCGGAAATGTTGTAGGCCCGTGTACTCAGATTTGGGTGCACGTTAAAGAACCCCAGGTGGTCAAAATTTCCGTAGCCCTCCACTACGGCGTCTCTCATAATCAAATGGTGGTTTTGGGACGTTAAACCCCACAAATCAATCAATCTGTTGTGCGCCTGCAACATTCCAGTGCATGATGGACAGCGTCCTTTCAGGCCTCAAATGGCAGTCGTGCATAGTCTACCTGGACGACGTTGTGGTGTTTTCAGCAACGTTTGAACAGCATGTAGAGCGACTACATTTGGTACTTCAGGCTATCCAGTCAGCCGGCTTGACGATTAAACCGGAAAAATGTGAGTTTGGATTCGAGAAGCTTCGTTTCCTCGGTCATGTAATCAGCGCTCAATGTGTTGGCCCGGATCTGGAGAAGACTGTGGCCGTGGGGCTGTTTCCCGGGCCAAAAGACAAGAAGGAGGTACGCCGATTTTCGGGCTTATGTGCTTATCATAGGTGGTTTGTGAAAAATTTCGCGAAAATTGCTTAACCTCTCACAAGACTCACAAAAGAGGACCCGTGTTCAGCTACCAAATGAAAAGGTTGGAATTTTCCCAGAGGAGATGACCCGCCTATTCCGTCACGCTGACCCAGACATGCCTGAGGAGAAGAAAGTTCGTTTCCTCATGCGAGGGGTCAAACAGGAGCTCTTCACGGGACCAATGAGGAATCCACCGAACACCGTCCAAGAATTTGTATCCGAGGTGACCACCATCGAAAAAACCCTGGACATGCGCACCAGACAGTATAATCGTCGCCTGACTCCAGAATGTGCTGCTGCTCAAGCCAGTGACTCCGACGATTTGTGTGAAACGATCCGAGCGATCGTGCGGGAAGAGCTGCTCAAACTGTTGCCTTCGGCGCAGCCTCAAGTGGATTCGATCACCGACAATGTGCGAGAAGAAGTCCAGCAATCGCTTCGAATTCCCCAAACACCGCTGCCCGAGCCAGAAACTATGAGCTACGCCGTTGCGGTGCGCTACAACGCTCCTCCCCGTCCACGCCAAAACGCCGCCCCGTCGCACTTCCGTCGCCAGACGCCACCGACGCCCTACCGTTCCCCAGCGGGCCAGCGCAGTGCGCTGAGAAAAACGGACGTTTGGCGTGCACCTGACAACCGCCCGCTCTGCTACCACTGCGGCGAGGCCGGGCACACATACCGCCGTTGCCAGTACCAACGGATGGGACTGCGTGGCTTCGCCGTCAAAGCACCACGTCCGCAGCCAGGGGAACGGCCACGTGACATCGCCGACTGTCTGACAGGAACTCAATGGACACCCCGAAGTTCTTCCCGTTCGTCGTCGCCCAGCTGCCGCATGCAACCGCATCCCCGGCAGTACTTCGGCCCAACGCGGGGCCGGTCATCATCATCATCATCAGCCTGTCTACGTCCATTGCAGGACAAAGGCATCTCCCATGTTCCGCCAGTTAACCCGGTCCTGTGCTTGCTGTTGCCAATTTATACCCGCAAACTTCTTAATCTCATCTGCCCACCTAACCTTCTGTCTCCCCCTACCCCGCTTCCCTTCTCTGGGAATCCAGTTGGTGACCCTTAATGACCAGCGATTATCCTGTCTACGTGCTACATGCCCGGCCCATGTCCATTTCCTCTTCTTTATTGCAGCTATGATATCCTTAACTCCCGTTTGTCCCCTAATCCACTCTGCTCTCTTCTTGTCTCTTAAGGTTACACCTACCATTTTTCTTTCCATTGCTCGCTGCGTCGTCCTCAATTTAAGTTGAACCCTCTTTGTGAGTCTCCAGGTTTCTGCTCCGTAGCTAAGTACCGGCAAAATACAGCTGTTATATACCTTCCTCTTGAGGGACAGTGGCAATCTACTTGTCATAATTTGAGAGTGCCTGCCGAATGTGCTCCACCCCATTCTTATTCTTCTGGTTACTTCAATCTCGTGGTTAGGCTCTGCGGTTATTACCTGCCCTAAGTAGACATAGTCTTTTACAACTTCAAGTGAACTATTACCTATCGCAAAGCGCTGCTCCTTTCCGAGATTGTTGTACATTACTTTCGTTTTCTGCAGAATAATTTTAAGACCAACCTTTCTGCTCTCCTTGTCTAACTCCGTAATCATGAGTTGCAATTCGTCCCCTGAGTTACTCAGCAATGCAATGTCATCGGCAAAGCGCAGGTTACTGAGGTACTCTCCATTAACTCTTATCCCTAACTGTTCCCATTCTAGGCTTCTGAAAACGTCCTGTAAGCACGCAGTGAATAGCATTGGGGAGATTGTGTCCCCCTGCCTTGCCCCCTTCTTTATTGGTATTCTGTTGCTTTTTTTGTGAAGCACTATGGTAGCAATTGATCCCCTGTAGATTTCTTCCAGAATGTTTATATATATTTCATCTACGCCCTGATTCCGCAGTGTCTGCATGACGGCTGATATTTCTACTGAATCAAATGCCTTTTCGTAATCTATGAAGGCTATGTATAGTGGTTGGTTATACTCTGAGCATTTCTCTATTACCTGATTGATAGTATGAATGTGGTCAATTGTTGAGTAGCCTGTTCTAAATCCTGCTTGTTCCTTTGGTTGATTGAATTCTAATGTTTTCTTTACTCTGTTAGCAATTACCTTTGTAAATAGCTTGTATACTACAGAGAGCAGGCTGATCGGCCTGTAATTCTTCAAGTCCTTGTCTTCTCCTTTCTTATGTATTAAGATGATGTTAGCGTTCTTCCAAGACTCTGGTTCTTTTCCCGTCAGGAGACACCTCGTAAATAGAGTGGCTAGTTTTTCTAACACAATCTGTCCTCCATCTTTCAGCAGATCTGATGTTACTTGATCCTCACCAGCAGCTTTGCCTCTGTGCATGCTCTCCAAAGCTTTTCTGACTTCTTCTATCATTACCGGTGGGGTGTCGTCTGGGTTACTGCTAGTTCTTATAGTATTAAGGTCGTGGTTGTCTCGGCTACTGTACAGATCTCTGTAAAACTCCTCCGCTATTTTAACTATCCTATCCATATTGGTAGTTAATTTGCCTTCTTTGTCCCTTAAGGCATACATCCGCCTTTTGCCTATCCCAAGTTTCCTCTTCACTGCTTTGACGCTTCCTCCGTTTTTCAGAGCGTGCTCAATTCTCTCCATGTTATACCTTCTTACATCGCATACTTTACGTCTATTAATCAACTTCGAAAGCTCTGCCAGTTCTATTTTGTCTGTTGTACTTGACACTTTCATGATTTGACGCTTCTTAATTAGGTTCTTCGTTTCCTGGGAAAGCTTGCCGGTATCCTGTCTAGCTACCCTGCCTCCAACTTCCACTGCACACTCCGTGATGATACTCGTCAGATTATCATTCATTGTATCTACGCTAAGGTTGGTTTCCTCGCTAAGAGCAGAGTACCTGTTCTGCAGTGACACTCTGAATTCCTGTACTTTCCCTCTCAGTGCTAGCTCATTGATTGGCTTCTTGCGTACCAGTTTCTGTCGTTCCTTCTTCAAGTCTAGGCGGATTCGAGCCCGTACCATTCTATGGTCACTGCATCTTACCTTGCCAACCACTTCCACATCCTGCACGACTCCTGGGTGTGCAGTCATTATAAAGTCTATTTCGTTCTTATTTATGCCATTAGGGCTCCTCCATGTCCACTTGCGGTTTTCTCGTTTTCGGTAGAAGGTATTCAAAATACGCAGATTATTGCGTTCTGCGAATTCTACTAGTAGCTCTCCTCTGGCGTTTCTAGTGCCGATGCCATAATCTCCTACTGCCTGGTCTCCAGCCTGCTTCTTCCCTACCTTTGCATTAAAGTCGCCCATTAGTATAGTATACTGTGTTTTCACCTTACTCATTGCCGATTCCACGTCTTCATAGAAGCTTTCAACTGAAGCATCATCATGGCTGGATGTAGGCGCGTAAGCCTGTACTACCTTCATTTTGTATCTTTTATTCAGTTTAATTACAATGCCTACCACCCTTTCATTAATGCTATAGTAATCCTCTATGTTGCCAGCTATGTTTCTGTGAATTAGGAACCCTACTCCCAGTTCTCTTCTGTCTGCCAAGCCCCGATAGCAAATGACGTGCCCATTCTGTAGCACAGTATAGGCCTCATCTGTCCTCCTAACCTCACTCAGCCCTATTATATCCCATTTATAGCCTTCTAGCTCCTCGAATAATACAGCTAGACTTCCTTCACTAGATAACGTTCTAACGTTAAACGTTGCTAAGTTCAAGTTCCAATGGTGGCCTGTCCGTATCCAGAGATTCCTAGCACCCTCTGCTGCTTTGCAGATCTGACCGCCGCCGTGGTCAGTTGCTCCGCAGCTGGTGGGGACTGAGGGCCGTGAGTTAATTGACGAATGCCTACGGGAGGGGGTGGCCGAATACTGCACCAGGGTGGCCAATCCTTCTCTGGTGAGATCATCGGTGCGTACCGGCTTTAAGCCGGTACGATCATACAGTAGTGGGAATGCTCCATGCATGTCTTCCTTATTGTTGTTCAGCAGCGTTGGCGGCCACCCACCACGGAGCCCAACGAGGGGACGCTACAAGGTTACAAATGCTGAAACCTGCAGACGCCAGCCGTACAACGCCACTATAACCCAATGCGCCTAGACCAAGGTAGGCGGTCTCCTAGCCCATATCCGGAAAACTAAGGCAGCAACCTGTGGAAGTGCGGTTGCTGTGCGACGAACTACCGAAGATCCTCCGACGACGACGCCGCCACGACGGAGCTTTCCGAACACAACGCCAACCAGGCAAAGCCCTGACGGCAAAACCTCACTTACCGAAGGTGGCCGGACGACGCAACATGGAAGCAGCGGAACAAGCCGACGCAGCCGTGACCCGACGCCACGCCCTAACTGTAATGCGAGACGGCGAACTAGCGACCTCGACGTTCTTATCGACTGAGACAGTGTGACCGCTCTCGTCGATACTGGAGCCGACTACTCCGCCATGAGTGGGTCGTTCGCCGCGAAGTTAAAGAAAGTTAGGACAGCTTGGGAAGGCCCTGAAATTCACACAGCTGGAGTTCATCTCATAACGCCTGCAGGAATCTGCCCAGCGAGAGTCACATTAACGGCCGTATTTATCCTACAGACTTCGTAGTCCTACAGCGTTACTCGAGAGATGTCATCCTTGGCATGGGCTTCTTAGGCCTCCATGGCGCTGTCATCAACCTAAAAACAAAGTCGATAACGTTATCCACAGAAAAAGCACTACCGCCGGGCACGCCGTCAGGAAACCATGCCTTGAATGTGCTGGAAGAACCAGTCACTATTCCGCCTCGCTCAAGCATCATTATTTCAGTCGGCGCTCCGAAATTACCTGACTTGGAAGGCGTCGTTGAAGGCAGTCAGCATCTGTTGGTCACTCGATATATTTGCGTCGCAACAGGAATTGCAGAGCTGCGGGGAAGCAAAGCAACGGTAATGCTCACAAATTTAAGCAATGAGTACAAACATGTGAACAAAGGAACAACGGTCGCATACATCGAAGAAACTGTCGAAGCCACCAGTGCTTTCACCTTCGCCAAATCTGCGGAACCTGCTCAGAAAAACGAAGCCCCTCCAATAACTGTCGATGTCAATCCCAGACTTCTGAACCATAAGCAAGAACAGCTCACGGCCCTGCTCCTGCAATACTAAGATTGTTTTTCGTCGTCATTAAAAATTCGGCAGACCCCAAACACGAAACATAGCATCATAACCGAAGAAAATACCAGACCACTCCGTCAGAGTCCGTACAGGGTTTCGACACGAGAACGTAAGGCCATGAAGAGATAAGTTGATGAAATGCTGCGGGATGACATTATCCAGCCGTCCAAGAGTCCATGGGCATCCCCCATGGTGTTAGTGAAGAAAAAGGGTGGGACCCTACGTTTTTGCGTCGATTATCGCCGCCTGAACAAAATCACAAGACAGGACGTGTATCCTCTCCCACAAATAGACGACGCACTTGATCGGCTCCATAACGCCAAGTATTTTTGTCAATGGACCTCAAGACTGGTTATAGGCAAATCGAAGTCGACGAAAGAGACCGAGAGAAGACGGCGTTTATGACACCGGACAGCCTCTTCGAGTTTAAGGAGATGCCCTTCGGTCTTTGCTCAGCGCCTGTAACTTTTCAACGCGTTATGAATATAGTACTGGCAGGATTGAAGTGGCAGACCTGCCTTGTGTACTTTGATGACGTCGTCATGTTTTCCTCGAGTTTCGACGAGCATCTTCGGCATCTTGAAGCTGTACTTCAAGCCATCGAAACGTCCGGACTCACACTGAAGCCAGAAAAGTGCAGATTTGCGCACGAGGGGCTCTTGTTTCTGGGGCACGTTATTAGCAAGTCTGGAGTTCGTTTCGATCGACGGAAAACAGCCGCTATCGCCGACTTCCCGCTGCTAACTAGCAAGAAGGCGGTGCGCCGACTTCTGGGCCTGTG
The DNA here is from genome assembly GCA_013436015.1 of Rhipicephalus annulatus. Lineage (NCBI taxonomy): Eukaryota > Metazoa > Arthropoda > Arachnida > Ixodida > Ixodidae > Rhipicephalus > Rhipicephalus annulatus. Next base: position 1,523,011 of record WOVY01009243.1, read on the forward strand.
CGCCTATTATAGATTGTTAGTGAAAAACTTCGCCCGCATCGCCGATCCTCTCACTAACCTTACCATGGCCGACGTGAAGTTCAAGTGGGAAACGCCACAGAAACATGCTTTCCAGGAGCTTAAACATCGCCTCCAGACGCCTCCGTTACTTGCCCATTTCGACGACTTCGCCAGACAGAATACACACTGACGCAAGCAGCGTAGGTCTTGGCGCCGTTCTTGTGCAGAGGGCTGACGGACTTGAAAGGGTTATTAGTTACGCTAGCCGATCGCTATCCAGAGCAGAAGCCAATTATTCCACAACAGAAAAGGAGTGCCTCGCTAGCATCTGGGCTACGTCGAAATTTCGCCCCTACTTCTACGGCAGGCACTTCAAAGTTGTGAGCGACCACCACACCTTGTGTTGGCTAGCTCCCTTGAAGGACTCTTCAGGGCGCCTCGCACTATGAAGCCTGAGACTTCAAGAATATGACATTACTGTCATTTACAAGTCCGGCAAGAAACACTCCGACGCCGACTGTCTCGTGCGCCTGTCGACCAACCACCAGACGACGACCCGGACGACGACTACTTCTTGGGAACGATAACTACCGACGACTTCGCTGAACGACAGCGGGCCGACCCGGAACTTAAGGCCCTAATAGAATACCTCGAAGGCAGGACGGCTGAAGTCCCGAAGGTATTCAAGCGCGCACTTCCGCCGTACTTCCTGCGAAACGGTCTTCTACAAAAGAAAAACTTTTCACGGCTTCGAGCTAAGTACTTTTTGTGGTGCCTTCAGCTTTGCGACCAGAACTCCTGCAGGCCCTGCATGACGATCCGACAGCAGGGCACCTTGGTGTTTCTGGCACGCTCGCGAGGATACAAGAAAGGTACTACTGGCCACGTCTTACCACTGACGTCACTCATTATGTGAGGACATGCCGGGACTCCCAGCGACGCAAGGCACCGCCGGCAAGGCCAGCGGGACTTGTGCAGCCAAGTGAAGCACCTTGCCGTTTTTCCAGCAGATTGGTATGGACCTACTGGGGCCGTTCCCGACGTCGGCTTTCGGAAACAAGTGAATCGTCGTAGCTACCGACTACCTCACCCGCAACGCCGAGACAAAAGCCCACCCCAAAGGCAGTGCATCCGAGGTAGCTAAGTTCTTCGTTGAAAATATTGTCCTACGTCACGGCGCCCCGGCGGTCCTTATCACCGACACAGGAATGGCATTCACTGCTGACTTAACTCAAGCGATCTTGGCATACAGCCAAACAAACCACCGCCGGATGACAGCGTACCACCCACAGACCAAGGGCCTCACCGAGCGGCTTAACAAGACGATCGCCGACATGCTGGCAATGTACGTCGATGTCGAACACAAGACGTGGGACGCCATTCTCCTGTACGTGACCTTCGCATACAACACGGCGGTGCAGGGGACGACGCAGATATCTCCATACAAATTGGTCTACGGAAGGAGCCCGGCAATGACGCTCGATGAAATGTTACCCAACGTCACCGACGAAGAAAACCTCTATGTGAGTGAGGACCTTCAACGCGCCGAAGAAGCCCGACAACTCGTGCGTCTCCGTATCAAGAATCAACAGACGACCGACAGCCGCCGTTACAATCTTCGACGACGCTTTTTGGAATACCAGCCCGGTAAAAGTGTTTGGGTGTGGACGCCGATGGACCAAGTGAAAATCTTCTGCGACGGTACTTCAGACCGTACAGGGTTGTTCGACGTCTCAGCCCACTTGATTACGAGGTTGTCCCCGACGGCATCACGAACTCTCAACGACACTGATCGTGACATGAAGTCGTCCATGTCGCACGCCTCAAGCCGTTTCATGCACGTTGACAAACTGAAACAGTGTTTTTTGTATTAATTTTGTATAGTAATTTATTCATTGTACTTTCTTGCATCATTGTTGTACCTTCATCTTTAGTTAAAGCATCGGGACGATGCCTTTTTCAGAGGGGGCAATGCCATGCTCTATTTCCCAAGTTTTGTTATCGCCCCAAAACACTACACAATTCTCAGCGCAAACTGCGCCTGAAGTTATCGAGAAGCTTCCGGACTGTAGTAGATCATTTCGATAAGATCACCCCTACACTGCGAACTGTACAGATTAATCTCTGGAACCTATGCCACCGCCAGCGATAACGCTAGAACATTCGACTGCAAGAGTATAAACGCCGACGCGCTTCGCCGCTTGTCAGTAGTTGATCGACGGCCGACGCTCCGTTCATTGCTATCTGTGCAAGACTGCTACTTTAATCGAACTTTCTGTTTACGGGGCCCAGGTTCGCCCAAATAAACAGTTAAATCCCAACATAAAGTCTCCTGTCTTCAGCCATTTCACGACCGCGTGACAATATGTTCTTCAACAGTCATGTTATGTTATAACAAGCTTGGTATTGATATTAATATCGAAAGTGCCAGGAGAACTAAAAGTTGTAAGCGGCTAGATAGATAGATAGATACGTTTAATGTCGCTGAAGTTTGCTAAGATATGCTTCGCATTTAAAATCATGACATGGATGGCATAAATGTCATGACTCACCTTTCATGGTCCTGCAGCTCTTGCGGTGTTTTCGATCACATGGCATGTTGCGAAACTGGTATGGAATGACATGATTGCATGGCGAACACAAGCGACCGACTTTCGAAAATCATGACGAAAATCATGACATGCGTGTCATGTAAAAACATGACGACGTGAAACGCTCATTATGCGGTCGTGGCGCCTTCGCGAGCGTCACATATACTAAATATGGTATTACAGTACATGAATAAATGACGAAGGTATTATGACTGGTGCAAATATGATAATCATCAGATACGTGTCTTGTAACAACATGGCTAGATGTCACGCTAATGATGCGCTGGCGGCCGTTTTGATAGCTTCACTTATACCAAGTTTGGTATTACGGAACGTGAATAAATTATAAAGGTATGATATTTTTGCAAACATGATAAACATGGGATGCGTGTTATGTAACAACATGACTACTTTCTACGCTCATGACGTGCTCGCGCCCGTTTGGCTAGCTTCTCATGTACAAAACTTGGTATTACACGACGCAAACAGACGGCATAGATAAATGACACATCCAAGCAGGATAATCCCGACATACGTGTCATATAGCACTATGACTTCTTGCCACGCTCATGATGCACCCGCGGCCGCTTCGCTACCTTCATACATGCCAAATTTTTTCTTAAAGCATCGAGACGATGCCTTCTTCGGAGGGGGGCATGTCCACGTTCCTTTTTTCAAGTTTTCTTATCACCCCAATATATTACCTTCAGCGCAAACCACGCCTACGATGTTCGAAAAGCTTCGAGGTTGTAGTAGACAATTTTGTTATGGTGACTACCACTTCGTTAACATTAGATATCACTTTGGAACCTACGTCACCGTTAGCGATAACGCTAGTACATTCAATAGGAAGTGTATAAACGCTGACGGGCTTCGCCAATTGTTAGTTGATCGACCGCCGACGCTGCGTTCGCTCACCGCTATCAGTGCTAGTGGGCATCGCTGTAATCTGACCTTCAGTAACGAGCCAAATGTTCGGCTTAATAAATAGTTTTTGGTCGTACTTTCAGCCTGTTTCTTTCATCCAGGTCACAACCCCGTTTCAATATATATATATATTGTCATTTTTACTCAAAGCCAAGGCTCTCCTCATTCTCTTTCCTAAGAGCAGCATTTCACAACTAGCTCAACTGGCTTTACTTACTGAACCTGTCTTAAATTGCCGTCCACTACTACAGGACGTGAGCGTTTGACACTGAAGTGTAGTTTTGCATAGTGATAACGAAACAATAAAAATAGGTTAGCAGAAGTACATGGCGATGGCAGAACGCATGGGTTTCGAAGGAGCGTAGTTGCAGGCGCTGTTGAACGCACGAGAAGCGCGAGTGCACGATGAAAGAGCCGCGGAAAGAGATGCGAGAAAAGAACAGCTGGAGCTAGAAGGTAGCAATTTACAGCTACGTCCTCAAGTAGAACAAACGGAGAGCTAAAACCGAGAAGCAGGTCAGAAATACTTGGAAATGGAAGAACGAACGCGGCAACTGGGACCGAGTATAGTTCAGGCCGATGCTGGAGAGCCTACGGTGGCTCATAAGGGCGCCCATAGAAACACGTGGCAGTTGTGAGCCCCCGCAACTTTTTACCTGTTTTCAACAAAGAAAGGGACGACCTCAACACCTAGGTGAAGAGATTCGGAAGATTTACCTCGAAAAAAATGGGCGACCACTCATAGTTTGTCTTAGCGGATAGAGAGTTGAAGTATCGGACGGCTGTCGCCTGACTTTCTTCGTACGAAGTGCAGCAACTATATCTGGGAACACACAACAAAAGCGCCTAACTTCAACTAAACGTTTATTTTAAACGTCAAAGTATATAAAGGAGCGGAAAGAGAAAAAAAGGTTCAAGAAAAAACTTGTAAATGGCAGAACAACAAAAAGCACGCGTGCTGTGCCGTACATTACTCATCCCCTATTATTATATATCACACCATCCAAAAAACGTAGTTCTTTCCGCGTGAGCGAGATAGAAGGCGCACTAACACACTCAAAATCATCACGTGTCATTTCTGCTTTTTCTACAATCAAACGGGTTAAGAAATCTCCGTCCCGATATAAAACGCGAGTGTCATCAAAATACGGTGCACAACTACACTTCTTACAGTGCTTCACCAAGTAACCATCGGTGTCCTTTTGCACTTCATTATGGTGCCGTTTTAACCTCTCAATTATGAATCTTTCGGTAGTTCCCACATAAGCAAGACCACATGACAAGTGGACTCTGTAAACAACCGACACTGCACACTCGACATATTTACTGCAATGCTTAATTTGACAACCTTTATTTTCCTTCGAACAGGACAAGTTTTGCTACATATTTTGACACTTTCTCTGGAGCAGACATGACCACTCGGACACCCACTTTATTCCCAATCTTTTTAAGATAGCATGCGACACCATGGATAAAGACGACAAGAGTCGTTTTATGCTGCTGCGGGAAAGTGTGCATACACTGCCTATTTTGTTTCTTTAGGTCCCTACATAGCGATTTCGCGACGGCTATTACCAGTCGTTGCGGGTGACCTGCTGCCTGCAGCGGCAAAACATATTCCTCAAAGCTCTTCTTCATGAGGCGAAACTCGACTTATTGAAGGAATAAAAAAGGAACATTTGTGAGGCAGACCACATAACTACTTTGGTATGTGAAGGAGAGAAAGGCAACAATGGCTTTTTGCTTCTGTGCTCATAAAGCCAAGAAACGTGATCATCCTGAAATTGCAACGAAAAATCAAGAAACCTGAGCGTGTTCCCACATGGCATTTTTTGTGTAAGTTTCAGAGGCTTATAAACCGTATCAAATACTCCACGTCTTAAATCAGAGCAACTTTGAAACTCTTTGGCATCACATTTTAAGAAAATGAAATCATCATCCGCAAACCTGAAGATTTTTAAAACCTTAGTTTCGGACAACTTCTGATCAATCTTTCGATCTAAGTGGCCCATTAAAATATCACCAAGAACGAATGCAGCAGCGAAACCAATACAAATATCCTGTTTTTGGATATAGGTGTTCCCATTTTATTTACACACGTGGACCTTAAGTAAAAAAGCAAATAAATAAAAAAACCCCGATCTGACATACCACAAGCGTCCTGAAAAGTCACTGCACTATAATGAAGTATACACTGTGTGACAAATTCTCAAGCATATCGTAAGGCAACGAATAGTACAAATCCTTCGCGTCAATGGACGATGCCCTAACCACTTCTTTGGCATTCGATACTGAAAAATTTAAAATCTCCTGAGAAGTTTTGGTGCAAAACGGGTCCTTTTTAAAGGAAATTCACCTTTTCCTGCAAAAAAGCACCACATTTTTTTGCCAATCACACTTTTTCGAAATATTAAAGCATAACGGAATACCATCTTTGTGCGTTTTGCAACTAAAAAACGTGCCTAAACGCAGTTTATCTCTTTTATTATACGTTTACCCAAATCGTGGAACAGAAGGCTGTTGCACAAGTTCTTGCAGCCGTTCGACAAAACTTGAGTGAAGCTTTTTGCGTAATATCAAATACCAATTTTATCGCTATTGCGCTTTTTGAAAAAAAGGAACATTCGGGATTACACAGAACCCACCTTTTTCATCAGGAAGATTGATAGAAAGTCCTGATTTTTTTTAGGTATGTGACTGCCTTCCTTATGGGGAACACTTGACGCCTGTGCTTGAACTTTTCGAGTGCATCCAAGTGCACTTTGGGAAATACACCGTGTCCTTCCACTTTCCGGAGAACTACCGGAAATTTCTCTCACAAAAGACAGGAGCTTAGGCGCCTCAAGTCTTGGTTCAACGCCGTAATTGGGACCTCGTCTTCTCGTCTCTTTCACATATTCAGGAAGAAAGATATCGTCCATGGTGCGAATAAGGTTGCTCTCACCATGTTTCTTCAGTTGCAGCTTGAACCTTAGCTGCGACAGGATTGTTGATCAAAACCATTCGGTTTCACAGTCAACGTCCACAGGATTCCCACCATCTTTTCTTCTTCTGGTATATTTAGCCGTGTTGCATGTAGATCTGATAGCGCTGCATATCCCAATAGAGGCTTGACTGTGTGTGACTATAGAACGCAGAATCCTGGCAATCTTGTTTCCATGGCATACATACGATTGAAAGCCACCACAAAAAGCAGGAATTTTCGGGTGTGTTAGCTTCATCCTTAGAAAAAATGAGAATGACCTGGTGCGACGTACGACGAGGGTAGTGTGGGTTAGTAGGCGGGTTGGTTGAAAAGATGTTAATGTTGAAGAGCCCACTGAAGTAGCAGTGAAACTGAAGATGAATTGATACCAACTGGCCTAATAAAATTGCTTATTGTTTCACTTCATGACTCCCTGTTATATGAAAAGGCAAGTTGGTACCACTGCAGTGTTTTCGCTTCACGGCTGAAGGCTCCCGTTAGAAATTCCTGAAGAGCAAGTCTAAAGATAGCGAAACAGGAAAGCAGTGTTCTATAAGACCCCAAATATTCTAATCAATGAATAGAAATGTTCCGCACAGAGAGGAAATCTGATTCTGTCTGTGACTTGATTAAATCCGAGCAAGTCATTGTGAACTGCAGCATTCAGCTGGCGCTCTTCCTACGGGAGAAGAACTGCAAGCCATGGCAGAGGCTTCTGCTACACATATCGAAGCAAATATATAGAAAAGCAGGTTCAGGATAATAATGAAGAGACACAACTGTGAAGGCTGGACTAGGGTCAAGCCGAAGAGCAGAGATTCAATGTATTGTTTGTTACAGTAAAAAGCACAAGGCTTTCGTCTGTCAAAGTAAGCCGAAGCATTGATTATGCAGCGCCTGCCGCAATCGGGGAGATGGTTTCAACAGCTGTATGAAAGAGAATAGCACTTCGAAGTCAACTACTTCTTGTCTGATGATACTTAAAAACGAGACTACTCCACAACAATCCTCAAATGAGAGCGACGACTCAGACCAGGATGACAATATCACGAACACGGTGAAGACTGAACTGCTTTGTAAGAAACGCCTCATGGAATTGTTACCAGGAGAAGTTAACGGACAATTGGTGCGGGTGCTAAGGAACTTGGGTAGCATCGCATTTGTGTACGCTGGTCTTTGTACTAAATGAACCACTGACTGGCACACCGCCACGGTGTGGCTGGTTGATGATAGCACCACTGCAGGCGACGAGGCGGAGATACGCATCAGATCTCCATAATTTTCCGGTACGGGCATTGTTAGATGTAAGCCATCTCCACTATACTCTGTCATAGTCGGAAACGTACCAGATTCTAGTGACGCTAATGACCCTGCCGTTTTCTGGAAACTTCCGGCTCAGGCTGAAATTGGAAAGAAGTTCCTGCGGACGAAGATAAGCAGCGAAATTTTTTAATGAATGGAGTGAGTTAAGATTTGGTTGATAGATGTAATCTCGATGAATCACATTATCACGATGACATGTTGCAGGACTGGCTGCTTGCTCACTTCCTGGCAAACTTCGGTTTATTTACACTTTGACACTTATTTACAAACAAAGACTGGGATGGCCCCTGAAACAACCTCACAGTGAGCACTGGACCTTATTATTATTAACGTCAGCGTTGCTTGCAGAGCACTTCCTATACTCAATATTTCGACACCAACTTCTCCATGTAGTATCAACGTTGGATCAGAGTCTGCGCTAAGCACGACCTCTGTCCCCCTGAACGTAGTATTAACATTTCATCTGAGTCTGCCCTAAGCACGACCTTTGTCCCCGCTCCACCATCTTGTTCTCGAGCACCAAACTCTTCTCTCTATTTCTCTTCTTAAATACCTCCCGTCTCACCTGAGACAGCCTCGTGAAACGAACTTCTATTATATGCTGCACCAAAGAAGCAACCAACTCCCTTTCCTTAAAGATGGGTCTCCGCCGCTGCGTTCCCACTTTTTGCTATCCCCTGAGCATCGGCTAAGAAGAACTGGATCATATCAACGACGTACAGATTAATTGATACTTTCGTGCGAAAATCAGCCTGTCTAGACGGCTGGTCGGCTGTCTGGCATTAGTAGACCCGATTCTGCCGTATATGTACATGTATTGTTACAGCATGGTGGCACATTATTTTGTCGGGAGCCATGGCGCGACAGTGACCAATTGTTGCTCCGTCTAGCTGCGGTGAACAATAATTTCCCAGTCAGGTATGGTGAACAAAGACTCACGGGGTTCCACGACAAAGACGTTTGCCGAGGAGAGTGGCTTTGGAGAATGGCTGGGCAGCCTCTTTTCATTACCTCCCATTTTCTACGGGTGCCGTATATTGACTGGCTATCCTTCGCGTGCCCAAAACATAACTGTTGGTGTGAAAGGTTCCAAGAGTTCGTGAAGTGCGACAACTGCAAGGCTCTCTGGGCAGATGCGCCGCAATGATTTTCGCAAAGAACCAGAAGAAGACGTGACAGTTGACAGCTGCAGAGCTAGAGCGGGTGCTAGGTTTGTCGGCAAGGGTGCGACATTCTCTTTTTATTGTCAAGAATGGTGCTCTTTACCTGCAGTACTTCCTCTCCCCTGGTAAGAGCATTGAACAGGCCATAGTCCCGAAGTCTCTGAGAGGCCAAGTGTGCATTGAATGTAATGTCCCTTCATCAGGTTGTCTAAAGGATAATATACCGAGTTCTTGAGGAATTCTACTGGCTTGTTGTTCAAGAAGATGTCCGCATATATGTCTGATCTTGTGACGCAAGTCAAATGACTTTACTGAAAGGCAAGGCGGGAAAGGTGTCCCTGGGCCGTATGCCGTTTATTGACATTTTTTTGAACGTGTGGTGGTCGACATCGTTGAACCAATAAATTCATTGTCAGCAAAAACACATCAATAAATTCTGACTCTTCAGAATTTCGCCACACGCAACGCTGATGCAGTGCGTTTTGCAGCAATTTGCTGAGCTAGAGTGGCCAAGGAACTTGTCGAGACGTTTTGTCGCAATGGTTTCCAACGAGAAGTCTTGTGGGACAAAGCAGCATGCTTTACGTCAGATCTCATGAAGCAAGTAGATAAAGTATTGGATGGTAGAGAGGTTAACAGGAAAACTAAAGCAAAGGCTTTGCAAAATGGTTCAAGATGAGCCAAAATTTTGGGATCACCTGCTAGCACCTCTTTTTTCTTGTCTTGTAGCCTCACAAGCAAGTTTCAGGTCATCACTGTTTGAACTCATCTACGACCGCAATATTCGAGGACCACTGAGCATACTATAAGCGCTATAGACTCATGAACAGGCCAACAAAGACTCTAAGACGATGTACGGATATGTCTTGCATATAGAAGAAAAGATCTAGAAGAGACTGGAGCAAAGACGAAACAAAACCTTGGCCAGAACACGTGTGAAAAAGAAGTGGTAGAACCACCCCAGCGAGAAACTTCAAATGAAGGCTAGTAACCATGTATTATTCTTGCTTACCACTAATATTTGCCAGTTATCTATGCATTGAAAGCGCCCGTTTCAAAAAACTAGGAAAGAAACATGACTGTGGAAACTTACTAGACCTAATGCACAGCAGAAAGCTTTTCCACATCAACAAGTTGAAGATATATGAAGAACGCCACCAAGAAGAGCTTCGCTAGACATCATCTTTTGTGGTCACAAAGAAAGAAAAGTCTGAAAAGATGCTACCTAACTTCAATATTCAAGACCTTGCCATTCCGGAAAAGCATAGCGGCTTACTGAGATCAGTTTAAAGGTTGGGAAGAACAAGACAAGGTGCATGGAGAAAAGACAAGCGTTTAGATCGCTCGAGGAAGCGTTGTCTTCCAGAGCCACAGTAAAACACGTTATCCTATAAGGAAATTCGTGCTTCGGTCTGATCCCTACGAGTCTTGTATGCGCGCTATTATTTCTGACAATGATGGCTTCTCTATACCTGTGTTTTATGCCTGCCTCTGTGTTATCCTTGCGAAAAAGATATTGATTATATATGGGGTTTAACGCCCCGAAATAACCATATAAATATGAGAGACGCCGTAGTGAAGAGCTCTGTAAATTTATACCACCAGTTCGTTAACATGCACCCAAATTGTAGAGCACGGGCCTTCAGCATTTTTGCCACCATCGGAAACGCAGCCGCCGCCGCCGGGATGTGATCCCGTGACCTTGGGGTCAGCAGTTTATTTTTCTTCAAAAACAATTTTTTTTTCAATAGATTGGGGATACTTTCATTGTGAGTGAAGTGAGCGAGTGAGGTTCCTTTCGATGCTAGCACGGCAAGATGACGAAGACGCGTTACTGATAATGTCTTACCTGTGCGAGCGCCCGATACTGAAGAAAAAATGAGGTATAAAAACATGAGAACACTTATAGAATTCACAGACACTGCTCAGAAAAGGGGCAAGATGAAGAGTCATGCGCGTGGGTGGAATGCCGCTAAAGGATGGCGTGCTAGCTCGTAGGGTGCGGGTACCCGGGCGTTGAGGCAACCGCCTAGCTGACGACGACTTTCACGGGGTCCTCGTGAACAATCAACCGCCGAGGCTATTCGCAAGTCTCTGCACAACCTCGTTTTGGTGTTCGGGCAGAAGACAGCGCCGCAGATCACTTCGTCTACCGGGAGCAGGAGCGAGCCGTCGGGCTACGGGCATATGCGTGCGCACCATCATCACTGCATAACCCTCCCCGGACGTTCATAGGGCATGAACCACTGGTGAGCCGTACCACTCTCCTTGGGCGTCCGGCCTTTACCAAGAACTTTAGTGGGTGAAGTAAGTAGACCATTCATGCTCTTCGAGGTTTCCCCTCTTTAGTAAGAACTGTATTTATAATCTGTGTAGTCAGTCTGTGTCAGTCTACCTTGTGTTATTCTTAGGATTCTTTGCCGTGTTTTCTTTTCCTGTGCATAGGTATATCTTCATTTTTATGCAAATTAGATGCTCACAACCTTTTGGTTCTAAGAACCTGTCACATTCGAGGTGTGCAGTCAATCGAAGGCGTCGTCTATTCGAGGGAGTGGATAAACATTTTTTTGATGTTGTTGAGGCAGTAATAGTAGACACAGAGACGTAGGGTTCCGCTCTTCTTCGTCACTAACACCACGGGTGACGGCAACAGACTCCTAGATGGTTAGATGATGTCGAGTAGCATTTCGTCGACGTTTCTCTTTTGGCCTGACATTTTTGCGTTGAAACTCTTTAGGGGCTCTGCCTAGTGGTCTGGTGCTTTCTTCTGTTATAATGTGATATTTGTATGTTTCGCGACACAAGTCCAGTGAATTTTCGGTGACGACTAACAGCAGTCCTTGCATTGCACAACAGGGCCTTCAGCTATTCTCGCTTATGAATCGGAAGACTAGCATTGACGCCGCAAGCTTCGTTTCTCTAAGTAGGTTCTGTAGAACAGGCGAAGGTGGAAACAATGACAGCTTCTATAATTTCGTCGATGAAGTAGACCGTTGTATTATCATTCACGTGTTTGTACTTGTTGCTGAAATACGTGAGCATGAGCATAACTGTTGCTTTTTCTCCCAGCAGCTTAGCGGTTCCTCTTGAAACCAAATTATCGTGGTTCACCAACAATGCTGGTTGCCTTCAACGACGCTTTCGAATTCATCTGGTTGCCGAGTGCGGACGGAAACGATGCCGCTTGAGCGCAGAGAGATCGTGACTTGTTCTTCTAGCACATTCAGGGAGTGGCTTTATGATGGCGTGCGCGACATTAGTGCTGTTTCTGTGGACAGCAATATAGACATTGTTTTCCGGTCAATGATCACATCATGGAGGCTCTACAAGTCTATAGAAAGATTAAAATCTGTCGAACAATGTTGGAGTTTGATGTAGCTTGCGGGATAAATGCGGCTGGTAATGGTTACTCTGAATGTGCAGTATACTGCCGGTGTTACTAGGTGACCTCCGGCTGTACGGATTTCTTAGCCTACCCAAGCGCTCTTAACTTTTTTTCATTTTCAACTCCAGCGGTTGCTGCCCTTAGTTTTCTGACCACGGACCAGGCAACCTGCTCGGGTCGGGCCAGTGTACGGCCTGCGGTGAAGCGACATGTAGAGAGACTGGTTAATGGTGAACGCGAACATTCTCAAGGCGTCTGTTGTGTTTCTTCATGATAGTGATGTTGTGGGGTCTTTCACCCCTCTGTGGATGCAGGCTTCTGGCGAAACCACGCAGTCCCATTTGGTGGTAGTGACAGCGACGTTAGGTGTGGTGAGCTTCTCCGCACTGGTAAAAGAAAGGTCGATGATCGGGGGCACGCCGCACGTGAATTTAAAACGGAACAATTCGCTGGTTGCCGGGTGAATATTATGGTGATGTTTGTGGCTTTGCGCGGTATAGCGGTGGGGCAGCGTCTTGGCCCAGGCATGGAAGAGTGACGTTGCGTACTGCTGCGGCGTAACTCATAACTTCCAGCTGAGGCTGCTATGCTACGGGGATATAAAACGATTGTCGAACTTCCTCGCGGACAATGTCAGCAATCAAATCCACTTCAGGCTGTGCCGAAAGTAACAGCTTGCGCAGTTCATGCGCACGATCACTCAGATAGTTCGCGCAGGTCGTCGGAGCAGATTGGTTGAACGTCTACGCACTTTGACATCAAGTGGTGATTGAACTGACCAGTGTGCATCTTCAGCGTCTTCTCGATTATAGTCGCCTCTAAAAAGGATTCGAGAAGGGTCTTTGGTGGATTTCTTATCAATCCCACGAAGCGTGTTGCTTGACCCTTCGCTTGATAAAATTAATTTTCTTCTTCTCAGGCATGTTAGGGTCAGTGTGACAGAGCAGGTGAGACATTTCTTCACTGAAAACCTTTTTACACCCCTAAGGGTGAATTTTTCAATAAATCATCCTTCTTACACCTATTATTTCTTCAAAATTTATCCTAACGGGTGTAATTCACGTATTTACATCCTTTGTACACCCATTTAGCATTTTTAGGTGTACTAGAGGTGTATGTTCGCAGGCTACACCTAAGGGTATTTCCTTGAATGTTACACTTATCATATATGTATATAGTTTAAAGCATCAGCGCATATAACATCTCAACAGATGCAATCAAACCGCATGCCAAAGTTCTGGTGAAAAGGTCGATGTTTTGGCGTTTGTTAACATTTCACGTTTCATTCACCAAATATATCGTTCTATATAATATATTTACTATTCCACTCCCCATTTACATTATTCAGCAGATTCCTCACATGTTCAAACGACTTAACTCCTGGGTTGACTTTTGGGATTCTAACTTAATATCTTTTGCTGCCACTCATGTCCATTCATCACTAATTCTTACAGAGACATTGGTAAAAAAGACTCTGTTGTGCTTAAATATAACATGAGACATTTACACCCGGTTTTCGACAGGATATCGTTCGCACGTTTTCATTTGAAGTTGCTCTCTAAAGTTTTTGTACCAGAGGTCTTGTTTTATTTACAATGGGGTCCACACATTTCTTCATACTGAAGTATTTCACATCGATCCACAAGTCGCCTATTTATTCAGTGAGGGATATTTAGATAATGAACATGGATCAGCTCCAATTGTCTGTTTGCAGTGTTTTCATTGCTGTGGAACTAGGCATGCTTACAGTTAACTCACTGAGGTTACTCTGATGCAGCTGCTGTGCATGTATGCCGCGCCGCAGGACAAGCATGACGCACATACCCTAAGCACAAGCGAACTCTTCCGATTGAATGCACCACTCTGTGGGCACTTACAGCTGCTCTTTTTAGGGGCGAAGCTCCTTATAGCGGCAACCGTTAGTCCCTCGTAGCCGTTGTAGTAGTGTGTAACAAGTATAACATTTTGCCCTTCAATGTGGTGCCGGTGATAGATTTATTCTGTGCGTTATTAAAAAATAAAAGATAGTAATCAATGTACATGCCTATAGCTGCTAAGGGGGAATGAGAGACAGGAGAATTCCGATTTTAGTTAACGCGCACACTGCAAATTTTTTATAGTTCAACAACGCACAAAAGGCAAGAAAGGGTTACTATGTTATACTCGCTGGACGTAAGCTCCTAGGCTTTATAAAGGTTTATCGACCGTTGGGCCGCAGTGCCATGAATACAGTGAACTAGTATATACCATGAACTCGAGGTGGTTAAAGGTGCGAAGTATACACGAAGCACAAGCCGTAAGAAAGTGTGCGTGTGCCTCCTCTCGTTCAGTCCTTGGAGTGTTCGCTGCATGGCGGTGCTTTTATATGAGGAATACACGATAAAAAGACGCGAGATGGTGGTATTTGAAGTGTTGAATAGGTGAACGAACGGACACACAGATAGATGCATGGACGGACGCACAGACGGCTGCACGGACGGATGAATGCATGGACGGAGGTAGGAGCGGATGCATGGACGAAAGCAGGGACGGACGCACAGATGAACGTGCGGACGCACGAACAGACGCACGCACGGACGGGAGGATACACGCACGGGCGGCCACACAGACGCACTGTGACGTCCCCGCAAACACGGACTGAACCCTGATGCTTTCAAGATGTTCTCGCTCGTTTCTCAAACCCAAGCATAAAAGAAGGAAAAGAAAACCTTCGGTGTAACGAATGGGCATTCCGGAGTGAAGTAACAGAAGGATTATTTCTACTATTCTCACAGGCTCCCACGCGCAAACACCAGGACCGGGCGGCGCTTTGTCGATGAAGACGCTTACGAATTGGACAGATCAGACCTCGACGCCAAGCACCAACCTTCGGCCCCGACTCGAGCAGCCAACTCCGAGGATCCAACTACATGGACATTCTGTGACACGAACTTTACCTTCTTTAATTAAACGAACTTTGCGAGAAGGAATGCGGCCTATTGAGACATTGCGCGGTTTTATTAATTTATCACTTTATCATTTCTGTCGTCGTATGTTTACTCTGTATTGAGGCACTGTTGTATTGTCACCGTTACTCGCTTATGTATCCTGTTTCGCGTGTCGCGAGTATTTGCTGATGTGTTACCATTTCGTGTAACAGAGATGTCGTTCATGGACGTTATGTGTGTACGCCATTTGCACTTGTTATTGAATTAAATGCGTCCATGATTAAGAAAATATCGTGGCGTCTCTTACTTCCCGGCCCTAGCACGAATCCCTGTATGTGGAAAGTGATAGAGACACGTAGGCAAGAGGGAACCGGATAAAAAAGGGGGTTGAGGGGTCTTCCCTCTCTTTGGTGATCGGTGGCGTAGTGGGGACGTCTCAAGTGGTGGCAGCGGTGGGATTACTGCTGGGGCAATGGTGCGAGATTTCACCCTCCTACTAGATAAGGAGAGGCGGCAAAATGAACCAGCAGGCTAATAGGATGACCGACAGAGACGACCTACTCGAAATGAGCGCGCTAATGTTCGCGGACATGATTCCATCGTTTACGGGAGGTGATACCGATCTGGATACAGGGGTTTTCTTGAAAATTTTGAAGCAGGTTGGTCGCTTGGGTGGATGGCGGGATAGTGAGCTGCTCTGCATAGCACAATGCAAGATGGTAGGTGCGGCGCACGATTTGCGTGGTGGGATGATGGCGTCGCTGCGGCTTCAACTTTTTCTGAGTTCAAATATTTCGCCTTCAAGAGGCTCGATACGGAGCCACTTATCTTTAAAACAGAGCGGTTTTTAAACGCGAGGCAGGGGGCAGATGAGGAGGTGCGGTCATTTGCGAGTCGCTTGCGCCTCCTCGGGACCGCCACCCTGGCAAGCTGCGATAGTCAGGATCCGGTGAAAGCTTCACTGCGTCGCAAAATTCTAGCCGAACAATTGCGCTCACAATTTTTATTAGGCCTGAGGGATCTGGTCCGCCGATTTGTTCTCTCTGGAGACCCAAAAACGTTTGACGAGGCCATTGCCATAGCGTTCAAGGAAGAAAAGAATGAGAAAGTGTCGAGCAGCCATTCGTTACCCATTCGATACGTAGAAGAGGACATGGATGTTCATGAGACACAGCCACCTTGACCGCCTCGAAAAACTTGTGGAGAGCTTGGCAGTACGCAATAAGGTGGAACGAAATTGCCAGGAATTCCCGAAGCAACTCCCTTATCCCGGCGTGTGCTATAACTGTGGCAGGTTTGGTCACATTCGGCGAGAATTCAACCGGTACCGGCAACGAAATTGGAATCCGATGGGTGACAGCCGCATTCGCAAAGAGAAGGACATGGTGACAAAATTCGAATCTGAAAACCTAGACGCAACTCCTCCTCATGCCGGTGACGCACAGAGGTCAATCGCGACCGTAAATATTCGCGAGGAAAGAAGCTCCGTAAAAACAAGTCGCAGTTCACCGTGTGTGGATTTGGTAGTGTAACTTCCGTGATCGAGGAGGATGTTCCGCCATTGGGTGAGTGTGTGTTTGGGGTGAACGCTGGCACGCCGGTGGCACTGGGTGAAACAAAAGTTGTCGAGGTTGCTAGAGCGGACACAGACGCTTTTGCTGCGGTTTCAACCTCGCAGGTCCCACGAGACGATGAGGCATTACCAGTAGGAGTGGCAGATATGGAGTTGGATGAGAATGGGTTTTCTGAGGATGCAGTTTTCGGAGTCTTGGTCGACACAGCGGTAGACCGAACGTTCGAGAGAGTAAGTGAGATTGAGGAATGCCTAGATCGCCACGGGGTGGTTTTTGTGGGGCCAAAGGGGAACTGCAGCACACTCGATGTACACCGCACCAAACCCGGACATGTGCAGCGGTGTTCGTGTCAGAAAGCTTCGCACATGCCTCACTCCGTGACTGAGTTGAGTAGGTGGAAGTTCGGACCATCCAACGAGGGTCCGGGACTCAGAGTCAGGGAAGAAGTCTGCATACAGGTAGACGCTGAGCGCTCAAGGATCGGCTTGGGTCATAAGAGTCCGCACTGTTGTGTGCCATTTTATGTCCTATAATTTTTCTACTCGGTCATTGTGCTTGTGTGTAATGAAAGTGTATTGAAATGTGTGTGTCCTCTGTTCGGTTGTGCCGAGAGTGCACAATGCAGGTGAAGTGTGTGATGTGCTCGCATGGTAGTGAACCTTCCGCATTCATGACTGAAGGCTGCGTGCCAAACCATCCGACGAGCAGCGACTCGTGCACCGGTGAGATATTTGACGTTTTTCGGCGTGAAATGAAGCAACTGGAAATAAAGTCGGAGTTTATTTCTGACGATAAGGTACGATGTCTAGACTGGGAAATGCTTTTTTTTAGTTGAGTATCTATATTGGCAGTACAAACCTTGCTCAAGGAAAAATCTTTTTGTATGTCCACCCATTCCGGTCTAGTCAAGTGAAGCATAACTTTTTCCTGCCTAAAGGCAACTCTAACTTGCTCTTGTCAACACCAGATAGAGTGCAGTTTCTCGCTCCAAGTTCACCGCCCTCAACAAGCAGGCTTTTCTAATCCCCTGCGAACTTTCATTTCCGAGGCTCTCCTAACGTCATTAGGAGTGCCTGATAAGAGAAAAAGCAATAGCTAACTCAACAAGTCTCAATTTAGCAAGGCTGTCATTCCCTACGTACACAAAATCCCCCAAAGGCTAAAGAAGGTTGCTGGAAAAGTAGGTGTAAGAGTTGTGTTCTGTGTACGCGAAAATCTCGCTAGGCTATGTCGCAGGGTCAACTGCGAAGGACCCAAGAAAGAAGCATGCACTAGGAAACACGCTATGTGCCATGTTTAATGTGTTTTAGCGATTCTCTACAAGATGTTAGGTACTTGTGGGCTCGGTTACATTGGCCAAACAGGGCGATGCATGAATGATCAATTAAGAGCATGCTAACTCTCTAAAAGGCTCCCTTCCGAGCCACTTGGTGGACCATTGTAATAAGTGTTGTTGTCAGCCAATTCTTGACAAGTGTTTGATCATGGGGTGCTATAAAAATCGGTGTGAGCATGAAATTAGTGAAACCTTCTATATTCAACAACTTGGCGCTTCCTGTGTTACCGTACCCTCAATTTTTTTTTCATGGCTGGGAACTTAGTTATCTGAGGTCTATTGATATGACCGGTTAGTAATAAGGTATTCCGTATGGCGCATGTATGTGCGATTCAGCTTACGTTGCGTGGTTATGCACATATTATGTTTTCTATATATTGCAGTTGGTTTGCAATAATCTTTGGTTGTTAGTTCAGTGCTCTGTTCTCGTCTCTTCTATCCCTTCTTGTCTTTTCCGCTGTTAAGCACTTGCTTCCAAAAACCTAGCCAAAATGTGTTATATTTGCATTTCTTCTTTTGCGATACTACACCTTGTGTGAATGTCTGAGAAAGAAATACTAACTACACAAGAGGTGTATTTTAAGAAAATAATACTATGAGACCTCTCAATCTGCTGAACATTGCGAGAAAAAAGTTACAAATTTCGAAGAATCGTCATTTTTCTCTATATTGAGACAAGATTTGCATTGTCGATTGGTCCAATAAAAACGACCTTCAAACGTAAACCGAAAGAAAAAAACAGTTAGTTTTATATGCCAAATGCTTTCATAACAATTTTTCTTTTAAGGAAGAAAATAAGTTTTGAACATTCGCATTGATGGGAATAGGAAATTTCAAGGCGGCAGCTGTCGTATGACCAAATAGGAAGAGAGGCGCCATTGGGAAAACTAAAAAAGTATTTTCTTTCTTAAAAGAAAAAAAAATGTAATGATGACATATGAAAATAACTGTTTACTTGCTTTTATATTTGTGTATAAAGGTAAATTTTATTTGAACCACCACATGGCGTAAGTTGCATATTAATACGGCCAAAAATTACAATAATTAAAAATTTATGATTTTTTTCTCGTAAAGTTTACCAGCTTGAGAGGTCTCAAATATTTTTTTCTCGAAATATGTTTTGTGTGGAGTAAGTATTCACTATTCAGATATTCATAGAAACTGCAGTATTGCAATAGAAAAATTGCAAACATAACACATTTGAGATAAATTCCTAGAGGCATATCTGCCAATATATTTGCACTGATATTACTGAGCTTCAAACAACTTACACAAGAACCTTTACTCGACATCTAGACCAAGTTTACTATAGAATGTACTTTTAAAATAATTCTTTCTCCAAACAACACCAAAATTACATTCCGGTAAGCTCCGAAGGCAATCACGTGACCAAACATTTTTTCTCTTGGAATTTTCTAGCGTTTCACTGGTTTAAATGCATTTATTCAGCACAATATTTTTCTAATAAGTTTAAGTTGATTGCCTAAATGGCTGGGCGTTTGGCATGAAATCACCCTTATAGCGCGTCATGAACACAGAAGGAGGTCATCTGTTCATTAAGCTGTCTATTTCCCAAGAAATATATTGAAAGTGCCTCCTCTGAGGCACCGTATAAGACTGTTTTTTTCACGGTTCTAAGACGGCTGCACGTGCCATAGTTGTTTACATGTGCAGAAGCGGCATTCATATCTAGTAGAACTCGCTGTTGGGATAGTTGGTTCATGTTTACTATAATTGTTAGTCAATTTTGTGCCAAAGTGACGACCACACAAACCAAAAAAACACAAACGGGCCGGGCGCTCATTTGCAATTGTTTATTTCTTGAGGAAACAGGCTTATATAAACCCACTTTTCGTCAACGCATATGCAACCTACTCGGGCCGTGACTTACCTATTCACGCTATAGGTACATGATCGCGAGATATCGTGCTTCCGGCTCATACAGGATGAGTGAAGTTTTGCTAACGCAATTGATACCCTCTTTTCTTTTGTGAAAGGCCTTCGAAATTGCTCTTGATGTGAATCCACATGAAGTGACATGCGCGCTTGAATAAGCACCGTCGTTATTCTTTACTGTAAGGGCGTGTTAACTCACTCGATCATTGACGCAGCGCCTCGTCGTCTGGCTAACATGTCTGTTTTCGCAGGATAGGGGTATTTTCTAAACCTCTTCAGTGGCAGTCTTCGTGAACGGCCACGCATACTTCCTTTTACAGTCTTTCAGCTGCTGAGCATAATTTCCAGTGATGCACCGGTGCAACTTTGCTAGTTTGTTAGGGGCACGAAATCCATCAGTACTTCATGCTGACTCGCCACCTTTTTAAGGTTGTGTGTAATCTTATGAATATATGGTACAAAGAGGTGCTAGTGAGCACCCGTCTTGTCAATGTGTTTTCTTTGTTTGTGCTGTCGTGGTTTTGTCGCGAAATCGACTATTCAATTCAGGCAATCATGTCTATTTACAGCACGTGTTTAATGTCTGTAGCACAATATTACATGCTATTATCGTATTCATATTTGCATGTTCAAAAAACAACTGCGCTAATTGTGTCAATTGGATACAATTTCTTAATTTTGCACAAAACCATCATAAAATGCCCAACCAGTCTCAAATATTTCTTAATATTGGTAATTTTATCAAGAAATATAAAATCCATTATTCACCGTAACTTTGTGCATCACCATCCAATCGATCGATGTGTGCAGTTTAACGTCCTAAAATCACCATTCCCTTATGAGACGCCTTAGTGGAGGGCTCCAGAAATTTCGGCCACATGGGGTTCTCTTGTGCACTGAAATCTAAGCAAATGGACATAGAGCATTTTTGCCTGCATCAAAAATGCAGCTGAGTACCTTGGCGACTAAACCACCGAGGTGGGGTAATAATGATCCAATCTAATACAAATGCGCCAACCGAAATTCTAACTTTTCATTGACTATATTCTAACCTCACAGCAAAAGAAAAGAAAAGAGTAGAGTGGTTTAAAAGAAAGTTCCGCGAACCATTTATGACGGCCATAACGCCTTTTAGGTGGCTTTTGCCAAAGTACAGTTTTGCTCAGCGAAAAAGTGCTTTATGATTTGGAAGTGGTTACTTATACTCGCTGTCACAGGACACAAAATATTTTTTCCCTTTTTTACTCTCACATGCAGATGTCATTCAATAACGAGTACTAGTATGAGTGCTGGCCATCTTTCAGAGTGACTTATGAGGTTTTTGCGGCCCTAGCAACGATAAAAAAAACTGTATGCCACTTTTTTTTTCTTTTCGTCACCCACTTGAGCTCCTTCTTTACGAATATCTCGAATGTCTGGGTCGCCTGTCCAACTGTTCGAAAAGCTCTGCAAATGTTTTTGTGAGTTTTACCCCCATATTTTAAAACGTCCCTTCATTAAATGCTTCACCTCGACTTGAGAAAGCTGATTGCAGCGCCGTGTCTGGGCAGAGCAAGTCGCCCAATATCAGGGATAAACTGCAGCGATTCTTGAGAAACGCAGCGTTATTTTTAGACAAGCGGCGACGCTGTGCTCAGCTAGTTCAAGTGAAAGATGAGATTCGAGTTGAGGAGCGTTCATGAATACGGGGGTTAACATTATTCACACTGTGGGACAGTTCAAGAAACTGCTTTTATTAAAATAGCTGTGGTCTTTTGTATTTTTGATGAATCAGCGGATGTCAAATAATTTCAACATAATTTTTTTTCTTTTGTGTGAGTCAGCATAATTTGTTGTACGTGAATGTAAATTTGGAGCCCCGCCGCTGTGGTCTAGTGGCTAAGGTACTCGGCAGCTGTCGCGGGTCGAATTGCGGCTGCTGAAGCTGCATTTCTGTAGGAGGTGGAAACGTTGTAGGCCCGTGTAATCAGGTTTGCGAGCACGTTAAAAAACGCCAGGTGGTCAAAATTTTAGGTGTTTTTCATAATGATATGGTGGTGGATTTGGCTGTGGATTTCGAATTTCAGGCTAAAAAATGCTGCATTTGTTTTTCCTAAAACGTGCTCCAAATTACAATTTTCTTCCTTGAAAAGCAAGATATGATGCTCGAAAATATTGCTCAAGATCTTAGCTTGGCTGTTGCAGCTCTGCTAGCTGTGAGTGGTTACTCTTCCACCCTGCTTATTTGTGTCCATTTTATGTTCTTTGATGTTGCATTGTTTCAGGGCGACATGTTATTATGGGATGCGCTTAATATTATACATCTTTACACCAAGTATTCTACATGGTTAGTATCTAGTGGCACTAATCACCCATTGAAATGTTGCCTATTGTTTTCACTCCTGTATTATTGTTTCTCCAGAATTCTGAATGTCTGAACACACAAGGGTTATTGGGATATGAAAATGCCATCTTAAGACTGCTTTGTAATTACATTCATTAGAATACCACTAGCGTTGCATATTATGCATAAGGCATGTAACAACACAAGCAAACTGTGGCGTATCAATGAGGCAGTCGCAGTGTGCTTTGATATATTATTTTAGTATATTGGGGAAATAGGGCATACTGCATTGCACTACTATTCCTACTGTCTGTATGCTTCACTTCACTGTACATTTGTGTTGCATTGAAGCATGTTAAAATTAGGTATTTTTAAGTGCAAATAAAGGCTCTTCTGTTGATATGCATGCCTTGGTCGTTAGAGCTTTATGCCAATTCATTGACGGTTGATTTCCGGTATTCAATTCAATTCAATTCAATTTTATTTCATCCCAAGAATGAGGGCAGGCTCGGGAGAAAAGTGACGTTTTGTCACTTGAGGAGAACCCGAGCCTCCCTAATACATGGCAAGCAACGTGGACATGGGTAAAGACACATAAGCCATGAACATATAGGCAAAGAACATAGGTCATGAGATGTTTGGCGCAGTACAAGTCGGAAGATGAACGTACACTAATGCTATGTACAGAGACTAATATGCGTAAGTAGTTTCATTCGGGACACAAATTCCGAAGTACAATGCAAAATATGACGGAATACAAAATACTATATATATGACAACAATGCTATGCATAGTTATTGCGTGTACACACATACACATAAACATACACACATATATGCAGATGCATATACAGACACATATATTACATATACGTACACATACACATATATACATATACATATATAGATATACATATATATACACATATATACACACATATATACACACATATACACACATATACATATATAGACAGTTCCATGAATGCCTGGACCACCATTTTCTCGATTTTCACGATAAAAGCACTTCCCTAATGTCACGTGCACTGCATTTCTCAAGGATTATTTTTGCCTCCAGTAATTTATTTAATAACAAAGGAACACTAAAACATAACATTTGTCGCCCAAAATTTGTTCTACAGAATGGAAGGTTCCAATGTTGTTGGTGACGAGTAGGGTACGAATTAGCATGCGTTTCCAGCAAATGGCATTTTGCTCTGCACAATTGAAAAAGGTTTTTGATTATTCTACAATTTGTCTCTGAAGCCTGTATGTGCTATGTGTCTCATAAAATAAAGCTTGATTTCATTTTGCACTAGGGGACCACTTTGTGAATGTTGTGTTATGTGTGACAGCTCATTTTGAGTGATGCCTTCGCATTTATCTAGGATTTCATGTTATAGTGAGGGCCTTATATGCCCTGCTTCATATATGCACCATAGAAGCAGATCTAGGGCCAGGATTACCACACTTTGGCAGGAGCCACTACAATAGGACATCTGCGCATAAAAGGTCTAGCTAAAGGGTAAGCTATCACGTGCTTCCACGGGGGCCTACTTGAAAGGAGTGACAATCAAATTATAGTATTTTTAGCATGGTTGCTGGGGTGTGGTACTTCATGAACACCCCCACATCCTTTTGCTGTTTTGGGTGAATTACACCGCTACACTACTTTTGTTGTTTAAGTGTGTTAGGTTGTCATAGCAAGATTACACCCTTACGCCCTTAATATTACTTGTGTGTACAATCGTTTTTACACCCTCATTCCCTTAAGGCCACTTGGGTGAACGTTTGCTTATATATATATATATATATATAGATAGATAGATAAGATAAAGATCTTTATTCAGTACAATACAGTGCAAGTAAAAAGTTGATATAATACAGAAGAAGGTCCCAAAGTAAAAACTGTCAGGGGGATTTCCTGTGAATTCCTGTATAAAAATGTAGAACAAAGATTGCCAACTAAGGAAAAAACAGCAACCAAATAAAATAAATTGAAGGTAATAAAATTTATTATTGAAACTCATGGTAGTTCAAAATATTTACATGTAAGTGATAAAACAGATAACTAATTGGACTATAACATAACACATACATATCACTAACAAATACACTGTCACTTCAGAACCTATACACATACACATAAATGCATACAATCGTATTTAAACACACACACACAAATACATGTGTATATATATACACGTACACATATAATCAGGTGTCGCAAGTTGTTAGAAAGAACTGTTTTAGATGCCACCGAAAACAATGTAATGAGGGGTTTGATTTAATAATTGATGGTAGTGAGTTCCGGAAAGAAATTGCAGAAAACAAGGCTGTCATTTTGCCGTAGTTAGTACTTACTTTTGGAAGCAGAAGGTTACTATTTTCAGAAAACCGTGTGTTATTAGTATTGTGGAGATTTGTGAGAGGAAGTATGTCAGTGGAAATGTCACCGACTCTATTTCTGAATAATAAAATTCAAAGTTTGAGTTGAACGGTCGAAATGAACGGTAGAATTTCAAGAGTGCTAAAGAGGGGTGCTGCTGATGCTTTGTAGGAACTATGTGTCATAATTCGTACTGCTCTTTTCTGAAGGTGAATGAGAGATGTTAGGTGTGTGGCGTAGGTATTGGCCCAGGATGAAATGCAGTAGGTTAGGTGAGTGTTAATGAATGAAAACACCTCAAAAGATGTTCATACCCTTAGGTGTAAATTAGGAAATCCGCCCATGGTATGGGTGTACCTGCTTGTTACACCCATTTAGTGGTGTGTAGGGGTGTGAAGTATTGACACTTTATTACACCTATATGTGTGTAATTCGGTCTCGGTGAAAATGGTGAAATTTTCATTTGGTACCTGCACCCAGATTTCCAGTGAAGCAGCACTCCTCTCTTTGTGGGCGATGCTCATGAACGTTTCCAGTAATGCAGCCTCTACGAGATTCGAGGTTTGAAACGCAGACTACTGATTTCGCAGGAAGGTTCTTGCGGCGTCTTCCGGGTAGAAGTACACGCGACGGAGCTTCTTTTTGGCGTCCCAGTGGTTGAGCGCGGCCACACGGCCCTAGGTCTTTAGCCAGCTCTCCGGTACGACCACTCACGGAAAGTTATTCTTGGTTGCTGCATGACGATTGTGAGCTGTAGTGCAGCGATTGTCAATGTTGCCACCACAATCGAGGTCATGGTCTTTGTTTTGCAAGCCCTGTAGTTTTGAGGCTCGTACTCCAGTGGTAGGCCTTGCTGCCTCCTGCTTGATCGCTGCTCGTGGATGGGGTCGATGTTTTACACGTGATGTTGGCTGGGTTCACGCCTTGAAGGGGGCGCAGGGTGCATTAACGATTCAGCAGGTCTACCAGATGTCACGGTGCCGTGATGTGGATGAAGGAAACAGACTGTCATTGCAAGGTGAAACAGTTCAATTGGCCGACGGTGTGCTCCATAAGCTGAAGATCAGATTAAAGTGATGCCCATTGCAACGCCTCCTCTATTTTGTCAATACTCGCCTGATGCACCCGATAGAGCTGTTCACCACTTCTCCTCTAGCCCTTTCCCACTCTCTCCCATCAAATTGCCTTTGAGTGTGCTTTGCGATCATTGGAGACACTAGCCCCTTAGGCAGTGCCTCATGAAGGCAATCATATGATGCAAATTTTTGTTCAGTCGTGTACAGATGCGTTGGGCGGATTCTTGCATCGCTCGCGTTCACAATATTGGCAGCCAGCTCACTCTGTGAAATATATAGGAAGTTTTGAGGTAGCGCGTCGCCGTTGGTGGCGCTATGTGGGCAACCAATCAGGAAGGATCACTGCAACTTTTCTGCATGCGCTGCTCTATGACGCGGCGGTGGCAATGTCTCGAGCGAGAAAGAAGCAGCATGAAGGAGAAAAATTGAGGGACCCTTAAGGTTCGCCTTTAGTAGTGTAACACAATAGCGAAATGCGACCCCTAGTGCACCTTTCAATCGCTAAGTGCATACTTATTCATATGTTTCGTAAAATACACACGCACGTACACAAATACGCACGTACTAGATTGAACCAGCGTGCGCTAACGTCACAGATTGAGCTCGTTTTCGTCGTGACACTTGTCGAACTAAATGCAATAAAGGGGCCTTGAAAGACTTTTTTCAAGTAAACATAGAATGGATTCACTAGAAGAGCTTATTGCCTCAGAAATTTAATGCCGCGAAAATTTCTAGAATCCGTCTAGTGAGTGGAGTTACAAAGGTTTGTCGCATGCTGCGATTGCATTATCTGTTCTCTCGTCCCGACGAAAGCTCTCGAAGCTAAGCAGAGAGGGGTAACAGGGCAAAGCAACTACTGCACCTCGTGACCTAAAGCACTTTTTTTTCTTCGATTGCGGAGCTTTTTCAGTGTGATCACGCTCGCATGCGAGGACAAGTAGTGGTCCCCCGCG
This sequence comes from Rhipicephalus annulatus, assembly GCA_013436015.1. Taxonomy (NCBI): domain Eukaryota; kingdom Metazoa; phylum Arthropoda; class Arachnida; order Ixodida; family Ixodidae; genus Rhipicephalus; species Rhipicephalus annulatus. The sequence continues at coordinate 1,549,838 of WOVY01009243.1, forward strand.
GCTATCTCGGTAACTTGATATTCAGTCGCTGACGCTCAGACAATTTCGCTGCCATCCAACAGGATCGACGGCGGCAACGAGTTTCCTGCGGCATTAGCTCGTTAACGCTCTCGCGATAAAGCTGACAGAAGTGCGATATTGGTGTGGGAAACAAGTCTAACGCATCTTCGGGGAAAAGCACTCGGACCCACTTGTGCTGCCAGCAGCGCGACCCCTCATATAGCGCCGCATCTCGAATACTTCCTGGATTAAAGCAAACCGATGGCTCCTGTTTAGAAGCGCGCGCTCATACTTGCATCGAAATAAAGGAGGCATCGCCCGCTTCTATGTGATAAGGTGGTAATAACTGCTCACTATTGCGATGAACATCAGTCAACGTATACGGCGGCTACATTGTTAGAGAAAGTGATTGATTGATATGTGGGGTTTAACGTCCCAAAACCATCATACGATTATGAGAGACGCCGTAGTGGAGGGCACCGGAAATTTCGAGCACCTGGGGTTCTTTAACGTGCACCAAATCTGAGTACACGGGCGTACATCATTTCCGCCTCCACTGGAAATGCAGCCGCTGCCGCCGGGATTTGAACCCGCGACCAGCGGGTCAGCAGCCGAGTACCTTAGCCACTAGACCACCGCGGCGGGGCGAGAGAAAGGGATGTCAGGTGCAGAAATTTGCTATAATCTAAAGGGAAAACTACCGTTTAAACCGTAGATTACTTATAATGGTACATTGCGTCAAGGCATTCGTTGTTTTCGCCACTTCCGCTATGAAATTGATCCTAGAGTGCTTGACGCTGATGATTCTAACTTCATTGGAACGTAGATTACACCGAAGGGTTAGAATATTTGTCCCGAAGAATCGCAAAAAATATTAGAATGTTTTCTACTTCACTAAATATATCTCGGTTTTTAAGCATATTTTCCGGGTCATTTGACAAACTTGCACCCTATCTTTAAGGACACCTTAGATAAATATACCATAAATAATAATGTGATATATCCACAATGCTCAACAATTTATGCAGTCACAAAACACAATCAGTGAAATTCCTAAATGTTTGTGCACTTGAATAACCCAAGTATTACTTCTAAACAATCGGTCACCTTAAATTATGTGACCGTATATTTTGATTCGCATGACCTGCTGGTCCAATGAAACGCCCCGTCGCAAGCGGTAACCTCTATATCACGCTGCAGTCCTACTGGTAGCAATCACTTGCAAAGCAAACTACTTTAGGTTAATTTAAAATAAACATGGCAGGGGTGTGACCCTAGATATGAAGCAAACTCTTGTTTATGGCATTCTTCATGAGTTCACTGTAATCGATGAACCTATGAAGCTAATTGTATTGTTACTAACAAAGTCACTGCTCTTTTGCTATATCTTATCACCTATCAGTAGGATCGAGAATTTTGTAATGTAGTGACAAATACGGGCTCTGCTAAAGAAACGACGAAGAAGACGTTTGTTATGGCTGCTGCTGCTGCTGCTGCCGCCGCTGCCGCTGCTGCCGCCGCTGCCGCTGCCGGCGCTGCGGCTGCTGCCGCTGCCGCTGCCGCCGCTGCCGCCGCCGCCGCCGCTGCTGCCACTGCCTCTGCTGCGGCTGCTGCCGCTGCTGCTGCTCCCGCCGCTGCCACTGCTGCGGCTGCTGCCGCTGCTGCCGCCGCTGCCGCTGCTGCCACTGCGGCCGCCGAGCTGCCGCTGCTGTTGCTGCCACCGCCGCTGCCGCTGCTGCTGCCGCCGCTGCCACTGCCGCTGCCGCCGCCGCCGCTGCCGCCGCCGCTGCTGCTGCCGCTGCCACCGCCGCCGCCGCTGCTGCTGCTGCTGCTGCTGCTGCTGCTGCTGCTGCTGCTGCTGGGCGACGATTTGCGGGTTTTTCGCAACGAGCACGTGAAAGGCGTCATTCTTGATACTTTTCATGGTGTGCCGTATTTCGTATGTGTCAGACATGTCGGAATTGATACGACGGCAGAGGTCCAGAGCATCCTCAATATACGAGGTAAAGATCTCGCCAGAGCGCTGTTCGGCGCGGAGCTTACGAACAGCGGGTCGGCCAAAGACTTCTGCAAAGCGCGTCGTGAAGGTTGACCAAGAGGGTGTTTCCGCTTTGTGGTTGTTAAACCACAGTTCTGCCACACTCGTAAGATAGAAATAAACCTTAGCGAGCTTGTCTGTGTCATACCACTTATTGTGGATTCTTACCGCTTCATACTTGGACAGCCAGTCTTGGGCGTCTTGGTCGTCTGTCACGTTGAAAATCACTGGATCTCGCTGTCGTGGCATTCCGGAACAGGTGACCAATGGGATCATGACTGCAGGCGACTGGGTCACGTCGTCAGGCATTGGCGAAGTGGGGAATTGAGGTGCAGTCCGGAACAGATTTCCGGTTTGAGGCAACCAGCACGCTTCACCAAACGTAAGATTACTGTTAGACGCCACGCCAGGGTGAAGCAACCGTTTGATGGGCCTAAAAGCCTCGAGACAGCAGCCAGTGGTTTTGATGATGATGATGATGATCCTTGACACTCTGGCGCACACCCACAAAGGGGGATCGGCCAAGAACCGGGCGGCAGGATCTTAACTAAAAGGCTAATGGTTTTTCAAAGAAAACGTAATTTTGGGCAGAAAAAAAATATATATAGAAAGAAAAGCCGAAAATCGAAAAAGGAGTATATCTGAGCAGGGAGCGATGCAGGCCATCAGATGCGATTTGAGACAGAGGTAATAGTAGGTCTAAATTGATATATATATATATATATATATATATATATATATATATATATATATATATATATATATATATATATATAGGCAGATTAACATGGCAATCGCTTTGTTTCAATTATGTATTCAAATACCGCAGAGCAGACGTCCCTGTGGCTATAACCGAATTTAATGCTGCCAAACGACAAAATTACTGCCACATTTAATTCTAATCCCAATTTTTCAAGTGGAGCTACCGGGTATCTTTTCCGCTGATGAGAATACCGGCGACAGAACAAAAAGAAGTGATCTATCGTTTCCATTTCTTCGCAAGTCTGACATAAAGGTGCCGCCTTTAGACCAACTTTATGCAAATAATAATTCAGTTGAGGAATTCTGCAACGCAATCTTGTAAAAGTAACTTCCAAGTGCCGTGTTGCACACCACTGTCTATTCCAGCGGCATCTTAGATGCGCAAAACCTCGATATTTATCCAATGAGTAGCAGTTGTATTCACGCAAACAGAGGTTTCTAAACCTTATTGCTGTCGCGTAAGCCGTATCAGGCAAAATCGGGATAATGGAACCAGTGGTTTTAGCAGAAGCAATAGCAGCGCGAGCCTCTGCACAATGAACGTCTTCTTCGTCGATTCTTTAGCAGAGCCCGTAAATGTCACTACAGTAAATTTGTTGAATTCTTTTAGGCCTTTGCCGCACTCAATAAACAGAATTGTATTAGAATTTCGTGACCTTAATTTAGTGTTACTTCTCAAAAAAAAGGGGAAGTACTGATAAACGCGTGCAGTCAAGAACTGAGAGAAAAAAGAAGTTGAAGCCAAGAACGGTGTTCGGTCTGCTTTCTTTGGCGATTCATAATTTTTTTACCAGCGTGGTGCCGAAATCCCTCGTGCGGACATCTCTTCATCATTGAACGACTGGAAGGGAGCTTTACTCGACGGCGTCGTGCTGCAAGCAGCGAAGACGACTTAAACGAATCATTGTTGTTTCGCGTGGACCTCAAGCATTTCAACGCCGGAACCGATGGCTCGCATCAAGACTAAGCGCTCCGCTCGACGAGCCCACAACACGAAGCTTCTACAGGGACAAAGGTCGCTGCTCACAGATTCTACCGTGGTGAAAGCCAAGCTTATATGTATTTATGACCGTTTGTCAGCGAGCAACGACGAGCTCTCAAAAATCATTTAGGCACTCGATCGGCACCTAGCTGACCAGGAGCTCGAAGCGGAATATGTCACGACGGACAAGTGTAACAACAAGCTATCAGCATGCTTGCCGAGATTCGCTGCAAGGTAGAATTTTTGGGACGCTGGAAGAGTTCTGCAAAGGCTTTTCCTCAGAACGCAACCACACCACCTTAGACAAGAGCTCGACCAAGACCGCCGCACCTTGGCGCGCCATCATTTACAAGAGACATATAGGATTGATCTGCTTTCTGGGAGCAGTTCGAACAGAGTGTCCACCTGATAAACTTTCCGAGATCATAAACGTATCAAAAACAACGACTTATTAGTGTTTTGTAAACTACCTCATGTAAAGTGGGGAAGTGAAGTCCGCGGCCTATAGTGATTTTACCATGCTGTGCAGCGGAACATTCGGTGTCCAACTGCGCTAAACTTTCCCACGGTTAGTTTTTTGGCTAGTCTGATTGACATTTTACAAAAACCCCTGTCATTCAACATCATTTTAGCTTTTACACGTGGAAAGCGCTGTCCGACACTAAAAGGAAACGGGTCTGCTTCAAATACTTCGAGCCATTTGTGTCAGCTGCTACATCTTATGCGGAGTTAAAGGATCCGCTTGTGTTTACATCTATTGAGAAAGAAAGCCGGAACAAATGAAAGACCTTAATGACCAATCGATGGATCACCGTGCACAGAGAACAAGAAGCGTGCAGAACCAGCATAGTTTTGGCACTACACAACGCATCGAGCAGCTGGAGTGAGTGTTTTAGAAAGGAAGCAGCTCTTTGAATAGCCTGTGTAACGCTGTTCTTCCGTCGGCCCCAATCCCCTCACCGTAGCTGTTGGAGCGATGCCAAGTAGCTCACGCCCTCCTAGCAGTGCGCGGTGACGTCTCTCTCTCACCTGCCACGCACTCGCCAAGTGTCAGCTCTCTCTCACTTCACCCTCTCCACCACTCGCAACGCTCAAGTTCTCTTCTAGCGTGGGCATCATCTCACCCACGCCATCTCTCTCCATCTAGGCACAGCACCATGTAGCCCAAGAGGCTGACAGAAATTAGGTGCCTTCTTCCCCTTTCTAGAATCACTCAACAACGAACAACACCTCTCTTTATCTGTCAGCGAGAATATGCCGTGAGTCGGTGGGCATGCGCGCTTCGTAGGCGTCGAGATTATTGCGCTGCTGACGATGCGTACAGCGCGCCGCTGCTTTCCGCACCATCGTACCACCGACAGGTGGGACGTCGTCGCAGCATGCTTCCCGCTAGTGTGGCCGTGCCTTTCCCGGAAGTCGCCGGAGTTTCAAGGGTTAGAGAAGCCTATCACGTTCGCGAATGGCGACAGTAACACCGATGACGTTCGAGTCAGGGAAGCCGAACGCAAGTGTCGGCAGTGAAAGAAGCGACACAAAAGAGGTGCGAGTGAAGAACACCGATCGCATTCAAGCATACAGACGGCGCGAACAACAACATGACGCGAGCCAAAGAAGCCGAGCGCAAGCGTTTTGAACACATCCCGCCTTCCATAACTTTGCATTTTAAACAAACGTTTGCTAGAGTGAACGCTACTACCAGTTTCGCTTCAAAACGTTTTTCCAGCACCCGCGTCGACGTCCAATTCAACCAGATCACCGCCGTGCGCACCACTGCTGCTTCGCATTTAATCAGTGCTCTATTCGTGGAGATGATCCATAATTTTTTTGCAGGCCGAAGAAACATCGCAGCCGCGCCTGTGACGCAAGCCTCTTCACATATTCCAAGTCAAGAATGCTGGCGAAAGACAACCGCTGCTAGCAATGCACGTCCAGAGGCCATCAGGCACGTTCGTGTAACGTCAAACTTACCTGCTCCAGTTTCCAAGGGAGGCACGCACCAAGTATGTGTGACCCACACTATATAACGAACCTGACAACGACACCTTTTTGAACGAGTCAAGTAGGAATGGTACCACCACAATAAGTTATGTTGTGCGACAAAGATTCGTGGAGCAGAAGCGAGAGAAATGACGGCGAAGTATGCGTGCAGACCTTTCGCGCTTTCGTCATTCAGAATGGTGGGTCCATATACGTGAACAATTCTTCACGGAGACAGTCAGCGATTTTTCATAACAGAACACCTTGCCCCAAACAACATTTTCAGTTACTGGGAGAGATGCAGGTTGCTTCCAACACGTTTGGCATTACTTATCCAACCTCTGCGAACAGCGAAGGGTCGTTCAAGTTCTCTTGCAAGTACAGTACTCTGCCAACATCCGCATTTTTCGTTCAATAGTTGTCCCACTTGTATATGACGACCTTGTATTGCCGACAGCTGATGGCCACCTCATACAAAAGTTGCTTTGCGAAGAGAAAATTACTGGCGATGAAAAAAAAAACTTTGAGGCAGAGACTGTCGTCAGCTTGGTGATTGAAGCTGACCACCTGTGGAAGTTTACTGCATAAATCGTAAAAAGCATGAAAGTTCCAGCATTGATCACAATCAACACGGTGCTTGGGTGGACACTGCAAGGACGCTGTCCTTAATGTGCTTCTTTTGACGGCAACAGTAACGTTTCGGTCTGTGTTTTGCAACAGGAAATGACTAGTGACGATGTCGCGATCTCAAAGATTCCACAGTCGTTCTGACACCATGAAACAGCGGAGTTCACAGATTGTGGACAAGTTAGAAAGGCAGCTTCGTCAACGAAGCCTATCGGAGTCACGTTTGACGAATTGTCACGCACTCAAGACACCACATCTCACGCCAGCTGTTTTGACCAAGGAGTGAGCCTCAGTCCTGGGTCCTGTGTACTTGCTAATACCAGCCAGAAGACTTGTGGAACATGTTGAACTACAACAGCAGCTCATCCTGATTTGAGGAGCGAAATCACTACCAAGGCCATTGTCGTGGCACTCTGAAAGTTTTGGGGGCAAGCTCCCAAAGGCATGTGTCAGCCCATGCTTATTTTTTTTCTGGTTCCTAACCACCTAGTTGTATGACTCCATCAGCAGGTGGCACTAGTGTGAGTGACCGTAAGACGAATGAGCAGACACAGACAGATGAACAAGCAAACGTACGAACAGACAAATGGAAGAATGAATGGACAGACAGACGACGAATAAACACACAGAAGCATGGATGAATGAACGAACGGAAGCATGGACGGGTGGACAGAAGCACGAGAGGATGGGCAGAAGCACGGACGGAGCACGGATGGATGTACATACGAATTGACGGAAGCACGGACGGACAAACGGACGAATGGATGCTTGGACGGACAGAAGAAGACAAGAAAAGATGCAAGAAGAGATTCACTGACGGGCGGAAGCATCGACAGACAGACAGATAGACAGATGCACGGATGGACCCACAGACAGTGGCACAGACGCAGCGATAAACGGAAACAGGAACAGACGAATGGATTGAAGGAAGCGAGAAGGAACAGACGGACAGACGCACATTAAGATTGGCAAATGAACACACGGACGCACAGACGAACGCTTTTTCCCCCTTATCGTCATTCGTGGATGTGTTGTGATATTTTTGGCTCGTAAAAAGTGCCGGTAATTCTGAACTCTGATGATTTGCTCCGATTCAAGAGATCATTGCCAGGTTAACAGAGAAATCAGAATCTGAATAGCTCTTCATTGGCACTGGTAATTGCGACATTATGAAGAGAGTGGAAGATTATTGCACTCTGCACGCCGGGAGACAATTACCCGATCAGCGAAGTCATCGTCAAGCGAGATGCCAAGAAGGAGCGCATTCCAGAGATGTGAAATTGTGACTTCAATATTACAAGAAGAAGTGGTTGTTATTCGAACACAGCTGAACTCCACATATAAGAACACCAAATGTTTGCCATTGTCTTATTTGAAATGATCGAATGACTATGACTCTCGAAATTCTCAAGCTACTCAACAAGACAATAAGAAGCCTTAATACCATCAAAAGCTGAAAGATTGCCGATGTGTCCAATGAAAGCATTGATGCCTACTAGGACTGCACACGTTTCATCTTCGCTCAGCACATCCTAGCAGCGGTGTACAAGTGTATGATGTGACAACCATTGATGAGACAAGACATTCGCAAAAGTGTATGGCACCTAGGTCAAATTGAAAACGTTGACCCCAGTTGAAATGAAATTGTCTGAGCTTGTAGACTGAAAGCCCAAAGTGAAATTTTGTTCAAGATTGAGTTCTGCAGCTGAACTGAAAGGCGGAAGCATGTAGAAAAAGAGGAGGTACTAAAAAGCGCGTGCAGGCGACCACTGAGATGAAAGAATTTAAAACCATAGACGACGTTACGTCTGGTTTCTTTTTCAATTCATTGCTTGTTTCATATCTTTGCAGAAAAAGACATTGTGAGCACGACAAGCGAATAACTCTTCGTTCCCTTTACATGTCACATGGCCTATACATCTTCGTCATTTTCAATATCATTACTATCGTGATTTAGCTCGATCCTGGCTGAATAAACTTGTTCCTCATAAGTGGTGGATGGTGCTTCTCGTTCCCTCAAGTTCTCCAGTCCATTCTCGCTTGAGCTTCTCTCGGGTGGTCGGGTAAAAACCTCTGCCATGGCCGTCCATGAAAATTCTGGCCCATCTATTGCCGCCGTCTTACGGCAGCCTTCTGCATCAACTCTGGCCAACAAGTCCCGCCTGCGTGATCCACCTCTTTTACGGTCTCCGAGGTGATGATGTAAAAGACTGGATCCAAATCTACAACCTCGTCAGCAACTTGAACAGGTGCGCAATCCAGAGTAGTTATGCAGCATCCCCCTTTACTTGTTCGATGTCATTAAAACTTAGTTCTGAAGCCATTAACAGGATCTTTCCTACTAGGACACTTTCATGCAGCAACATTTTCAAACTTTTAGTGCTCTTACAGTTCGCGCTGCAACGTCAAAGAAGCTTGCTGAACGCACGCAGCTGCCGGGTGAATCTTACATCTTGTATATCGAGAATTCCCTTGCATTGTTCAGGCATGATAACTCCACCATGCCTCCGAACAACTAAATATGCCACATTATTAAATGCATGAGCACCCACGCCTTTAACACTCTCGCCACGCAAAACCCTGCCACCAACAAGGACGTGATAACCATCTGAAAACGTACGTCTATGCTACGTTGTCAGCGAACTTCATCAGCCTGCGCCCTTTGATTTTCGTGTGCTGAGTCGCGACATCGTTCGTGAAAAGCTTCACGGGCGCTCCCTTTCCTGCACTGCAGAATTTACCCTATACTTTGCAAAAAAAAAGCTTGCGAGACCTACTAGGCGAGAGATCCCGTTCTATGTGTTTCAACGGTCCATGCGTGCTCTAGACGCCAATGTACACTGAAGTTGCCACGCCCTCTGCCGCACCCACCGTTCCTCTGCCTGCACCAGCAGACCATACACGTGTAGCTTCGCGTTCACCACCAGTTCGTGCACCGCCTTACTACACCCCTAAGCACTCTTTTCGATCCATGTGTTACTGTGGCTACCGAGGACATCTCACCCGGTTTGGTCGAAGGGGCAAACAAGACGAGTATCGTGGCAATGCTCCTGAAGGACATCGAAGCTTTCTTCCGGCCATGAATTAACAGGGCCAGCTTCGCTTTGGACGTCGTTTTTCTTTGACCCCTGCACCCTCGACAGCTCCTTTCTCTGAAGAATTTTTATCTTGTCTGGCACACTGGCGTCACCTAGCCTGCGTTAACAGCGGCCTCTCTCAAGACACTCGAAAGTGTCGCTACGATTCGTCTCGCCGTGATGTCACCTTTTCCCCTGCTGACGAAGTTCTTTTATGGACTCCACTGCGCGTACGCGGCTTATGCTACAAATTCAACAGTCACTTATAAGGGCCGTACACGGTGGTCGTACAGACATCTCCTGTCAATTACCGCGTTTCTCCTCATAGCGCTATACCTGATCATCGTTTCTGAGGAACAGAGATAGTGCATGCATCTATTTTAAATCTATTTTAAAGCCAATACATGACGCATTTCATATTATTCTTAGGAGACCAGGCGGCCACTTCCACGATGCAGGAGAATTAGTGGTAGCGCGACAAGCGAATGACTCTTCATTCTTTTTACACATCATCAACACTTATTAACCCCACATTAACCCTAAACCATCTTCGTCATCACAAGTGTCTATATCTAAGGATTGTGTACTTCTTTCACCATTATGTGTTGCAAAGAAGCTGAATAATTTTTCTCGGTTCAGTATTCACAAAAGAAAATCCTATTCTGTCTGACCTTAAGTTCACAACTCTTGATTCGGTCATGAACGATTTAATTATTTCACACCAAGGTATTGAACGAGCTATTGAAAGACTCCTAAGCAACTCGGCACCCGTCCCGGATGGCATGTGAACCGAAAATGCTAAAAATAACAAAGCCTCTTATTTTTCACAATCTAGCTTCTTTTTTTCAGCAATCTATTGATAGTGGTAGCGTACCGTACGCCTGGAAAATTGCCCACATCACTCCTATCTTTAAATAAGGTGACCCCTCTATGCTCAGTAACTATAGACCAATTTCACTAACGAGCAAACCATTTAAATTTTCAGAGCACATTATATTATCTGCAGTTATGACATATCTAACCACGAGGAAGTTCTTCCTACCAATTTAGCATGGTTTCCAGCCTGGCCTTTCATGCGAAACTCAACTATTCGAACTAATAAGCGATATTCACGAATTGATACGCAATAAAACAGACGTCGATGCTCTCTTTATAGATTTCGCCAAAGCCTTCGACAAGGTCTCCTATAACCACATAAATATGAAACTGAGCGCCCTCAACATCAGCCCTAATATCTGTAACTGGGTTTCCAATTTCCTGTCTGATAGCTACCAGTCTGTTTTTTGTTAATAATACCTTGTCTCCATTAGTAAAGGTAAAATCAGGTGTTCCGCAAGGTACCGTGCTCTGGCTAATCCTATTCCTATTTAAGTTAAAGATATAAGTAACCAATTGTCATCCCCAATCAGACTTTTTGCAGACAATTGTGTAATTTACAGACAAATTACTAGTCATATCAATACGAGTAGGCTGCAGCCTGACATTAACCAAATCACCCGGTGGTGCTGCCAATGGCGAATGGAAGTTAATGTTTCGAAAACAAAGTATATTCAATTTACAAAAACTACAAAACCTTAGCTGCATTCTTACATGATAAATGATAGGCTAGTGGAAAATGTGAACACAATATAATACTTAGAAGTTCATCTTGCACAGAACCTCTCATAGAATGCTCATGTTGAGGCAATAGCCAGTAAGGCTTTAAGAGCTCTAGGATTTAGTAAACGAAATTTGCACTCTGCTAACCAATCCACCAAACTTATCGCATACACAACGTTAGTTGGCTTGAAAATGAAATACGCCGCCCTTATTTGGAATCCAAACCAGCAATACCTTATTCATAAACTTGAGGCCATTCAAAACAAAGCAGTCCGTTTATCACAGGAAAATATTCTCGGCTATATAGCATAACAGCTATTAAAACGTCGTTGAAATTACCGACTCTAGAAATACGTAGGCTTATCGCACTGCTGTCTCATTTCCACAAGCTTTATTTCAGTGAGTCATCTTTATTACATTAACAGTTTAAACCAGCTCATCGCATTTTTCCACGTGTGGATCATGCTTACAAAATACAGCCCATGTTTGCCCGTACTAACTTCATTCGTGACTCACCTGTGTTTCTTGCGATTTATTATTAGAATAAACTACCAAGTGATGTTGTAACTGTGCGTGATCACCACACGTTTGTCCGCAGATTAATGGAGATGTGGAATGCAGAACCGTAACATTTTGTCGCTTTCATTCGTTTACTCTAGTACCAATATTACATGAGTTATCGCAAACACATCGTCGTTTCATGCCATACTCAGTGCTACAATACTATGTCTTCTTTGGTGCAAAATTTGTTGCTCCATTTACCTTTTTATTATTTTGTTCGTGTTCTGTGTGAATAATTCTGTTTTGCACATAACCCTGCTGTATTGTAACAACCCCCCCCCCCTATGTATAGCCCAAATGGGTCTTTAAGGTATATGAATAAATAAAATGAATACACCTTCGTCATTTGCAAATATCCTCAACAGTGTGATTTACTCAAACCTGGCAGATTAACCCGTTTCTCGTAGTTTTAAAACAAACATAATTGGAGTGATCTCGTCTTAAGTATCTGAAAGTATCGTTATTTATCTCACAAGAGCCACTCAACAATCTGCCAAATTACCTAATGTGTGTTTTACCAGTGTTAACGCGACAGCAGTAAACAGCTCGTTTCGCATAAATTCTTGTGTCGGTGTCGGCGCTGTTCTTTATGAGTGCAAAGTAATATATTTACGTGCGACCGACAAATCTAGATACGATGTGAATAAAACGAATTACTCATTAAAGTCTTTGAGTAGAGTGGGAGGGGGAAACCAGGGTTGTTCACGTTCAAGGGGGGATCCAACCAGGGTCGTTTGCGTAGCCAGCGGATGTTCTACTACGCGGCCATGTTTCTGCTCATGAAAAGAGTGAAAATAACTTCCTGTGTTTAGAAATGCAGGTGTAGTAGCTTTTAGCCCTGCCGCGGTGGTGTAGTCGCTAAGGTAATCGGCTTATGACCCACAGGTCACGGGATCCAATCCCAGCTGCGGTGGCTGCATTTCCGATGAAGGCGCAAAAATTGTAGACCCGTGTGCTCAGATTTAGGTGCATGTTAAAGAACCCCAGGTGGTCAAAATTTCTCGAGCCCTCCACTACGGCGTCTCTTATATTCATATGGTGGTTTTGGGGACATTAAACCCCGCATATAAATCAATCAAGTAGCTTTCATGCGTCACAAACAAACACGTCCTGCATATATGCTTTACAATACAACATGAAATATTGCAGTAATGATCCGTGGTAAAAGAGTTCATTGCCAACGGGCCCCAAGATATGTTATTATAATAGTGGGTTTGTGGTTCGAAGCACGTTCCCCAATACAAAAGACACACACGCTACTGTGCCTATTTCCTTAAACGCACGTAGTGGTGCATAGGAAATTCGAGAAGGTTTCACGCTCTAAGCGTTTGAAGTCGCAATTTCGTACAAATACTAAATGCGAAACCTTAGGGTCCCCAATTTTGTTTTCATTTTTAGAGAGTTTTTATATTCAAAGAGTCTAGAGTGTTTTCGCCAGGAGTGAGCAAGCACATGCCATTTTTAAATGCGAATTAAGCATTTCTTAGCGAACTTCAGCGAATTCAGCTTATGTATCTATCTATCTATCTATCTATCTATCTATCTATCTTTCTATTTATCCAACTATCCAACTAGCCGCTTATGTTTGAGTGCTCTCGTGGTCACCCCCTCAACTTTGCGTGAACCAAAATTAGCATAGGAGGGTTATATGGTTTTACAAACATGATGCCCTGGTCAAGACATGAATAATGTCACAATCCCTTCACTTACGTCATTATGCACATTCCTACAGACAGTGGCACATACCCTCGGGTAGGTTTGTGCCACTGGTATGTGGCTAAGTGCCACATGTCATTATGATCAGTATCCACTATCTACCCCGGAACGACGAAAACACACATGGGCAATTTTAACGCGCGAGCCTCAAGAACCCGACATCGGTAGCGTTGACCCGACGAATGCAAAGAATAAATGTCAGGGTGTAAGCTGAAAGTGAACCCAAGCATTCTCCGATGCAATCAAGCATTTTACCACAAAGCTACGCAAGGTATAGGAAGTTATTTTCAAATAGACGTTTATCTTCTTAAAATTGAAACAGTTGTGGAAAAGCTGCCTAACCAATTTTATGAAAATCACATATGTAATCCTTTGATACAGCCGTCATGTCGGGATAGTGGTTAGTTGCCACGCACTGAAGTTGATTTATGTAGCAGTGTCCAGGGAGAGTATCCTCATGAACACCAGCGCTTCATATCAGCTTCTGATGTTGCTCATGCGCATGTTACATTCAGCATTGTTGTCGCAATGCGAACAACTGTGTCACGGACGGCCAATTTTGGCAACCCGGCGTCACGGCAATTAACAGGCGCCGTATTTCCCCACTGACCGTGGGAACGGCGGGCGCATAAAAGAGAGCTGAGAAGTGCAGAATGGGGTGCTCTTTTTGGAACGTCGCCGTCGACGTCTGATCCTTTTGTAACTGCGGCGGCGCCTGCAAGGTCGCGGGAGGCCTAGATGTACCCCGAACAAGGATTAGACTACGGGACGCACCGGCTGAGAGCCAAACAGTCTGACCATTTCCCACGGGGAAAAGCGTGGGGAAACCTCTGGTGGCCAAGCCGTATGACAACAACCCAAGAGGTTGTCACTCTCGCTAGTTGGGGGCCCTCTCCCAATTAAAAAGGGTTGGGGTCAATATATTTTTGGGGCGGAGTTTTCATCAATTAAACGCGCATGATTGGACCCATGTAAAAGTCTCTTGTCCCCAAGAAAGAGAGCGAGGAGACACGAGGGGGATTTAAGCGCAGGATTTCGCCCTGCTAGGCAGACTAGTCGCTGACCAACAGAGTGTAGAAAAAGATCAACAAACATCTCTTCTAGAAGTTTTTAGTTTGGCTCTGTATCGGCTGGCCATCTAAGCTTAGCCGTTCGTCTAGTTGTGACACGATATTAACGTCTGCAACGTAGACATCGGGACTTCGCCTCGAGTTAGCTCAACCTGCCCGAGGACACCTGCAAGCACTAGCCTCCCGGAGCCACCAGCGTAGCAACACCGCCGACATCGCAGTCGTGCCAGAACTCTCTTCGACTTCTCGCATCCGATCGTCGGGGACGCAATGCTGCCGGTCATCACACGTATGCCTTCACCTGTTTATATATACGAACTTTCTCCTCCGTAGTCTATTTTTGTTAGTTTGTGTAGTTTGTAATAGTTCTCTCGCGTAAGCTGGCTTATTGTTTTTATATGTATTTTTCAGTTGTATCAAGTGTTGATGTATTTTGTTAGTTGTATTGAAGTGTTGTATTAGATCCCGTGTGCGGCAATATCACTAGAGTAAAGTTTGTTTTGTTTTCTCACGTCTCTGATCTCTTTACTGTCTCTGCTTGCGTACGGAACGAACTAACCTGCTGTCATTCCCGTCACCAACTTCGCGCTGGCGACGCTAGAGTGGCAGCTTGTAACAAAACTGGCGTCCGCGAGACAGGACGTTCCGTACAAGAGTAAGACAGTGAGGGGTGAACGAGAACCGCGCGGACAGCGTGGTGATAGAGCCGCACAGTTGAAGCGGTTGCATCCTGCTTATGATTGCGCTGGTTTTATAGTGGATATGTAGTGACAGTTTGCAGTATGGAGTGTATGGATTTGGATAAGTGGATCGCGCACGGTAAACAGTTAGGCCTCGAGGTCGCCGAACTGAGACAATGGGTTAAGGAGCAGCAGGAACAGGCGCAGGCGTTAGCCAGGGAAGAGCGGGCATGGGCCCGGGAAGAAAGGGAAGAAAAAAGGGAGAGAGAGAGCGCGAAGAAAAGGAGAGAGAACGCGAAGAAAGTGAGAGAGCACGCAAAGAAAGGGTGAAAGAACGAGAAGCGGCAAAGGAAGCCAGAGAACGGGAAGTGCAGTTACGGCAATTAAAGAGTCGCCTCAGTGAGAGTAATAGTGTGAGGCTGATCTCGCAAAAAGCCAGTGAGGAGGAGATTGAAAACGCGGTAGAGATTTCAGAAAAAACAGAAAAGAAAGAGAAGAAAAGGGAGTAAGGAATAGAAAAGAGTTTGATCAAACACGCGACTTGGTGATTGAACAATTGGAACAAAAAGCGAGGCAATTAGACGGAAAATTCAGCCATCCGTAAGTGTAGCTCAAGAGATGTACGATATTCAAACGAGGGAGGTGCAGTCCAGAGCTATAGAAAAGGCTAGCACGTGTGAAGAGCGCGGAAGGCTCAAAGACGAAGCAAATTTGAGAGCTGCAAAAGGTGCTTCTCTTAGTATAGAGGCCGAGAAAGGCCAGAGCATGTGCGACGAGGTGCTGTGCCAGTTAGATGCTAGCAAACCAGTGAAATATCTGTAGACAGCCTGGTACAGGCCTCAACTGAGGTTGTCATGACGGTGGAACTTGCAAACAATGTGGTAGTAGGCAAGGAAATCAAAGAAAGCTCAGGAGCAGCAGCCAAAGCAGAGGGTGAGAATAACAGTACAGTTGCCGACAGCTCCCACCCATTCGAGGTAGATTGTGTGAAGGAAAACTGCGGCACTGTCCTTGAGTGTGTTGAGTTTTCCACCAGTCTAGAGTGCGAAAGGGATGATTTTTTCGGAAATCATTTAGACTGCGTGGATTCGACAGCTGAAGCGAGGTGTGCAAGGGTTGACGAGTTGGAGTTGCGATCGGGAAGCTCGGAAAAGAGAAGCAAAAAGCGGCGCAGATGCGAGAGACGTTGGAGCGCGAGAAAAAGGGTACTACGCGGGAAAAAGGCACAAATTCTTTTAGCGTAGCAAGTAGGACCAAGAGTTCTGCATCGGCTTCACAGCCGGTTCGCATGCGTGCAAGGAGCCGGACCAAAAGTAGAAAGAACGCTGGTTCGCAAATAAAATCACCTGGAAAGTGCCAGACTTCCCGTTAACATCATGATTAATGGTGCGCCTTGAGCTGTAAAACTACCGATGACGCAACCTGAAGCCAATTTCCAAACGGTGCAGGAAAAGTCGGTCGCAGACGTAGCCGTAGAGGAGTGAAGGGTACGCACGCGACAAAGCGAAGGCAAGAAGGAGGAAGCAAGCATCGGGGAGAACGAAAAGAGGGTAGCTCCTCGGCAAGTGGAGCGAAGAGGCCTTTGGGGCGGGAAGTAAGGCGCGAGCGGCGAAAGGGTAGGCCACAGCAAGCATCCTCGCGACGGAATGTACGCTGGAGATTTAAAGCTTTCCGGGGACAGGATTGTCGAAGGGGTCCTACAAGAAAGGCCACAATAGCTAAACACCAAACGGGAGGTAGCCCAAAGAAAGCATGGCCACTCTGTCCCACGCATCGCCCGGGTCCCCTCCTCCGGATTGACCGAAGTCGCTTGAAATCGCGAATGATGCATGACTGTGCCGTTTAACTGGTAGCACATACGCGTCGTTGCCTCGGAAGGTCTTGAAATCCGGCAAGACTGCGACCGCCGCGTGTGCGATTGAAGTGAGGGACAGCTGTAAGCTGGAGAAAGTGTATTTTGAGTTATTTTCTTTTTGCTTGGTGCATTGGTTGTTTTTACTTGTTGTAACGCACATTGAAGGATTTCACTACAGTAGGAGCGCACCTGTTTCATTTTGTTTCGTAGTATACATTCGTGCAGTGTATTCTGTATTGATGACTGCCGTACATGGCCAATTATTTCTTTTTCTGGTTTGTATGGCGCATTGATATTGTTGCGTGTAACTGAAGCTGGTACTCTAACAATTGTTTTTTTCCTTTTGTTGTTACTTTGATGCAGTCTGCCTATTTATGTTGTGTATGAGAGGGACAGTCCTCATGTCTTCCTTGATGGTGGTGTTTTGTTCCTTGTTGTCGAAAAATTCCCCTCCGTCTGAACAAATGTTATAACATTTTGAAAGTAGGAAGCAATGTCACGGACGGCCAATTTTGGCGACCCGGCGTCACGGCAATCAACGGGCGCCGTACTTCCCCACTGACCGTGGGAACGGCAGGCGCATAAAAGAGAGCTGAGAAGTGCAGAATGGGGTGCTCATCTTGGAACGTCGCCGTCGACGTTTGATCCTTTTGTAACTGCGGCGGCGTCTGTAAGGTCGTGGAGGCCGCGATGTACCTTGAACAAGGATTAGACTACGGGACGCAACGGCTGATTTCCAAACAGTCTGACCATCTCCCATGGGGAAAAGCGTGGGAAAACCTCCGGTGGCCAAGCCGTATGACCACAACCCAACAGGTTGTCACTCTCGCTAGTTGAGGGCCCTCTCCCAATTAAAAAAGGGGTGGGGTCAATATATTTTTGGGGCGGAGTTTTCATCTAATAAACGCGCATGAATGGACCCATGTAGAGGTCTCTTGTTCCCAAGAAAAAGAGGGAGGAGACACGAGGGGGATTTAGGTGCAGGATTTCGCCCTGCTAGGCAGACTAGTCGCTGACCAACATGGTGTAGAAACAGATCAAGAAGCATGTCTTCTAGAAGTTTTTAGTGTGGCTCTGTATCGGCTGGCCACCTAAACTTAGCCGTTCGTCTAGTTGTGACGCGATATTAACATCTGCAACGTAGACATCGGGACTTCGCCTCCTGGTTA
The DNA here is from genome assembly GCA_013436015.1 of Rhipicephalus annulatus. Taxonomy (NCBI): domain Eukaryota; kingdom Metazoa; phylum Arthropoda; class Arachnida; order Ixodida; family Ixodidae; genus Rhipicephalus; species Rhipicephalus annulatus. Next base: position 1,567,951 of record WOVY01009243.1, read on the forward strand.
GCTCAACCTGCCCGATGACACCTGCAAGCACTAGCCTCCCGGAGCCACCAGCGTAGCAACACCGCCGACATCGCAGTCGTGCCAGAACTCTCTTCGACTACTCGCATCCGATCGTCGGGGACGCAACGCTGCCGGTCATCACACGTATGCCTTCACCTGTTTATATCTTCGAACTTTCTCCTCCGTAGTCTATTGTTGTTAGTTTGTGTAGTTTGTAATAGTTCTCTCGCGTAAGGTGATTTATTGTTTTTATATGTATTTTTAGTTGCACCAAGTGTTGATGTATTTTGTTAGTTGTATTGAAGTGTTGTAATAGATCCCGCGTGCTGTAATATCACTAGAGTAAAGTTTGTTTTGTTTTCTCACGTCTCTGATCTCTTCACTGTCTCTGCTTGCGTACGGAACGAACTAACCTGCTGTCATTCCCGTCACCAACTTCGCGCTGGCGACGCTAGAGTGGCAGCTTGTAACAAACAAGTTGACAGATATGTGGGGTTTAACGTCCCAAAACGACCATATGATTATGGCAGACGTCGTAGTGGAGGGCTCCGGAAATTTCAACCACCTGGGTTTCTTCAATGTGCACCCAAATTTGAGCACATGGGCGTACAAGTTTTCTGCCTCCATTAGAAATGCGACCGCTGCAGCCGGGATTCAATCCCGCGACCTGCGGGTGAGCAGCCGAGTTGCTTAGCCACTAGGCCACCATGGTGGCACGTGAAGAACTGGTTATAATGCCACGTTCTATTTTCCAAAGTTTTTGTTATCGTCCCAAAACACCACACGATTCCCAGCACAAACCGCGCCTGCAGTTTTCGAGAAGGTTCCAAACTGTAGTAGATCATTTCGATAAGATAACGCCCACTGTGCGAACGGTACAGTATGTTCTAGAACCTACGCCACCGCCAGCGATAACGCTAGAACATTCGACGGCAAGGGTATAAATGCCGACACGCTTCGCAGCTTGTCAGTTGTTGATCGAAGGCCGACGCTCCGTTCGCCGTTATCAGTCCGAGACTGCTATCTGTGCAAGACTGCTGCTGTAATTGGACTTTCCGTTTACCGGGCACAGGTTCGCCCAAATAAACAGTTAAATCCCAAGACGAAGTCTCCTGTCTTCGGCCACGTCACGACCCCTTCCCATCTGGTGGAGGTGCTGTTTCTTCCATATACCGGACGCTTCCGTCAAGCCGTGAACCCAGCTCACGCCGTGAAGACACGGACGCCAGCGACGAGCAGCGAGTTAGCCGCCGACAGCAAGGTCTCCCACCGGAGTACGGCCTTCTACAAGACAAGGCGCGGAAGACCAAGGCCATAACCTCGACTGCAACGACAATGACAACCGGAGCGTCCCCGCACGCGATCGTCATTCATCAACCAAGGGAACCACCAACGACCCATGGGTCATCGTTTGAAGACCCGGCAACCTGGCTAAAAACATACGTCCGTGTGGCCGCCCTCAACCACTGGGACAACGAAGAAAAGCTCCGTCATGTGTACTTCTACCTGGAAGACACCGCAAGGACCTGGCTGAAAATCGGGAGTCCACGCTCCGAACATGGGATGTCTTCTGCGGCGCATTTCTGCAAACGTTCGCGAGCGTAGCTCGCAAATAGAGGGTCTCTGCTCTACTAGAGACCCGGGTTCAGCTACCAAATGAAAAAGTTGGAATTTTCACAGAGGAGATGACCCGCCTATTCCGTCACGCGGACCCAGACATGCCTGAGGAGAAGAAAGTTCGTTTCCTCATGCGAGGGGTCAAACAGGAGCTCTTCGCGGGACTAATGAGGAATCCACCGAACACCGTAAAAGAATTTCTATCCGAGGCGACCACCATCGAAAAAACCCTGGACATGCGCACAAGACAGTATAATCGTCGCCTGACTCCAGATCGTGCTGCTGCTCAAGCCAGTGACTCCGAAGACCTGCGAGAAACGATCTGAGCGATCGTGCGGGAAGAGCTGCTCAAACTGTTGCCTTCGGCGCAGCCTCAAGTGGATTAGATTGCCGACATTGTGCGAGAAGAAGTCCGGCAATCGCTTCGAATTCCCCAAACACCGCTGCCCGAGCCAGAAACTATGAGCTACGCCGCTGCAGTGCGCTACAACGCTCCTTCCCGTCCACGCCAACACGCCGCCCCGTCGCACTTCCGTCGTCAGACGCCACCGACGTCCTACCGCTCCCCAGCGGGCCAGCGCAGTGCGCCGAGGAAGACGGACGTTTGGCGTGCACCTGACAACCGCCCGCTCTGCTACCACTGCGGCGAGGCCGGGCACACATACCGCCGTTGCCAGTACCAACAGATGGGACTGCGTGGCTTCGCCGTCAATGCACCACGTCCGCAGCCAGGGGAACGGCCACGTGACATCGCCGACTGCCTGACAAGAACTCAATGGACACCCCGAAGTCCTTCCCGTTCGCCGTCGCCCAGCTGCCGCATGCAACCGCATCCCCGGCAGTACTCCGGCCTAACGCGGGGCCGGTCTTCTAGCCCATATCCGGGAAACTAACGGAAGCAACCTGTGGAGGTGCGGTTGCTGTGCGACGAACTACCGAAGAACCTCCGACGACGACGCCGCCGCGACGGAGCTTTCCGAACACAACGCCAACCAGGCAAAGCCCTGACGGCAAAACCTCACTTACCGAAGGTGGCCGGACGACGCAACATGGAAGCAGCGAAACAAGCTGACGCAGCCGTGACCCGACGCCACGCCCTAACTGTATTTGCAAGACGGCGAACTAGCGACCTCGACGTTCTTATCGACGGCCACAGTGTGACCGCTCTCGTCGATACTGAAGCCGATTATTCCGTCATCAGTGGGTCGTTCGCCGCGAAGTCAAAGAAAGTTAGGACAGCTTGGAAAGGCCCTGAAATCCGCACAGCCGGAGGTCATCTCGTAACGCCTGCAGGAATCGGCACAGCGAGAGTCACTATTAACGGCCGTATTTATACTACAGACTTCGTAGTCCTACAGCGTTGCTCGAGAGATGTCATCCTTGGCATGGACTTCTTGTGCCTCCATGGTGCTGTCATCAACCTAAAAACAAAGTCGATAACGTTATCCACAGAAAAAGCGCTACCGCCGCACACGCCGTCACGAAACCATGCATTGAATGTGCTGGAAGAACAAGTCACCATTCCGCATTGCTCTAGCGTCATTATTTCAGTCGGCGCTCCTAAATCACCTGACTTGGAAGGCGTCGTTGAAGGCAGTCAGCATCTGTTGGTCACCCGAAATATTTGCGTCGCAAGCGGAATCGCAGAGCTGCGGGGAGGTAAAGCAACGGTTATGCTCACGAATTTCAGCAATGAGTACAAACTTGTGAACAAAGGAACAACGGTCGCATACATCGAAGAAATTGTCGAAGCCACCAGTGCTTTCGCCCTCGCCGATTCTGCGGAACCTGCTCAGAGGAACCAAGCCCCTCCCATAGCTTTCGACTTCAATCCCAGACTTCTGAACGATAAGCAAGATTAGCTCGAGGCCCTGCTCCTGCAATACGAAGATTGCTTTTCGTCTTCATCGAAAATTCTGCAGACCCCAATCACGAAACATCGCATCATAACCGAAGAAAATGCCAGACCACTCCGTCAGAGTCCGTACAGGGTTTCGACGCGAGAACGTGAGGCCATGAAGAGACGAGTTGATGAAATGCTGCGGGATGACATTATCTAGCCGTCCAAGAGTCCATGGGCATCCCCCGTGGTGTTAGTGAAGAAAAAGGATGGGACTTTACGTTTCTGCGTCGATTATCGCCGCCTGAATAAAATCACAGGGAAGGACGTGTATCCTCTCCCACGAATAGACGACGCACTTGATCGGCTCCATAACGCCTAGTATTTTTCGTCAATGAACCTCAAGACTGGCTATTGGCAAATCGAAGTCGACGAAAGAGACCGAGAGAAGACGGCGTTTATAACACCGGACGGCCTCTTCGAGTTTAAGGTGATGCCCTTCGGCCTTTGCTCAGCGCCTCCAACTTTTAAACGCGTTATGGATACCGTACTGGCAGGATTGAAGTGGCAGACTTGCCTTGTGTACTTGGACGACGTCGTCGTGTTTGCCTCGAGTTTCGACGAGCATCTGTAGGCCCGTGTGCTCAGATTTGGGTGCACGTTAAAAAACCCCAGGTGGACGAAATTTCCGGAGCCCTCCACTACGGCGTCTCTCATAATCATATAGTGGTTTTGGGACGTTAGACCCCACATATCATTCGACGAGCATCTTCGGCGCCTTGAAGCTGTACTTCAAGCGATCAAGACGTCCGGACTCACACTGAAGCCAGAAAAGTGCAGATTTGCGTACGAGGAGCTGTTCTTTCTGGGGCACGTTATCAGCAAGTCTGAAGTTCGTCCCGATCCACGGAAAACAGCCGCCATCGCGGACTTCCCACCGCCCTCTGACAAGAAGGCTGTGCGCCGATTTCTGGACCTCTGCGCCTATTATAGGCAGTTCGGGAAAAACCTCGCCCGCATCACCGATCCTCTCACTAACCTTACCAAGGCTGACGTGGAGTTCAAGTGAGAAACGCCACAGGAACACGCTTTCCAGGAGCTTAAAAATCGCCTCCAGACACCTCCGTTACTTGCCCATTTTGACGAATTCGCCGAGACAGAAATATAACTGACGCAAGCGGCGTAGGTCTTGGCGCCGTTCTTGTGCAAAGGGCTGACGGACTTGAAAGGGTTATTAGTTACGCCAGCCGATCGCTATCAGAAGCAGAAGCAAATTATTCCACAACAGAAAAGGTGTGCCTCGCCATCATCTAGGCTACGTCAAAATTTCGCCCCTACATCTACGGCAGGCCCTTCAAAGTTGTGAGCGACCACCACGCCTTGTGTTGGCTAGCTACCTTGAAGGACCCTTCAGGTCGCCTCGCACGATGGAGCCTGAGACTTCAAGAATATGACATTACTGTCATTTACAAGTCCGGCAGAAAACACTCCGACGCCGACTGTCTCTTTCGTGCTCCTGTCGACCAACCGCTATCTGACGACCCGGATGACGACTACTTCTTGGGAACGATAACTACCGACGATTTCGCTGAACGAGGTCGCGGGTTCGATTCCCGGCTGCGGCGGCTGCATTTCCGATGGAGGCGGAAATGTTGTAGGCCCGTGTACTCAGATTTGGGTGCACGTTAAAGAACCCCAGGTGGTCAAAATTTCCGGAGCCCTCCACTACGGCGTCTCTCATAATCAGAAGTGGTTTTGGGACGTTAAACCCCACAAATCAATCAATTTCGCTGAACGACAGCGGGCCGACCCACAACTTAAGGCCCTAATAGAATACCTCGAAGGCAGGACCGCCGAAGTTCCGAAGGTATTCAAGCGCGCACTCGTCGTTCTTTCTACGAAACGGTCTTCTACAAAAGAAAAACTTTTCACCGCTTCGAGCTAAGTACCTCCTTGTGGTGCCTTCAGCTCTGCGGCCAGAACTCCTGCAGGCCCTGCACGACGATCCGACAGCAGGGCACCTTAGTGTTTCTGGCACGCTCGCGAGGATACAAGAAAGGTACTACTGGCCACGTCTTACCACTGACGTCACTCGTTATGTGAGGACATGCCGGGACTGTCAGTGACGCAAGACACCGCCGAAAAGGCCAGCGGGAATTCTGCAGCCAATTGATCTACCTTGCCGTCCTTTCCAGCAGATTGGTATGGACCTACTGGGGCCGTTCCTGACGTCGCTTTCGGAAACAAGTGGATCGTGGTAGCTACCGACTACCTCACCCGCTACGCCGAGACAAAAGCCTTGCCAAAAGGCAGTGCATCCGAGGTAGCTAAGTTCTTCGTCGAAAATATCGTCCTACATCACGGTGCCCCGGAGGTCCTTATCACTGACAGAGGAACGGCATTCACTGCTGACTTAACTCAAGCGATCTTGGCATACAGCCAAACAAACCATCGCCGGACGAGAGCGTACCAGCCACAGACCAACGGCCTCACCGAGCGGCTTAACAAGACGATCGCCGACATGCTGTCAATGAACGTCGATGTCGAACACAAGACGTGGGACGCCATTCTTCCGTATGTGACCTTCGCATACAACACGGCGGTGCAGGAGACGACGCAGATATCTCAATACAAATTGGTCTACGGAAAGAGCCCGGCAACGACGCTCGATGCCATGTTACCCAACGTCACCGACGAAGAAAACCTCGATGTGAGTGAGTACCTTTAACGCGCTGAAGTAGCCCGACAACTTGGGCGTCTCCGTATCAAGAATCAACAGACGACAGACAGCCACCGTTACAACCTTCGACGACGCTTCCTGGAATACCAGCCTGGTGAACGTGTTTGGGTGTGGACGCCGATACGCCAACGTGGACTAAGTGAAAAGCTTCTGCGATGGTACTTCAGACCGTACAGGGTGGTTCGACGTCTTGGCCCACTTGATTACGAGGTTGTCCCCGACGGCATCACGAACTCTCAACGACGCCGATCGCGACCTGAAGTCGTCCATGTCGCGCGCCTCAAGCCGTTTTATGCGCGTTAACAAACTGAAACAGTGCTTTCTTTTGTATTATTGTTGTATCGTAATTTGTTCATTGTACTTCCTTGCATTATTATTGTACCTTCATTTTTAGTTAAAGCATCGGGACGATGCCTTTTTTCAGAGGGGGGCAATGCCACGTTCCAATTCCCCAAGTTTTTTTATCGTCCCAAAACACCATACGATTCTCAGCACAAACCGCGCCTGCAGTTATCGAGAAGGTTCCGGACTGTAGTAGATCATTTCGATAAGATCACGCCCACTGTGCGAACGGTACAGATTGTTCTGAAACCTACGCCACCGCCAGCGATAACTCTAGAACATTCGACGGCAAGGGTATAAATGCCGACGCGCTTCGCCGCTTGTCAGTTGTTGATCGAGTACCGACGCTCCGTTCACCGCTATCAGTCCGAGACTGCTATCTGTACAAGACTGCTGCTGTAATTGGACTTTCCGTTTACCGAGCACAGGTTCGCCCAAATAAACAGTCCAATCCCAACACGAAGTGTCCTGTTTTCAGCCACGTCACGACCCGGCGACAATATAAACATAAGAAACTTTTTAACATATGTCTGTGCATGCAACATTCGTACATTTATTTAGCATCAATTTTTGACGTGTCGCTCAAAAAAAATTGCAATAAGGTCACTTTACGTCCACAGTTTCTCATTACATCGATTCTCAGGTACGTGGGATCTGCTGAATTTATCTGCTCTTGTAAACTTCAAATAAATGAAGACTCAAAAGCTAGTTACACACGTACAATAATAAACCCTGATAGCATTCACCACTTCAGTTTTTTTATGAGTGAAACCAATTGAAAACAACTGTACCACGAATCAAATACATCAAAAGCCTCAGATACATTCATTGGAAAAAACGGTCAAAAGTATATACCGCGTTTCCACCTGTAAAAAATTATCAACGTAGAATAAATTTCCGACAATATGCATGTCATGATCATTGTTGAAGCGCCTTGAAGAAAACAAGCATGTTTGCTAGCTTCTTGAAAATAAAAGACCACGCAGATATAACAAGTTCAAAAGGTATATGTAAAAAATTAGCTTAGACTCAAAAAAGCAAAAAATTGTATATTATAAAAACACAATCATTCCAAAAATACTACATCCAAACTTCTTTGGGGTGCTGTCACTATTATTATAGAACTGAACGACAACGTACACCTTCCTTATTACATAATAATTGAAAACAAACCTCTGGGACGGCCTTTTTAAATCAGCTCGTTTTGCAGTTTTTGCATCAGCTGCTTTTCTAGGACCCAAAATAGCATCATATCCAAACTCTCCTATTAAGTGCTTTAGGATGGCCTGAATGTGTTCTATGTTTTAATACCTACGTCAGGCGGAGAGATAGCAGGTGCCGTATCTGCACTCAAAGACGCGTGTTTGCCTAGTTACGATTAAATTACTGCTCTGCCTGTTGATTGAATGATTGATTGAATGATTTATTGATTGATAGGTCAATTTTAATGTCCTAAAACCACCATATGGTTATGAGAGGCGCCTTAGTGGAGGTGTGTGGAAATCTCGGCCATTTTGGGTTCCATAACGTTTACCGAATCTGAGCAAACGGGCCTACAACATTTCTGCCCCTCATAGAAAATGCTGCTGCCGCAGCTCCAAATCTATCCCGCGACCTGCAGGTTAGCCGCCGAGTACCTGAACCACTACACTACCATGGGAGGGCAATATTGCGGCGAGAAACGACAACTTGCCCGTCGAACATTCAAGGTAAACTTGAGTATCTTTTTTGTTTTAGCGGCGGTATCTCGAGACATGAATACATTTTCCTTAATTAAGAACGAGGTAGCCAACGACCTCCTCGCGTTTATTTGCTGTAATACCTGTTCTAAAACATGTTTTGTTATACAAGAGAACATGTGAATTCAAAGAGCTCTTGTGCACAATTTGGCAACCGCACAGTAGAAGCGCAATTATTGTAGCGACTCCACAAAGACTTCATCAGGTGCCGTCATGACCTCCTGCGCGCTTGCAAGACAGCATGCAAAAATGGGATGGTATAATCCTCCTCGTGTGCACAGCTAAAGAACATTTGCTGTAATGTGCATGTGCTCACGCGTTTTTCGCTAAAAGACGTCGTCCTGAACTTATGGTAGAGGCCTGGCCTCTCCTTGCGGGGAGGTGGCACTAACTGGGAAAAGCATCTCGCTATTTGCTGACCTCCTTTAAAGGCCCGGCTTGTAGTACTCTGACATAGGATGCTGTCGTAGAGCAGCGTATTGTGAGTGAAACCGCGAATAGCATAGCCATAAGTAACGTATTGAGCAAGCGTTCGCGATTAGGAGAGGTCTTTTTCCTGTTGTCATTTAAGTACCTCGTTGATGATCAGAGCGGAACGCTAGGGCTACTATAAGCAGTATTGTGCTGCCTTCGCTTGGCGCAACGCAGGCATAGACAAAACGAGGAAGCAGGCGACATATTGAAAAAGAAAAAGAAAAAGGGAGGAAAATAAAATGAGCAAGCAAAACAAATTTTACACAAGGCGAGAAGAAAATAAATAAAAATAGTGCGGAAATGAGAAACGAAAACGAAAAAATAGAAACCCGACAAAAAGACTAGCTGCAAACATTGATCTTCTTTGAGGTTTGGCACGTCAAGTGCTAAGCTGGCTTAATTGTATTAACCAAGCTGTTTAATAAAAAAAGGAACAGCTCCCCTTGCGTTGTAGTGAATGATTCATCTTCCATAAGATCTTATTCCAAAGGCGTTGTGACGGTGCGGAGGCATGCGCGACACAGTGGTATTGAATGCCTCACCTGTGTTCAGGATATTATATTTTGGTAGCTTATTGAATACAGCCGCCTCGCTACCGTTGAACGTGGTCTGTGGCATCACAAAGCGGTAAGTCTTGTTCGCCTCCACGGTGACATACGTCGGCACGCGGCAATCGGTGCATACTGTGTGAAGCTTGGTGACGCGGTTGTAAGGCCGTCGTTGGACGTTGTACTCAACTCGTATGCCTGTGCACAACAATTAGTATTATGATATGTTAGTTTGCTGCAGCAACAGCTACATGTATCAAAGCAGGTTAGAAGTTAAAGAAGATGAATATGAGGATTTACCGTCTCAAAACTGGGTAACGTTATGACGCTGGTGATGCAGTGTTCTGTTAGGCAGTTTCATTTTAAAAGAATTAGAGAAGATATCGGGCTTAGCAGGAAATGGCTTTAAAATGCGCATCAGCAATACGCTAGGCTAAGGAGCCTCATGTGCGCGCCGCCTGCGTTATTTTTTTAGAGTGGTGATAAGTTGGGCCATGTTCAATTACCACCGGCTTTGGCGGCTGCAATTCTTGAGGGGCGATCATGTTGCTTTTCAGTGGCTGCTCGTTTACATTGAAGGTACCATGGTTTTTTACGAGAATGGGATGGTTTTATTTTTCTATAGCAAGTTCTCAAAGCTGCAGGGTTGTTCACTGATATTAACCGCCATTTTCTAGAACAAAAATAACGCGTTCGTTGACTGGAGTTTGTATAAAATACTCTGAAACCAGTTCATTTCTCGTTGCTGGTACACCCGCCGCATTCGCCGATTTATGATATCTAGGGAGCCTGTATTTGCAATGCGGGAGCATCGTTGTCACTGTGAACAAAATTCATCGTCTGCGCAGCATACCTGAAGCAAACGTGACCTTATGAGTGCACACACCTGAAAACAATTTTAGTGCAAGGCTCGAGGTCAAGCAATATTATAGAACGGTACCTATCATGATGCGAATGGTGGATCAAACAACCGCGTAGCTCGCGATGTTCTTTGCACACTGCAAAATTCTGGTATCTTGTTTCATCTACCCTAAGTATTTCTTTTGTCCGTAACAGAATTTCCCGCAGGAAGTTTGCTTCTTACACACCAAGCCGTACAATGGACTGCTTAAAAACCTTAGAAGTGGTTAGCGTTGGCAGAAAATAGTAAGGTACTTAATCATATTAATGCAAAAAACCTCCCTCCATCCCCACACGCGTAAAGTACGCTTGACTTCAAGCGTAACTTTCAGGTTCGGGTGGTTTCTTCTGTACAGAAGAAAAGAACAGGGGAGCAACAAAAGACGAACCAAGTTTTCAAGGTTAAGATTTATTGCAAGCATCATTAGAACAGCGTCTGGATTTATTTTCTTCAAACCAATCTTCCTCTTTTGCTCGAAGATTGTGTCCTCGCAGTTAGGCTACAATAAAGCAGTGAGGCGAAACATCATACACAGCACCAAAAACATATATGCATTCCATATACAACTTCTGTACAAGCACTCAATACAAAGTGAAGTCATGATATGAAATAATATTTGTGGTCAGTTAACAAAGTAAAGGATGACCGAAACTCTCACACAGCTTTCATCTTCAAAAGGCCATATATTAGTTATAAACCATCAACCGGATTACTAACTAGCGCGATCCCACACTTTACTTCCTGAGTGCACATGTACAGAAGCGTTTAGGGCGAACGGGTGGACGGACACACAAACCGAAAGACAAGCGCATCAATGGATGGACATGAACTGTAAATCAGTCGCATTCTATATTAATAAACTGAAACCTTTTTTGTGTTGTGAACCGAGTTTGTGCTTGTACTTCCGCTTGCAATTGAAGCGAAAAACGAATACACCGTGGCAAACCGCTCAAAATTTATTAGATGCGGAAGCATCTTATACTCGCGCCTTGTAGTGCGCCGTCCGCGCCGTCCGCACCGCTTCTCGAACATTCGACAGCTGATGCGCGCGCATGCGCCGTCGCGCCGTCGCCCACCATCTGTGCCGCGCGTGCTACAGCCCGGCGTTCAACAACGCGCCAACGGCGAGCACTGGGTTGCTACCGTCTGTGGCGACGACGTCATGACGATGTACCTCGCGCCAAACCTCTCTCGTGCCGCCGTAGAAAAGTACGTCGACGAGGCCGTGCAAGATTACAGAAAACAACTACCGCAACATCGACCGTTCATGCTAGTTGGCGACTTCAACGTCGACGTCATCAAGGACGATTGGATAGTCGAATACATGGCGCCGCGACACTCGCTGAAACGCGCAACGCACGACGACTGCAAACACCACCAGCCGACCACCATTCGCGGAACCTGCATCGACCACGTCTTTGCAAATTTCGACCTACGACCGATGCAACCCGATCCACTCACTCTTTACTTTACCGACCACAAAGCCATCGTCCTCAAAGTTCGTCGCAATAAATAAAACACCACCCTTTCGCATACGTGCCGTACGTGTTCACTCATTTAACACCCCATTTCACAACCACGTTAACCAATTTAGCCATCGACCCAAGTAAGTCGCAATTTAACACCCGTTAACCAATTACATGCTTCCGCATCCTCCTCAGTGTTCCCCCGAGGGAAGCTGCGGGCAATTTTTTTTTGTCATGTGGCAGTTGTGCGAGACTACAAGAGTCTCCAGGGAACGCAATCGTTGGCTCGTCTGTGTACCTGTTGAATCGTCCTTCTATGGCATCAAATACAAAGCCCCACCGTGGTGGCCTAGTGGCTAAGGTACTCGGCTGCTGACCCGCAGGTCGCGGGATGGAGTGCCGGCTGCAAAGGCTGCAGTCTCGATAGAGGCGGAAATGTTGTAGGCCCGTGTGCTGAGATTTAGGTGCACGTTAAAGATTACCAAGTGGTCTAAATTTTCGGAGCCCAACACTACGGCGTCTCTAATAATCACATGGTGGTTTTGGGACGTTAAAACCCACATACCAATCATTGTGTAATCTAGCAATTCTGTCAGCTAAAGTAAGACGGGAAGCAGAACAAGTTTTAACCCCAGACTCCAAATTATTTTGCTTCGCGGGACGCATCAACCAGCGATTTTCCCTCAAAAGTTCTTGTAGAAGCGCTTAGTGTGAGGATGGTGTCGTAGCGGACGCTTTAAGTCTAAAGTACAGCAGTAAAACGCAGCGCTTATCACAGCTTCCACACGCGTCCCGGCATGCAGCTGGTGCAGTACGGCGGAGCAGGAACGACTGGCCCGGAAAACCTACATGGCGCTTCTTACCATGAATCCAACCGACTAAAAAGCCGTCGAAACACGCCCGAGCTGCCAAACACCTTTTCGGTGCGGTCCCTAAAAAATTTCTAATGCAATGTCTCTAGTCCCTAGCGCCCACGTCGGCGCTGTGCGTACTTGCGTTTGTGCGAGCACGGTTGTCACTGGTTTCACCTTTACGTAACCTATATTGTTTTTTGGTTTGACCCCCAGTGTCAATTATGGCTCAATTTCCTGGTCGCAGCACTTGCCGCCTATTTTCAGAAATGAGTTTATTTATTTATTTACTTATTCACACATACGGAAGTGATAATGGCGCTAGTGCAGGAGGGAGTCTACAAAGATACACAAAAATGTAACTAAAAACTATGAGCATAACGCAAATATTTAACATAATAACATCTCGCGAACATTAAAGCAAAAATAATAGAAAATCGAAAAAAGCACAATGAAATAACAATTGCAAACAGATAAGACTATTTCACACATATTTGTTATGAATTTCAGCTACAAAACTCTGTGACCGGAATGAACAAAAAAACAGGTAATGAATTTCAGTCTTCGATGGGACGGGGAAGAAATGAAACTTGAACACATAAGTTCGAGCGTAGTAAGGCCTCAAATTTAGGTTGTGATAGTTTCTCGTCGTTCACTGTGGGGTGAAGTTTATGTATTCCTTGTTATTTGACAGTTTAACTGTGGAGGAAACGATGCTTTCCAACAATTTTTATGACTCTATTCGGTGACGCGATTGCATTTGTGTTATTTGCAATAAAAACAGATCAGAAGAGAATGAGAAATCGCGGTAGTAACGAGGGCATATGAGTCTTACCAGATTTTTTCCGGACTGCTTTGAGTTCTCGAATCTTGCACTCCTTCTACGCATTCCAGACAACGGATGCCTAGTCAAGTAATGAATTAATTAGCGATTTATATTAGAGGTGCTTTGTGACTTTTAGGGATTTAAACAAAGTGCGACGTCGAAAGCCTTGTGTTTTTAATGTTTTGTTACATATACAGCCGCTGTGCTTAGACCAAGGTTTATTGTGTGTAACTAACACCACCACATCTGTATTCGTAAACCCTACCTATAGTACAGTTATCAAATGAGTAATCAAGAACAGAGGGTTATTTGTTATAAAAAGACATAAGCATGGTTTTCTTAAAGAAAATGTTCATCTGCCAGGCCTTGCACCGGTTGCAAATTCTAGCAAACGACTCCTGCAAGCAGTAGTGGTCGTTGTGTGTTTTGATCGCTTCATACAAAATGCAATCGTTGGCATAAAAACGAGCTGGAGAGATGATGTGTGCAGGCAAGTGGTTTACGTAAAGTAAAAAAAGTAAAGGCCCAAGAACGGATCCTTGTGGCACTCTACATGTTACATTAATAACATGAGAGTTAATTTACCTGTAAGAAACAAACGAACATCGAGATGACAAAAAGATATTTATCCAGTTAACCTATTCAGGAATATTTATTACCACGTCCACTTCAGCAACAAGTTTACAATGTATTACTGTGTGGAAGGCTTTTGTGAAGTCTTTGAAACTAGTGTCAACCTGCTCACCATTATTAAGGCTAATTAAAATATCGTACATGAATTCTACCAATTGAGTTGTTGTGCTTAAACCATGTCCGAACCCATGTTGTATGTGAAAAAGTGATTGCTCCGATTCCAAGAACAGTGTAATGTATTATGAATGATGTGTTCTAACATTTTGAATGACTGAGAAGTCAATGATATAGGTTTATATTTGAATAAAGACTGCTTATCGCCAGGTTTAAAGAGAGGGATCCTTAGCCAATTTTCATGAAGACAGAACAGAGCCAGAAGACAAAGACTTATAGAATATGATTGTTGGGGAGCCGTACTGTTGATTGGCGCACAGCTATGCACAGATGCAGCTACAGTTGTGTGCATGTAGTGCGTGCGTGCGTGCACACCTGTGCTTTCCGTTTGCTACCCAAACATAAGTTTGCTGTTCGGCCCATGTTTGACAGTTTTAAAAGAGCCAGATTACTTAGCAATGCAGTATCCTACAATATTTATTGAATATTTATTACTATCCTACGTTTTACGCAGGGAATTTCGAATAGCGTGATTGTGCTCTGCCTCCATGCGGCCAAACATTGGGGCAAAGCCGGCTTGTGACGCCTTACGTTGAAAACCACATATCTGCGTTTTAAACACTTTTACACCGAAAGCAAGTAGCATGGATGTCAGTTCTGGGTGTTTGTTTCGGTAGTTTATTGAATCAGACATCCAGGCGCGATAATGTATGGCGCCTGGATGTTTGATTTCGGGACACAATGACCTAAAAGATGTAATTACTTTTTGGTATACATATTCCTAAAAGATTTCATTTTGGACAAAAATAATTTTAGCCTTCAAGCTTGGTTTCACAACAAAAATTTGTTGCAGAACCTACACCTTGTATCATGATAACCTTGCAAAGAGTTCAAATTAAAACAATGATGTTTTGTCAAAAACAGTCCAGTAGAGTACCTTTGTGACAGCAAAAATGAAAACAAGATTATGCATTAGACATAGAAGTAAAATGGCGATGCTTCAAAAACTTTAAGTCAATGTGTAAAACAGAATAACAAAACAGACAGCGGGGCTTGGTGATCTAGATTCATTTTGGAATAATTTGTACACAGGAAAATACAAGATGGAAAACAGAGACGCACTTGGTGCCAATTGCGTGAGCTTTTTTATTTTGCGTCACATATTTTTTGCAGTGTATATCGTTTGAAAAAGAACATAATACCAAATATCATAATATATGCATATGTTCTTCAATGCTACTTCAAGCTTTTACTGAATGCATGTCACCCAACAAAAAGTTATTAGCTACTGCAATATTGCACAGCAGCAACTTGTATAAAACGACAAGCAAGGATATTGAAACTCACGATAGTGAAACAGGCTGTTCTTTTTTTTTGAAAAGCTAGCTAACGTCTCCACACAGCCACCGCTGAGCTGAATGAATTTTTTTCAGAATCTCAATGATCAATACGCAAGCCGCAATTTAATGAGCGAAACTGCCCTGTTTTTTACTTCACCAACTTGGTCACCTTGCATCTGCCAGTACAACGCTCAATACGATACTGACGGTAGACAGTGCTGTCCGCCTTGCTACTTCAGAGGAAACTACCAAGCAAAGCGCTGAAGAGCACCGGTGTTGATGATTCCATTAACAACAGTCTCTTGTACATGCATGGTTGCATGACCGACGCTCATGCTGTCGGATCTGCAATGATACCGAATTTAAGTTCTAAGGCCTAAGTTGACATACCATCGCCAAAATGACTAATCACTTTCACTCACTTCATTCAGCGACTCAAGCATTCAAACCTAAGATCAGTGATCGGTCACCCTTGTCATTGTACTGAAGCATAACTTTGGTTTTATTGTAGCTAACGTCCCAATTTCCAATGCATGCACTGTTTTTTATAAGGTACGGCGTTTGAACTTACTGGATATCACATGTCAGACAACATCACCTGATTAGCCCACAAATGCACTTGGCTTTCGAAGAAATCTTTTGAAATGTTTTATTGCTACCTTGCCTCCACACACACTCCAGTGTTTATGTTCCCAGGTCAGCTGTTCTTGCTAAATTTTTAGACATTTTTTTCCATGCTTCACTCACAAGCCTTCTGTACACAAAGTTACACATGATATCGTCACAAAAATCCCACCAGTCTCTGCGCCACCTTGTCGCCTAGCTCCAGACCACTTTAAAATGGTTCACTAATTATTTGACCAAATGCTTTGACTTAGTTGTGTGCAGTCTTCATTCAGTTCATAGTCCCCAGAGCTCCATATGGGGACCAAATCATCGTCATCATCATCATCATCATCACTTATTTTTTCCTTAAGGGCCTCTAACGGAGTAATATATAATAGGTGTTG
This sequence comes from Rhipicephalus annulatus, assembly GCA_013436015.1. Lineage (NCBI taxonomy): Eukaryota > Metazoa > Arthropoda > Arachnida > Ixodida > Ixodidae > Rhipicephalus > Rhipicephalus annulatus. Next base: position 1,584,392 of record WOVY01009243.1, read on the forward strand.
GTCGAACAAGGATACACAATGGCAATTACAGACCAAGAACGTAGAGTAGGTCAAAATGCAAGATTTGAATTTACAGGGCAATACTCAAAACAAAAGTTGTTATACAACTAATAGCACGATTAAAAAAAGAGAAAGGCAACTGGCTGCTTAGAAATTACGCCGGTGTGGTTGTAAAATGAGTTTCAAGTAAGGTTTAGAACTTCACACTATTTCATTCGTTGGCTATTGCATTTGAAAGCTGATTCAAATCCTCAATTTTTAACGGGAGGAAGAATTTGTTAAAATCATTGGTTGAACCTTTTAAATTTTGGACACTCAATGAATTGAAGAGATGGTGCAAAGTTCAAATTGGTGGGAGCAGTAGGGAGCCAAGTAAGTAAAAATATTTGAAATACAGTTCGTGAAATAAACCAAGGCGTACTATTTTTGGTCTAAGATCCAGAGAGCTGACAAACAGTGATGATCTTATAGTAGTGACACTTTTGCGGAAATTGTATTCGAGAGTTATAAAACGAGCCGCGCGATTTCGAATGGCTTCAAGGGCGTCTATTAAATTGAATTGGTGTCGATTCCAAATTGGAGAGGCATACTCGAGTTTACTACGGGCGTAGGTTTCGTAGGCGAGTTTACTCATTGAGGCTGGTGAGCAGGAGAGGGATCTTCTGATGAAACCTAATGTTTTGGATGCATCAGCAGTTTGTTGTGCGATATGGTCAGTCCATGTAAGCTTGATGTTGATGAGAACACCCAGGTATTGGTACGGTTTTGCTAGAGCGAGATGGCTAGACTGCAGGGAATAAGTAAAATATAGGTTTGAAAGGTTACGAGAAACTTGCATATATTTACACTTAGAAATATTAGGTTGCATCTTCCATAAAGAACACCAATTCTGAATTAAATTTGAATCATTATAGAGGGCAAGTTGATCAGAGCCATCACATATGCGGCGGTAAGCGACACAATCGTCGGCAAGTAACGCATCGAAGATGCAACACTTGAGGTAAGGTCATTATTAAAAATTAGAAAGAGGAGAGGGCCAGGGACGGAACCTTGAGGTACGCCAGATATTACATTTGTAGTCGAGGTACGGTGATCTCCGATGACTGTGTATTGGGAACGATTAGTGATCGATTAGTGAGAAAGCCTTGTATTCATGACAGTATGAGCGGGTCTACATTAAGGCAGGAAGGAAAGTTTAAGCACAATTCTTTGATGAGGAACGCGTTCCAACGCCTTAGAAAAATCAGGGATGATGACTCGAGCTTTAGGTGAAGGTCCGTTGTAAACTCAGAAAGTTGTGTTTCACAGAAAAAACCCGAGCAAAGGCAATGCTGATTTGAAATAAAGGAGTTGTTTTAAAGATTGGTCACCACGCTAGAGTATATTATGTGCTCAAGGGGCTTACAAGGTATAGAAGTTGAAAAAATCGGACGTTATATTGAAGGATCGGACTGATTACCCGCTTTAAATATTGGAGATATGCTGCTTAGCTTCCAGTCATGCGGAAGAGTACTGTCTTTTATCATTTGCGTGAATATTACTTCTAATATTTTGCTGGGAAACGTTAGCGTGCCTTTAAGCATTTTAGCTGTGATTTTACCTGGTCCCGGTGCACAAGACATATTCGTTTTCCTATTAGTTTAGCAATGCCCGAGGCAGTAATGCGAGTTAGGAGCATTTCGCAGAAATGTTTAAAAAGTAAATTCGGGCTATTATAGTTTTTTTCGCGAGTGAAAATGGACAGAAAGGTTGTACTCATGATGTCATACAGTTGGTCTCGCAGTACCTCCAAACCTGTCGGAATATCTCAAAGAAATTGCATGTGTGTGGTTTTGTTTCAGGGTTAGGAAATTCCATACTTTACGGGAGTTAACACGTAAAATCTTGACACGTCATGGTGATCAAAATTTTCCCTAAAGCGTCTGAAAATACGCGTGTAGTTAAGAAGAGACTTGAAATATTTAGATCACTTCGCTGCAGTGGTGCGGCGTTTTGCCTCTCGAAAGAGACGTTCCTTTGCGAGAATTTTTAAGGTATTAGAATACCATGGTTGATTGGAATCGCCGCGAATACGAATGAGGGGAACATACTTTTCAATTAGCTTTCAAATTTTATGTTGGTTAAGTAGCCAATTTCATTCGACTGTCCTCTGGAGGGCGGAAACCTTCATACAGCTGTACAAGTTTTCAAGATAGGTGTTGATGCAAGTGACTTTTTGATTTTTCGTCATCCCGATTATAGTTTATCGAGAGTAATCGATGAAGAATCGAAATGCGCATGTCGAACAGAACAGTTTTGTGGTAGCTTAACCCGTTTATGCACGATAACAATTCAAATATTGGAAATCTTGCGGTGAACAACACAGTTTGATAACGTAACGTTTCATGATTCGCGCCTTATGCCAAATAAACAAAGTTTTACTGCAGCATTTATTGGCTGTCAAATTTTCAGTAAATTGTTCTGGCTGGAAGAGTATTATGAGATCATGGTCCAGGTATCAGGGAAACTGAATGTTGCTATCATTGCTTATATTGTCATATTAAATACCTTCGCATGCCATTCGGACTGCGCAACACGACCCCAGTATTTAAGTGCTTTGTTTATAAAATACTTTGTAACTTCATCTGTTGCTTTATTTATTTTGATAATAAACTAACGGCCTCAGTCGCAGTACGTCTGAACACAAAAGTCACCTGCATCAAGCCTACATATCACTGTGGAAGTATTGTTTTTCTACCAATTTTGCGAAGTGGGAATTTAAAGTCCCACAGTTGTGTTTCCTTGTCTTTTGTGCCAACCTGCATGTTATCTGAAGATTTCCTAGTTGTTTCATGGCCATTATCAAATTTCCAAGACTGACAACACTCAAAACTTTACGAGTTTTCAGGACTCTTAATTTACTACAGATGTGTACCACGCTGCAGCGCCGTGTTGCTATGCTTCACAACTTTTCATGCAGCTACATCAAACCAAGCATTTCTTTTCTCTCAAAGAGAAGCTGCTGGCAAATATTTCACAAAAAAAAAACAAAACTCGCCAACGCGACACTCTTAGTCATCCTATACCCAACAGTCTTCTCCTCTGTGATGGTTGGTGCTGTGGATGCGGCTGGTGTTTGTTTTCTCTAACATGATAATACTGCAAAAGAGATGGTGCTGTAGTTTTGATCATAATTGCTGGCTACGTGGGTATCAGTGAAATTCAGTACACTCTAGAAATTTGTTAAACGGCAGATCTGCCTTAATGGAACAACTGCTTTCAGCAGGGTTGGTTTGAAACTTGGATTCTTCACTATTTTCCATCTCTTGGAAAATGACACTGCTAGTAAACAGAACACATTATTCTGGTACCTTGAGGTTTTCTTTAAGGAGATTCTACTGCATCTTTGCCACTACCTCGAAGGTCATTGGTACGTCAGCCTGACTAAGTAAAACCGTGTATTGCGAGATGCTACATAGGAACTGACAAAGTCAGGTTAAATGATCTGACATATCCGAACGACATAAAGGTTTTATGTTTACTCAGCTATACTGGAAGTCACTGTTTAGCGTTCTTATTGTCACAACGACTTCCAGTCCAGCTCAGGGAGCAAAGAACCCTTCAGTGGGGTTGCCAAATTTGGCTATTTTTGTGGGCCTGTGGGGTCATAAAAATTGTCTCTTGGATTCTTTTTGGTTAGTTTCATGTCCGCGTGAATAATTGTGAACTCTCAATAACCCGTGACGTCACAACTTTGACGTTTGACTGTCTGGCGCAAAACATGGCCGTAAAAGCATGCTTCGAGAGCGAGAAAAAGAACTAGACACTCCAATCACGCAAATAAAGAGCTTTAACGAAATGGGTTGCATCATTATCTCTTAAACCAAAGCAGATTCGAGGGTCAGTGATGGCGAAGAGAATATAAATATCAAAATAATGCAATTTTATAAACTGCCAGCAAAGCAGGTTTTGCACACTAGCACACACAAAAACGTTTGGACACGTCACTGGTACTCAGCGAGAACTGTTGCATGGTGGCTTATTTTGCAGATTACCCATTGCTTAACGCAGCTTTGAACCTCAGTTGAAAGTGAACAAATATAGAAAGCACTTCACACCCAGGATGACCTGCACTGATCGACATTACAAATCTGATACCACACTTTTCATGTGAGCACTGAGAAACCAGAATGCAAGAGGTGGAGGCACCCCACTGCGGTGGTCTAGTAGCTAAAGTACTCGGTTGCTGACCCGCAGGTCGTGGGATTGAATCCCGGCTGCGGTGGCTGCATTTTCGATTGAGGCGAAATTGCTGTAGGCTCGTGTGCCCATATTTGGAAGCACAAAAGAATCCTAGGTGGTCTAAATTTCTGGAGTCCTTTACTACGGCGTCTGTCTTAGTTATATGGTGGTTTTGGGGCATACCAGATATATCTAATATATGGTGGTTTTGGGGCATATCACATTGATATGTGATATCCCTATCAATGAAGAGACGAAGGCGGCATCACAAGTGCAAACTAACAGCAGCTACAAGAGAGCGCTTGTGCTGCCATTCCTTGCCTTTTTATCCTGCTTTTTCAGTGCTCACTTTCTAATGTCGTCAAATCATGCCTAAGAAACAATTATTCTAGGCTACCTGACGAAGTACTTAGTATCAGTTACTAAGCTCAAACACACACTTTAATTCTGAATTCATCATCACGGGAGAAAATGATGCGAAAAACGCAATTTTTTATATTTCAAGGAACAATGACTATGGTTAGGTGGCGCTGATTGACAGGAGGCTGAAAGGCTGCAGGTGCTTCTGACTGAAGCTTCCACGGTCAAACGCACACAATACGATCACTTCTAATAATATTCCCTATACTACTTCCGACAACATTGTGCTTTAGTTCTCAGTAAAGTTGCGTCTAAGAAAGAAAACAAGCGCTTAAATTTACAATTTCCTTCATTTCTAGCGAGGTTCTCATTCCGGCAAACTTGATGCCTGGGAGTGGTTTGCGAGGCATTATTGGTCAGTTGCGATCTCGTAATAACAACAGGCAAAAAAGAGTGTCCCACACTCGCCGTAATGGCGACAAGTGGCACTGACTGAAGTTCCAACGTTTAAATGCACTTATATATTTTGTGATATGAATAGACAAATGACCACCACCATATCTCAGCGGTACAGCACCGGACGCGTTAATTGGAGGCCCCAAGTTTGGGTCGTGCCGGTGGCAAGTTATCTTTTCTTTCCTTTTTTTTCTCCATATTTACAACACAATTACTTCTAGTAACATCCCTTATTCTCACTCTGGCATTATTGTTCGCTAGTTCTCATTTTTTACTGGTATACCCATGGAACTTCAAATAACCACTGGTGCCCATGTATACCACCAGAACTTTGCCGAGCTGCTTTAAATGCGCCTTGCACTAACGGATAACAAAAAAGCGACACAATGCATGGGAACCACTAATTTCATGTGGTACGTATAAAAGCTGATGTTTAGAGCGGGACGTTTGCTTGCTAGAAATATCAGCAGGCTGATTTCGCCAGAATCATGGATGCCCAATAGGAACATTCACGCGGTCTTATGCTCACTTCAGCCATACCCACATGCAATAACATCATAAGCCTCTTGCCTTTTTTACAAGAGCATAGACACATATTATCATAATAATAAATCAGTGCAAGTAACAGTGCAGCAAACAGCGGAACAGCTTCGATCGAGCAGCGCGAGTTCGTCGTCATCTTTCTTGCCGACTAAATCCTTCGACACGCATAAGTAATGATGACACTAGCCACGCAACAGCCAGAAACCTATTACATGCTCGTGTCAATACTCCCCCTGTCGAAAAGCATTGACTCGATGCTTTCAATTGTATGACGGCAAGAGCAAGTCTTCAGCGTGAATAAGACGGCTTCATTCAAGCCTCGCGGACGATGTCTAGCTGGGCACCACTATGCGAGAACTGCACGCTGGGCTCTGCGATAACTTCGTAGTTTACATCGCTGAGGCGCTGAAGAACCCGGTAAGAACCGAAATAACGACGCAAGAGCTTCTCAGAGCGGCCGCGTTGGCGTACGGGACTCCAGAGGCATCCTTTTTTCCGGGGTGGTAGGTGACTTCTCTGTGCCTAAGTTTGTACCTATGAGCATCGTCTTGTTACTGAGAGCGAATGCGCAAGCGAGCCAGTTGTCGAGCTTCTTTGGCGCACTGCGCATACTGGTCAGCATCTTTGGTGGTGGTCGTAAATGCGTCAGGTAACAGCATGGCGTCTAACATCGTAATAACTTCGCGGCCGTGAAGCAGGCCGAAAGGTGTAAATCCTGTAAATTCTTGCACAGCGGTGTTATATGCGAAAGGTACGAAAGGAAGGACACTGTCCCAGTTCCTATGGTCTACGTCGACATACATGGAAATTATGTCTGTGATGGTCTTGTGGGGCCGTTCTGTTAATCCATGAGCTTGTGGATGGTAGGCTGTCGTCTGACAGTCATCACCTCTTCCAGTAGTTGGGCAGTGAAGGCCGTGCCTCTATCTGTTAGAACCATGGCGGGTGCACTATGCCTCAGGACGACAGCATGAATGAAGAAATCCGCGACATCGCTTGCCATACCACGCTAGAGTGTTTCACAATAATAGGTTGAATAGTCGCAATTATTATCCACCGATTCGCCGCTGAATATTTCAAAAATAGAACTAGCAAGTCAGTGCCAACTGGTTGAAATGGTCCTCGGGGTGGCTCCACAAAGTGCGAAAGACCAGCAGGATTCTTGGACGGAGTTTTGCGACGCTGACAGTCTCGGCAGGTTTTCACGTAGTGCTTGATCGTACGGAAGAGTTTTGGCCAGTAGTACGTGTGGCGGATAAGTGCCAGAGTACGCGGAACCCTAAATGCCCGGAAGATGGTTCGTCATAGCACGGCCTAAGGATGTCGTCTCGCACCACACATGGCACCGCCAGTAGGGCGGTTCGACCTTTGGGATGAAAGCTCCTCATGTACAGGACGTTGTCACGAAGGAAAAATGAAGAAATTTTGCGCCTGAATATTCGTGGTGGCTGTTCTAGCTTGTCCTCGAGATAGTCGATGATCGGGCAAAGTTCTCTGTCATCACGCTGTTTTTGAGCCAAGTCGGAGGCTGTGATGGCCTTGAGTAAACTGTCGTCGTCAGTTTGGTCAGGAGGAATCGACTCGACTGGGGCACGTAATAGGCAGTCAGCATCGGTGTGCTTGCGTCCTGACTTGTAAATCACCGTAACGTCAAATTCTTTTGGCGGAGACTCCATCGAGCTAGGTAGCCTGAGGGGCCTTTGGGGCCTGCAAACCAGCGCAAGGAATGGTGGTTGTTGACTACTTTGAATGGTCGCCCGTACAAATACGGTCGGAATTTGGCTATGGCCCACACGAGAGCTAGGCATTCCTTTTCTGTGGTGGAATAGTTCGTTTCAGCCGATGATAACCTCCGACTAGCGTAGGCGATCACTCGCTCGATACCTTCCTGCCATTGCACAAGGAGAGCCTCGAGGCGTCGTCGTAGCTCGCAAAAAGCTTCGTGTTGTTCTGGGGCCCACACAAAAGTCACGTTGTCTCTCGTGAGTTCGTTGGAGGGTTCTGCTCTTTTGGAAAAGTTTTGAACGAAGCGACGATAGTACGTACAAAGGTGCAGAAAACAGCGTATGTCGTGTTTGTTCATCGGAGTTGGAAAGGCAGCGACAGCAAGTGTTTTCTCGGGGTCTGGGCGAATGTCGTCACTGTTGACGACAAGGCCGAGAAACTTGAGCTACTCGTAGCTGAAGTGGCATTTTGCGGGCTTGAATGACAGGCCAGCTGTTCGCAGCGCCTCAAGTACTGCACGAAGGCGCTGAAGATGCTGCTCCAAAGTCGAAGAAAAAACGACGACGTCATTTAAATAGACAACACATCATTGTCACTTGAGACTGGTCAAAACTTTGTCCATTATTTGTTAAAAAGTCGCGGGAGCAGACCACCGTCCTAAAGAAAGCACGATGCATTCAAAGAGCCCGTCAGGAGTAACGAAGGCAGTCTTTTGCCGGTCACGCTCATCGACCACAATTCGCCAATAACCACTGCGTAGATCCATGGATAAAAATATCGGGTGTTTCTAAGGCGGTCAAGTGACTTGTCGATGCGAGGAAGCAGATAAACGTCTTTCTTTGTCACGGTGTTCTGTTTGCGATAATGAACGCACCGACCAATTTACTCGTTTGTCGAAAGTAGTTACACATAAGACATTTGCTGCGAGAAATTGCCACTTAAAATATAGAAAAGGTATTTCGTGCCATCAGCTATAACAGCCAACCACAGTTGTCAATATAAGTGGACACTTTTTTAATACACCCTAAGAACGCTTGGTATCACACACATAAGATAATTGTCCACCATCTAGCATCCACTGAAATGGTGCAGTGTTTCCATCAACATGCTGTTGTCACGTGTTCTGAGAACAGCATGTCATGAACTAAATGACTTCTTGTCTTTCTCAGTCTCCAGACTACACTGACCGGCAACGTGCATTGCTCTACTATATAACTTGTTTTTGGCACAAGACTCTTCATGCCCAGAGAGATTCATGCTAAAAAGTCATCACCTGTACCCTTTGTCATCCAATAAGCAGGTTGGTTTCCTTCAATGCCAAAATCCACTTTTCCGGCAACCATTTGCAGCACTCATCAGAACACAGCTGTCAGTAGCTGCACCAGCTGCATTTCGGTAGCTGCACCATAGCCATGGAGTACGAGCGGGGTTGCTCGGGTCCCCCTTAGGCTGCGTCATGAAATGCAATGCCCCTCCCCATGGAGCTGACCCGGGACCAAGTTTAAGATCTTGGTTTAGGCTCTCATTCATTTCTATCTGTTGACAATTCGCTGATCTCCTGTGTAGCAGCTATTTAACAGGAGATTATTTTCGACCATTCCTTTTCATTTCAGAAACTACAAATTCAGATTATTGGGAAGTGAGAAGTATGGAGTCAGGTGCTGTAGTAGCATCAAGAATTATGTCGCTGGATAACATTATTGAGGCTATTTGTTGCGTGCGGGGTTTCACACGATTTCCGTTCTCCCCGAAATTAGGGTTATGAGACAACAGCAGCGAAAAGTGAACTTGCATGGCTTACAAGCGGACAATGTCAAAATATGCAGATCAGTCAATGTTCCGATGAAAGTTCCTTCAACTCGGAATAGCTTCACAGACGAATGTAGCAGTCCGTTAAATGCTGAAGTTCAGGTTGGTGAGGCTAACTGCTGCGTTCTGTAGAATATAACCGTACCCTGCATATCGACACTGGCGACGACACTGCTTAGGCTTTCTTGAAGAACTAAGTAAATCTGAAAATCTAGGCTCTAAAATTGGTTTCAGGTGCCAAAATTAGGTTCGTAAAACACGGTTTTAGGCCCCCAGAATCTTAAATAGCAGCAAAAGAACTTCAACAAAAATAAAATTTCTACAGAAACACGAGCGGGACCTGTGTCTATGACAGGAAAGCAAATGTTTTAGTTGATGACAGTACAAAGGAACCGATGATTAAGCACAGGCATGCAATTTTTTTCACAGTGTGTGCAGAACACGGTGTGTTCTTTTATTTTCTAGCATGGTGAGTTAAGCCACCGTCAAAAAACACGCCCATGGGTTTTTTGTGACATGGCTGAAAAGGGCAGCACAGAAGCCAGACTACTAATAGGCAAGCAGTTTTCTTAATCATCGTAATAACTAGGTGTAATCACCCAGGGTCAATTTCTCTTCTGTCTGTAAACACCTAAATGATTGCGCCTAACCAGGTTCAAAAATGATGAACAGGCAAGATAAATTCATGCACTGGGTGCTCGCGAGCTTGTTCGACAAGATCTTCAATGCAAAGCACCTCGGAAAGAGGTGAAATCGCAGACTGAACGCCGCTTGCCATTTATCTCACGGGAGTTCGCCCAACGTTATGGAGGTGACGTGCCCAAGGAATGTTGTTACGCACTTCAAAGTAGTACGTACTACGGAACAGCAGGAAAATAATTTGAGGCAACGAGCGTGATTTGAGCAACCTTTTGCTTAAACAGAATAATAAAAGTTGCTAGGAATATTAAACATGCAAACAGAATTTATGCAGGTGATTCCTATTTTTAAACTTCATATCGAGTGAGAAGCGAGACTAAGCTGCCTGCATTTCGTTTCCATTGGTGTTCCTGCCGTTCTCATATCGTGTGGGTGCGAACTCTGACAATGGTTGGCGTGTTTTTGGTACATCGTCCCTTAGAGCAACTCTAGCAGGTGCGACGCTGCGTATCATGTTAAGAATATAAGATCTACGCCAGCCTCCCCAGCCACGCGCACATGAAGGGATTCATCCAGCAGAAACAGGCTACAATACTGAGAACGCAGAAAAGATTTGGGCATGTCATGCAAATGTAAGCATGTGTGCGCCTGAATTCTTGATGCATCTGTGTCACGTGATTTTCTGGCTTTGGGTTGCTCTGATACCGAAGAGGGCAGGGAAGGAATTTGGCTTGCAAAAGCCCCACAGGGTGAGTCATAAAAGGTTTAAGCTAAATGTTCGAGCTAAAATTTCTCATATGACCTCTTGAAGCACTTTCAAAGGGGGAAAACGAAACAAAAAATCACTGCTCAAGCACTCTGGAGAAACGGTTAACCAGTGAAAGCTAAAACGTGCAGCCTCGGTGTTTAGCAGTGAGTTCTAACTGACGTCGAACTGAAATGTTTCGCAATTATTGGTTAGACGTTCATTCTTTTTAAAAAGGTTAGACGAAAGTTTGACTTAAGTTTACCAGTGTTTATTTCACATGCCTCACATTGTGCCTACCATCATCACAGTCATAGAGAAGCGTAATGAGTGCTTAAATTCATTTTGAAATGAGTGAATCACAGTAGTTGTTCTCAAACCACAGGCATTCAAGGACGTCACAGTTGAAGCCAAAGTGTCACTGCAGAAACTACTGCCGAAAGCGCATGTTCACCTTGGTGAACGCTTCCGCAATCATCACGTTGATGCTGCAAAGTGAGCATTTCATCATAGGCACTGCACCATGTCGCCAGACAGAAATTAGGTGCTTTTTTGTTTCTTAAAGAACAATGCATACAATGTTCTGCACGGCGTTGTTGCAAACATTTGACATTGTGAGCTGACTTGGAGGCATGGTTTGTAGGATCCACCCACCACCAGCGCTTGAATTGCCGTTTGGAATTTAGCGCGTGTTGGGAGGATGTTGAATTAACAATACGCATTTGCGGCTGTTACTGTTCCTCCCGGTTCTGTTTTTGTGCCAGGACTGCACCATTAGCCCAAATAATTTGAGTTCTCTCAAATTTCCACTGCCAGCGCTCTTCTAGAGTTGTTCATGGCACAATCATGTGAAAGAGTTCAGGAGAAACATGTGTGTGGGTGCTCGGCGCAACGGCGGCGACGAGATGAATGACGTCACTCAGTGTGACGCTGATAATTTGGCTGAGGATAGGACAGCCAATGGAGACAGCTTGTGACATCCCTCCCGAACAGTTTTCCATTTCTCCTAGCCATACACACCCTTCATGGTAAACCGCAATGACATTTGATTTCCATCGCCTACACTCTACCTTCACCTGATGACACTCGAAGGTTTCACATTAGTTCTCTCTCATTTTGTGGCTACACAAACCACATCCTGTTCCTAATAAATGCGAGCAGTCGCCGGCGGGATGCCGAAGAGACGACGCGACGTGGATAAATTCACGTGTACAGGCTCACGGGCATATTCATTCGCTAAGCAGCCTTGTAGCCTTCGCAGTGCTAAAATGAAGTTCTGAAATGCAGCAGAGGATGCACCGCTTAAAGTTCCAGAAGCTCAAGTTTCTAAGCAACATAAATAGTGGTCTGTAAATTTACTCAAAAGCACTATTTCTGGTTAAATCATTTTGCACTTATTACCCCCGGCTCTCAATTCCTAGCGGCTGCGACGCAACTTTCCAAGGCGGCGGTCCGACCGAAGATGGAGCGGAGAGTGCTACAATCTCTGTGTCTCAACAGGCCACCGTTGGAATCTGAACTTGGCTTTGTTTAACGCTAAAACGCTTTCTATATAGGCTAGTCTAGCTGTGCTATTTGAGGAATAGGAGGTTTGTTAATAGGATTTAATCAGACTCAAAGAAGTTAGGAAGGAACGCGAGGTGTATACAGTGCAGAAGAACGGACATGTACTATGCTACCATGCATTTTTGACAGAAAATAACTAGGGTTTTGGTTTCTTATACACAGGAATATCCGTGGCAAGATAGAAGAATATTATAGTACCAGTGAGAGGGTGGCAAGTATCATAACTAAGCTTACATTAAGGTACAAGATGAAGGTGGTACAGGCCTATGTGCCTACATCGAGCCTTGATGATCATTTGGTCGAGCGCTTCCACAAAGATGACCAGTTAGATATCATTAAAGTAAAAGACACAGCATACTATACTGCTGAGCGACATTAATACCATTGTAGAAAAGAAATAGACCGGAGACCATGCACTTGGGGGATATGCCTTCGGCTCTAGAAATGCTAGAGGGGAGTCAATATGTTAGGGTGGGGTAAATTGAGAGTTAGTATGAGGCATCAATTACCATTGTGTTGGGTGTAGCGCAATGATTGTGGCTGATGTAGAGCGCGTAGCAAGTTCCCGAAACGCCAACTAGCGAAGCCGATCGGTTCTGCGAAGGCGAACGCGGAAGACCCTGAGCACGGGAAAGAAAGGAGACTCCTTCGTTCACATGGTTCACGAGCGGAGCCGTTAAAGTCACCCCCATTCGAGGCTAGAAGGAAAAGGCTTACTCAGAAGAGCGTCTGGCAAGAGGCAGGTTAGGCGCCACCGTCTGAGTTCAAGTCATTGTTGGCATGCACACGTGCCATTGAGAATGACGCGGAACGCGACCACATGGCTGACCGAGACATAGTGGCGGCAGAGAGACGAGCATAACCTCCCCCGATGTACCTCATTACCTGGTGTTGTTAGGATGTCGGGGCACCTCATTTGTCGCAGGCACACCTAGTAAGCGCACAGAGCACAACAGTGTACTCACCGCTCTTAAGGAAGCTTCAACGAAGCAACATTTAATGAGAGAGCTGACGGCGCTAGAGCGTGAGAACGCCCGCCGAAGGCAGCACGGCCTGGCTTGGGACAGAGTGTCACACGAGGAGAACCTATTATTTTAGGTGTTGTATTTGGTAACGGGGTTTTTACCAATGTAACGTTAATTATGAAAGTGTTTCTGCAATTGGTTGAGGCAATGGAAGGCCACACGTGTAATTGACTTGTGTGAAGACCCTTTGTTCAGCCGAGGATTGAAAAGGGGATGTCTGAATCTGATATTAAGAGCGGACGTTCGGGCTTGGACTCGGGCAGTCACCTGAGGCTGCAATAAAGCGTCTCTTCACCGGACTACGACTCTTCCTTCGCGCTGCCACCGTGCACTCGAGTCGTCGAGGGGACCCATTCCAAACCTCAAATATCTTCTCTCCTTAGCTAGTGTTGAAGCTAGTCGAGGAGGAGGAAATTAAACATGAGGCTCCGGGCAAAACGTGACATTCTGATTTAGCCAGTCTGTGTAGCAAATACGAAAATTAATTTTTATTGGTACTTCTTTTCAGCATATAGTGCTAGTCCTTATCAACATTTTTGTGTGTATGTGTTGATAATTGTAAAGTGGAATATTCAACTTTACTGCCACAAATTAGGCAATACATTCGTGAAGAAGTGGCTCGTCAGCTCTCTATTGTCATGTCTGTCACCGAGAGTCCCACGGCACTGGAGCGCTTGCTCCATCGTGCCATTCAAGCGGAAGTTGCTGAGGCGGTTCGTCCTCCTGTACCACTGACGCAGACTGCAGCGCCTCTCACCTATGCTGAGGCCGTTACCCGTTCCTATGCTCAACCGACGCCAACACCATCCGCCCCAGTTACCAACTTGTACTGGCCACCACGCCCTGTTTACCCAATACGCCCGGTTCTCGCCCAACCCCTCTCACCTCCCGTAGCACCTCACAATCCTTGTTGCATTCCAGACAACAGACCCATCTGCTGCGCCTGCGGCATTCCTGGCCATGTTGCGCGTCACAGTCGTCGTCAGCACAGTGTTTATGCTAATTATTACATCCCCAAAATCGACAACATGCCACAACAGCCAGCATACCCTGTTACCGGCCACTCATCGGGCGCTTATTTGCGCCGTGCCAGTTCCCCCTCACGTCAATCTGCTCCTTCCCGGCGCTGCTCCATTTCTCCTATGCTCTGCCGTACCAACTCCACGCAAGAGGAAAACTAAGAGCCGCAGCTCCTGAGGCACGAACTGCGCCCTTGTCGAAAATTTCAAGGCCTCATCTTTCGCCTCCAAACCAGATCGCAGTTAATATTGATGGTGTCGCGACGAACGCTCTTGTTGACACAGGAGCTGCCGTTTCTGTTTAAGTGAACTTTTGTGCCGCAACATGCAGTTGTTTACGGCCGAAACGTAAACAACTGCATGCATCCTGAACAAGGCCGTGCCATGGCGGAAATGTAGAGTAAACAACTATAAAATTTTCGTAAGTGTGCTCCTTTATTCCTAACTACACACACACACACATATATATATATATATATATATATATATATATGACAATAATGGAAGAAAAGTATAGCAGATGTTATTAAACCTGATTGTGTAATTGTGATGTAAATGTAAAGAAACAAAAGCGGGTGAAAAGATAACTTACTGCCCTGCCGTGGTGGTTTAGTAGATAAGGTACTCCGCTGCTGACCCGGTTGTCCCGGGATCGAGTCCCGGCTGCATCGGCTGCATTTTCGATGGTCAAACACTGCCAAACATTCCTCACCTTCCGCAAAGGAAAGACCACCAGGTAATGTCCTACAAGTCTCAAACATAAAAGGCAAGGTCAACTTCTCTGTGTGCTTCAGAAAAGCTTCTGCAGTCCCCAGGCTACAAACGCGAGCAGCCAAGCAGGTCCTGGAATCCTCGGCGAATTGCCAAACCACTTGGTCAGGAATGTGGCACGCTATGTTCATTTCTTTATTTTTGTCACTCCGTCTCTTTCTTTTTTGTTCACCAGCCTCTTGGACACACATTGTGTATTGGAGACGTAGTGACTAAATTCACTCACTGACCAAGACACTGAAGTCTGAAATCTAGAGAAATAACCCATACGTGTTTCGGCGGCATAGTCATGTTTAACGGCATCACTTTTGACAAATGTCAAAACTGAGACGAGACAACATCATGGTTCCTTTCACAGATGACGCCACAACCAAAAAATTGCTTGCAATACTTGTTATTTTTTAAAAATATTTTGAGTCAAGAGCTGCTACGCAAAATTAGTGAGCACTGGTAATTGCAAAACATGACATATAACCCTGATAATGTGTAGTAATTGTGAATAAGCAATAAAAGAAAAAAAGTAAACTTGCACAAACCAGGCAAGCAAAAAAACGAGCTAAATTCACTCTGTCTTACATTTTTATAATTACATTTTGACAATCTTCTCCGCATAAAAAGGCCTAATTGCTGCTTCAATATTGAAAATTTCACATTTTTATCTTGCACAGTTTTTACACCTCGTCGATAATGCCTGAACAAGTGAATCCATAAATTTTTTAACTCAAACAGTTATTATTCATCAGCTATTCGTGAGAATGCGAAACAACTTCGCATAGGGATTAGGTACTTTGTAGCCTGAAAACCCACTCAATATCGTTGTTCTACACAAAAAAGAAAATAAAATTATTCATAAAGTTATTCCTAAACCCAAATTATTTTGCTAAATTTGATTGAAGCCTGCTTGACTTTTTGATTGCTTTACTGGCTGCATTTCTTCATACAAACCTTGCTTAATTCTTTATGAACAGGCTCAGGAAAATTCATTTGGTTATGCTGAACAGTTTTGTCACACTTCCAATGCAACGGAGGCTTGTACAGCAAAAGCAGTGGTCTTTGGTCACACTGTTTTGAGTGCTATGCAAAACCGCTTCAGACTAAGCTACAATACTAGCTGTTCCTAGGAAATGAAGAATGTAAGCTTTCTAATGCAATACAATTCACATCGATAGGCTGAGCATAGAACGTCAGCAAACAGTGAATAAATTGCAAAGCGGGTGCTGCTGGAGTGAGACCGCCATCTTATAAACCACTTTGTTGGGCTTATTGGTACGTGCTTACTTAATTCTAAACAGACGCATACCATCGGGGAAGAAAATTGAGGACAACTGAAAGGGCATCACTCGCAACAAACGTTATTCTCGGAAAATTCGCTAAGTATATAAGCGTAGCAATCTTGCGTACGCAGATTGCTTCACATGCTAGTCAAAAAACACGCAATGAGATTGACAACAAAAGAATTATGAATAAAAAGCCACTAAATAAAAAAAATTCTGAAGAATGAAGTTCTCCACCACGCAGAGCAACAAATGTAATACTAACATGCGTATCTCTCTTTTTTTTAATGCAATATGCTTCCATATTTTGCGTGCTAAGCTGTCATTACTGTTTCAAAGGAAGGATACACTGAAAAAACTAGCTTCACACTTGCAGGAACCACAACGTGCAGACAGATGTGCTAGTGCATAAAGCACAGAATTAGAGAGCAAGAACTTCCTGTGAAAAATAAACTCTCGGCATATTTGTCTTTTGCCATTGTGGTTTCGGCAAGTTTGCCATTGTGGTTTGTGCAAATGTGAGGCTAGGTTTTTCAGTGCATCTATCCTTGGAAAGAATAATGGTACCTTGTCACGCAAACAAAGAAGCATTCTACAATAAAAAGAAGGAAGATAAGCATGTTAGTGTTACATCTGTTGCTTTGCGTGGTGGGTAATTTTCGTTTCTTGGATTTGTTTTTGTTTAGTGGCTTTTTGCCATCATTTTTTCATTGTCAATCTTACTGCTTGTTTTTTCACGAGCATGTGAGGCCATGTGCACGCTCAAGGTTGCTACGCTTATATATTTCGCCGATTTTACAAGAATAAAGCTAGGTGCGATTGAAGCATTTTCTATTCTGTCCTCAATTTTGTTCCCCAATGGTATGCATATTTGCGTATTTCAGTGAGTACTGGGATATTTTTCAATATTAAAACCTTTGCAACATCAAAATTTTACTCTTCACCTGTCCATCTAGGTACAGCAGGGGTAAGCTTTGTACAAAAAAACAAGAAATAAAAGCATCAAACCATGCACCAGAATAAAAATATCAGGATCAGTGAAACGAAAAAGATGCAGCCTAACTACTCGCATTTCTAAAACCCAACAAAAGAGAATGCTCTTTCTCTCAAAGGTGCAACGATAGCATGCTTACACGTGAGTCAGTTGACCTTGCAATCTCCTCCACCTCTACTATCTCCCTGACCCTTCGTCTTGGACCAAGTGCAAGAAACACACTGTCTTCGAAATTGGGCCTAAATCATCAACCCACGCAAGGATTCCGAGAAACCTTTAAACTGCTGTTTAATGATTGCAATGGTGCCCACAGAGTGTATCAATATGTAAGGTTCCTGGCTGAGCCACTGACCCTCCTGCATGTCACAGAAAAAAAGGAGCATTTGAAGGCTCAATTATCTTTCATTGACACAGCCTGAGCACTCACACAAAATATTTGCATAGCGTTTTTTTTTGTTGCAGTAAGTAGTTAACGACACACTTTGTGAATGGAACAGTTAGTTACCTAGAAAAAGGTTTTACAGTGCTCAGTCACAATTTCGATTTGAGAGCGCGCTAAACAAGTTAGGTGGGACGTAACGTGGTTTTCATGCGAACATAGCTGGCTACATGAACACAAAACTGCATGGACGTGGTCACAGCACAGACAACTTTCTTTAATTAAGGCTTTCTGGGTGAAGCGATAATTGCATCAGATATTTAAATATGCATGACCCATAAAACTGCGCAGCCAAAGCAAGGACATCAACCTTTTGCTCCCATGCATGTTTACCCCCTCTTCGTTTGAAGTCTGCTAGGAAAGCACTTGCAAGGGTTGTGGAAGCCAACACAAACTTATGACGTAGAAGGCGGTGGGCTATGACGTAGAATAGTGGCAGGCATAAGACGCGAGGAAACGCAACTCGCCCTATTTGCTGAAGAAGATTTAACCTTCGAAAAGGCGTGCAAGATAGCCCAGGACCGAGAGCAGGCTGCGCGACAGACAGCGTTACTTCATGCAGAAGGCAAGGAAGCGGCTTTTTATGCAATGGCGATAAGAGGAAAAGGAAGCGAAAAGAAATCGAAGCTTCGGAAGCTCAATGAAGCCAAGCGAGTTTGCGAAAGATGTGGCAAAGCGCATGCGGCTAGTGTTTGCTGGTATAAGAACGTCCAGTGTCACAGCTGTTCTCAAATCGGTCATCTACAGAAGATGTGTCCAAGTAATCGCAGAGAACTCAAGACTGCAAACGTGGTCATGCCATTACTTGCAGAAAACCAAAAGGTTTTCTGCAAGTAATGGCATGACAAGCACTGTAAAGTTGATTTTAGGTTTTTAAGTGTGTTCAAGCATATATCACTTGTTGATATTTTGTAGACAAAAATCGTGCCCCCACATATCTATCCCACAAGTTAACTGACCTGCAAAAGCTGCTCCGAGCAAATGCAATTGGAGGGACAATAGATACAAAGATGCAGCACCATCTTCCAACTCAAAGTTATTACAAAGTAGTGCAGAGGTATGTACAGTTCTGCAATGAGAACAATCAGCCCATGAAAAATATAGCAGACGTTATTAGTACAGCTAATAAGATAAAAATGTTGAGAAGTTAGGGTGGACGAACACACAACTTTCCACCGGCAAAGACTGAGCCTACGACCTTCGAATAATGCATTTGGTGCTCTTATCAATTAGCTAAAGCGGCGGTTGTTCTCTTATCGACATTATCGAGTGTTTCCGAGCACATAAATCTGAGAGTGTTTGTGGGCACCGTTCGTAGCACGTGAACTTTCTACGTGTTAGTAGGTGACAATAAGCCCTCCTAAACTACCTGAAAACATGACGTCTGCAGCAACCAGACCCTTGCTATGAATGAGCAAAAAGAAATTTTAGGGGCTCATTTTTCTTTGTTAGAGGGATTGTGTTCACCATGTGTTAAAACATGTTACACACTTTTGCCTGGGCTCAGAGCAGCAGCCTTTTTAGTTCATTCAAGAGGTGGATCTGAACAGGCAAGAAAGTACACTGCCGGCACTTCGACTCTTTCCCCTACCTCCTTGAGGCTGCGAGCGACACTGTGCTTGCAATGTACAGAGTCGCCTTATTCCTTTCTGGAGCCTTCGATGAGGCCAGCCACTCCACTTCACGCCTAGGATTCATCACATACGCAAGCAAACTCACAGCTACCAACAACAGCGCATCTTGAACGAAACACGCAATCTTAAAATGGAATGTTTACTTGGAGAATGCATCATCCACGTTGTTTGAGATGAGTCGATTGCCACAGAGCATTCTGCAAAGGCAGGTAAATGTTCCGCTTTTTAGCCACTTTTGAATACCGCGAGACAAAAGCAGCAATAGCTTCCAAACACAGGGTTCATACCACCAATATGTGTGTTATTGTCTGAGAAACCACCTTAGGTTAAAGAATTTATTCGTGTCTCATTCAAGAAGCAGCTAGGCTTTTCAAGAAGTTTGAGCACATTCTAAGAAAGCTTCAAAGTGGGTAGGCATTCTACTTCCAGCCTATTGATTCTGCCAAGTGAAACACCAAAAAATCATCCACAAAGGAGGAGGATCTTACAGCACTAGAAGTCATCAACCTTTTACTAATAATTTTCCTTCCAGCACAAGCCAAGTACAAGTCATTAAATATCAATGCAATGATTAACCAAATATAAACAGTATTCCAGCGCAAATGATTTACTGCTCTGCGTCAAGGATGCTTTCGAAATTTTTTGAGCCATATCCTTCCCTAGAAAGTGTTGAAAGCCACTGGCAGGGGTTTGGAAGTGTTTCTCACGCCTTTACTCGACTCTACCTTTCCTGGCTAGGTCATAAAGGTGTATTTCTAACGGCAGGGTATTAGTATGGAATCGAGCACTGTATCCCTTATTTGAGACCTGCATTTAACCAATATTTAAAAGAAAATAATAACAGATTGCAAGGTTTCAGTGCTGTACTATCTCCTGGTGTGTGTATAATTTCTTACTGTGGAACGGGGTAGAATCTGTGGACTGCAAGTAGGTTGTCTAGCCCACTATGAAGGTTTTGCAGCACAAGCTCCAGCATTTTGTGACAAGACATGATATTGCCGAATGTTTTACAATCGAATCCCTGCATTTAGCACACCTTTTTTACAAAGTGGTGCACACGTTGGCGGTATATGTCTTGTCCATGGAAGCCTCTGCTGCCTTTCTCATTGGGGCACACAAAAAGGGCCAAGAGGGCGGCCATGCACATGACCTTGCAGAGTGCTCTGTGTAGATCACTTTAACACAAGGTAGTAGAAACAATTTCTAAGTAATTGTCTAGACTTCATAATGCAGGTTCAACTCAAAACGAGTTGCCCCTAGCCGAGGATTCGCTTAGGCAAGCGAGGAATCCTAGGCGTAAAAAGGAGCTACAGATCATCTGAAGGGCTGCAAGAAAAGAAGACGGCTGTCGCACTTAGCATTCACAGTGTTTCTCACAAACTGTACAAGAAATTCCGAAGAAAACGCTGGAATTGAAGTAGTGTTTATGGCTCCGAAAATTGTAACCTACGCAGATTCATGGATGAGATGAATTGAAGGAAACACTGCCGCACTCGTCACAGGCAGAAGTATGTAACCTGTGTTAATGGCGTGATGTACATAATCACTGACATGCAGCGGGAGCTACATAAGTCAGATGGGGCGCTGTCTTAAGGATATACTCCATGAAGCATTTATAGCATACAAACAACAGTGACAGGAAACTTCCGAATCCATAGGTGGTATTGTAGGTGTATTTGAAGACAGCGTGTACTTTCAAGTAGTCTGTATCAGGGTTTTTTTCCACACTGTTGGTTTTTAAACATTAAGTCATTCAGGTTATTGTCAATATTTCAGTGGTTAGCAACCGAGTGTCGAGATTGGTTCCACAATTATTAGCAAAGTTGCATTCAATTATTCACTTTTCAATTATTCGCAAGTGCTTAATATAAATGAATAGAGTTGCCGCACGTCACCACGTTGATAGGGCTGCAGTTGTTCCAACTGCCATAATATAATCATGCTTGTTCTCCTCACAGACTAATTAGAGTTAAAATATATTAATGCTATAAAACGAAGAAACTTGTACAAATATAGTAACGCTGACTTGAGCCTAACGCGGAAGGCCATAGTAACAGAAGTGACGGAAGAGGTTACGGCAAAACTGGTGGCCCGAGGAAACATGGTGAAACTGCTGTTTTAACGAACAAGGCGCTGCCTCTTATACAAAGAGCCAATTTTTCGTAGACATAATCACACAGAGCAACGTAGAAATGATTCTGAGAATATAATAGTTGACATAAGTTTTACTTTATTTAGTGCATAAATCGTATATATACATTTATTGAAATATTGTAGGAGAATATACGCAAAAATGACACATTTATGATTTTTCGTTCTAAACAGTGGATTGCATCAGTGCCACACGAGCACTTTTGCGCGTCAAAAGTGTTGAAATAAAAGTGTGGCAGTTTGGACAAATTGGTATGACATGACGATAGTTGTAGCGTGAGAACAGAACGACGACGAGTCTGATTTCTTGATTGCGATCAACAATGATCGTTGCCACGCGGTGTAAATTAATCTGGATTGAGTTTGCCCGAAACGAGAGTCAAACCGCGATTCGGGAGCGAAATCACGATCAAGAGTGCCTGTGTGACACCGGTAGTGAACGTGACTTACGTCACAATTAGTGCGACAAAACATGCAATGGCAAAAAGGGATACAAAAGAGAAGACTGCACACCCGGCTACTTACCCGATCACACAGCTTGAGGAGTGGTCATGTGGAAGCCGTCGCCGCCACCGAACGCCTTGCTTAGTTGTACATGAACAGGATTGGGCACCGCAGAACACAAACCCGATAAATGCAGCCACGCAGGCTTTATATAAACTAAAATTTCACATTGTTAACTACTGATGAAGCGACTATGGCAGAACCTTCCAATATTTTGAGCGCGAAACGTTATCACGTGACTATAACAGCCAATGTTGCTAGGCAGGACTTGATGTTGACAATCTATAGCTTCGAAGAGAAAAAAGCTAGTGCCCGTCTTAAAGGCCATTGCTTGTTTAATAACTAGCTATTTTCAGATATTCTTCGTGAAAATCGTAATAGTATTTTTAATCATCACTGAATTTTTGTTTTGGTGACATCTTATGAGCGCAACAAAGAAACCATCGTAAAAGCGCATCATGAGGGTGCAAAAAAAAGCAAGTGTAGAGTGCGTAACTGAAAATTCAGTTGCGCAGTACAAGTCATAGCGTTGACCTACCGGTATTCTAGTGCGTACAGTAATTCGTTTTTTGTCAAACAACTTTTGCCTTACCTATTTTTTGCTGCATTACCTGTACTTTTTTTGCTGTTGCAAAACCACTCTAAAAATGAAGTTGAAATCGAAACTTGTGCGATTTCGATCTCGACTGATTATTATGGTCATTAGCATGGAACTTCTTATTTTCGGGTGTTTTTGCTCTGCATTCTTGGCCAAAGGCGTCAAGTTAGGGTGAGGTAGTCAAGCGTGAGGAATCATTCAAATAAGACCGATAACGCCAACCTCTAGTGAAAAAAGCAGAGCACCTCCACGCAACAGCTAAGCACCATCAGTGAGCTCATTTGATGCGAATCTTCCTACACCAAATAACGTCCACAGCAGAGACATCTGAGCGCCCAAGTGCATTGACGGTGATTTGTGGGCGAACTAGATGCTGTGCACACAGCGATTTCAGCTTTATTTCACCGTTGCAAGTAAAGAAACTGCATGTATCGAATGAATGGTGATACTCCGATGTGCTGTAGCCGGTGGACCTGTTGCCGTTATCTGAGACAGTTTAAACTTCGGTCCTCCAACGGAGGTGACTCCGCAACTAGCAATGAACACTTCAGGCACACTCTACGCCGAAGCGCAACAAAGGGTATACCCGCTGCACCCTTCGCTGCTTAAAGCGGCAAGCTAAATAAGGTCTCGGCTCTTCCTTAACTGCCTCAATCCTAGAAGTGCATGAATGTAACAATGAGCAGCAGCGCGACAAGATGATTAGGAAACAGACTTTCCCAGGTATGAATCACCATTTGTGCGAACTGGCGATATTCATCCACAATTGACATGTACAGAGCTCGTTAAGTTCAAGCAGTGGCAGCTCAGACACGACTTCCAGCTCAAATCAGCCTAAGCCTTATAGTAAACAGTTTCATAAATGCAGCTAAGCCTTCGTTGTGTTGTGAGCAACTAGAAAAGCATTGCAGTTGGCCAAATGTGTTAGTCATCCAGACAGCTGCATAAACGTGGTGCTATGCATGTACATCACGCTGGAACAAAAAGGGAAGCTCGGCTAACTGCTGACAGGTTACCATACCTGATCTGCCGACAACAAACATGCTTCTAAAAAACCATCCCTGCGGTCGCAGACTTAGTAGAAAAAAATAGAATTAGTGAGAAACTACTTCAGAAAGAAAGCATTAAACCTTCCTTTATTGAAGAAAGAATATTTCATTAGGACTGCCACTGTTCACGCTTCGAATTCCATAGTAAAAAATTGGTCTTGTGGGACTAGTAACAGCCAGAACTTACAACATTGAAGTGCACGGTAGCATGTTAAGGAGAAAGGATCAGAGCTGTGACATATGCCTCAGCCGTTTCTGTTGTGACCAACTAGAAAATCACTGCAGTTGACTATACGTATCAGTCGCCCAAACAGCTGCATAAACCTGGTGTTACTTCTACAGCTACTACATAAAAAGCTGCGTAAAGTCATGTGAAGAAAGAATGGCATCTCATTAGCAGCTTCGCCTCAGTTGTGTGTCTTCTCGTTCGACCTACTGAAGCAAGAGAATCGCAATAAGTAGGTGCATTTGTTCAAGCCGATATAAGCCCTACAATAAAAGCGAAGCTGAAGCCATGCCTTGCACACATGGCAAGAGAATTGTAGTGGTCTGGTGTTGTTTGTGAGCTGCATAGTGTGTTGTGCAGGCTTGGCATCTTCTTGTTGGCGTCTCGCAGATTTGATGTGAGTCATAGTGTTTGCAGATTACTGTGCCCTTTCAAGATACCGCAATTTGTGGTTTAGGTTTTCTTACCAACAACAGAGTGTGTTCAGTTGGTGTGCTTTTTCTATGTTGGTGTCTACTGTGTTTATTGTGGGTGATCGTCCTTCGGTGTTAGTGTGGCATATCATCGCGGTGCAATAAGATGTTTATAGCTGCTTGCAGAGAGTGTGTACTGCAGGCCTGTTGTTTGCTGTGTGTGCCGTGATTAATAGATTGGGCAGTGACGAAATAACACACAATTTTACGATTGCTTGATTTTTGGCCGATGTTTACTTACACGCAGTCATTAAGAAGACATGAAATGCTTTCATGACGATGCGAGTTCTCAACAAAACTGTAAGAGCAGAGTAGCTGCTCGATGGCATTTTCAATAGTAACAGACACTACCAGATACATGAATACTGCAAATAGCTGTGAAGGCAGTTTCGAACCAGAATAGTCACGCTATTTCGCATTTATCACATTTATTGTGACTTCGACCATCCTCCCTAAATTTCTGCGATGGACCCGCCTCGTCGAAGGTTGGTGACATTCTAGTGTGTGTGTGTTTTCGCTTCCGCCCGCTCTCTTTTTGCTCTCATTCTGTTTTACTTACGTTTCTCTCTCCCTTTCTAAAGTGCAGGGTAGAAAACCAGATAGTTGCTTTCCGGTGAACCTCCCTGCCTTTCTCCATACCATACTTCTCTCTCTTTCAACCGTGATTTTCCTTTATTACTATATCCAGTTACTGGTTTTCCTGTTTGCATCTCTTTCTCAAATCATTGCTTTGCTTTTTATGTTCCCCAAGAGTAAGGGCTCTGTGAAACAGCTGTTTTTCTAGCTTTATGGTTCCTATTCGTTCCACTTCCATAATTCTTGCCAGCCGTAGGGTTTGTTGCCTTGCAACATGCAAGCATGTAGGTCCCGTTTTAGTGGATCTGTTTCTTGGGTGTTTAGTCTGAAAGCACTCTTTAATACAAGACTATGGTTATGCTTCATAGCGGAGGCACAGTTTGGTTTAACTACTGTTTGCTCACTTCATAAGGTAATGGTTCCCATGCGATTTTTACAACCACATGGTAATACCTTAAATAGACATGTAATTTATACTTCAAGTCTGCATGCATACATGTTAAGATGAAGCCTGTCTACAGCAGGCTTTTTAGGCGTACTGCTGGTTGTGAGCTGTATAAACTGCTTCTTTTAATGATGGATGCTAAGACCTGCAGTTTGGTGTGAACCAGGTATCTCTCTGGTGCACTGATGGCGTTTGTCACATTTGTTTGTACTGTGATATCATATTCCTAATTTATTGGAATATTTAATAGCGATTTTCACGGTAATTAGTTTTTTTCTGACGTTATGATTGTTCCGTCTTTTAAACTCTGTAAGGCTGTATACATATTTATCAGCCTATCGAGCGTAACAAGTCCCTTTGATATACTTTACTGATTCATATTCAAAGGAAGGTTAATTTGGGTGTGCAAAGCTGATGTAAGAGTTCTCTTCATAGTAGTTCGAATGCCTTGAAAAGACCCTTCTGGAAAGAAGTTACTGTCGTGATAAGGCTCTTACGTAAAACACTTGTTTTTGTGTTTTTCATACATGAATGTACTTTAAATTACCTAGAAAAATGCTGAAAAAATAAAAAGTTTTACCATATTAATGATATTTTCAAGCTTCAATGGTATAAAGCTGATCTGTAATTCTTATTTGTCGTCAACCTCCAGCTGATGTACATTATCTGTTCAAATAGTCTTTAAATATTCCAAACTGCACAGCGTAAATGAATATAATTAAATAATTTCGAAGTTTCACATGCTTGTTGATATACATTCCACTTATAACAGCCTTCATTATGCAGCAACATAGAGGCTATCAACTGCCCTAATTTCTGGTCTGTATAAAGGTAGGACACATACAATACACACACTTGAGGAGACATTAACATAGTGGCAAAAGTATGACAGCTAAAAGACCTACCGGACGGTTACATTTCAAATACATACAGAATGCTCACAGATGAGACACACACAAGACGGACGCCATGAGAAGACAGAAATTCAGCGGCCAAATCGTTGCATCTTGGAGACACACAGTTTGCGTCCTCATGCTGCCTCGATGCGATAACAAAAGTCAGAATGCTTTTCAATTGATGGCAATTGCAATGTAGCAGTTTCCGATGAATAAAATAAGTAATGGGCAGCTGCCTATGTGATTCCAATCAAATCAAATCAAAATGAGTTTAATAAAACGTACATGATTATAAATGAAAAGATTGTTTGGTCAAATTTCAACGATGTGCAGTCTACGTATGAAAGGTGTTCACAATTCACTAGACAAGAAAAAGCGTTTGCAGAAAGGTTGAAGTTACGCCTAGTTTTTATTTCTAGTGACATACTGTTCCTGGTTTAAGGTACAAAGAATTCAAACAGTCGCTCGGCATAAACATTGTTGCAGGGAAGATGATTTCAATTTAACTGACTAGTTTTCCTGCTGTTTGCACACGGGAAGTTAAATATGGTGTGTCGTAGTGGAAAGTTTGTGTACATTATTTTGTTAAATAGGCAAGCTTCCTAAAAATTTCTTAGAGCCGTAAATGAAAAAATATTAGAATAATTGAACAAGATGCTACTGGGTTAATAAACTTGAGAAAATGTTATTGATCTTAAAGCACGTTTCTGTAACTGCAGTATAGGTCTTAAGCAGTCTGTGCCAGCTAGCCAAATAGTGTTACGGATGTGATGAGTTTATTTACACTGAAAATTCCAGCGCTCAACCATCACTGCCTAATCATCATCGCTCGAGAGCGTCCTACCTCTACTTCTTTGTCGCTCTTTCAATCTGCGTACATTTTCCTCCGGGCAAGGCGAAGCTCACCGAGCGAGTAGAAGCGCTTGGTTGTTGTTGTGCTTTACTCGGGCAATGTGCACCATTTGCGTCTAACACGAACGCCGGTTCTGAACTGTCACTTTTGCTGCAACATAAATGACGTCACTCAAGAACTGAGTAATGACGAATGGTCCTGAGTACATAGAAAGAATATTCTGGCAAAGCCCTTTCATTCAAACGGGTGTCCACATCCAGACGAAATCACCCGTAGCGAAAGTCACAGGCGTGCGTTTTGTGGCGTAACGGTCTTTCGCGCGAGCGGGGGCGGAGAGAGTGCGGAGCCGAGCAAGTCGACGGGCTTCTTCGGCGCGAAACAAAGCCTGCATGACACTGGTGTTTTGTTCGTTGAAAAAAGAAGGATGGTGTCAACGAAACTTTGTAAATGACGAGAATAGAGGAGAAAGAAAGGCGTATAATTTGTGACCTTGTGTTTCGCGGTATTAAAGGCGTATGTAACAAAAGATAATACGGCATCCCAGTACTCGTGATCCGCCGCGACGTACATTGAAAGCATGTTGATGATGGTACGAATGGTGCGCTCAATGAGGTCGTTGGTATGAGGGTTGTATGGCGTGGATTGCCGATTCTGGCACCCACAAAGCCGTAGCACCTCTTCGACAACGTCAGCGGTAAACTGCTGTCCGCGATCACTTACTACCACACGAGGGGCCCCATGACAGAGTATAATCGAGTGCAGAAGAAACCATTACACATCAGATAGTATGGCCGAAGCAAGCGCCATCATTTCAGTATACCGCGTCACGTAATCTAGACAAACAATAATTCAGTGGAAGCTGGTGGTAGACTTAGGGAAAGGGCCCTGTAAATCTATGCCGACTGTTATGAATGGTGATGTCGGTGGCTTAACCGGTTGCAGATGGCCGGCCAATGGCGTGGTAAGTTGTTTGTAGCATTGGCAGACATCACAGCTTGCGACGTAATGCTTCGTGGTCTTCCAGAGTCGAGGCCAGTAAGAACGTTGTCTGATACGGTGAAGCGTTCACGCAAATTCAAGGTGCCCAGATGTCATGTCATCGTGCATGCCTTGTAATACCGCAAGACGCAGGCATTCTGGCACAACAAGAAGTAGTGTGGAACCACGGCTGGAGTATTTCTTGCGATATAGTAGGGCGTCATGAATAACGAATGGCGTGGCGCGTTTGGAGCTACGAGCCACATCAATCATTGGTTTCAGCGAAGGGTCACACTGTTTCTGGTGACGGAAGACGTCCAAATTTGGGAAGTCTGAGGAGATCGCAGCCAGGTAGGTAACGAAATCATCATCATCAGCATCCACACTCGCATATGAAAGACGAGATAAACAGTCGGTACCTGCATGACAACGACTGCTCTTGTAGGTCACAGAATAAATATATTCTTGAAGCCGTAAGGCCCAGCGAGCCAACCGACCATGCTGGGTCACGTAGTTCGAGAAGCCAACAAAGCGAATGATGATCTGTGACGATCTTGAATTGCCGGCCGTACAAATGACGTCTGAACTATTTCACGGCGAAAACAATCGCAAGACATTCCAGTTCGGTGACCGTATAATTCCTCTCCGCCTTAGTCAAAGTAGGACTTGCATACGCCACGACGTGCTGGCGGCTGTCGTGATACTGAACTATCACGGTACCAACACCAATACTACTAGCATCTGTAAGCAGTTCCTTGAGTGCCTCCGGGTCGAAACGGAACAAGAGGCACCCGGAAGCAAGCAAATACTTCAGCTGCTCGAAAGCGACCTCACACTTAACGGTCCATCGGATTGGTGCGCTTTCGTGGAGCAACTCTGTCAGAGGATGAGAAAGCGAGGCAAGGTCATTGATGAACCGGTGAAAGTGAGAACACAGACCCACGAAAATACGGAGATCCTTCACAGACTTTGGTTGCTTGAAGTCTCGGACAGCATTGATCTTTTGCGGATCTGGCCATATACCGTGCCTGTCAACTAGATATGCGAGCATAAGAGCTTGATGATCACCAAAATGACACTTCTTCGCTTTTAAAACGAGACCAGCTTGTTTGACGCAATCTAGAACAACGCTAAGCCGATGGTGGCGCTCATTGAATGTCTTGCCAGAAATAATAACATCATCGATATAACACATACGTATCTCCCAATCGAGACTACGAAAAGTGGAGTCAATGCGTCCCTCGAATGTAGCTGGGGCATTAAATAAGCCAAACGACATAACATTAGGCTCAAATAATCCATCAGGCGTGACAAAAGCAGTCTTCTCTCTGTCAGACGCACGC
The DNA here is from genome assembly GCA_013436015.1 of Rhipicephalus annulatus. Taxonomy (NCBI): domain Eukaryota; kingdom Metazoa; phylum Arthropoda; class Arachnida; order Ixodida; family Ixodidae; genus Rhipicephalus; species Rhipicephalus annulatus. The sequence continues at coordinate 1,613,704 of WOVY01009243.1, forward strand.
ATTGGTATGTGCCAGTATCCAGGCCTTAGGTCGACGTACGAAAAGTATGCGGCCGAGTGCAGGCAATCAACAGCATCATCGATGCGTGGTAGTGGATACACGTCTTTGTTTGTGATGGAGTTCAGACGGTGGCAGTCGACAAAAAATCACCAATAGTTGTCTTTCTTTTTTACCAATATATCACGGGCGGCCCAGGGGCTGCTTTACTCTTGAATAAAGCCTTTCTGCAGCATGTCGTTGACCTGATCGGCGATCACTTTCCTCTTTTACGGGGATACGTGATAGTGTTTCTGCGTTATCGGTATAGCATCTCCCGTGTTGATGCGGTGGTGCATACGAAATTCGGTCCACATGGAACAACGCTTGTCTTGAGCGAAATCAAAGACTCCCGCGTAGCGTGTAAGAGCCTCCTCGAGGACATCCTGCTCGGAAGAATGCAACGACTTATTGATCATGCGTTTCATCCTGGCTGAGTAGTTGGGCGCAGTCTGACTGATGACTGGATACTCTGAGAGCATTCTCAGAACTATGGCATGCTGCTCAAACGTTCCCAGTTTAAATACGGCTGGTAGGACAACAGGCTCTGACGTTGCGTTGAGCGCCCACAAACAAGCATGTCCCTCGATGGCTGTAAGGACAGACCGTGGGATCAGCAAATTCTTCTTGATGGCGTTTGTATGATCGGGCGTTTATAGCATACGGGAACTAGCATTGCTGTCCGACCAGGGATTATCACATCTTGAGACAACGAAAGTGCATCGATGGGGAGAGTTGTAAAATCGTCAACTGTGGGAGCGGGCAACGTACTTTGTAGAATAATCTCTCCAGTTCTACAGTCAAGCGTAGCGCCGCATTCATGAAGGAGTTCTATCCCTAAAATGACGTCATGAGTTGCGCGAGCCAGTACAGTGAATTCAACTCGGAAATGTCGTCAACCAATTGTGAGTACGACTAAGCAAATACCAACAGAGCATTACGCTTCGCCTCAAACTCCGAAAGAAGTTTCTTGACAATCCCACGCAAAGATTACTTTGTCGCCCAAGAAACGAAGCTTGAAACGAAGACTCATAACTGAAATAGCAGCACCAGTGTCTACAAGAGCAAAAGTGTCTACAGCGTCTATACACAAACGCACTTTGTTCATCAACATCACAGCAGAAGGTGGAATTGACGAAACTGACCATCCCGCGACCACACCTTCATCGGCCGCACCAGCTTGTTTCCCAGCTGATGCGGGGAAGGCGACCGACGACGCGGAGACGGCGACCGTTGGGAACGTGTCGGTGGTGGCGTCAGGCTTCGCTTGGAGGCGGGGGGCTCGCTGCGAAATTTGTTAAACCATTGCTGTCTGGGACTGTGGTCAGCTGGGTGAGCGGTCCAGGTTTCATGCATACGAGGCGGTTACGTAGAAAAACGTGGCGGCACAGGAATTTCATGCGTACGAGCCGGATACGTCAAAAAACGTGGCGGCGCAGGTGGCTGGCTGGGACGGAAGCGTGAAATATGCCCTGGGACACTGCATGTGTAGCAAACGGGGACTTGTCGGCTTAGATAAGCAGGAGCACAGGTCGCAGAAGTACGCGGAGACAGGTCGTGCTCTGCAGGAACATTTCGTAGTGATGCAGGCCTGGTACAGGCCTGGTTGACGATGGTTGGAGGTCTGGAGCGGCACGCCGAGATGATAACATCCGGTGGTGGCCATGACACGTCAGGGAAAACCGAAGGGGCGGGGTGAACTATGCTGTTTCTGTGCGCTGTCGGTTTTCGATGTGGTGCTCTCGCATCAGGTAGGGAGGTGGTTCGGGGCACACAGTGAACGAGCATTGGTGGTGAGCATCACCTGCTTGAAGCCGTAAGAGCTTTTTTTGAACTGCACGACGTTTGAGGAAGGGAATGTCTTCGCAGGCGGCGACGCCCATACTTGCAACAATGGGAACATTGTCCAAGCGCCCAAACTTGGGTAAAATTCCACGGGTCTTCAACGCCTCGAATGCGCGATACTGCTGCCTGAAACTAGAAGGAGTGTTCAAGTTCTCTTTTGTTATTAGAAAATTGTACACGTCCTCGGTGGTGCCTTCTAACAACTGACCAACCTTATCTTCGTCAGATATACTTGCGTTGACAATCCAGCAAAGCTTCAATACCTCTTCAATGTAGGTTGTGCATGTTTCGCCGGGCAACTGAGCCCTACGTGACAGCGTTTGCTCAGCTTTCTTTACATAGATCTCGTGTCCCTTATGCAGGCCTTCAGTTCATGAACAAATATATCCCAAGTGGTGAAGACTTGTTCATGGTTTTTAAACCAAAGCAAAGCGGTCCTGGCAAGAAAGATTACTACGTTCACAAGCTTCGCCGGTGCACTCCAGTCGTAGTAGCGGCTCACTCTGTCGTAGTGTTTTAGCTAAACATCCATGTCTTCATCAGTTTTACCTGAGAATATCCGTGGTTTCGGTGCCCAGTAGTCTGGTTGTCGATTTGACGACCACCTTATGCCATGTCCGTGGCACTGGCGGATGTAGCAGCGTAGTACGTCAACGGGATTGCTGTGTCATTGTTCATGCTGATGTTGTCCGGGGGTAGGCCAGCTAAGCGTGTGCTTCTTCGAAGAACTTCTGCTGCGGGATCCAGGACGGCGAATTACCAAGCACCGCTCCACCAAAGCTGTTACGGATGTGATGGGTTTATTTACACGGAAAATGCCAGCGCTCAACCGTCACTGCCGAATCACCATCGCTCGAAAGCGTCCTACCTCTTCTACTTTCTCACTCTTTCAGTCCGCGTTACAATATAATTTGGTCAGAAAAATTGAGGCTCACACAGGAGACCGAGGTATACAGTAATAACAACTAAAATAGTTACCTTAAATGAAGTATGAAAATGCCTCAATGAACGTGATTCTGGGTTTCATTGGCATCAATAAAAAAGGGCATTTAATCGAAACATGCCTTTCACTGGACTCTTGTGAAGAATTACTCAAGCGGGAGGGGCAAAGCAGCTGAAGCATTCAAACTTTGGTACACATCATTCATAGAACATTTAGGTTGGTGGAGACATCAGAAATGCTGACACTACCCTCTTAAAGAAACCCCCTTGTTGTGATCTCAGTATTAGTACGCGTAACATTGAGGCTGTGTCGGTCTATGAAATGATTCAAATCACCAATGCGTAAAAAGGGTGAGGTACGTGTGTAGCAGGACTGTAGAAGTGATAGAGCTGTAGCATGATTATTATGAAACCTTCAATTGAGATATTACAACAGCGCTGTTGTCATTTGCGATGTGAAAAAATTTCTAGACAGGTGCTTTCGACTGCAATAAGTTGTCTTTTTAGCAATGCAAGCAAACGTTAGGCCTAACCTAGTGTTTGCATCATTTCGAGAACAAGATACAGCGTACCTCAAGGAATGCGTGACAAATTTTTATGCACATATGTTGTTTGCAAGCTTTATTGAGTATCACACACGCTGAACTTTTTTTCTGGGCTGAAACATTATTCACTTCAATATATTTTGGGTTCACTCTGGCGTGTTACAGAATAATAGCGAATCGGTAAATAGCAAAGTAAGGACTGCGTCAACAAGCCGCACACAATAATATACACGCACGCTCAACCATAAACATCACTGAGCACTCAAGTTGAAGAACTTTTTTGTCTATTTGTAGATATCATCGTGTGATCACAGCCTACTATGCCGCTGTAGGCCTTTTTTTCGTTGTAATACAAAGCGTTTGTGCGTATTCGCGACTGTATTCTGCAAGTTGTAAAAGATGGCCGTCACGCCAAATGCAACCTGTGCGATACTACTTGTATGCGGGAACAACCACGACGACGACGATGACCGCAACAACAACAACAACAAAAAAGTGGTACGCGTACGAGCTCCCTCTAACACAGATGACTAAGGTGACGCAACGCATGCGGTATAAAAATACGATGTGAGAACAGAAAAGCTGTGATTTCATGATAAATGGGGGGGATAGAACTGACGTGTTCAATATCATGTCAACATCCAGCGTCGTCTGCTGATGGTGATAGTTGCTAACCTAGAAATGTTCAGCTCCGCAAAATAGCTCCTAGCCTCAACCGTCAACGCGTCGTCCAACCAGAGTGCACATAAATGCCGCTCATGCTGGTGTCTTCTACGTTGCGTTTCTGCGTCAGTTCGCTATTTCAATCTTTGCGGGCGGCAGAGTGTCCCACTACGTGCGGGGTGCCTGCGCGGCTGGCGCATTGAATGGCCGTACTGCTGCTTGATTGTTCTCTTAGCTTGCGGTGTCTCACGTGGTCTCACACGGTAGTCAACATGGCTAACGGTTTTCAGGTAACTAAAATAGGGCTGAGTACGAAGATTGAGCCTGCTGAAGTGTCAGTATTATAGTGCTGGTACAAGTGATAGTGACATCAAGAAACAAGAAGAGAAGTTGGTACCATAGACAAACGAGCACACTGTTATAAGAGAAAGGTGCCGTCTTCCAGTGTTCACACGGATATAGGTACTGCGGACATCGTGTATTTCAAGGGGCCACTCACCATCACGCTTTGATAAACAAGAGGGTGGTTTTCTCCGCTTCTTTTTTACCCTTCGCTCACGCGATGCATCTTCCTCGCCCCTTAGTTTTTAAAAGCACGTGAGGAATGTCAGAACAAAGCGCTAATGCCTATGAAGTTTTCGCGCTTTTTGGCTACAATCTGTTATCACTGCTTGCGCAGTTGTAAACACACCAGATACAAAGTTTCCTATAATATCGAAAGTAGCAGCAATATCCTCTATATGCTTTCCAAGGTGTGTCAGCCTCCTTTCCCAATTGCCCAAACCTTGATTATATCTTATCCCGAACGGCCTCTGTTCGGGTGCCTGCCCTACAACCCGGCTCGAGCCACTTTCTTATCAAGACTGCTTTGTCACGCTGATAATGCCTGCAATGTTCGTGACCTTTTTTTGAGTGGTGGCCCTAAAGACAAGAGATGGCATAGGAGGGGTGCTGCATGGTGGCTTGGTTGAAAGAACGACGGTTCCTTTCAAAAATATCCAGGAACTTTATTCAAAAGAAGAAGTGTGATTGATTCGATGTGATCATGCACAATATTCATGCTAGGCATGGAAAAATTTACTGCCGACTGCATGGCGACGCAGACAAAACAGATTTGATATTTGGTGTATATGAGCCAAACATAGAGTGTGTACGCTATAGGCTTCACGGGTACTGCTTTCTGCGTCACACAAGTGATTAAGAAGGACAAAAGATACTAGGACAGAATTGCTTGAGGACCTCGCCTCTTTCTCTGGCGGCTTCTCAATTGGCGGTGCGTGGTGCGTACATCAGTGTTGCCACTGTGCACACTTCTGCGGTCGCGGCTTGCGGTCGCCTCTCGGGTGATTTCAACAATGGTCACTAGACGCGATGTAAACCAAGGCGTTAGTTTTCAGTTGTACACTCGCTCGGCTCATCGGAGTGACTTGAAAAAATGAAACTAAAAGAATGTCACCTCAAGAACAGCACAAGGGAGATGCATAGAGGGGGAGAGAAATCAATGTGAAAGAAAGAGGAATTGTGGAGGCTGTCAATAATGTTTGGTGTCGCCTCGCCCGCGAACACGCGCCGCCTCTCAGCCGGAAGGAGGGGAAAAAAGAAAACGTCAGGCAGGCCGGCAGGGAGAGGATCTCTGCTTTGTAGCCACGACAACCCGTGAAAAACTCTTACGTTGAGTATTACGCACCGATATCGTCTGCACAAGTCCCGTCACTTGCCTACCCTCAAACGCGTTGAAGAACGCCTGATAGCTCCACGTCTAGCACATATCAGCGTTAGGCATTTTACTCATGGCAGTGTCCAGTGTGGCATAAAAGGGCAGGTGATTAGCGTGCCGAATAATGAAAGAGCCTGCCGTTAACAAGCCTTCCTACCATTTTTTTCTGCCAATAAACGTCCCGTGCACCTCCGTCCAAGCTCCTCCAGCATCCTACACTATGTCGAAATGGCGGTGATTTGTTTTTTTATTTTTGTAATTTAAAATCCTGGCAAGTGACGCTTTCAGAATCTACAGAAGAAGACAGTGCATAGGCCGAGCATTACGTAATTTAATGAATACAGAAGGAAAGAAGTCATAATTTTATGCGCTTGATCTTTTGTTGCACAATATTATTGAGAATAGAAAACAATACATATTTGTAATGTAAGAATGACTAAGAAAAGGTCAATAAGTCAGAACTTGCCATGGCCAGGGACTTAACCTACGACTTTCCAATAACGCGTCCAACGCTCGGCCAACTGAACTATCACAACGGCCATCTTTTATCGACTTTATGGGGCATATCTGACCATTGAAACGTAGGGGCTTCGGTTAGCACTGTCAGCAGCCATGACGGCGAGTCTTGAATGCGACGAGTCTTGAAACACACATTTACTGAAATACATAAGAACGTAATCTGGTCTATAGACCCGTTTTGGTCGCTTGAATGGACTCAAATGTAGTATAAATGTTTGCGCAATTGAAGCATTCACCGGAGCACGCCAAAAAAATATATGTTCTATGTCATTGTTATAAACACTGGAGCTGTCTCTGTCATTGGTATTAGCGATGACATATCATTTCACTCAATAGCTTGTTAATCATAATCGCAATGTTCGGGCTACTTCGCAAGTATCTTTGTAATGTATATATATATATATATATATATTGTTACGGTGTGATGGATGCCTTTATTTACAGGAGATGATCAATGCGAGAGTCCAGGGATCTGGCCGATCATCGCTCGTGCCAACCTCGTTCTCCTCTTCTTCCACGCGCATCCTCAGTATCGTAGCAATTCCCCCTTTGCAGACGATGCCCACCGGGCGAGTTAGGCTTCGTTGCGATGATGATAGCGTTTTAAACGGGCAACATGAACGATGTTGGTCTTGCTTGAGCGGCGGCCAGTTGACAACAGCTGAGATATCACGTACGTGACATCACTTAGACGTTCCAAGACAACAAACGGACCGGTGTAGTTGGCCAGAAACTTTTGGCAGAGGCCGCGCTTGCGAAGCAGCGTCCAAAGCCACACCAAATCCTCTTTCTCAAACCATACGTGCCGGTGACTTCTGTCGTAACGGTTTTTGGAGCGTTTCTGTGAGACGAAAGTTCGAAGACAGGCGATGCGCCGGGCCTCTTCTGCGCGGCAAATGGTTTCGGCGAGAGTAGGTTGATCAGTCTCGGAAAAAGGAAGAATAGTGTCAAGAGCTGTGCGGGGTTGGCGTGCGTAGAGCAGATAAAATGGACTGTATCTCGTTGTTTCGTGCTGTGAAGTGTTGTAGGCGAAAGTTATAAATGGCAAAATCGCGTCCCATGTTTTGTGTCCAGAATCAACATACATGGAAATCATGTTGACGAGAGTCCTATTTGTTCATTCCGTCAAACCATTAGCCTGCGGGTGATACGGCGTAGTGTGACGAAAATGGCATGAAGCAAGACGAAGGAGGTCTTCAACTACATCGGCAACAAATTGCCGCCCGCGATCACTGATGATGACACGGGGGGATCCATGGCGTAATATAACGTGTGACAGCATGAACTGTGAAACTTGAGTGGCCGTTGCCGCAGGAATCGCCGCAGTTTCGGCTTAACGTGTGAGGTGGTCAACGCCCACAATAATCCATCGGTTGCCGTTCGTTGATCGCGGAAAAGGGCCGAGCAGGTCGACACCTACGACGTCAAATTGTGAACTCGGGGGTGCTATGGGATGAAGTAGTCCGGCTGGCGGAGTTGTAGGACGCTTGTGGCGTTGACATTGCTCACAGCTCGCAACGTATGCAGTCACACTTTTACGCATCTTCGGCCAGAAGAAGCGTTCTTGCGTGCGATAAAATGTCCTAGAAAAACCCATATGGCCAGATGTTGGGTCGTCGTGCATTGCTCGAAGTACGTGTTGTCGAAGACTTGTAGGCACAACTAGAAGTAGGCGAGGGCCGACGCCGGAATAATTCTTTTTGTAAAGAACGCCATCCTTTACGACGAAACCACGTTGACCGTTCGTTCCGGAAATAAAGAAAGAAGCGAGACTGTTGTCATTGCATTGCTCTGCTTGAAAAGTTGTTAGGTCGGGGAACGGAGTATCCACTACAGCCAAATATTCATCAAAGTTGTCAGCATCACACTCGGTTGTCGGAAGGGGAAGTCGTGAAAGGCAATCAGCGTCGGCATGACGACGACCGCTCTTGTAGCAGACTTCAAAGTCGTGTTCTTGCAATCGTAATGCCCAACGAGCAAGACGACCTGATGGGTCCCGTAGTCCAGTGAGCCAAAATAAAGAATGGTGGTCCGTGACAATCGAGAATCGGCGTCCATAGATATAAGGGCGAAACTTGTGCACGGCGAATATGAACGCGAGACATTCCTGCTCTGTCACAGTATAGTTTCGCTCCGGCTTACTTAAACAGCGACTGGCATAGGCAACGACGTGTTCAGCAGCTCCATGGCGTTGTACCAAGACGGCGCCAATACCTACACCACTGGCGTCGGTATCAACTTCTGTGGCAGCAGATGGGTCATAGTGGCGAAGTACGGGCCCTGACGTAAGAGCAAACTTGAGTTGCGAAAAAGACGACTCGCATTCCGCTGACCACCGAAAAGGTGCGTTCTTGTTGAGTAGGGACGTCAAACGGTAAGCGAGGTCGGCGAACCTGAGCACGAAGCGACGGAAGTACGAGCATAGGCCCAAAAGGCTTCGCAACTCTCGTACCGACTGAGGTTTGAAGCTGCTGACTGCTGCGACTTTCTGGGGATCGGGTCGAACGCCATGCTTGTCCACCAGGTGACCGAGAACGAGAGTCTCACGGCTGCCAAAGGGACACTTCTTAGAGTTCAGGGTGAGCTTAGCTCTCTCAAGGCAGGTGAGAACAATGTCTAGACGATGGTTGTGTTCATCGAATGTACGGCCAAATATTATAATGTCATCCAGGTAGCAAAGACAAACTTCCCACTTTAGTCCACGTAACACAGAGTCCATGAAGCGCTCAAACGTGGCTGGTGCGTTGCATAGGCCAAACGGCATTACATTGAATTCAAATAGACCATCTGGGGTTATGAAGGCCGTTTTCTCTTTGTCATTCTGGTGCATTGGTATTTGCCAATAACCAGATCTCAAATCCACGGATGAGAAGTACGATGCCGAATGTAAACAATCGATGACATCATCAATCCTGGGAAGCGGGTAGACATCCTTTTTAGTAACAGAGTTGAGCCTTCTGTAATCCACGCAGAATCGCCATGTACCATCCTTTTTTCGGACAAGAATCACAGGGGCAGCCCAAGGACTACACGACTCTTGGATAACCCTTTTCTTTAACATCTGTTCTACCTGTTGAGTAATGACCTTGCGCTCCGCAGATGAGACGCGGTATGGTTTCTGTCGGATAGGGTGAGCGGATCCTGTGTCAATCCCATGGCGAGTATGCCACTCGGGTACACTTATTTGCTCTTCTTTCTGCGCAAAGTCAAATATAGTAGCGTGCTTCGCAAGGACTTCGACCAAAGCTTGACGTTTTTCTGATGATAGCGACTTGTTTACCATACTCAGAAAGTTGGCTTCTGTATGGTACGTTGCACAAATAGGATCTACTCTCTCGTCACTTAAAGATGCAATGAAACTGGTCGCATTTTGTTCGAAGCGGGTGAGTCGCATTCCGCCGGGTAGCATAACAGGTTCATTTGAATAGTTCGACACCCATAAGGCCGATCGCCTATCACTGATCGACAGAACACAATGTGGAATGAGCACACTTTTCTTGGCGCAATTAAGAGGAATGGGCTCCACAAGAACATCAAACTTTCCGGCGTCCGAGGCAGAGGCGTCAACGCGTACGGTCTTCATCGAGTGGGGCGGCAAGACAACATCCTCAATGACGGTGATAGATCCTTGACAGCACCTAGGATCGTCAGTAAATGCCGATAGCATAATCTCGCCAGCACCGCAATCTACAGTAGCCCCGCACTCGCGTAGAAAATCGATGCCCAAGATGATGTCATGGGTGGAGCTGGTCAGGACGGCGAATTCAGCCTCGAAGACCTTGTCACCCAAAGTGACACTAACAACACACACACCGATCGGGCACAATGTCTCCCCGCTCACTGCACGAAATGATGCACAACTGTCCCAGCGAAACATCACTTTATGTCCTAGCCGCAATTTGAAGTTAAGACTCATCACTGAAACAGCTGCTCCAGTATCTATCAAAGCCATCGTACGAAGTCCATCAATAAGCACGGGGACCCTATTTTGAGTCATAAAAACGGGTGGAGGCATAGCCGGATGTAGTGACAAATGTTCGGCGACCTCACCTCCATTGGCCGCACCACCTAGTTTCCCGGAGGCGGGGAAGTGACGCGTCGACCAGGAGATGGGGAACGGAACCGGCGTGTTGTGGGGGGCGTCAAGCTTCGCACGGAGGAAGGCGAGTCGTTGCGTAAATTCCGGTGGAAATTGCGTCCTACATGTGTATCACTGTGGGTCGTTTGCTGGAAGCCGTCCCCAACGTACGCGTCCCGCATTGAACGCATACCACCACGCCAGCGGTTTTGTCGAGAAGAAGGTGATGGTCCCTCGTAGTAGCGTTGCTGGGGACGACGCCTTTGACCACAGAATCGAGCCACATGTCCACGGAAACCGCAGTTATAGCACACAGGGGCCTCACGCACGTCGCCAAACCTTCCACGAGGCGCCATGTGCCCATGATCGTCCCACGAAGACACCATTGTAGGTGGTTGGCGGGAGGCGTTCTGGAAACCACGGCGATGATGTAAGTTGTCGGTTGGGGGCGCTGGTGCTCTTGATTGCGGCACATCATATAGCGTGGCATCAACGGCAGCACACATTGCGTCGTATGGCGGGGAGGTGTTGATAGCAGGTGCTCTCGGCGGGTTGACAGCATCACGTCGTCCAAGTTCTTCGCGTACGATTTGCCTGATCATTGAGGCAAGATCACAGGGGGATGTTGGAGGGACGTCGACACTTGCAACGGTGGTGACGTTGGCAAGTCTACCAAATTTGGGAGTGATGCGCCTAGCCTTCAGTGTCTCAAACGTGCGGCAGTGTTGTATTACGTCCGCTACAGACGCCAAGGTGTCCTTGCCGATGAGGAAATTGTAGACATCCTCAGCAACCCCTTTGAGAAGATGCCCTACCTTGTCATCTTCTTTCATGCGTGGGTCTACAGACTTGCACAATTTCAGGATCTCTTCGATGTACGTTGTGCATGTTTCACCGGGGACTTGAGCACGCTGCATCAAAGTTTGCTCAGCGCGCTTCTTCTTCATCAATGGGTCCCCGAAGCAGCTCGCTATTTCTTTCTCAAACGCTTCCCAGGTCATTATTGTTTCTTCGTGGTTTTCAAACCACACCAACGCCGTCCCTTGAAGAAACAATCCGACGTTGGACAACCGGGAGGCCGCATCCCAACAGTTGTATTTACTCACACGGTTGAAGTGTTTCAGCCATTCGTCGACGTCTTCTCCGACCCTCCCTGAGAAGCTTCGTGGTACCATGTGCCGGGGCCACGCAGCGCCAGACGAAGAGTGCGTGGTGTCGCCGTCAGCAATCGGATCCTTAGAGAGCGGTGGTAGACCAGCCAGTCGGCGGCTTCGGCGTAGTTCTTGAGGTAGCGCTTCCGTGATCGTTGGCCTTGGACCGCTCCGCTGTACCCCGCACCTTCCACCAATCTTGTTACGGTGCGATGGATGCCTTTATTTACAGGAGATGATCAATGCGAGAGTCCAGGGATCTGGCCGATCACCGCTCGTGCCAACCTCGTTCTCCTCTTCTTCCACGCGCATCCTCAGTATCGTAGCAATATATATATATATATATATATATATATATATATATATATATATATATATATATATATATATATATATTCATACATATATATACCATTGAAAATCCTGGGTTGGTGGATGCTGGAATTATTGGTGGATATGGGGGAAATAGTAGTGGATATGGAGGAATTATTAGTGGATATAGTGGAGACTGTTGTGGGAGTAATGGCTGAGTACGGCGAGAATGGAAAAAATGATGGCAGATAGTGGTGATGGTGGCAAGCCAATGATTGTGATGGTGGAAAAAGCCGGCTGATGACGGCCAGAGGGGAAAAATGGTGGCAGAAGGTGGTGGTAGTGGCGCACCAATGGTGGTGACGGTGGAAAATGCCGGCTGATGGTGGTGAGGCAAAACGTCTTTGGTGGAAGGCTTGGTGAGCAAGGTGGATGACGGTGGCGTGATGGAAGCTTGGTGGATGACGGTGGCATGATGAAAAAGCACATGGCAGTATGTGAAATCACTTATTTTTAGCGCTTAATTCTTGTATGCGCCGTGATATATGTAAGGTCAGAAGAAACCAACGCTGTCGTCACGCTTTCTAGCATGTTTTTTTTATTCCAGTGGTGTCAACAGCGCCTCATTTTTTTGGCAGCGTAGAATATGCGGCCTTGAATATAAGTTTACATTTCGCGCACGTACTTACAACAGTTTGACATCCGCGATGTGTTTCTTTACTGTGATGGTTAGAAGACTAGAGGTGTCACTGAAAACAGCGACAATAAGTGTTTTAAATCAGCGCACAGTTGTCGAAAAATAAGTGAGCTCCAGTTTGCAATTTCCCCTTTCAATGTTAGAGCAGAACACAGCGGTGACTTGATCTCACCATGCTAGAAACACAACCCTGGCAATTCTTGCGCACTATATTGCTTCAGCCGTACTTTTCGGCTAAAAAAGTGCATGCGAATATGCATAAACTTTCAGTTTCGACATGCGTCGAGACGAGCCCCAGCGAATTCGACTTTCATCTTATGCTGTGCCACCATGATTTCCACCAAAGGTCTTTACTACCGACATAGCCGGTACAAGTGTTATCGGTGCTTCTGAGTTTTAGAATGCACAATTTTGACGAGTAAAAATGACAATACAGCACAGCTGTAGCATCATTTCACCTAAATAATGCCTATTTTATTGTGTACGGTGTCCGCACAAGAAGCGGCAAATATCGATGCGACGCGCTTGCAACATTTCCACGAAATGTGCGCATCCCTTCACCGACAGCCGCCGGACGCACTCGCCGGCACTTCACTGGCTTTTATGCGAGAACACAGACTCGTCAATTCGTATGCTTACTGAACGAATATGATAGCATGAAGTTTCTGGCACACTGTATTCGTTTCGGCTAAGCCGTTATGTAGTTGTTCCAAACGACAGAGCAACAGCGGTGCGCTGGTATGACTTCGATGTGTGCTGCGCGAAAAACGTCCCAATCAATCGCTTTGGCGTACCTGTGAAATGAGCATAAAAGCGTCAAAAAGCCTGAACAAATATCACCCCTTGGAAGGAGCAAGAAATGTATATTAAAATTGGCAGTAGCCTCCGATAAACTCTACATGCTCCTCAGTCCATTGACTTGTTTATTTTCTCGCGGTTGTAAATTGTAACAAAGACATAGCCCTGTTGGCATTATCGCCATGGCAAACGTTGCAGGCACCACTTAATCGTGTTTATGAAATGTGGAAATGTTAGAAGCAGGTGCTGATCCCGTGAATCTCCGAGTAAGTGACAAAAAATGAAGTGTAAGAGTGAGGTTGTGAGTTAACTACTTCTTTAACGCCACATCTTCAATCTTTCGGCCTGGCGCAGTGGTTTGTGTGCTCAGTTGGAAATACAAAAGTAGCAGGGTCGATTCCGCGCTGTCGCCACTATTTTTTGCGGGCGTATTCAACATGGTTTTTTATACGTATATTTCATTATTTCTTTAGTGTCAGGAGGTCATGGTGGTTCTGACGCTGCTTCGTGCACTGCCGGCTGGAGCGCGCCATCCACCATACGCTCCACCATACGCCACCATACACCATGTGCTACCAACATTTCCACCGCCATAATCTACTGAAATGGTATACGGTGTTTCAATAGGGTATATATATATATATATATATATATATATATATATTGTAACAAACGTGTTCTTCAGAGGAGTTTCAGCAAGAAACTCGCCAGGGCAAACAAGACAGCTGCAGCACAGAAAACAGGAGGTCGAGAGCATGACACACAAACTTCGTCGTATTTTCTCTCCCTGGCACAGAACTAGTGCCGATATGCACCGGTCCAATTTCCTCCCTGCACAAAGAGGAGCCATCCTGGCGTCGCCGACTTAAGGAACAGACGCTATAGGTGGGTCGTAGCATGGTTTAAGTCGCGTGACCTGAACTGTTTCGCGGCCTCGGCAGCGGATATCGGGTGATGGGTTGACCAGCTCAACAACGTTTTTTACAGGAGATGTCAGCTCCATTATGCGGTAAGGACCATGGTACCATGACAAAAGCTTAGTTGAAAGTCCGGGAGTTGTGGAAGGGACTCAAAGCCAAACCAGCTTCCCCGGGGAGTAATTAGAATCAGACGCAGCTGTGTCCTCACAGAATTTTTGGCTTGACTGATCTTGCGTGGTGTACGAGCGAGCCAGTTTATGGCATTCTTCTACGTTAGCAGCAGTTTGAGAGATGGGTTTGCCCTCAGAAACGTCCGGTTGGTACGGCAGAATGATGTCCATAGAACATGAAGGTTCACGTCCATACAGGAGAAAGAAGGAAGAGAAGCCACTGGTAGTTTGAGACGCAGAGTTGTAAGCGTAGGTGACGAAAGGAAGTGCACGCTCCCAGTTTGTGTGGTCTTCCGACATGTACATCGCCAGCATGTCGCCAAGGGTACGATTAAAGTGTTCCGTCATGCCGTTTGTCTGAGGATGGTATGCGGAAGTGGTGCAGTGTACAATGCGGCACTCTTTGAGCAGAGCCTCGATGGCATTTGAGTAGAAGACGCGGCCACGGTCACTAAGTAATTCACGTGGGGCCCCATGGCGTAGAATGAGATGACGAAGAAGGAACCACGCGACATCTTTCGCAGTGGCGGCTGGTAGCGCAGATGTTTCAGCGTATCGCGTGAGGTGGTCGACGGTGACTATTCAGCAGTTGCCGTCAATAGTGGTCGGCAGTGAACCAAAGAGATTGACTCCGACGCGGTCGAATGGTCGAGCAGGGCAGGGCAATGGCTGTAAAAGACCAGCGGTGCTGTGAGTAGGAACCTTGCGACGCTGGCATGCAGGGCACGACTGAACGTACCAGCGAACATATCGATACATGCCTCGCCAGTAGTACCTCAGACGAACACGCGAGTACGTCTTGAACGAGCCAGCATGACCGCACTGAGGGTCGTCGTGGAAGGCACTGCAAATGTCCGCGCGCAAATGACATGGCATCACTAGAAGCCACCTGCAGCCTTCGGTCAGGTGAATGCGATGATACAGCAAGCTTTCACGAAGTGCGAATTGCTGGACTTGACAATGTAGGGTGCGTGAGACAGAGTTTGGGGCCTGTTAAGACAAAATGTCAAGCAGGGAAGCGATCCAGGGATCTTTGCGCTGTTTTTCTGACATATCGGTGATGGTTAGAAATGATTAATTACAAGTGGAAGCTGGTGAGCCGGTAGTGTCGGAAGGCAGTAGTGATTGAGATAGGGTGTCAGCGTCTAAGTGTTTTTGTCCAGAGCGATGCATCACACGTATATCGTACTCCTGTAATCATAAAGCTCAACGAGCCAGGCGTCCAGTCGGGTCTTTCAAGGACGACGGACAGCATAGCGCATGGTGGTCGGTAACAACATCAAACTTACGCCCATACAGGTAGGTGCGAAATATACCGATTGCCCAAACAATTGCCAAAGACTCCTTTTCTGTGACGGAGTAATTTGACTCCGCCTTTGTGAGGGTACGAGTGGCATTTGCTACAACGTACTCGCCCAAGTTTGGTTTTTGCTGGGCGAGTACCGCGCCAAGGCCGACATTACTAGCATCCGTGAGGATTTCCGTAGGCGCGTTGGCGTCATAGTGGCACCGAATTAGAGGAGACGTGAGGAGTAGGCGAAGCTTCGTAAAGGACTTGTCGTAATCGGCACTCCAAGCTGAGTAGTCATTGCTGCCAGCGAGAAGCTGTGTCGAGGAGGACATAATGGAGGCGAAATTGTGGATGAAGCGCCGAAAATATAAACACAGCCCAATAAAATTTCTGAGTTCTTTTAGAGTGCTGGGCTTAAGATACTCGGCAACTGCTCGAAGTTTGGCAGGATCTGGTGGAATTTCTTCTTTGGAGACGACGTGGCCTTGGATGGTAAGCTGATGAGCGCCAAAATGACATTTATTCAGGTTTAACTGCAAGCCGGCGTTAGTGAGGCGCTCGGGAACATGTTCAAGGCGAGCGATATGAGATGGGAAACCTGCAGAAAAAACACTATGTCATCTAAGTAGCATAGACAGGTCTGCCATTTGAGGGCTCTGAGAATGGTGTCTCTCATTCTTTCGAAGGTAGCAGGTGCGTTGCTAAGCCGAAAGGCATTACGTTAAATTCGTATAAACCGTCAGGGGTGACGCTGTTTTCGGACAGTGGGCTTCAGCCATAGGCAGTTACCAGTAGCCTGAGCGCAAATCCAGTGATGAGAAATGTTTGGCTGTTTGAAGGCAGTCCAAGGCATTGTCGAGCCTTGGTAGGAGATAAACACCCTCCCGCGTAATCTTGTTTAAGTGGCGGTAGTCAAAGCAAAGTCTTCTTGAACGGTCTTTTTTCCGCACCAGCACAACAGAAGAGGCCCGGGGACTTTCATTTCTGAATCACGCCACGTTTCAGCACGTTGTCGCTAATAACGCGTCGTTCAGCCTGCGATACCCGGAAGGGACGCTGTCGCAGGGGAGCATGATGACCGGTGTCAATACGATGAGCCACTGCAGACGTGCGTCCCAATAATGGCTGGCCAACGTCGAAAGAGGCACGAAAGCGTTCAAGCAGTTTAACAACCTTTGTGTGCTGAACTGGCGTAAGCGCGTTATCGATGCTACGCAGGAGGATGTCTTGGACAGGGGAGGTTGTAGCCGTGGCAGAAGAGATGGCATTTATTGTCAACGGTGTGTTTTCGCACGTTGCAACAACAGGGAAGATGGCCTGTAAAACTGTTTAAATGTCCAACACATTCGCCACGTAACATAGTTGCCGAACAAGGAAAGGGATTGCACGCGTAGACCACACCAGCACCATGCACAAGGGTCACGACGGCAAATGGGAGTATGAGGTTCCATCGGCGTGCACAGTCTTCAGACAGTGTAAACAAGGCAGTCAAATCACAAACTGAATCAGAGGAAACGCACACCAGGGTGGTAGAGAACAGAGAAATGATAGCGTCAGCAGCGATAACCATTGAGGCACCAGGCTCGGGACATCGACGACTGTGGCACTGAAAGGGGATAAAGCGAGTCGAGCTCCAGCGCAGTGAACGAGCGCATCAAGTGCAGCAAAGAACTCCCAACCGAGGATCACGTCATGGGACGCATCTGGTAGGACAACGAATTCCACAATGTAGAATGCGTCGTTGATTAAAGGCGGGCCGTGCACGCTGCCACAGACCTAACGTGCTGTGAGCAAGCCGTCCGTACTTAAAGATCAGAAACAGGTGTCGTCACTTTCTGCAGTTTCCATCACAAGTGTTCTCTTAAAAAAAACGGCAGCTCCTGTGTCGACAAGAGCGTTTGTCGCGACACCATCAAAAATAACCACTATCTCCTTCGGAGGCGAAAGATGAGGCCTTGAAATTTTCGACGAGGGTGCAGTTCGTGAATTAGGAACTGCGGCTCTTAGGTTTTCTCTTGCGGGGTTTGGTACGGCGGAGCATAGGAGAAATGGAGCGGCGCCGGGGAGGAGGAGATCGACCAGAAGGGGAACTGGCACGGCGCGAATAAGCGCCCGATGAGTCGGCGCAAACAGGTTATGTTGGCTGCTGTGGCATGTAGTCGAGGTTGCGGATGTAATCATTGGCATAAATACTGCATTGATGACGACAGTGACGCGCAACATCGCCAGGAATGCCGCAGGCGTAGCAGATGTGCCTGTTGTCTGGAGTGCACCAAGGGTTGTGAGGTGGTCCGGGAGGCAAGAGGGGTTGCACGAGAAGCGGCCGTATTGGGTGAATAAGGCGTGGTGGCGAGTAGAAGTCGGTGACTGGGGCGGATGGTGTTGGCGACGGTCGAGCATAGGAACGGGTAACGGACTCAGCATCGCTGTGAGGCGCTGCAGGCTGCATTGATGGTACAGGAGGTGGAAGCGCCTCAGCATCTTGAGCTTGAATGACACGACGGAGCGATTGATCCAGTTCCGTGGGACTCTCAGCGACGGACGTGACAATAGAGAGCTGACGAGCCACTTCCTCACGGATGTATTACTTAATTTGCGGCAGTGTGGTAGAATATTCCGCGCCAGTGCTCTTAGCTTCCAAAGATCAGAGTCCCACTATGAGAATTCCAGCGCGACAGGTAGAAAAGCGCTCTTTGCGCAGCTTGTCAAAACTTTGACACAGTTCAATGACTTGCGCTACTGTCTGAGGGCACTTGGCTACCAGCATATAAAATGCGTCGTCATCTATGCCTTTCAGTATGTGCCTTATTTTGTCGGACTCCACCTAAGATGCATCACGCACTTACACAAATCGATGACGCCCTCAGTATAACTCGTAAACGCCTCACCGTTCCTTTGGGCTCTCGCACTGAGGCGATGTTCGGCGCGAAGCTTGCGCAATCAAGGCCGACTGAAGAACAAAGCGATGATTTGCTCAAATTCCGACCAGTTGTGAACTCGGCTTCATGGTTGAAGTACCATAGCTTCGCCACATTGGTCACATAGAAGCTGACGCGCGTCAACTTAGCAGGGTCATTCCATTTGTTGGGACCGCTAACAAGATCAAACTTTACCAGCGAGTCTTCGACGTCAAGTTCATCGGTGCCGCTGAACATCGGAGGGTCATGTTGACGAAGCGTCCAAGCACACATGATCGTAGGCGGTGCTTGGGACGGAGTGGCGCCCTCGGCCATTCCGGGGGCAGATGTTAAAGTACGGTTGCGGAGCTGCAGGACGAAAAGGGGAACGACCCAGCAACGCTCCACCAAACGTAACACGCGTGTTCTTCGGAGGAGTTTCAGCAAGATACTCGCCAGGGTAAGCAAGACAGCTGCGGCACAGAAAACAGGAGGCCGACAGCGCGACACGCGAACTTCGTCATTTTTTCTCACCCGTGCAACGAGCTAGCGCCGATGTGCTCCGATACAATAATATATATATACATTATTTTTCATTTTTCAGACGCCTTCTCCCCGTAACAATATATATATATATATATATATATATATATATATATATATATATATACGTTAATGAGCAGCGTTTTTATATATATTAGCACGGTAAAAGACACGTAGTCAATGGCTTTGTATCCACGAGCCATTGATTTTCTTGGTGAGTAAATATCGTTTGACTCGTGCGCAGTGCTATCCAGCATTAAAAACTGACGAAAGCCGCTATAGATGTAAGCGATAAAAAAACTACTTTTTACTGTCGTTGTTTCCGCTTTGTTTAGCATTTGTTTCTTATTTTCTTTCTATGTTGTCTCATGCTACTAACTGCGGTAATTATAACAATCTCGTGTAACTGCCATCTCCAACATCTCAATTCTTACTTTTCACTTACCCGAAACCTGAAGAAAGTCTGTGAGAGGTGCTCTCTTTGTGACGTCATAGTCTTTCATGGATCCTTCTAGAAGATCCTGGAGAATTCGTCCGGGCATGGTTATCACAAATGCGTGGTTCACGTCATCATTAAAGGCCAGCACTTCGATGACGTGTTGCAGCAAGATGCGACCTGAGGAAATATTTATTCGTAGAACGTTTGTTTGAGTGTGTTTTGTTTATAGAAAAAGTGCAGAAGTCGCTTCGACCCAAATAAAAACAAGAAGCATATTGTCAGAGCCCACCTACTGTGGGAATCAATGACATGCGGAGCACAAATGCAAAAAGTTGATAGGTCACTTTAAAATCAGCACAAAAGTACAAGGTGGAGGTAAATGGTGCCGTACACAACTTTAAGGTCATTGTGATTATGTTTGGATGTGTAGTTAGCAGTCGTCATCTATTCATGTGAAGTGATACCAAACTTAGCATATGTGGAGCTAGCGAAAAGCCCGCGGGCACGCTATGAGCGTGGTATGCTGTCATATTCTTACATGACACGCGTGTCGGGATGATCATGTTTGCACCACAATATATTTCGTCATCAATTGATGTCACGTAACACTAAGTTTGGTATATGTGGAGTTAGCAAAACGGCCGTGAGCGCATCATGAAGGGCCCAATATACTCCAGTGTAGCGTTGACGCACGCGCACGCTGGGTTCAGCGACGCTACGTTACCAAATGCGAACACTCTATAGTCTAACGCCAGGCGCGACCGGCGCGACCAACGTCCATCGGCGCGGCCCGAGGGCCGCTGGAATTGCAGCATGCGACATGCTGCAATTCGTGCTGATGCTCAAAGTAGACAACACTGCGTCTACCTCTTTTCGCAACTGCGGTACGCCGGACGCACTGAAACGCGCATGCGTCAAAGCAATGCAGCGGGCGCGGGCTTTGAAGTATTTCTTTCATTCATTTACTTTATTTACAATACCTCAAAGGCCCCAATGAATACCTCAAAGGCACCAATCAATACCTCAAAGCCCACCCCTCATGTTTTACATGAGGGGTGGGCTATTACAATGACTTAAAGGGGTAGATGTTCGATCGCTGCTTGGAAGTTGATGATACTGGAGTGCTGTACAGCGTGAGGAGCAAGGTCATTCTAATCTTGTGCGGTCTTGACAAAAAAGAATGAAAGGTACGCAGGGTGTGAGCACTTGGCAGATAAACAGACTCTCCGTGATTTATGCGGTCTGAATGATGATCGGCTGGCTTGATGATGGGAGTACGAGGTGATACATGATAGAACTTGAATAACAGGTACAGACAAGCAACGCAGTGGCGTGATGAAAGGGTGGCGAATTTATCACGAGATTTAGGCTCGGTTACGTTTGACGATATGAATATTCTGAAAATATGAATCTTGCCGCGCGACTTTGCACTGTTTCAAGTGTTTTAGTATTGTTACTCTGATGAATGTCCCAACCAACGCATGCGTACTCAAGTTTTGGTCGAATTAGTGTCTGATAAGGGAGTAGTTTGACAGAAGCAGGAACTAGATGAAGGTTTTGGCTCAGACAGCCAAAAGCACAGTTTGCTTCGTCAGTAATGTGCAATATTTGAAGAGGCCATGTAAAATCACAACAAATTTGGACACCTAGATAATTGTCTTTTGTTACACAAGAAAGTTGAGTTGAGTTGAAGTGTGTAGGGAGATATGTAGTACTGTCGGCAATAAAAAGAGGCTGGGCACGTCTTGTTTGTGTTGAGAGACATTAACCTTGTTTTGCACCAGATTTCGATCTTATGAAGGTCAGATTAAAGTTCATGAACATCTGATGTGTTGTTGACTGAGCGATAAATGACACAATCATCAGCGAAAAGTCTGATGTTAGAGGAAATACTATTCGGCAAGTCGTATATGGCAGGACCGGCTTCTGTGTGGCAACGCCGGCGTGACGCAACAAAATGACCACCAGCGAGCACGCTCACCGCGTCACGTCGAAATGCATTGGCGCCTTGATTGTGGCATGTAGTCATGTTCTCACATGACACGCATATTGTGATTCTCATGTTTGTACCAGTCACATGCCTTCGTCATTCACTGACGTCACGTGATACCAAATTTGGCATAAGTGAGGCTAGCGAAGCGACCGCGAGCGCATCATGAGTGTGGCCCGTAGTCGTGTTGTTACATGACACGCCTGTCACGATTATCATGTTTGGATGTGCCATTTACGTGTGCCATCCGTTCGCGTCGCGTAATACCGAGATTGGTACATTAGAAGCTAGTGAAACGGCCGCGAGTGCATCATGAGCGTAGCATGTAGGCATGTTGTTACGTGACACGCATATCAGGTTTGTCATGTTTGCACCGGTATCATACCTTCGTGATCCATTCACGCCCCATAATACCCAATTGGGTATAATTTAATCTATAAAAATGACCTCCAGCGCATCATGAGCATGGATTGTAGTCATGTTGTGACAGGACGCGCATCTCATGATTACCATGTTTGCAATAGTCAAGTAACTTCGTCATCCAATATCGCACCATAATACCTGATTTGGTATATGCGACACTAGCGAAACGGCCGCGAGTGCATCATCAGCGTGGCATGTAGTCTTGTCGTTACATGACATGCATATCATTATTTTAATGTTAGGGTTCGCGCTTGTGTTCGCCATGCAATCATGTCATACCATACCAGTTTTGCAACATGTCATGGGAACGAGACCACTACAAAAGCTGCAGGACCATGAAACGTAATTCATGATATTTATGACTTATATGTCATTATTTTCATCTTATGACTATTCAAGTACGTTCTTCATGCAGTCATGTTATGCCTTAGCATGTTTGCTATCGATACCATTATTTAAATGGCCCGGAGAGCTTAAAGTCTTAGGTGGATAGATTGATTGATCGATCTATCGATAGATAGATAGATAGATAAATAAATAGATAGATAGATAGATAGATAGATAGATAGATAGATAGACAGACAGACAGACAGATATACAGATAGATAGATAGATAGATAGATAGATAAGCTCAAGATCGCTGAAGTTCACCAAAAAATGTTTTGCATTTAATAAAAGACCATTGATATATACGCTCAACTTCTGGTCCAAGTTATGTTATCACTTTCTTATTCCGTTCAACTGAAATGCTTCCCCTAACATATTCTTTGATTTTAAAAGAGCAGGATGCGAGCGGCCGCATAAGTGTAAAAGTTGGTTCAACCTCTCTGTTTTTTTCACGAATCATTTTTTGTTCATTCCTATTGACGTGCCTGTTACTCCATTCGCTCAAGTTGGAATGGATCTTTTGGACCCATTTCCCACGTCATCGGCAGGTCGAAGATGGAATATAGTAGCCACCGACTACCTCACTCGTTACGCCGAAACCGAGGCTCTGGAGATGGGCACGGCAAGTAAAACAGCTCGACTTTTCGTGGAGAGTGTGGTGCTGAGGCATGGCGCTCCGTCAGTGGTAGTATTTGACAGGGGAACTGCATTCACAGCCGAACTATTACAGACGGTCTTAGGACTTAGTGGCACATCCCATCGGCGAACAACGGCGTATCATCTTCAAGCGAATGGTCTTAAGGAGCGTCTCAACAAGGCACTTGCGGTTATGCTCTGCATGTACGTCGATGTGGAGCACAAACCTGGGACGAGATCTTGCCGTATGTCGCGTTCGCCTATAACACGGCTCATTAAAACAACAAGAACAACGCCATTCTGCCTTCTTCATGGTCATGAAGTCACCACGATGTTGGATGCTATGCTGCCACACGAGTGTGAAAACGTCGAGACGTATGCTGATTATACCACACAGCTTGCCGAAGAAGCCCGACAACTTGCACGCCTACGTATTAGTCACCAGCAGGACTACGATTCAAGACAGTACAACCTTCGTCACAGACTAGTTTCATACGAGCCAGGAGAGAAAGTTTGGATATAGACGCCTGTTCGGCGCTGTGGCCTCTCAGAAAAACTGCTAAGACGGCACTTCAGGCCCTATAAATTTCTACGACGTCTCAGTGACATTAATTATGAGGTTGTTCCTAATAATGCGCACTCAATAGGGCGTCGAAGGTGTGCTCCAAAAGTTCTGCACGTTCTCCGAATGAACGCATTCGTTTCCAGCGCGAACGAACCACTTTGCCTATGAAGCATCGGGACGATGCTTTCTTGAATGGGAGGCTTATGTCACGGCTAACGGCCGTAAAAGAGGATGACGAAGTGATGAGCGTGAACAGCAGCCTCGGTGGCTCTGAGAAAGATGATGTCGAAGCGGCTGCTTCTTTGTTGCGTTAATACATACCTTGTTTTTTTTTGTTAGCACCCGCGTCCTGTATCTTGTTATTTTCACGTCGGGCAATATGCAGATGATAATACTCTGTGGGTAAACAACGGCAGTAATGGGTTAATTGAACAACGTTTACAAAAAGCAATCGACACCGTAGAGCAATACTTAGAAGGAACAGGTCTCACGTGGTCAGCCGAAAAATCTGAGCTGCTACTGTATAGACCAATATTAAAAGGCCGACCTCCCAAGCTTCACAACACACATACCTACACAGACATACAACTTAAAACACGAGATGGACATACTATACCCCTTGTCGACAAGATAAGGGTACCGGGGTTAAATATAGAAGCCAAAGGCGCCAACGGGGAAACGGTACGCAATATCGAAGCGAAGGTTTCTCAAACGATGCGCCTAATCAAAAAATTGCGAATAAGCATACCGGCATGAAAGAGGCAAATGTCATGAGGCTCATCCACGCGTTTGTCATCAACCACATTACCAATGTTTCTGCATACCATAGATGGTTCGCAGCAGAAAAAATGAATTAAACAGCCTCATAAAAATATCTACAAAGAAGCGCTGGGCTCAAAGCACAAGTACAGAGAGGCTGTCAGAGCTAGGTTTACACAATACACTTGAGGAACTGATAGAGGCGCAACGTCTTGCACAGTACGAGTGCCTCTCTAAAACCAAGACTCGCGGATGCATCCTGGAAAAAAATGGGCATCACTTACCACACACAATTTGGCACCAAGTGCGACATTTCTCGGGACGTACGGGCTAAGCTCACATGCCTCCATTACCTAAAAACTTGCATCCCGTGCACAACCAGGTAGAAGGCTGAGCAGAGCCAAGACGATGACAAAGAGCTACGGAAACAACAAAAAAGTGGTCTTCATAGATGCCGCTCGTTACAAACACGAAAGCTGCTTCGTCGTGGCTGTAGTTCCCTAAAAGAAACAATGCAGTACCAGTCGGACAATACACACGAGACGCGTTGAAACTGTGGAAGAATAGCTATAGCTTTGGTCATATCACGAACGGACGCGTGTTATGTAATCAGCGATTCACAAGCAGCTGTACGCAACTTTGCAAATGCCAGAATTTCCCCTTAAGCACTGCGTATTTTTAGAACCGGCAAAACCAACCAAGACGACAGGTGCGTTTGCATTCTCTGGTTCTCAGCTCACATACCCTACACCACGGGAGATACCAACCCTAACCAGGTGGCACGTAACATACCTCAAGGACTCACTTTCCGGGCTACGATGAATGTTGGTCTCTCGTCAGAATTTTCAATTGTGTGGGAGGTGGAGGACCGAATGACAACGTTCAATGAAATCACAAAACATTATAAATTACAGAGGTGTTTTACCCCCCTCCTCATCATAAACTCAACAGGGTGGAGTCTGTTCAATGGGGACAATTACAAACCAGATCCTATAGGAATATAGCGCTTCTACATGCTATATATCCAGAGATCTACGCGACCGCTCAATGCAGATTGTCACACACGAGCTTCCTTAGAACATATACTATGGGAATGCCAGGGATTTAAACATAGTAATGAGAACGCGGCCTCCACCGACAGCCTCCGCGCGCGTTGGCTGGCCGTGCTGCTCAGTTCAGCACTGGACGATCAGCTATGGGCGATCCAGCGGGCTGAGAAAGCCGCTAGGAGGCAAGACCTTCTAGCTACACCTAGAAGAATGGCCAGCCCACTAATATGCCGGATACAAAATAAAGTTATGCCTGCCTTTGCCGCGTAGCCTTCGCAGCCAAATCTATTCCCTACCATCTACGGTATCCGGTCAAGCGATCACGTGCGCATGGCGTGCCCGAACAAGCCCAAACCTCACGCACGCAAGCGGCGTTGTCTTTTTTTTTGCCAGGCACCGTTATTTCATGTCGTAGTCAACTGCCTGTTTCTGCGGGATAATTGCGAAATGCTGGCCTATACGTGGTAGAATAAATGAGCACAGCGAGTGCTCGAAAGCTTAGGAGCGCTTCAGGGCAGTCGTCTGCTCGATGGGCTGACCGCGGGCACGACCGCGTGCAAACCACCAACACATTAGCCCCACATCTCATTGCAATTTACGGAGAAAAAATTAAACAAAAAGAATGCTCGCATTTCCTCATTGCGTCTCATAAATAAATGTGAAGCATTTCTCAGTGAACTTCGGCGTTTTTGAGCGTATCTATCTATCTATCTATCTATCTATCTATCTATCTATCTATTTATCTATCTATCTATCTATCTATCCATCTATGTATCTATCTGTCTATCTATCTATCTATCTATCTATATACCACCTACGACTTTTAGCTATCCTGGCCTTTCCAATAATGACATCGATACCAAACTTCGTATGGCATAGGGTGACTGTAGGAAGACATATTTGGCTATTCATAACAAGAAAATCATGACATGTATGTCATGAATGTCATGATTTATGTTTCATGGTCCTGCAGCTTTCGCGGTGGTTTTGCTCGAATGGAATGTTGCAAAACTGGTGTGGTATGACATGATTGCATGGCAAACACAAGCAACAGATCCTATCATGAAAAACATGACATGCGTGTAATGTAACGACATGACTACATGCCATGCTCATGATGCGCTCGCGGCCGTTTCGCTAGCGGCACATATACCAAATTTGCTATTACAGTACGTGAATGGATGACGAAGGTATTTGACTGGTGCAAACATGGTAATCATGAGATGCGTCATGTCACAACATGACTACATGCCATGCCCATAATGTGCTGGCGACCGTTTCGCTAGCTTTACTTATACCAAATTTAGTTCTAATGGACGTGAATCCAAACATATCCAAACATAATATTCAAACATATCCAAACATGATATCCAAACATGACATATCCAAACATGATAATCACGACGCGCGTGTCATGTAACAACATGACTACAGGCCACACTGATGAGGCGCTCGCGGCCGTGCCGCTAGCTTCACATATGCCAAGTTTAGTATTGAGTGACACCAATGGATGAGGAAAGCATGTGACTGGTGCAAACATGAGATTCATGAGATGCGTGTCATGTGAGAACATGACTACATGCCACAGTCAAGGCGCCAATACATTTCAACGTGACGCGGTGCGCGTGCTCGCTGGCGTTCATTTCGTCTTTTCACGCCGGCGTTGCCAAGCCAGGCGCCGGTCCTGCCATATACTCGCTGACGCGTGCCGTGCTGCGTTGCTCCATGCATGTTTCAGCGCGTCCAGCGCTCTCCATCACGAAAAGAGGGAGGGGCAGTGTTGTTTGGGTAACGAATCGGCGAGAAATGCAGCATGTCGCATTTCGCGCTGGTTGCCGTTGGGCCGCGCCGACGAACGCTGCTCGCGCCTGGCGTCAGACTATAGAGTGCTAGCATTTTGCTAACGTAGCGTCGCTGTGCCCAGCGTGTACGCGCGTCAGCGCTACATTGGAGTATATTAGGCCCTTCGTGATGCGTTTTGCTATTTTGCTAGCTCCACATGAACCGAATTTGCTGTTAGGTGGCGTCAACGGATGACGTTGTATATGACTTGTCACTGGTGCAAACATGTTTATCCTGACACGCGTGTCACGTAAAAACATGTAAACATGCCACGCTCATAGCGTGCTCGCGGCCGTATTGCTCGCTCCACATATACTAAATTTGGTATCACATGATATGAGTAGATAGCGAAGGTAAACGACACGTCCAATCAAGATAATCATGACACAGAAGTCATGTGCATGTCATCTTTTACCTCCACCTCGTAACGTTGTGCTGATTTGAAAGTGACGTATTTACATTTCTCATTCGTGCTTCGCATATCATTCATTCCCACTGTATGTGGGATCTGTCGACTCTTTATTTTAAGATTTATTAATTTCCTAAAGCAACAAATACATAAGCTACGCATTTTTGATAAATAATTTTTGCTATGTCACGTGTCACTGTTGGCAACGTCAGAGCATAGTCGTCCGCGTAAAGGACCAACGTCACCGCAATACCGCGTATACGTAGGGCCATTCATACGCGCTCGTCATGCCCTCATTCTCTGGGCGCACGCCCACAAAAGGAAGGAAAAAGAGCGCTCATACTGAAATTTGAACGGTTTCCGTCGGAGCGTAGCAAATTTTGGCAGACGTGATAATTAGCACCTCATCTACGCATTGCGCTTGTTAGCTCAAAATCGTCAAACCTGGTGAGTGGCCCTCTAAAGACTGAAATTGAGTAAAAACTACTCGATATTGCGAAATAATGCGCAAAAAGTATGATTGCAGATATAAGTAATATTCGGAATGCTAAATAGGCGCTGCTGCCCCAGCGTGCAGCTCATATGAATGTTACAGTAGGACTGCTAAATTACCCGTACAACGTTTACGCGCGAAAGGACGTTACCTTCAAACAGCTGAGAATAGGTGGCTGTTACTGGCACTCGTGTACCTCCCGACATAAATAAGCGAAATTGCTCACAGCACACGCACGCGCGATAGCCGAACACAGCCTCGTCCGCAAATTTCAGTCAGCGACCTCAAAATGGCCACCAGCAACGCCAAATATGTCATGACCGAGATTCTGTCGTGCAGCTCGGACTAGAGCACCATCTTTCTCTCATCGCGTGCAGTAGCTCTAGGGACCAATGACAGCGCTTCAGGATCCTAATGAAAAAGGCCGTCAACCTGGCGGGTCCAACCACCAGGTTGTGGCACGCAATTTCAATGCGCCGCACCGCACTTGGGGCTACCCGTACAATACCAGCAAGGGCGCGGAACTGTGGCAGAACACGACTGACATGAACCTAACTCTGATCACTGACAAGGCCTTTCCCGCTTAGGTGGGTACCTCATCTTGCAGAGACTAGACTCCCGACTTGACTTTCGTCAACAATCTTCCCGATGTACAGTGGGCCAACTTGAACATTGACTTGGGTAGCGACCATTACGTCCTGGTGACGCAGTTCTCAGTGGTCGGAAAGAGGGCACAGTAGTTTTCTTGGACAGACTGGGACTATTTTCGCAAAGTGCGCCGCGACCTACCACTACCTGCAACCAGGCCAAGCCTCGGGACGCGGATTTGCCAGGTCAGAGAGGACGTCATAATTACCACGATGAAGATTTGTACTGACATTCCGATTAAGAAAAATCGACAGCCACCTTGCCCACCTGCTCGAGGCCAGCAGTCGGTTCTCGCCCGCTGGAAAAGCCAGTGCCTCAATCACAGGTAGCGCAAGAAGATCTCCGTCCTTAACAAGACCTTCGAGGAGCACTGCCGCGTCCTCTCCAAGCAGCAGTGGGACGAGGTGTGCAACTCGGTAGACGGCTGGATGCGTAATCGCTAGACATGGAACCTGCTCAAGCATCTGCTCAACGAGAGTAACACCAAAACTAATCAGCGGAATGTACTAGCTCGAGCCATTCACTAAGCCAAGCAGTTGTCTTCAGAAGAGAAGGTTTTTAAGCAGCTGGTGCAAACTAGCTACCTGTCGACTCAAACCTCGCAACAACGTACCTCGAGTAGTCGGGACCAGCTAACACTCAACTGGACGCAGAGATATGCCACGAGGAGGTTGGGAAGGTGCTCCACGGCCTCACTGAAAGGTCTGCTGCGGGCTTTGACGGCATAACTAATAAGACCCTGCGCAACCTGGACGACCAGTCAATCGACTACCTCACTGAAGTCACAAACGAGACATGAAAGGGCAGCAAAGTCCCCGTCTTGGAAGGTCGCATGCACCGTCTTTCACGAATAGTAAGTCCCCTTCCTGCTTCACGTACTCGTTTTACGAATCCTCCTTAAAAAAGTAACAGAATACAAATATCTTGGTGTTGTTCTTTCTAGCAATTTATCTTGGTCTCAGCATATTAACTTTATCTGCACAAAATCTTTAAAAAAGTTAGGTTATTTAAGACGAACACTGTCCCAATCCCCCAAAAGCACTAAATTACTAATGTATAAAACACTAATTCGTCCTATACTTGACTACGCATGCCCCATATGGAATTCACACAAGCAGGGTGAAATCGATAGAATTGAGGCCATTCAAAAAAAAGCTATCATGTTTATTTGTAACCGCTATGATCGCTACTTTTCACCTTCCCTTGCCCTGTCTTTCTTGAACTAACCACATTACGCATGCGCCGTCTAAAGGATTCTATGAAACTGCTTTACTGTTTTATTAACTCGGTCTATCGCATGTCCCACAATACCTACATCTCATTTGCCTCGCCGTCCACAACTAGAAGTAATCACCACCTTAATATGAAGCCTTACCATTGTCGTACTAACGCATTCAAATTTAGTTTTTTTTCCTTTCACTGCCGAAATGTGGAATCAACTGTCCGGTGATATTCGCTCCCTTCCGCTGGAAAATTTTTTACTTGCCCTTGCTGATTTGCGTTAAGTGTTCTTTTGTTGTATTGCTCTGTTGATCTGTTTGTTTGTCATTTGCTCACTCCTGCCATAGCCCCAAATTGGGGGCTGCAGTATGTATAAATAAATAAATAAATAAATAAATGGGTTGACTCGGTACCTAGAATACAATGGGCTCTACCCGCACTCCTTCATTGGTTTATGGGCCAAGATTGCGACGCAAGACGCTATAAAGCTGCTCAAGCGCCAAGTCATCGACTGCAACACTCGAGACATGCGGGCCATTCTCTGCCTCGACCTAGAGAAAGCCTTCGACAATGTTACTCACTCTTTCGTGTTGCGATCAATTGCAGAGCTCGGCGTCGGAGTCAGGTTCTACGAATATGTTAAATCGTTCTTGACCCGTAGGAGAGCCACCCTTAGAGTGGGAGAGCTTGTCTCCGAGGAGATCGAGCTGGGCTTGCTTGGAACGCCACAAGGATCAGAGATATTGTCACGTAATACAACAGGGGGAACACACACAATGATTTATTGAGGGCGAACTTGTGCCCAGAAAAGTAGCTATGTCACAAAGAAGAGTCTGCTAAAAGCGTTCCGCCTACGTGTCCCTTCCTGAACAACTACTCCGTCAGTATTCCCGGATCGTGCTCGTGCACCAGAGGCATGCGCCGCTCTGCCCTAGAAGCGTGATCACGCGCGAGGCACAGTAGACGCCCACATAGCGTCTCGTTGGTTGCGAGGCACTGTAGACGCCTACATAGCGTCCCGTTGGTCCTCTGCGTAAAATAATTAGTAGGATCAATCTCTGTGGCATTACTCCGCCTCCTAAATGCGCATCACCTCGATGCGTGAATCCGAAAAGTTAATAGCCGAGGGCATAGAAGTTTCATTCTTTTTCGTGGTATGGCTTCTTGCGGACAACGTGGACGACCTCCGCATGGTTTTGCCGTTTTGATCGCTCTTGTCCGTCAGGGTTTACTTCATAAGTTAGGTCACTTAGCCGGCGAAGGACCTTATATGGACCAAAGTACCATCGAAAGAGCTTTTCTGACAGGCCGCAGCGCCGTATTGATGTCCAGGTCTATACTTGATCACCTGTCTGGTACTTGACTCCCCTGCGGCGCAGGTTGTAGTAGTCTGCATCACTTGAACTGTTGTTGACGTATTCGATGCCTTGCTAACTGGCGTGCTTCTTCAGCTTTCTGCAGAAATTCTTCAATGTCAGATGGCTCGTAGTGGTCATTGTCGACTGGGAGCATGGCGTCGAGAGTTGAATTGACTATGCGACCATAGACGAGCTGAAATGGGGTGACGCGGGTGGTCTCTTAGAGGGCCGTATTATAGGCGAACGTTGCGTAAGGCAGAATTTCATCCCACGCTTTATGCTCCAAATCCACATACACCGACAGCATGTCAGCGATCGTGCGAGTTAGGCGTTCCGTTAACCCAATCATTTGGGGATGGAACGCAGTGCTTTTCCTATGACTGGTGTTCATCATTATCATCAAACACTGCATCAACTCTGACGTGAAGGCTGCTCCTCGGTCGGTGATTAATACCTTTGGGGCGCCATGTTGAAGACCTATGCTGTGCACAAAAAAACTTCGCTATTTCAACTGCCCTTCCTCGCTAAAGGCAGCCGGTTTCTGCATACCGCGTTAAGTAGTCGGTGGCGACTACGATCCACCTCTTGCCCGATGATGACATTAGGAAGGGTCCAAGAAGATCCATTCCAACTTGTTCAAATTGTGTAGCAGGCGGTTCTATGGGCTGGAGCAGGCCGGCCGTGTTCAGTGGTGGTCTTTTGCGCCTTTGACATTCGCGACATGTCTTCACATTGCTGCACGGACGCCAGCAGCTTGGGCCAGTAATACTTCTGATGAATTCTGGAAAATGTCCGGCTGACGCCCAAGTGACCAGACGATGGTTGATCGTGACAAGCTTCTAGGATTTCAGGCCTCATTGCTAACGAAACGACGAGTAAGAACTTCTTTTTGTTATGCCCGAAGTTTCTTTTTATAGCACATATTCACGGAGACAGAATGGAGATAATGTTCTCTTAATTACACGTGATACCTGGCCACCACACCCTTCGAGGTGTTCGATCAATGGGAGCAGTTCTCCGTCAGCTCGTTCATGCTCCGCGATATCTGAAGCTTCCATCACACAGAGAATTGTCTATCCGTCTTCTTCTGAAGGAGTAGAGTCCAGTGGCGAGCGTGATAAGGAATCGGCATCATTATGCTTTCGCCCAGACTGGTATAATACAGTAATGTCGTATTCTTGCAGTCAGAGGCTCCATCTGGCAAGGCGTCCTGACGGGTCTTTTAAGTTCGCGAGCTAGCAAAGTGAGTGGTGGTCGCTGACGGCACGGAATGGCCTTTAGTATAGGTATGGTCTGAACTTGCTGATAGCCCACACCACTGCCAAACACAAATTTTCTGTCGCGGAATAGTTTTTTTGGCTTTTGAGAGGGTGCGGCTGGCGTAGGCTATCACTTTTTTTCTCCATTTCGCCATTGTACGAGTACTGCGCCGAGACCAATATTGCTTGCGTCTGTATGGAGTTTCGTGTCAGCGGTCTCGTCGAAGTAGGCAAGGATCGGCGGGCTTTGCAAACGTTGCTTTAATTCGTTGAAAGCTGTTTCTTGCTCTGCCCCCCAAGCGAATGAGTCTTCGTCTTTTCTGAGTTAGTTTAGAGGTTCGGCGATTTTTGAGAAATTTTCTACAAATCGTCAATAGTAAGCGCATAAGCCCAAAAATCAACGCACCTCTTTATTGTCTCTGGGCTTTGGGAACCTTGCGACCGCCGCAGTCTGGTCAGGATCAGGACCAACACTTTCCGCGCTGGTTACGTGTCCCAGAAAACGAAGCTTGTCGGAGCTGAACTGGCCCTTTTCTGGTTTGATTGTCAAGCCGGCCGACTGGATAGCCTGAAGAACTGACCGCAGTCTCTCTGCGTGTTGGTCAAACGTCGCAGAAAATACCACAACATTGCCCAAGTACACTAGGCATGACCACCACTTCAGCCCCATGAGGACATTGTCCATAATGCTCTGGAATGTCGCTGGCGCACAACAGAGGGCGAAAGGTAGTGCTTTAAACTCGTACAAGCCATCCATGGTTACGAAAGCGGTGTTTTTACGGTCTCTTTCATCCACTTTCATTTGCCAATATCCATTTTTTAATTCGAGCAAAGAGAAATATCTGGCGTGCCGTAACCGATCCAATGTGTCATCAGTACGCGGTAAAGGGTATACATCCCGCTTGGTTACGCTGTTCAGTTTCCGGTAGTTTACACAGAATCTCAATGTGTTGTCTTTTTTTCTCATGAGAACTACCGGCGATGCCCACGGGCTGCTAGAAGGCTGAATGACATCATCCTGCAACAACTTCTGAACCTGACTCTTTATAACCTCTCGTTCTCTCAGCGAAACTCTGTAAGGATGTTGATACACTGGCCAAGCTGTTTCCTTTGTTTTAATCTTGTGCTTCACCATTTGCGTGCGACGTACCTTTGAGGAGGTGGAAAAACATTTTGCGAATTTATCTATCAGGTCTTCTGAATTTTCCTCTCGGCTGGCGATAGACTTCGGCTGATTGAAACTGATGTTCCAAGGTCATTTGTAGTTTCCGAAGTTGGCGGCTCTGACGCAACGGCATATAAGTCGCTAACTTCAATAAAGGTGTGTAGAAAAGCGATGGCAGTGTCTTTTGCGACATGCTGAATTTCATTTCTGAAATTGGTGAGCAGCACGTTGGCAAGCCCACCACGTCAGCGAATAATGCCTCGACCTATACAAATGCCTTTTTTTAGCAGCGGCTTCAGAATGCCATCCGCTATTCCTTCAGAGTCGATGAATGCGTCACTCCTTACGCCAACCAGGACGCTGCATCGCGGTGGCGCGGTTACATCATCGTCGATAACACGCAACGCAGAACTTCCCGTCTCCTCGTCTATGGCCAGCTTTGTCAAAAAAGAAATATTAAAACTCTGCAGGCTTATTATGGGACCGTTAGCTAGCAGGAAATCGATCCCGATTATTACGTCTCTCAAGCATTCTGGCAGAACTAGGAAATCGGCGACATAAGTGGCACCCAGAATCCCAGCCCCTGGTGGTGCACCTTCCCAAAGGTGTTATCAGATGGCCCCAAGCCGTGCGTATTTTCGGTTCACTCCAAGGCATCAAAACTTTCTTCAAATCTTTTGCGATTGCATAGCTTACGACTGAATAATCGGCACTTGTATCCACCAATACGTTAAATTCCCGCCCGTCCACAGTAACACGCAAGTCTGAAGATTTTTTTACTTATATTCGTCGTCATTTTCTGCTTGTCGCTGCTTCGCAGGGGCCTTGACGGAGGATCTTTGCTCTGTCGGACATCGGCGGCCTTGCCTCCCCAGGTCGCTGGCTTTAGCTTTCCTGACGCGGGCTCGTTGACTGATTGTTCGAGAATTTGGTGGTGAACTTGAACGTCGCGGACTTGGCTATCGATAACGATTTGGCGCTGGTGACCTTGGCTGGTGCTGGAAGATGACGGCTGGAGATGCATGCCTTGAAAGGTACTCCTGTATTTTTATAGGCCTTTCACCATTTTGCGGGCATGGAGCTTACACAAAAAACCCACGCAGACCGACCCTTCGGTATGGGCAGTGTCGGTAAAAAATGCCTAGCTTCTCTGCAGTGAAAACAGAGTGGTGTCCTGTAAGGTTTGCGCCACACATCGCTTTTCCGTGGTCTCTGCTCTCCAAAAAAGGTGAGCTGGTAGAAGCTGACTGGCTGGCTCCGGGAGTAGCGAACGAGGCATTCTGAACAACAGGTTGGCGCAAAGCATCTGCGTACGTTGATCCATGGCGTTCCTGCAGGAGTTGTTGAAGTCGAAGAGGTTGCACTTCTGGCTCCGGCTGAAAAATGGCGTGCCGAAATTCATCACGGATTACGCAATTGAGGGATGAAACTGTCGGCATGACTTGCGGTTTGAGAATGTTACGAAGCTCCTCTTTGACGATGGAACGCACAAGCTTCCTCAGCGTCTCGTTGCTGCTGTCTCGCTTTACCAAAAAGATTCCGCGGGCTCATTACCAGCATCCCGATTTTGTTGACGGGCACGCTGCTGCAGTACTCTTTCCATGGCCGTGGCTTCTGTGCGGAATTCAGCAACGGTAGATGGAGTATTGCAAACCAGGCCTTTAAATAAGTCCTGTTTGACTCCACGCATAGAATGGCGCAATTTCTTTTCTTCGGTCATGTTCGGATCGGCACTTTTGAAGAGGTGGGATATGTTCTCGATATACATGTTGACGCTCTCAGTCGTGCGTTGGTTTTTTGATTGAGGAGCATTTTCTGCCCTTTCCCGGCGATCCATGCTGGGATACGCAGCAAGGAACTGCTGCCGAAGGTCTTCCCACGTCGCTATCACCTCTTGTTGTCCTCAAACCATATTCTCGCTCCGTCCTCTAACGCTAAGTACACGCGGCCGAATTTCCTCGCCTCATCCCTGGCATTAGTACTTGCGACCCGCTCGAAATACTCCAGCCATTCTTCCAGATCTTCGTGCGCTTCATCATGGCAGGGTTCAGGTAAGCATGGGGGAGACACGATGAGTTCAGATGTTGAAGCTGGATTGGCCATTTCTCTGAGATTGGCGGTTACCACTGCTCATGTTTCTGGAGCAGCGAGGAGTTGTCCGAATTCAGGTGACTAACCTCGAACGCGGCAGCTTGAACGCTTGTGTACTAGGGTAAGTTCACCAGGCTCCAATCGCTGGGGGTCATGGCTTCCTTTTCTTGCGCCAAGGGTACTTCCAATTATACCCCGCACCTCCACCAGAATGTCACGTAATAGAACAAGGGGAACACACAAAATGATTTATTGAGGGTGAACTTCTGCCCAGAAAAGTAGCTATGTCACAAAAAGTGGCAGCATATCCACGGAGTGAATGATGGAGAGTGGGGCGAAGCATTCGTCCGTTCATGCGTCTGTGTGACCGTCCATGCGTCTGTTCGTGCGCCGGTCCCGGTGTTCGCTCATGCATCCGCCCCTGCGTCCGTTCATGCGTCCATCCATGCATCTGTCTGTGTGTCCGTTCGTCCATCTATTCAACACTCCAAGTCCCACCATCTCGCATCTTTTTATCATATATTCCCCATATAGAAGCACCGCCATTCAGTGGACATTCCAAGGACTAAACGAGAGGTGGCACACGCACACTTTCTTACGGCTTGCGCTTCGGGTCTACTTCCCACCTTCAACCACCTTGAGTTCATGGTATATACCAGTTCACTGTATTCATAGCACTGCTGCCCAATGCTCGCAAATCCTTTCTAAAACCAAGGAGGTGGCGCCCAGCGAGCAACCTTTTCCTGTCAGATAGTGCTCAATGTGCATGCCAGTGGCTGCTAATGTGAAATGAGAGACAGGAGGATTCAGCTTTTAATTTCTTATGGCTTGCGCTTCGTATCTGCTTCCCCCCTTTAACCACCTCGAATTCATTCATGGTATATACTAGTTCAGTGCCGCTGTCTGTCTCCTTCTTGTTCTTGTCTCTCGTTATTGGCGCTGTTTTTTATGTGCATATACTAGTTCATTGTATTCATGGCCCTGCGGCTCAACGCTCGCTAAACCTTTCTAAAACTAAGGAGGTTACACCCAGCGAGTATAATGTAGCAACCCTTTCTTGTCCGATAGTGCTCAATGTACATGCCAATGGCTGCTAATGTGGATCGCAACGTGCGCGTTGACTAAAAGCCGAACGCTCCTATCTCTCATTTCCCATTAGCAGTCATTGGCATGCACATCGAACACTATTTTTATTGTTAAACTACGCACAGAAGAAATATCTCACCGGCACCACCTTGGAGGTCAAATGTTATACCTATCTCGGGTATGTGCCACTGGCGGTTACGTACTACAAGGGACGCACAAGCCACGCCATTAGGCGCTTCGCCCCTAAAAGAGCCTGCTATAAGTGTTCCGCCTACGTGTCCCTTTCTGAACAACTACTCCGTCCGTCAGTCCTCCCGGCTCGTGCTCGTGTACCAGAGGCATGCGCTGCTCTGCCGCAGATGCGTGAGCACGCGCGAGGCACAGTAGACGCCCACATAGCGTCTCGTTGGTTGCGAGGCACTGTAGACGCCCACATAGCATTTCGTTGGTCGCGAGGCACTGTAGACGCCTACATAGCGTCCCGTTGGTCCTCTTCATAAAATAGTGATTAGAAGCAATCTCTGTGGCAATATCGCCCGCCCTGTTCAACCTTGTCATGGTCGGGTTGTCCAAGAGGCTCTCATGTATCGAATGTATTAACCACGCAATTCACGCATACAATATTACCACTTGGTGCACAGGTGGCAGTGATGGACAGGTCAAGCGCTCCCTGCATGAGGCCGTAGACACAACGGAAGATTACCTCTGTCCCACAGGCCTGAGGTTTTACCCAAACAAATCCGAGCTCCTCCTCTGCCAACCCACAAGGCAAGGGCCCAAGCCGAAAAACTGGCAGCCGATCTCGAAGAGTGATATCAAGCTTTACACGGGAGACGGCAGCACAATAACCAGAGACGACGCCATTCGGGTCCTCGTCATGGCCATCGAGTCTAATGGCTCCAACAGCAACACTATACTCAAGCTCGCTGCCAAGACAGATAACGTGGTTCGGCTGGTAACCAACCGCTACCAAGGCCTCAAGGAAGACAACTTAATCGACCTTGTCCATCTGTTTGTGCTCTGCAGCTTTTCATATGTCGTGGACATGCACAACTGGCAGCGTGCCGAGCGTAACTAGACCAACGTCTAGCTCATAAAGATTACCAACCGGGCCCTCGGTATCCCAATCAGGATGCGCACCGAGCGACTGGTTCTGCTCGGAGTACACAACACGTTGGAGCAGATTGCCGAAGCGCAGGAGCGGGCATAGATTACGTGCCTTTCGTGCTCCCAGACAGGCAAACATATACTCCGACAGCTAAGTCACTCTCCGGCTGAAGTGTACAAGAAGATAAGACAGGTGTCCCGTGAGATTTGCGACCTCATCACGGTGGCACTGATACCTAGGAATGTCCATCCTAAGAACAATCGTGGTAGGCGACGGGCTAGAGCACTCTTCGCAAGCAGATTCACGGTGAGGAGCACGGCGTCAGCGTTGTCGACGCGGCCGCCTACCGCGGAAGCCCTGCCTTCTCCGCAGTCGTCGTCTACTCCAAACAGCAAATCACCAACTGTTCATCGGTTCAAACTCACGATCCGACGATTGCCGAGCAAGTGGTCACCGCCCTGGCCATCCTGGAAGGTGAAAGAAAGGTCAGTTATAGTGACTCTAGGTCAGCTACTTGCGCTTTCGAACGCGGCGTCGCCTCCAAGAAAGCTCTGGGCATGATCAAGAGCAGCGGCCTCGACGGTATCAAGCACCACGTACTGATCTGGTTTTTTTGCACAGGTTGGGCAGGTCCAAGATGCTCCCACCGACCTTATTGAGTCTGCCCACGAGACCTCACAAGTGCGAACTGACCACACCGGTTTCAGGCAACAATTCGGGACCAACGGGTTTGCAGAAAACAGGGACGCGCCGGCCACGTACGACGAAATAAGCATTTTTACCTCGCGCGAACACTATATCCACTTACTCATCGAAAACGTAATAGGCCGCAGACCCTTACGCCCCTACTACTGCAGACCGACACGTACCCTAACCTGAGATCCCTTCACCTTATTTATCCTGACGTGTTCCCCAATGACGCTTGCCGCACATGTGGGGATGTATTCACGCTGGCGCACATGCTCTGGGAGTGCAAGGCGATGCACACAAACCCCGACACTACATCGGTAGATTGGAGGCAGCCCATGCAACTCCCTCCTAGCCGACCAACTTTGGGCCGTCCAGCTGGCACGCAGAGCAGCCGATAAGCTTGGCCTAACGGTCCCGACGTGGGAGTGGCCCGCTGCCCATTAACGCGTGCCTTGCAGGACCACAATAACGTTTCGCAACCAACCAACGAATTGGTTCTTCAGCATTTATTATTTCCTGTGTACCACTAATTTACCAGCTTGTTACAAGACGTCACGAAGCTGGATAGCATGGAATGAAATGAAAAACACTTTATTTTAGTCCTGCAGGACGCGCTTAGCGTGTAGCGAGTGTCTCCCACATAGTGACCGACAGGGAGTACCAGGTGGCCGCTTCGTGGGCCTCCTGGACGGCCTATAGCTGGCCGGCGAGAAGTGAGCTCCTGAGTGACCTCTCCCACTTGTTTGAGGTAGAGTCGGGAGGAGTAGGTCTACACTCCCAGAGCATGTGTGCGAGTGTCGCTGTGTGTCCACATGATGGGCATGTGGTGCTGGGGTGTA
Source organism: Rhipicephalus annulatus (assembly GCA_013436015.1). Lineage (NCBI taxonomy): Eukaryota > Metazoa > Arthropoda > Arachnida > Ixodida > Ixodidae > Rhipicephalus > Rhipicephalus annulatus. Next base: position 1,653,285 of record WOVY01009243.1, read on the forward strand.
TATGAGGATAATAAACGGGAAGCGTGGCAACGTTTGGTTACGTGTGTGTCTGTAAAAGGCGTAGGGTTAATGCCTGTGGTCTGTTAGGTTTCGGATGTATTAGGTTTTAAATGTGGCTTCCAGCTCAAAGTGCTTTGTTATGTCATTGTACGTAATGGGTGCGTCCAGATTGATCTAACTCAGCAAGATGGGGTTGCCCAGTGGCGGTGCGGTCGGTAAGTGTGCGCTCTGCTTCATGGGCGATCTCGTTGAGGTTGAATAAGGTACCCGGCATCTGATCGAGATAAGTGGGGAACCAGATGAGAATGTGGTGCTTCAGGGCACTCGGGTCCGCTTTGCGCAGCATACGTAACGCCTGGTCGGAGGTGACTCCGCGTTCGAAGGCTTTGATGGCCGGTCTGGAGTCACTGTAGATGAATTCGCGTTTACTGTCGAGCATATCTATAGCTATAGCTGCTTGCGCCGCTACTTCGGGGTTTCGGGTGAGGATGATACCGCGACCGTGTCGAAGTCTCGGTTGTTGTGTTGGCAGCGGCGTCCACGAATGAGACGCTGTCCGCTTCCGTGTCTATGCGCTTGGGAATGGCAGTCACCCGCGCAAGACGTCTGCCTCTGTTGTATCCGGGGTGTACATTTCGTGGAATGGGAGCGATCCTGATAATGTCGTGGATTTCTTGGGGAATTAGAGTAAACTCTGGGGTCCCTGGCGCTCGAGCAGAAGAAGCTAAGCTCGCGCAGATTATGGCGGCCCGCCTTGGTGGTGGTGATTCGGGTCGATTGCACGCGTTCCTGAGCTTCAGCAATCTCTTCTAGCGTGTTATGTACGCCAAGTTTGAGGAGTTTGTTCGTTGGAGTGGTGATAGGGAGACCAAGGGCTCGTTTTGCCACCTTTCGAATAAGCGCACTGAGTTGATCGCGCTCAGCACGCAGCCATTTGTGTATAGCGGCCACGTAGGCGCCTCCTAAATTTATTTGATGTAGGCTAGCTACCAATACAAAAAGCAGCGGCTGCATATTGCAGATGGCGAGATGGATTATGGACTTAATAAAACATTTCCACTTGCAGCATAACGGCGTTTAGTAGTTTGCGAGCGTATACATCTCTGTTAGCCCAAACTTGCTGAGAGTAATCTGAATAGAAAGAACGAAGCAGCGCTGCGCGTGTGTGCTTCTTTGCTGTCCGAGAGGTATTTTGAGTTGTAAAGGACAATTTAGGTTAAGTAAAAACCAATAACCCGGACTCTGAACTAAGCCTCCATGGTGATAAAAATCACGGCATTTCCCTTTGTACCCGATCCGGTGGGTCAAGTTGCGGGGCAAGCTTAAAATCCGAGGTTCCTACTCAGCTCCAGTCCTCTGCTTTATTCGAGGCCAATTAGCAAGGTGGCGCTACGGATCCAAGTTACCATAAGCAGGGCTGATCATGTTCATCGTAGAATAAAGTGGGAAGAATTTTCGGCGTTTCAGTGCAGAAAAACTTTCACTTCAAATGAACCTATTGATTTATTTAAGTAATTAATAATACCTTATAGGCCTCCGCTGAGACGCTGTGTAAGGAGGGCAGTACAAAAAAGCGGACTTCCGTAGTAGTTACAAAACACAAAGTTCATGAACAGCGGTCATGTAGCAGATTACATAATAACAATAGCAGTAAAAAATAAACAAGATATTCATCACACTCATCTCGCAACGACACGACAGAGCATGGGTGACGATATCTCCCACTCGAATAACATTATTTTCCGAGACCAGCAAAGGCTTCAGCCTGTTCATAAAAACTTTGTTCGTTCCCATCCCCGAATGCATCAACAAGTCACAGCAAAATCAAAACTTCAACAAATGCAGTATAAGATGGCGTCCAGTAATTCAAGACTCTTCTTTATTGTCTAGAGTATGTGCCCCACAACCTAAACATGAGTGGTGATGATGAGTGTGCACAGATGAAAAGATGGGACGCATGAATACATAAATAATGCTTACACCTATTTTCCCTGCGGACTTCCGTGGCCGGCCCGGCCTAGACTTAGGTGGGAAAGGTACGGCGAACAAAGGGTTTAGGACGTGAAACGTGGACTATCTCAGAGGCACGTTAACGACGGTCCGAGGAACCCTCGACGGGAGTGACAAGGCAATTGACAGAAGATGTTCGTTCACAAAACGTGAGTTCCCAAAAAGCATGACTGAACTTCTCACACAATCCGGGTGCACGAACAGGCGTCCAAAGTGTTACTTCATCTCCAGGACGCAAGGCGATGTCTCGAAGAAAGCTGTCATGACATATCTTGCGGTTTGGTTGACTGGCCTCTGTGTTGAGTTGAGCACGTTGCCGTGCGTCAGCGAGCCTGGATACGAAATGTTCTGGTGCAGTCACGGTCGTTTTTGTCGTAACATTGAAGAAAGACGCATCAATGGTGAATGTCAGCGCACGACCACAGATGAGGAACAATTGTGAATACCCGGTGGTTCGCTGAACAGCGGTGTTTAGTGCAAACGTTACGAACGGCAAGATTCTGTCCCAGTTTTCGTGGTTCGGTCCGATGTACATGGATACCATGCCAATCAGAGTCTGGTGGAATTGCTCTGTCAGGCAATTTGTCTGCGGGTGGTAAGAGGATGTGGTCTTATTAAGTGCCCCAAGTTTTTAGAATTTCGTCAAGAATTGTGGAAAGGAAGACCTTGCCTCGGTCACTCAACAACGCTCAAAGTGCATCAAGACGCAACACAATGGCTTCTAAAAAGAAGGTGGAATTTTTTGAGGCACAGCCACTGCGTAGAGAAGCGGTCGCCGCATACAGTGTGCGGAGGTCGACGGCTGTGACTATCCAGTGGTGGCCCGCTGGCGTTGCAAGAAGTGGACCAACGATGTCTATTCCGACAACGACAAAAGGTGTATCAGGATATGGAATTGTTTGTAATAAGCCAGCAGGAGCTGAAGTTGGTCGTATCCGGCGTTGACAAAGTGCGCAAGAAGCGACCTAATTAGACACATGGGTAGAAAGACCAGGCCAGAAGAAACGGCTCTTAACGCGGTAGTATGTCTTCTGAAATTCTAAATGCCCAGCTGATGGGTCGTCATGCAATGCTTCGAGAACATGTTTTTGCAGCGAACGGAGAAGTACTGGCACCCGCCGATGCCCGTTTGCTTAGTAAGTATAGCTCTGCAGGACATTGTTCTCTAGCATGAATTGCTGTAGCTGGCGATGTAGTCTGGCATTAGGTGGAGAAGGCGAGCCATTTAAGTATCCGAAGATGCGGTTACAGTAGGGGTCGTCACGTAGGCACGCGGCAAACTGGGTGCTGCTGCTTAAAGATAGTGACCCAGGAACTACCAGGGGTGATAACGTGAGTGAAGCGAAAGCTGCTTGATCACCTCAGGGGCCTTGAGGATGCATGGCTTGAGATGAAAGTAGCAGAGGGCTGCGAGAGCGAGCGTCGGCATCCTGGTGCGGTTCGCCAGACCTGTACACAACGTCAAAAGTGTACTCTTGCGAACGGGGTATCCGGTGACCGAGGCACCCAGAAAAATTTTTCAGCGAGGACAACCAGCATAGGGCGTGGTGGCCGGTAATTACAGTGAAGTGGCGTCCATGCTAATAACGTCGAAATTTCTGGATGGGCCAAACAACAGCGAGACATTCCTGCTCTGTTATCGAGTAGTTCTGCTTCGCAGGTGTTAGTGCGTGGCTGGCATACGCAACGACTCGCTCATGTGAAGTGTCATCGCCCTGGAGGAGGACAGCACCGATTCCGTGACCGCTTGCATCAGAGTGCAGGAAAGCGGTTGCATTTTCATCGAACTGACGGAGAAGGGGTCTCATGTCAAAGCACGCTCAAGGGCTTGGAAAGCACACTCGCACTCGTCAGAGCTTGTGGAGGTTGTTCCTGACGTTAGAAGCTTCTGTAACGGCCCCGCAATGGCAGCAAAGCGACCGATGAAGCCGCGGAAGTATTACGCCAGGCCCACAAACTTCGCAATTGTTTTTGATTGTTTGGACGTAGAGAAGTAATTACGGCAATGCAACATTGTCGCGGTGGGGTCGAACGCCATCTTCGCTCACAAGGTCACTTAATACTTTGACGCTTATCCTGGCGAAGTGCCACTTCTTTGTATTGAGCTGTAGGCCACCGTCCGAAATGCACGTTAGAACTTAGTCCAAACGCTTAAGGTGTCGAGGAAATGTAGAAGAATAATTTACAGTTTCGTCTAAATACCATAAGTAGGTTTTACACTTGAGACCACGTAAAACAGTATCTATCATGCGCTCGAATGTCGCTTGAGCATTGCATAAGCCAAAAAGCATGACGTTAAGTTCGTAAAGTCCGTCAGGCGTTGCAAACGCTGTTTACTCCTTGTCTGCTTCGCGGATAGGTCTTTGCCAATACCCGGATCGAAAGTCGAGGCTGGAGAAATATTATGCGCCTTGTAGGGAGTCCAGGGCATCACCTATGCGTGGCAACGGATATACATCTTTTTTCGTTATCTTATTGAGCACTTTGTAATCAACACAAAAGCGAACAGAGCCATCCTTTTTCCGGACCAACACCACAGGAGACGACCGAGAGCCGTTTCTTTCAGGAAAGTTGTCCCTTCGCCAAGCCACGCCGTCGAACCCGGGGCAGTGGGACACTGAGAGAGCGGCCTTCCATCGCAACTCGAGTGCAGGCTCCTTGTCCAATAGTTACGGACGGCTGCCGCTGAACCAATGATAGCATGGAGGTTGAATAATATTCCGTTTGAGCATGTCAGCGACGTTTTCCTCAATCATTTGTCGTTCCGCCGAAGACAGACGGTATGGGTGGCGGCGCACAATGAAGCTGCCTTCGGTTTCAATGCTGTGCTCTGCAACGAAGGTGGGGCCCAGAACTTTGAAATGTACGTCAACCGAAAAGCCGTGCTTTTGGAGAAGGTCCAAGAGGTGTCTCTTCTTCTCGGCAGTGAGGTGAGTACCTAAGGTAGCATTTCAAACATCAGTGGTAGCCTTGATATCACTTGTAGCAGACATAGGCAGCGATTCTTCGTGAAGGGGAAACAGCGAAAAAGGCTCGCAGTGAGCGAAGTAGCTCACAGCAGTGCCCTTGGGCAGCATCACCCGCAAAGAAGTTGGGTTGAAGGCGGTGACCAATGCTTTACCGTCGTTAAACCACAAAAGGCTGGGTGCAATGATAAGCCCCGCAGGTTTGGATTGAACTGATGGAGCTATAAACGCGTCACCGTTAAATACAGTATCCGAAGCGATTGTGCGAATTTGTTCATCTCCTGGCGAAATGAAACAACTTGTCAGCAGCAGCAATAAAACGGAAGCTGTATGGATCGACATCGGGAGAAATCTCAGTAGCTGACATTTGAAATACTCTCTGAGGACACGATATTTTTTTATTATTTATTCAATACTGCAGACTCGAGATTCAAGCAGGGTGGTAATAGACATACAAATAAAATACTTGCGAAACGAAACAATAAAGGGCGAAGAAGGTTGTTTGGTAGGTTAGTTCATTCATCACATGTAATAATAAGACAGTTCCATTCACATATGGTCCTTGGAAAGTACGAATACCTCTGTAGGTCTGGGCGAGCAGAATATGGGATCAAGGCCTTTGCGTGGTGGTGTCGGGTGGGCCAGCTACTACGGGGTGTCAAATACGAGGATTGGTCTAGAGATATTTTTTTGTTCAAACGTTGATCTAATCTAGCTTTTTGCCTCGCATCTGCAGTAAGAGAATGTTGTTGGCTAGCATTAAATTTGAGGATGAGTCTAACATGGAGTACTCGTTGAATATATATCCATCAGGTTTTGTTTGAATACCCTCAAGAGTGTATATATTACGTTTTGTATAAGGATCCCATCCTATGCTCGCGTACTCTAGTTTTGGCCGCACAAGGGCTGTGTAACAAAGTAGTTTAACATTTGTTGGAGCACTTTGAAGTTTATGTTTAAGAAGACATAGTCTACGAAAGGCAGATGAACAAACATCAAGATGGAGATTCGAAGATAAGTTGGAAGTGAGTGTCACACCAAGGTATTTGCAGGAGTTTACTTGTTGCAGTGGTGAAGACCCTAATATGTATGTATACGATTGTGGATTCTTTTGGCGAGTCACTGGAAGGCACATACAAATGTTTGCGTTGAGACACATTCCCCATTTGTTGCATCATTCATATATATTGCAAAGACTAGTCCTCAGATCATTGAAACTGTTAGTGGAACTTTGAAGCAAACGCAGTGATCTGCTAACAATCTTATTTCCACACTAGGGTGATTAACATCAACAATATCATTGGTACACAATAGAAAAAGCAAAGGGCCTAACACACTGCCCTGTGGTACGCCCGATGTGACCGGAAGACAGTTCGAATATTGGCCCCCTACATCAACGTACTGTTCGCGATTATTTAAATAAGCAGAAATCCAACATACGAATATTTCAGGTATACCTGTTGTTCTAAGTTTGGAAATGAGTTTGCTATAGGGAACTTTATCAAAGGCGTTGCAGAAATCTAAGAAAAGCATATCTGCCCTACCGTGTCTATCCATGTTTATTGCAAGAGAGAGAAACAGTGTGACGAGTTGAGTTACGGTGGGTAATCCTTTCCGAAAACCAAGTTGATACATGGTCAATATAGAGCGTTCTGCAATACACTTGTTTATATAGTAGCTATGATGTGTTTAATAATTTTACAACATTGTGAAGTTGGTGAGATCGGACGGTAATTTCCCACTGCTAAGCCGTCCCCCTTTTTAAAGATGAGTACAACGCGGGCTGTCCTCCTGTCACTGGCAGCTGGGAAGACAACAAAGAACAGCAAAAAATAATAACCAAAAACTTTGCTAGAGATGAAAGCTGATGCCGAAGAACGGAAGTGCCATCCTAAAATGACTGTGTGAGTGCACAAAAAAGTACAAAAAACTAAATGTGTTGAAGGAAGCTATCTATAAAAACGCGGACTGTACAAACCCTTGAAGGCTGAACAGGGGCTTTATCTGCGCAACGAAGGGGAGGGCCATTGTATGCGTCCTAACTTTTTCTATGTGGGCACAAAAGTCTACAAGAATCACGGAAAGTGATGCGCCTGTGTCTACCAGTGCCTCTGTCTGTATGCCTTCAACATACACCAATAAAAAATTCGATGGGTGGTTCGGAGGAGTTTGATGCAGTTCGAAAGATGCAGATTTTTTCCCCAAGCTGCACTGTTTAGTTTTCCAGTTGGCGGTCGCGAATTGAAGTAGAAGGTCGAAGAGGAACGCCGCATCGGTGAAGGTGAGCGACGACGTGAGGATCGAGAACTGCCTACTGAGCCAAAGTTCCGCGGAGACGGCGACCGACGTGTGCTGTTCTGATACAGTTGGTGATAAGATGGTGCAACGGGTAGAAGTCGTCCCGCTCAAAGTCATCGTAGCTTCCTTTTTTTGTCTTGCTGACGGCGTCGGCAAAACCTTGAAATATGACCACGAATGCCGCAATTAAAGCAAGTCGGACGCGTAATGCGCCAGGCATTGTAAGGATGGTCGCGGTGCGAGTGAGTTGCGCGAACAATGCACCTCGGGCGCTGGTAGCTGAACTGGGCTTTGCTGTGGTGCAGGTGTCCTAGCACCAACCTGAGCATATGTTGGCATGACCACAGGATATGGGCTCAGAACATGTTTGACAGTCACGGAGGCCAGGCTTTGGTAGGGCGCAGCTGTCGTTGCAGCAACGTGAGCATAACTTGGAATGGGCACGGGACGTGAGTTCGGAACTAGTGTGTCAGTGACCAAGGCCATTTCCCCCCTCACGACGTCGCGTAAACTAGTAGCAGGCGGCGTCGTTCGAATATCTAGGTGGCGAGGTGAACCCTGTGGATGAAGCTCTTCGCGGATGATGGAGCGGATCAATGTACACAGCTCTGTTTTGTCATGACATGAGCTAAAATCAGATGTATCAGGTTGCACCCGAGTGGCCTGAAGCTCCTCAAGGCGCTGACAGGTAGCGACAACATCGGCGAAGGTCTGGGGATTCTGCAGCATTGGCGCATTAAAAGCGACAGTCGCAATACCTTTTAGCAGTTGGCACCTACGGTCGTTTTCCGCCATATAGTTCTCAATGCGGCGGCAAAGGGTGAGAACATCTTCGATGTAAGAAGTGTAAGACTCGCCGGGGCGTTGAACACGTGCACCAAGCCTCTACTTGACAATCCGCTTGTATTCTTCACGCAGTTTCTCCTGAGCATCGTACTTCCTGCGGATGGCGAGTGCACCGGCCGGCCCGGATTAAGCACGGATGATCAACTTTGGAATGCAACTGACAGCAACGTTGAACCTGCTCCTCGGTGGTTGCTGAATACAAGCCACGCATCGACGACATGCGCAAATGAATGCGCAGGAAACATTCGGGCGGCGCCACCCCTGGAATGGGATATAAAAGGGCCTACCTCGTCGACGGCGTTCACTGGGCACGGTGGCACCACCACCATGCGGCTGCTTGACAATCCGCTTGTGTTCTTCACGCAGTTTCTCCTGAGCATCGTACTTCCTGCGGATGGCGAGTGCACCGGCCGGCCCGGATTAATCACGGATGATCAACTTTGGAATGCAACTGACAGCAACGTTGGACCTGCTCCTCAGTGGTTGCTGAATACAAGCCACGCATCGACGACATGCGCAAATGAATGCGCAGGAAACATTCGGGCGGCGCCACCCCTGGAATGGGATATAAAAGGGCCTACCTCGTCGACGGCGTTCACTGGGCACGGTGGCACCACCACCATGCGGCTGCTTGACAATCCGCTTGTGTTCTTCACGCTGGTGAGACGCTACGGAAAGTGCTTCCGCTCTGATAGCCCATTTTTGTTGGTGCTGCCGTGCCCTCGGCCATGTGAGGTGTTTTGTGAGCTTGCTTCGTTCTTGAGGGAGTTGCTATTACTGGCGGGTGACATTGAAGTCAATCCTGGTCCTGACCTTGCAAAAATAACAAAAGAACTAAACGAAATTGCCGCTGATATTAAAGAAATCAAGGAAAAACGACTGGGTGATATTGACAAGAAATTAGAGGCTCTGACTAGACTAGAAAATAGCGTTTCTAGCTGCCAGACTGAAATAGGAATGTTGAATTCCGTAATAAAAACGCTCGAAAGGCGAATTGATGACCTGGAGAACCACAGCAGGCGATACAATCTGATAGTTTACGGACTACCTGAAGAAAAGGACGAAAATAGCGAAAGCCTTGAAGAAGCCGTTAATAGCAAAGTCATTGCAAATATCCTCGAGCTCGATCCAGTAGCAATCGAACGTATTCATCGCTTGGGTAAACCGGCACCAAATAAGAATAGGCCTATCATTTTCAAGCTTCTTGACTTCAGGAACAAAGCACAGATACTGAAAAGGGGAGCTAAGCTTAAGAACACAGGAATTTCTATTGGCGAAGACTTCTCACGGAAAATAAGGGATGTCAGAAAGAAGCTTTGGGACAGTGCAAAACAGAACCGATTGAATAAGGAAAAAGTGTCATTGGCTTTTGATAAACTCTACATTAATAAGCAATGTTATATGTGGGATGATGTCAGGAATGAAAGAGTACTGATCAAAAAAACGACCCAGATCTAAGCTGCCCCATGACGAGGCAGCGCGCCCAGTTGCTGTCGACGCCAGACTCTTGAACGATGCCCCTTTTCATGTACCTAACGAGTATGATGACAGGAACGATCAACCCCTATTCAGCAGTAGAAACAAAAACCTACGCCTTGTTAATGTAAATGCGCAAAGTATTGTAAATAAAACTGACCTCCTTGAAATCACTTTACTCCAGCATGATTCGCACGTTACAGTAATTACTGAAACATGGCTACGCAACGAAATAAGTGATGATACAATATTCCCACCGAACTACAAAGTCTTTCGCAAAGACCGCGCCTCTAGGGGTGGCGGTGTGGCGGTTTTATTCAAACAACAGATTGAAGCCATATTGCTGGACGATATTGCTGACTTGGAGTGCTTGTGCATTAAATTATCTTGTTGGGGTCAGCATTTTATTTTATAAGCGCTTTACCGCCCTCCAGACACGCCCCCTGAATACTTAAGCAAACTTGAGCAACATATGTCTCAATATCACAAACGTAAAATTATTCTTGTAGGTGACTTCAATCTACCAACTATTAATTGGGAGTTAATGCACGCTGGTCAACAGAATGTTGAGCATGCTAAAATTATGTTTAGTATTATGTTCACTCACGATTTGGCCCAGCTGGTTCACGACCCAACGCGTGTCCAAGGGTCTTGCAGTTCAGTTTTAGATCTGATATTTTTCAATCGTGCGTTCAGCGAATATACCGTGTCTGTCGAATCCGGATTATCTGATCACTATCTTGTGGGCCTTTCCGTCCCACTGTTGAAACGTGGTGATAAGAAACGCTGTAAAGTACGGTCTTTCAAAGACTACTCCCGCGCAGATGACGCGTTCATAGTTGATTATCTGGAGACCGGTCTTGTTGACTTTGACAGTGATGACGTATGCGCTCTCTGGGCCCAGTTTGAAAAAATGTGCGAACACTGTTTAGCTGAATTTGTCCCGAGCCAAAAAAAGAAAACTCACAAACAGACCCCCTGGATAACGCGTAGTATTATTCACTTGAAACGTAAAATTAAACGTCTAAAAAAGAAGCGTGTGGATTTGACTAAAATCGGACCTTTACAGGCTAGCCTCGCACAAGCTGTGCGTTCTTCTAAGGATTATTATTTCCAAAGAACTCTCCCAAACTTCATAAAAAATGATCCTGAAAAATTTTGGTACCACTTGACGGATAAAAAAAGACTGTATCCGAAATGTTAGTAAATGAATCTATTGTTACGGACAAAGAGACTATAGCTGAGCATTTCAATATATACTTCCATAGCGTGTTTACTAGCGCAAGTGTATATCCATCTGATGTTCCATCATTTCACACGACAGAGGCTGACTTTGTTTTGTACCCGGGTGTATTTTCCATGCTCTTAAAACTGAAAACTAAGAAATCAAGCGGTCCTGATAATATTCCATACACCTTTCTTTGCCGATATGCTGAAGTTATAGCGAAATATTTTGTGATTATATTCCGTGTATCTTTGATATCTTCAAAGCTCCCTAGTGACTGGAAGGCAGCCCGAGTTGCACCGGTATTTAAAAAAGGTAACCGCTTGCTTTTTGAAAATTATCGCCCAATATCCTTAACATCAGCATGCTGTAAATTAATTGAGCATATAATCGCGCATCATATCACCGAATATCTTGAAAGAAATGCTGTCCTAACTGATTCTCAACATGGTTTCAGAGAAGGGTTTTCAACTGTGACTCAACTGCTCACTATATGTCATTCCTTTGCATCTACTCTAGATAAGAACGGTCAAACTGATGCGATATTCTTGGATTTTAGTAAAGCATTTGATAGGGTTCCTCATGACAGACTAATACTAAAATTGAACAATATTGGTCTTCCTCGCATCTTAGTTTTCTGGGTTATTGATTACTTAAAAAACCGAATTCAGTACGTAGAAATTGGGGATCAGCGATCGGGTTGTCTTCCTGTCGCCTCTGGAGTGCCGCAGGGGAGTGTCTTGGGACCCCTACTCTTCCTGCTGTATATAAATGACATTGTAAGTGTGGTATGTTCATCTGTGCAAATTTGTCTGTTCGCAGACGATTGTGTCTTATAAAATGAAATTACTTGCCCGGAAAATCAACATGACCTTAATCACAGTTTGTTTAATATTTTTCAATGGTGCAATCGCTGGGGGATGGCTTTGAACTTAGATGAAACTGTATGCATGCGTATAACCCGGAAGAAAAATCCACTTCAGTATACTTATATATTAAATGAGTCACCTCTACAGCAAGTTTCTGAGTTCAAATATTTAGGAGTAACACTCACAAGTAATTTATCTTGGAATCAACATATTGACAATATCTCCGCTTCCGCCTTCCGTAAACTGTCTTTCTTACGACACAAATTAAAAAACGCTCCTCCTTATGTCAAACTCCTGGCCTACCAATCAATAATCCGAACAAAGTTAGAATATGCATGCATAATATGGGACCCGTTCACACAGAAAAATGTCAACAATCTAGAAAGAATCCAAAGGAAAGCTGTAAGGTATATATACTCTAAGTTTCGTCACACTGATTCACCTTCTGAGTTATTTAGAGCTAATGGCATTGAACTCCTTGAGTCACGACGGAAAACATTTAGGCTTAATTTTCTTTCCCAACTTCTTCAAAGACAAACAGCACTAGACCCTACACAGTACCTGACACCCATATCGACAAGGCATACGAGACACCATCACCCCGGAACCCTAACACCTTAATTTGCACGCACAGATGTATTTAAATTTTCTTTTTTTCCACAAACAGTGGAAGAATGGAACCTTCTAAACTCTGTATAAAGATTCAATTTGGTTGATTTACTGTGTGTAAACTGTGTGTTGGGTGTGTAAACCTGTATTTGTATGTTGAATTCTTTTCTTTTTCCTTTTCTATGTGACTCGAGTGCCTAACATGTACTTACTACTTGTACCGTGCCCACCTGCTTGGACCTGTGAAGGTCTGCAGTATGCATTAAATAAATAAATAAAATACTTGGCGATAACCTAGCGCATTCACAGGTTGGTGAAAATCTCGCGGAGCTGACATTTAAAGGCGGGTCATTGTGAAAATCTATAGCGTGTTTCTTGCGACTCGTTCAAGTAGAAAAACCACGTTCTTGCGACGCCGCTCAAGTAGAATTCAATGTGGGTGAGTTGCGCAGGCTCAACCCAGTTGATGTCACGTGGTCATACTCCTCGAGCCAGTCTTCATTGTCCTCACCCCCAAGCCCTTCGAACAGCGGATGATCCTTTTGAGGGCTGGTAACCAGGGGAGAAGGGTTTCTTGGTGGTGGAAGCGGTGGCGAAGCTGTCGCGCTGGGCTGGTCAGCTGGCGACATTACCGAACCCAGGTCGTTTAAACGGCGGCCTGAACGGAGGTCCAGGGACGTGTTATAGAAGACGCTAGGAGAGTCTGAGATCGCGAGAGGACGCAGGAACCGGGCTGCACTTTCCACCACTTGTAAGATTGCGTTAAGTACCTCCAAGACTCTTCTTTATTGTCTCAAGTATGTGCCCCACAACCTAAACTTGAGTTGTGCTGATGAGCGTGTACAGATAAAAAGATTGAACGCATAAATAATGCTCACAGCTGTATTAATACAGGGCCCTGTTCAACGCTTGCCTGTATTGCAATACAGCAAGAGACGCGAAAGCATCGAATAGGTGACCCGCACCACATGAGCTTTCAAGAAAAATTATCACAGCGGTAATGTTGGCGAAATTCCAGTATGTTGTACCATTGCCTCGTAACAATTTCAATCTCCCGTAAGAACTTAATTGAGTGATTACTGTTGTGACGGACAATTTTGCCTTACTTGTTGTTCACCCAGCATGCAGCCAAAAGTTACCGCTGTCGAAAGTGCAGCCCCCCCTCACCTACTTTAGTGGGGGGGGGGCTCTGGCCACCCTTGTAACCCGGCTAATACGCCTATGTCTGGTAAGCCAATTTTCGCCCTTTCGCCCTTTTAAAGACTTTAATTTGGTCGGGCGGCAGCCCGTGCCGACGCGTTGGCATCAGGCCGGAGGTGATGGCGGTGGACGAGGAGGTTATTTCTCAAGAAGACGCTAACGCGCCTTTGTGGTAAACCGATTTAAGAAAGAATAAGTGTTCTCCCCGAGAGCAAGCGTGTGCTTCTTGTCAAAGTGAAGGAATGGCTGGCCGTCGTACGGCCACGTTTTGCAGCTGCAGCAAGGCTACTCCGATTGCCGAAAAGCAATATTCGAATCACACTCCGACCGAAGGGAGGCCTAGAGCTCAAGAAGGTTAGCCTGATTTATCTGGCCCAAACCCTGGAGACAGCAGCAAAACTGTCCCCGGAAGAAACACTGGAGAATATCGTCTGCCTGAACATAATCAAAATATTGTTCTGGTCGCAACGCCAGCGTCTCACAACGCGGGCGCCTACACGGCGCTGCGTCTTATCCGCCTTGGCTTGACTGAGTATCACGTTTCCGCCTATACGCCAGCCTCTGAAAATACCTGGAAAGGCCTCATCCGAAACATCGACATGAAAATAGATGAGCGACCGTTGGCGGTGAAGATTTTCAACCAGGGCAACTCTAAAGCGATGCAGGTGCATCGCATCAAGGAAACTACTACCGTCGTTCTTCCCTTCAGTGGTCTTAAGGTACCCGTTATATGTGGTACGAGGATGCTTCGGTGTACTTTGTACAGAACACGGAATGACGTTTGTTATTGGTGCAAAGCTCTCGGCCATTGTGCTGATGTTTGCCCGACATCGACGAAAAATCTGTGCTGTGGGTGGGCTGTAAACAATCCTGCAAACGATCACCAATGCCAGCCGACATGTGCCTGGTGCGTGGGGGCTCATCTAACAGCCGACTACTCCTACCAGCATCGATGCAAAGTCCGCTACTTGGTAACGTGATGAAGACAACGTAGAAAGGGCGCCAAGAAACGCAAGCAGCATCAAGAAGCTCTGACGACTGTGATGGTGTAATGTGGGCCCAGGATCCGGAATAAATCAACCGGCAGTCAGGTGACTCTGTACACACAACACAGACTTTAACACAACCGATAACTCTTACAATTCACACACAACACACTATAGCGTTGCTTATTTACATGCCAAACGTCCTACGCGCCTCAGCACACGAACTGTCCTACTCGCCGTTATGACTGTTGCCGCTGCGGCGAGGTCGGTCGTCACCGGTGTTCCTTGTGCAGTCACGCTGCCTTGACCATGGTGAGGTGGTGGTGGTGGTGGTGATGGTGGTGCTGCAGGCCGGTAGATCACCAGGTCACTGCATTGCAGGTTAATGGCCCGTCGCCAACATGAGCCGCGGCCACCTCGTGCCACAACTCGGGCCCCAGGACCTCCGGCCACGAACAGACTATGCTGCCGTTCCCCGTGTCAGCGCCGGCCACAGAGCGGGAAGCCGGCTCACCAGGTCCGCAAGGCTGCCGGACACCTGGTTGGGTGACGCAGCCCGAAGCAGGAAGCCAGCTCACCAGGTCCGCAAGGCTGCTGGACGCCTGGTTAAGCGATGTCGCGATCCGAACCGCCGACCAGCAGCTGCCGTTCGAACTGTGTCACGCTCCAACTGCTCGAGCCGCACGCCCCGTCACGGGCCACACAATCCACATCATCACACCACCCCCCACTTAAGATAGTTGTGATCAACTATTCCACTCCATGCCAGGCGGTGAGTATGCAAAAGTGCAGGCGCGTTTGTAAAGAGGGAACAAGTTCACACGAATCCGAATGGTTGTGATCCACACAGCACGTAATGGAAAAAAAACACACATAAAAAACACAAGTGGAGAAAGATTATAGAAATTCAGATGCGACTTAAGTAGTCCGCTCCTACATTGTCTGAGCCTTTTATGTATTCTACGGTAAAGCTGTACTCTTGCATTAGTAAGCTCCATCGTAACACTCGATTATTGACGTGTTTGGCTGACTGCAAGTACCGGAGTGGCTGGTGGTCGCACTGAATAATGAAGGATATGCCGCATAAGTAAATGTGGAACTTCTGAACAGCCCACACGAGCGCTAAGCATTCACGCTCTATTGTGGAATAGTGAGCCTCTCTAGGCAGCAGATTGCGACTAGCATAAGCAACCGGATGTAAAATATTGTCCCCACTGTTTTGCAGAAGCACTACGCCGATTCTTGTGGTTGAGGCATCAGTACGGAGCACGAAAGGCTTCGAAAGATCCGGTGCTTGCAGTGTGGGACTTGAGGCGAGCTTGTCTTTCAGCACGGTGAATGCTTTTTCTTGCGTTGGTCCCCACGATACGATGTGATGTTGGCCTTTCTTGGTAAGGTCAGTCAAGGGCTTGGAAATCTCTGCGTAGTTCGGAATGAACAGCCTGTAATAGCCCGTAAGACCGAGAAAGGATTGTACAGTTTCTTCGTCGTGGGGCGCTTGGCGGCTAGGATCTTGTCCAGCGTTTTCAGCATTGGTTCTACCTTCGCCTCGCCAATGCGATGTCCGAGGAATGCAATGGTACGCTCTCCAATCTCGCACTTGCTCGGTTTGATTGTGAGGTTAGCATTGCGGATTCTTTCGAAGACAAGTCGTAAGGCTTCCATATGTTCATGCCACGTGCTAGTAGCGATGACCACATCGTCAAATTAATAATGCACATTCGGCAAATCGCCTAGAACTCTCCTCATAAGGCGTGCAAATATCGCTGGGGCAGTCTTAATCCCAAAAGGCAAGTATTTGAAGTGGTAGAGCCCCGACATGCTTGAAAATGCCGTCTTTTCACGACTGTCTGGAGCCATGGGCACTTGCCAATAGCCCTTCGTGAAATCGAATTTCCAGAAAAATTTCTGTTTCCCCACAAGAGCTAGAACAACATCAATTCTCGGAATTGGCTCACTGTCGAAAACCAAGGTCTTCTTCAGCTCCCTAAAGTCAATGCACAATCGTATGGTGTTGTCGGGCTTCTTTACGACAACGATCGGCGCATGATATGGCGACTTTGATTTCTCGATTATGCCCATTCGAAGCATCTCCTGTACCTCTTTTTCGACGTTCTCACGCAGCGCTAGGGGAATCGGGTACTGAGGCACGTGAACCAGCTTTTCGATGACGAGGTCAAGAGAGCATTCGACAAGTTGTGTCTTGCCGGGAAGGTCCGAAAATAAGTCTGCAAACTCTTCGCACAATTGTAGAACTTGTTGAAGTTGGCCTGTCTGCAGTTTGGGCGATATCTTGACGTCTGATGCCGTTTGTGTTTTGCATAGACTGAGAGAGGGGATGGTATCCTCAGAGCCGTTGCTCTCACTGTTCGCGTCTTCCCCAGGTGTTGCACTTGTATTCACTGCAGCCACCTGATGAGGAGACGTTATTTCTCTTACCTCATACTTCTTCAGCATATTCACGTGGAAGACCTTGATGCTCTGCCCTAAGTCAATTGCATAATCAACATCATTCTTGGCTTCAGCAACTTTAAACGGGCCCTTCCACTGCATGAGATGTTTATTGGTGTCTGTAGGAAGGAGAATTAAAACCTTGTCACCGGGCCGTAGCCTTCTGTGGCGGGTCTTACGGTCGTAATAAAGCTTTTGCTTTTCACGTGCTTTACCAAGCTCTTCATGAGCGAGGTTATAGGTGTATTCGAGTCGGTTTCGAAGGTCCGCAAGGCAAGTGTACGTTGTTCGCACTTCATCCTCAATGTTCTCGTTCGTCCACAGCTCTCTTAAAACACTCAAAGGTCCACGCACATGTCTGCAGTTGATCAACTCAAATGGTGAAAAGCCCAAGCTGGCTTGCGGTACTTCGCGATAAGTGAAGAGAAGAGGAGCAATGTAGCGATCCCATGACCGCGGCTTCTCCTGACACACCCTTTTGAGCATGGCCTTCAGCGTACCATTGAATTTTTCGACCAATCCATTGGCCATGGCATGACATGGGGTGGTACGAAAAAACTTTACAGTTAGTAGTCGGCCCACTTCTTTCATGAGTTCCGACGTGAAACTTGTACCTTGATCGGTAACCACTTCTCGAAGCAGGCCCACTCGGGAAAATATTTCGAGGGCTTCTGCAATACCGACAGCGTCAATGCTGGGTAGGGCTACTGCGTCAGGATAGCGAGTACCAAAGTCAATGAGGGTCAGCACGTAGCGGTTCTCCTTATCTGATCGAGGAGATAACGGTCCGATCAGGTCAATGGCGACTCTTTGGAATGGTGTCCGTATGAGAGGCATGTTGCCCAACGGAGCGACTCCGACTTTTCCTTTCGGCGTTGTCCTCTGGCAGACGTCGCACGACTTGACAAACCGTCTGATTTCTTCATGCATACCTGGCCAGTAAAAATCCCCAAGGATACGGTCTGTGGTACGTCGCACGCCTTGGTGACCAGCCATAATGCCCTCGTGTGCAACCTTCAAAATGTGTTGTCGAAGTATCCTTGGCACGACTACTTGCTTAAAGGTCCTCCCCATAGAAAGGCGGTAATGTCAATACAGTAGACCAGCCTCTTCAGAAAAGTGGTACGTCGTGTCTTTATTGGAGTGAAACTCCTTCCCAATCTTGCTGAAGAACTCTTCAGACTTGGGTCGTCTTTTTGGCTTTCAGTTAGTTGCACTCGGGTCACTTCCAGCGAACAACTAGCGGAATCTTCAGCATACTCTCCGTCTTCCCCTGCGTCCGGACGACGGCAGACAGCAAGGTTGACTTTTCCCATCATGCCGGGATTTTTCTCAAACCAGTCGATTCAGGGAACAGGGCGTCAGAGTACTCCCAGGTAGTATCGGGCTCCTGTGGACCTTTTTCTCCTGGAATATTACCGAGCACGAGGTCGTACAAAGGGTTAGTCATGCATAAAGCGTTTACATCACCAACGAAGTACGGCGTGTGTATTAGTATGTTTGCTTCCGGTAGTTCCTTGGCCTTTCCATCCAAAAGCATAACTCTTGCCGTCTTCCCGGTCAGGCATTGATCCGGCAGGAACTCACGTCGGACGATGGTCGTGTTGCTTCCTGTGTCTCGTAAGACACGTGCGCGTTGTCCAAGCACCCGTCCTTTGATCACTGGCATGTTTTCGACTAAGAACATTGGTTGGTTCTCGCACTTCTTGGGCCATTCAGCAGCGCATGTCTCATCCTTGGACTTGGCCATAGGGAAGTAATCCTGTTTTTTTCTGTTCTATCATCGCACAAGACACCGACTTGTCTTTGCTCTGATCCTTGCAATCGGTGGCTTTGTGGCCAAGCCGCCCACATGTTTTGCATTTCACAGATTCTTTCGGAACCGCACGAGAATCCGGAGAGCTATGTCCTTTGCGGTAACACAGAAAGCAACTCGGCTGTTTGTACTGAGACATAGCACCGGGTTTATTTGCCTCCTTTGTATCATCTGCAATTTTACCAATGTTATTGACTCCCTGTGCTTCGAGAAAGCGGTCGGTGCACTCTGAAAGGGATGTAAGGGTTTTGCATTCCCTCTCTTTCAGGAAGATGGCCAGCTTCGGATTACGGCAACGCAAGAATTTCTCGGCTATAACATGGTCACGAAGACCCTCAAATGTTTTGGGCACATCAGCCATCTCAATCCAGTTATCAAAATAGCTCGAGATCCTTGCTGCTAGTTGTTTCTCTGTTTCGCCATCTTCAGGCCGGGCTTTCCGAAATTTGCCTTTATATCCTTGTGCCGTGAATCTGAAGCGCTGAAGTAGGGCTTTTTTCACTTTATCATAGTCGAGGGCCTCGTCAGCAGTCATTCGACCAATGACAGTGAGTGCCTCACCAGTTAAGCACATGCTTACGGCTACTCCCCATTTATCTCTTGGCCATTTTTGCCAAGTAGCCACGCGTTCAAACCTCTGCAAATACGCGTGCAGGTCATCGCGTCGCTCGTCAAATAGCGGTAGTAACTTCTGCGGATTCAGGCATGACGGGTTTGCCGATGGGGCGAGTGCTGCCGCCGCAGATGGCTGACTTTGAGCACTTTCCTGAAGCTGGAGCTTAAGTTGGAGGATTTGCAGCTGCCTCTCGTCTGCTAACCGTTGCCTCTCGTCCGCTAACCGTTGTCTCTCGGCTGCTTCTTTGGCCTCTTCTCTCTCAACTGTGCGCTCATCTCTCTGCCTAACTTGCTCTCACTCAATCTATTCGCGAAGTTCCGCGCCAGACAAGCCTATTTGAGCTGCTACAGCCGCTAACTTATCAAGATCCATGTCTCTCGTCTTGTGCTGCGTGCACACACCTGACTGGCAATTTCCGCGTTCGAGATGTTACTGGCGGTATCCTGGCAGGCTCGCCAAGTTTGTGATGGTGTAATGTGGGCCCAGGATCCGGAATAAATCAAACGGCAGTCAGGTGACTCTGTACACACAACACAGACTTTAACACAACCGATAACTCTTACAATTCACACACAACACACTATAGCGTTCCTTGTTTACATGCCAAACGGCCTACGCGCCTCGGCACACGAACTGTCCTACTAGCCGTTATGACTGTTGCCGCTGTGGCGGGGTCGGTCGTCACCGGTGTTCCTTGTGCAGTCACGCTGCCTTGACCGTGGTGAGGTGGTGGTGGTGGTGATGGTGGTGCTGCAGGCCGGTAGATCACCAGGCCACTGCAGTGCAGGTTAATGGCCCGTCGCCAACATGAGCCGCGGCCACCTCGTGCCACAACTCGGGCCCCAGGACCTCCGGCCACGAACAGACTATGCTGCCGTTCCCCGTGTCAGCGCCGGCCACAGAGCGGGAAGCCAGCTCACCAGGTCCGCAAGGCTGCCGGACGCCTGGTTGTGTGACGCAGCCCAAAGCAGGAAGCCAGCTCACCAGGTCCGCAAGGCTGCCGGACACCTGGTTGGGTGACGCAGCCCGAAGCAGGAAGCCAGCTCACGAGGTCAGCAAGGCTGCCGGACGCCTGGTTAAGCGATGTCGCGACCCGAACCGCCGACCACCAGCTGCCATTCGAACTGTGTCACGCTCCAACTGCTCGAGCCGCACGCCCCGTCACGGGCCACACAATCCACATCATCACAACGACAAAAGATTCGAGCATCGCACCAATTCGAGGATGCGCACTCCAATTCGAGGATGCGCACCAATTCGAGGATGCGCACGATGCAGCGCTGGGTCTCAGCTTTACTGTCGCGTCGTGGGAGCAGCCCACCGTGTGCTAGGGCGCACGCGTTTGGACTTTCAGAATAAAGTTTTTCGAACCAAATCAAGCTGCCAGGGCAAGAAGAAGACCCTATTATTGGATTCTTAATTCAAGAGATGGCTAGCTTAAAAAGGGCTGCTCCAGCAAATGATGGTCTAAATTGAATTTCTCAAGAATATAGCGAATGCCCCGGCGCGGTCTTCGTCAGTGGAGCCACGGCCGGCTAAGAGAAGTTTAGGTATGGGAGGAGAGGTAGCGGCGGTTCTCGACTTGGACGTCTTGGGAGCAATCAAAAATTTGGAAATGGCGGTAGCGCAGAAGGTGGATTGCTTTGAACTCGTAGCATATAAAGTTGCCATGATCAAAAGCAGACTCCCTCCAGACGGGAACTCTTTTGTTCCGGTGACGCCTGTCTCCCTCGTTTATTCTACGGACCCCAAAACGTCAATGAATCAGGCTGCCGTCGATATGGACGTGCCGTTAAATCGTCAAACCAATAGCAGTAGCCATGGCTCCCAACACAACTAAGTTCATCATTTGGCAGTGGAACTGTGTGTGATTCAGGAAGTGTAAAGCCTCCCTTCAGCAGTACGTAGGTTGCTTGAGTAGTGGTTCTGGCAATGTGATCGCTTTAGGAGAATACATTTACGCGGTTATTGCCTTGCCCAGCTATTCATCTAAACCGTTTAGGGGGAACGTGGTCTTTCTGCCTTGGTTTCAACGTGGTCTTTCTGCCTTGGTTTCAATAAAAAGTGCGTTTTTAAAGCAAACGCTCGCGCTCTGCAACTCTGCTTTGGAGGCTCAGCTTGTTGTAATGATCCCGACCATTGGCTAACGTGTAAAAAACTCACTCGTTCTTGATGTTTACCGCAGCCCTCGTAATCACGAGTAGGCGTTCTCCTCGGTGGTCACAAAGGTGGCTACCCTTGCAGGCAAGTTACCGCTCGTAGCTATCTGTGACTTCAACACACCTCACCCAGCTTGCGGTTATCCAAAAGCCACTGTTAATACGACAAAACTTGTTAGAGCTATGACGGACTGTTCATAAGAGCTGGTAACGGACCCTCAATTCCGAACTCAGCTGGGCAAGAGACACCACTCCGGATTTAGCATTCATCATAAATGCGGAGAAGTTCAGTGGGCTAAGTTGCAGGAAAGCCTGGGAAGTCATCACCTATCCTCGCAGTTACGCAGAAAACCCGGGCGGCTCAACCAAAACAGTACAAGGTAACAGACTGAGACGAGTTCATGAAGCGCCGGAAAACTAACCAGACCGAGTATGCCATGCTAGAAGCACTCTGCTCTTGATTCGTGGAGGAGGCGCTCCTCGCAACCAAGACTGCCCAAACTGGCTTGCAGATGGATACAATGTACTTGCGGCATGCCCATTATTTGGAGAATTAAAATTCACTGGCTGAGAGATGGCGCACACAGTATCTAAACAGGAGGCTCCGAAAACACATAGCTCTCCTTAATGAAAATACTGATGGTTACAGTGAGGAGTTTTCTAGGAAGCAGTGGAACGAGTTTTGTTAAAAGTAGATGAGCAGATGCCCACTGAAGGTAAATATAACATCTTGAAGGTACTACTTGGTCCAACCAATTCCAAAAGAATTCAGAGGTAGGCAATCGAACACTTGGTTCAATCACAGCAGAGCACTGAGGTCACTGAAACCACTTCATTAAGGAATTGGCAGCGCGATGCCTTCCACTTGGCTTTTCCAGGAACTGGGATTGCCAGGTCTACCATGAAAGGCCACTCGAGGAAATCGACTCATCCTTTACAAAGCTTGAGATCGAAGAGGTGCTTCATGCACCTAATAGCCGCTCAGCCCCTGGTCCAGATGGCATGAAGAACAGGTTCCTGAGCAACCTTGACTACAAATCCATCTGTAAGTTAACTCTGGGCAGACGTTCGCACGCCTGAGGCCTGGTGGACCGCCTTGGTAAAAGTCATTCCTAAGCCGGGCAATGTACTTGCCATGAAGAACCTACGTCCCATTTACCTCCCATCTTGCGTGGGGAAGGTGATGGAGCATGCAGTACACATCAAAGTGTCATCTATACATTGATGATGAGCGACTCTATTTCTTTATTTTACCCTCAGGGTACACAGTACATATTAGAGGTAAACACAACATGATACGCATCCGGTCGGGTCTCTCCTCCCAAGATGTGATGCTGCTGAAGACAAACTATCGACCGACACACCCGAGACGTTAGGGCAATATTGTCTCTTGATCTCGCCAAAGCCTTCGATACAATTTTCAGCAGTTCATCCTGGAGAAGGTACAGCGCACAGAGTTTGGCCCCAACTTCCACGCCAATGTTCGCGCCTTCTTCAGGGACCACAAAGCTACCATAAAGACTGGCAAATTGAAATTAGAGGCCTTCACCCTGGGTTCAAAGGGCACGCTGCAGAAAGTGGTTAAGTCGCCCCTCTCGTTCAACGCAGTGATGAAAGGCCTCTCGGAGTGCCTCTCCACCGCAGGTAATACGCGGTGCAAGAATACTTTGGGTGAATGAACGCCGCCGAGAGAGCGCTTGGCGGGGAGAGACCGATAATTTCTCATTTCAAGCATGCTGATAGATGGCTCGCCAGACTTAGGACCGTGACGCGCTGCTGACAAATTCCGCAAAGCACAACCGGTGCGTAGGCAATGGCTTCGAAATGTCAGAAAACCGGGTTGTCGCGTGATATCGACCACGCGACAAGCATAGACGGGTGCCGCGAAGGCGGGGGAGATAACGGGGGAGGTTGACTGTGCAGCGAGTGTTGTGGCGACAACATATGAGCGCCACTACTTTCCTGCGTGGCGGGGCTTTTCTACACAGAAAGAAGGAGGGGGGCAGCTAGGGCAAACTTTGTAACACCATATCTCGGGTCCTTGCCAAGCAGAACATTATCGGGCAGCGGATAGTCCCGAAGTTTGCTCACCTAAAGTATTCTTGCTCCATGAGCCAATACCAACCTTGCCCTATGTGCCGACAACATTACACTATGGTGCACAAGCGATTCTGATGCTGAAGTGGAAGAGGTGCTCCAATCAACTTTGTTTATCAGAAAAAAATTCCTGCAGTATATAGGGCTTCGGCTATGTCCCACCAAATTTGCGTTGGTTATATATCGACCGGTTTAACCTGGAAAAGTGCACCATTCACCGCTCAGTCAGGTGCAGAATACGATAACCACACGGGATGGTCAGTCGATTTTGAGAGTAAAATGTTGTCGGGTGCTAGGCTTCGATTTTGAATCCAACAGCAGAAATTTGCAGGTTTTGGCCAGCACACACTAAACCAATTCTGACCCATAAAGGTGTCAAAAAAGGTGGGACACCCTAAGCACACCCTTTTAGCACCATATTCGCGTCTCAGCATTTTACAAGTGAAACCAAAAGGGTGCCTACGTAAAAATGATGTAAAACGGGGTGCAAAAAGGGTGCACAGACACCGACGCAATATTGTGAGTATCCTGGTCATAGAGCATAACCAACAGCTTTTAGAGGTATCCTGGTTAGACACCAAGGTCTCATTAGTAGCCCCACTATGTAGCGGATATCTGAATAGCGGTAGTGCCTGGCTGAACGTAAGTTCTACATTGGTTCTGGCATTCGTGCTGTCGCTTCCTTGTCGCCTCACAGCCAGCGCTGACCACGCTATGAGCTACAAGCTGACTAGCCAATGCTGCAATACACAGCTTGTAGAGCTACAACAGGATTTAACTTTAACAGCTCTCGGTCTCGTTCGCCCGTCTCATGGCAAACAAAACTTTGTCCATTACTGCATATATCAATCACACACTTGTTAAATGTGAGAAATACAAAACAACAAGACCGCGGTAGAGAAAATAGTTTTCGTGTAGTACAAATATTTATTAACCTTACAATGTATCAGATTGACGCGCGTTATCTATTTTATTGACGGGCTATAGACTATGACGTTCTATTTTTATCACTATAAAGGAACGTTTTCTTGCTTTTGTTTACAGGGATTTTCTTTCAAGCAAGTTAAAACCAGTTTTGGCAAGAACCTTTCCCTAAAAAAAAACTTTCAATAAAAATAGCCAAAATAATGTTTGCCATTGAAGTGCCAACATGCTTATTTTGTTGTCATCAATTTTTCTTGCTGCGTGTATTTTGCATTCAAATTTAATATTTTTAAGAGTGTTTTTATTATCCAGCTTAGCCACTCAACCAATGTACAAATGTTAACAAGTTATCGGTATCAGAAATACGCGAAGAAGCAAACGTTTCAAATTTTGCGCACTTTCAGACGTTTCAAATTTCACGTGAATGCGCGTTTTTGTTTTTTGAAGTCAAGAAATATTATATGCAGTACATACTGGCATATCTTATACTTTCACTAATTTTTGGTATATATTTAGCACAAGCATTTTTTACTTCAGATATAAAAAATTATGTGCGCAAATGCAGATTCCATGCGTCAGCAAAGTAGAAAAGGCGTGATCTTTTATAAGAACACAGCGGCCATCAGCGGAGCCTTTGAAGTCAATTTTGTTGTTGTTCAAAGTGTGATTCTGCTGTCTTTCTAACTCTACCAGTGCTGTTTGTTACGAAGAGGCACTATACTCAAGAGAGGACTGGCTGCTTTGTATCGTCGACCGCTCTCCAAATTAAAAAGGTAGGTGCTGGTTCCTGCTGTAGGCGCTTTGTTTATTACCGTGAGCTCTATAATAACGTTGCGAACCAAGTTTTTCCTAACTAGTAAGCCATAAATGACCTTTTATGAAGTAGCGAGCCTGTTGGCGTGTCTGATTTTATTAGGGTCAAGGCGAAGCTCTGTGGCCTCACCAGCGGACGGGCTTTTTATGTGGGGAACCGGGGGTGGGGCTTTTTATGCGTGGAGGATGTGTTCGTAAAGCAATGTGTGCTGTGCGGCTGCGATTCAATGGGCTGTTCGAACAGAGGTGGGGCAATGCCCTGCACGCTATGAATTACTATGTTATCACAACGCCATTGCCGCCGAACACCTTGCTTAGTTGTACAGAGACCGGGGCGGGGGCACTGTAGAACATAAATGCAGCCACGCAGACTCTATATAAACAAAAGTTCAGATAGTTAAATACTGACGAGAGGGCCGCGGCGGAACCCTCCATTATTTGAGAACGAAACGCTATCACGTGTCTAAACAGCCCATGATGCATTGCGGGACTCAATGCTAAGATTGTATAGCCGTGGACACGAACTAAGCCAGTGTCAATCTTAAAGGCTATCACTTGTGTTTAACTAGGTAATTTTAGATATTCTACGTACAACTGTAATATTATTTTTAATCTTCTCTGCATTTGCATTTTAGTGATATTTGATGAGCGCAATATAGAAACCACCGTGAGGGTGAAGAAAAAAAAACAGGCGTTGAGTGCGTAAATGAATCTTGCATTGCACTGTACAATGCTGAATTCCAATTTCTTTCTGGTCTGATTTAATGTTTCGAGGTTTTTTGTGTGGCGCCCCTGCGCAAGGTGTTTATATATAAAGATGTGGATGTTACTTCAATAAAGCCAGTTAGTAGCTTGCATATGTCTTCATGTGTCTTTCTGTGTGTTGTGTGCATTTGCGCCCTCACGATGGTTTATGTCAAAGCACCAACATGCGCAACAGTCAACTCTTCTGATGAGCATAAATTTAGCAAAAAAAAGTTTCATTTGGCACAAAATCCACTATATGCTTTGTGAACTAGCGTCTGCTGTGGAATATTCACGCGTAGCCGCAATGTAATCTTATGCTATAAGAACATAATTATTTGCGGTGAGATTTCAAACAAGCTCTATCGCTTTGAGCTTCCTATTGAGCGATTTTCAGGGTGTTCGGAACAGGGCCCTTTCCAAAACTAACAGGTACAAATTCAAACCATGAGTGCGGTTAGTGAGGTACGTACACAGGTCAGCGAACTCAGTCGACAAGATTCTGATCAAACCTTGAGGGAGAGTTTGGGTGAATGATAGTCTTACGAGTTTGAGACCGAGTCAGTCCAGGTCAAGAAAGTTTTCGCAAGTGTGAGATCAAAGTTCGAAACACATTTCTTGTGTGAGTCCTAGTGAGTTCTATTGCTTTTTTTGACCCTCAGCATTACTACCAGTCTTGCCTAGATTAACATTTAAACTTCCATCTACTACACAGTATTGTTTCCTTAAACACGTAATTGAGGGTACAGTATCCAAAAGGCTAAGAAGAGAACCAATGACGTGAGATATTCGTGTTCAAGAGCACCGAAGCCATGATGAATTCATAAATCATGAGTGAATTGATTGACTCAGATTCAGATCGAGTCGTGAGTTTGTGTCTGAATGAGTCCAGGTGAATATTGTTTTGACAAGTTTGAGTCTGAGTGATTCCGGTTGAAGAAAAGTGTAGTGAGTAGGAACACGGCTCAGGATAATTTTTTCAGGTCCCAGTCTGTTTGAGCCCTAAGTGCGAGATATATTTCAGTGAGTATAAGCGAGCTTCGCAGTTTTTGTGAACCTGTGGTGAAGTAGATGATGTATCACAAAACATGACGCCAACGGTGCGTAATTTGGCTGCAGTTCGATCAGCCAAGTTTAACACAATGCATTACAGGCTTGCACAATCAACCCATTACCTGCTGAACAAGGCACACTAAGTCATAGCATTGTTCTGCGGATATTTTTGTGCGTACACAAAATTCGGTTTTTTGCAAACAGCTTTTATCTGTCTTTTTCGATACTGCCTTCACTGTCTTTCTGTATTGTCGACTTCGTATTATGACAGTACAAAACCACCTCAAAATGAAGTCAAAATCAAAACTTGTGCAATTTCAATTTCGACTCACTTTCATCATTATCTTAACAAGGTAGCATTGAGCATCTTATTTTCGCGTGTTTCCGCTCTGCATTCTCGGTCAAAGTTGTTAAGTCGGAGTGGCCTAGTCAAGTGTGAGGAATCGTTCAAGTGTGACTGATAACCACAACCTCTAGTGAAAAAAAACCCAGAGTAGCTCCACGCAACAGATAAGCATCATAAGTGAGCTCACTTGATGAGGATCTTCCTACACAAAATAACGTCCACGGCAGAGACATCTGAGCGCATAAGTGCATGAATGGTGACTTGTGGGCAAACTGGATGCTGTTCATTCAGCCATTTCAGCTTTTTTTCACTGTTGCAAGTCAAGAAAGTGCATCGATCGAATAAACGGTGATTCGACTTTCCGTAGCCGGCACCCCTGTTGTCCTTACCTACAACAGCTTACACTTCGGTCCTTCAACTGAGACGATTGCGGAACCAGAAATGGACCTTCCTATTGCGCAGAAAACGCTTCATGCACACAATATGCCGACACGCAACAAAGCGTATACCTGCTGCACCCTTCGCTGCTTGAAGGGGAAAACTAAATGATGTCTCGGCTCTTCCCCCCTGGCTTAGTCCTAGAAGGGCATGATTGTAACATAGAGTAGCCGCGCAAGAATATGTTCAGAAAACAGACCTCCGCAGGTATAAATCACCATTTCTGCGAACTAGCGACAAGAGTTCACAATTGTCATGTACAGAACTCACCAAGTACAACAAGCTGTGGCAGCTCGCACAAGCCTTGCGGATCAAATCCCCCTCAGTGTAATAGAATATTTGAAATTGTGGTAACTGCAGCTACGTTTTCATTCAATGAAGCATTGAAAGTTGTTTATAAGCTGCATTTAGCATCTTGTACTACAGATATATACCACGATGAAATAGATAGGGAAGCGTGCCTAACTGCTGACCGGTTACCATACCTACTCTGTCGACAAGTATCCTGCTTAAAAAACTATCCTGCACCAGCAGACTTAGTAGAAAAAATGGAATGATTAATGAACCATTACCTAGAGAAAGCATGGGAGCTGTCTTTACTGAAGAAGACTCCATTGGGACTGCAACGGTTCCCGCCTCCAAAGCCGTAGCAAAAGGCTCTGTTGTGGGACCAGTAATGGCCAGGTCTTACAGCATTGAATTGCACTCTGGGATGGTAAGGAGAAAGGAGAACATTAGTGGCATGTGCCTCAGCCTTTTCTGTTGTGACCAACTCGAAAAACACGGCAGTTGACCGAAGGCATCAGTCGGCCAGAGAGCTGAATATACGTGGTGCTCCTTCTTGATCTACTGAATAAAAAGCTGCGTAAAGTCATGTGAAGAAAGAATAGCATCTCATTAGCAGCTCTGCATTAGTTGTATGTGTTCTCGTTCGACCCACTCGAGCAAGGAAACCATAATCGGTAGGTGCATTTGTTTCAGCTGATATAAGCATTACAGTCAAAGTGAAGCTGAAGCCAGGTCTTGGACAAATGGCAAGTGAACTGCAGTGGTCTTGTGTTAGTTGTGTGCTGCATAGTGTGTTGCGCAGGCTTGGCGTCTGTTTGAAGACGTTTCCCAGACTCGCTGTGGGTGATAATGCGAGCAGAATACTGTCCTTTTCACGATACTGCAATCGGTTGTTTTGGTCTTCTTACCAACAACACATTGTAATCAACGGCCTGCTTTCTCCATGTAGGTGTCTCCTGTGTGTGTTGTGAGTGATTGTCCTTGTATATTATTACGGCCTGTCATCGCGGCGCAGTTTGATATTCATAATCGCTTGCAGACAGTGTGTCCTGTAGGCCTGCTGTTTGCTGTGAATAATAGCTCTGGCAGTAACAGATCAACACAATTTTTTACCATTGTTTAATTTCTGGGTGATGTTTACTTAAACGCAGTTCTAAAAAAGACATAAAATGCTTTTTAGAGAATTTGAGTTCCCAACAAAGATTTAAGTGCACAGCACCTGAAATAGCTGCTCTATCGCAGTTTCATCAGTCACAGATGCTATCAAATACTTGAGAACTGCAGTGAGTTGTCAAGACATCTTCGAACCAGAATGGGCAGCCCTTTCTGTCCGAGAGCTCGGAGTATGTATATTTATTGTGAGTTCGACCATCCTTCTGAAGTTTCTGCGATCGACCCGCCTTGTCGAACGTTTGTGACATTCTAGTGTTTCTTTTCACTTCATTCCACTCTCTTTTCTCTCTTATTCCAATATCTTTACTTTCTCACTTCCATTCCACTTCCCCAGTGCAGGGTAGCAAATCATATACTTGCTTTTCGGTGAACCTTCCTGTCTTTCTGCATACCGTATCTCTCTCTCGACCGTGAATATGTTTTATAACTATATGCAGTGACAGATTTTTCTGTTTGTTTTTTCTCAAACTACTGCATTTTTCATGTTCCCCAAAAGTAAGGGCTCTGTGAAACAGTATTTTTTCTAGCTTCATGGTTTTATTTGGCCCACTTCTATTATTCTTGCCAATCTTAGGGTTTGTTGCGGCTGTTGCCTTGCATCATGCAAGCATGTAGGCCCCATTTTAGTAGGTCTGTTTTCTCTGTGTTTAATCTGAAACCACTATTTGAAACATAATTATGGTGATGCATCATAATTCAAACACAGTTTGATTTGACAACTGCTTGCTCACTTCGTAATTTAATGGTTCCCATGCAATTTTACAACCACACAGTAATAATCAAATTATACAGGTAATTTGTATTCTTCAAGTCTGCATGCATACATGTCTAGATGAAGGCTGCCTAAGCAGGTTTTTTGTAGCCTGGCAATTTGGGTTCTGAACCACTTCAATGACGTCCTAAAAGGCTTGCTCTTGCACATCTCTGTCTTATACACGAATTCACTGTGTTTAGTGTATCTAGCTTAATACACAAAAATCTTGCTTAATACACAAAAATGTAAATTCATGCAAGTTTCGCGCAAGCGCACTAACTTTTCCTCCCAGTATTCTGTGAATTTGCAACCCTTAGCCCAGGTCGACTCTTATCTTTATCTTTGCGTAATAATAACAAGTAAACTATCATGGTCGGAGCACATAGAACACCTAGTCACCGCTTCAGCAAAATCACTTGGCTACATTAAAAGATCGCTTACGTCCTGCCCACCGCAAATCCGAAAATTAGCTTACGAAACCTTCACGCGTACTAAACTCGAATATGCTTCTGCTATTTGGAATCCTCACCAAAAATACCTAATCGACGCATTTGAAGCTATTCAAAATCGCGCTGCCAGATTCATTACCTCACAACACAGTTCTCGCTTAAGTATTACCGGTATCAAACTATCCCTCAACCTCCCTCCTCTAGAAATTTGCTGCAAAATCACTCGGCTCTGCCTTCTGCACAAACTATACCATAATTTCCCGTCGCAACGCAATACCGTTCTTCTACCTCCCGCCCGTTCATCGCGTCGCCTCTTTAACTCCCTTTGTTTACAGCGCTTACATGGTTCAACTAACGCTTTCAATAAATCATTTTTACCTACTGCCATTGAAGACTGGAATAACCTGCCTGAATCCATAGTGCACGAAGAAAACCCTTTAAAATAAAACACGTAATCACAAATCACTTGATATGTTAGTTATTTACAATTGTTGCCGTTTTCTTCCACGTATATATATATTTTTTCTTCTGTTGACATTGTTTTTTTATCATGTAGTTCACTTTCTATTATGCTTTGTACCATTGACAATCATGCATTTGTTGAATTGTGTTTTTTCCTCCCCCTTATGTATTACCCCACAAGGGGCCTTTAAGGGTTCAATAAATGATGATGATTATTTAAATAAGCACACGAAGTTGAAAAAGTTCCCATGTCTGTTATTGGATGTCTCAGCGATTATGTTCTCCATGCTGTCTCTACGTTCGCTGTTAAACACGGGCTTGATGTTTACGTATAATGTTGATAGAATGTGATTATTGGATTGTTGTTGCCCCAACAAAACTATCAAGTATGGCAACGTGATCATTTTAATGTTGTTAACTCGTTTAAAACATCAAGTTAGGACATGATTTTTTGAAAGTTGCTGCACTAAAAACAGCGTGTTATAGCAACGTAATACTAAAAACGTTGATGAAATGTTACATTTTACTGTCTACCGTTGCCTCACATTCATTGCATTGGAACCACGTTGAGTGAACGTTCTGGGTTACTTCGGCGGAGACGCCAATGGGCTCTGTGAAAGTGTAATAACAACGTTGCTGACTATCTCGTCTACTTGATCAGGCATGACGCGACGTTCTTTATTTGACACGTGATACGGTCGTTGTCGCCGCAGTGAGTGGGACCCAATGTTGATCAGGCGTTTAACTGATAAAGGATGCCGAGAGATGTTCGTGGAATTTCGAAAGAAGGGAAGTAGCACTGAAAGGTAATGAGGAGCTGTGAACGCTGTGAAGCTGTCTAGTTCTCAGCGATGAATGGTCGAAATATGTCTGCCAATGTTGGGTCAGGCACGGAGACGACAGCCAGTTCACGGACAGTGGTAGAAGCACCTCATTAAGAAAGGATATATCTATGATGAAGTTGATGGTCTCGACGTGATGAATATGTGTAGTATTTCATGAGGCCAGGGCCGTTTCATAGCCAAAGAGCGCCAGGTCGTTGGAAAAGAGATGCGAATAATGGTTATGATAGATGGCTGCATAAGGGCTTTAAAATTACTCGCGCTAACGCGGGTAAAAGCATAGAAGCAATAAAATCATAACAGTGACATGAAACGTGTGAAATGAGAATAAATAACGAAGGAACCTAATAAAAGCATTGTGGAGACGTAGCCAATGCAGCCGCGACTTCAGTCCAGAGGCTGTGCTACGGAAGGTACGGGTTTATGATATGAAAGGTACCTAGGTCACTTAAAAATCATAATAGTGATTTATGTGTAAAAAGTGGTTCCTTACCAACAAACATTGCAGGGTGACGCGGAAACTGTTATAGGTAGAGTATGATAAAGTATCGTTTTCTTATCGTGTATAGTTCTTTGTGCTGGATTCAAATGTGTACCATTGTTAGTGCTTCACCACATCCCTCACACAAAGTGGATTGCCATCAGACAATAGGTATGAATGTGTTAAGGATGTATGTTTTGCGGTCGTGATTTTGATGATAGCAGTCAATGACAAAATAGCGGCTTGATAACATGCAGTTTATTATGTGTGTGTGTCTCCCACATGCTCTGCCAATAGGCCCTGAGTTTTTCTTTACGAAAATGTTTCAAGCCAAGTGCAACAATCAGTTTTGATCTACTGCAGCTGTTTTGTTGGCGGTTCCAGCTAAGTGGTCCACTCAAAACATTTCTCAGTATCTCATGGTGGCCTGGCTCCCAGTGGAATAAGACACTTGTATTAAGTGCGTACACTGTTCACAGGACTGAGTAAAGGTAATTACGATTGGGGTTTGATTTTTGAGTGTTTTAAGGACTTTCACCGCGCTCAGGGAAATTGTGTGGATTACTGTACTTTGTAACTTCAGTTTTTTCATGTGTTTCACAGCTACCAGTATACCATAAGCCTCTGCTGTGAAAGTGCTGGTGTTCAAACGCAGTATACCGGCATATAAAAATGCACTGACTGCTGCATAAGAGCCAGAAAGGCGGGTTTTTGGGGCAGTATAAAATTCCGGGCATGAGCATTTTTGCTGCAGTTCCAGAAATTGAGTGTGTGGTGAGAAATGAGTGGGCGGTGCTTGTTGGCTTGTATAAAAGTATATCCCAGTCTATCAGCTGTCACTGACAAGGCTAAACATATACAGCGGGAGCAGCCAAAGCGTGTTCAACAAGTGGCACGCCCTTCTCTTCGGCTAGAGCCCTCACACGAAGTGCATAGGGTTGTTTTAAGGCAGGGCCGTAGTTAAACAGGACAGAACTGGACAAATCATTGATGAATAAATGTACGGCGTGTTATTTGTTGACGATCACCTTGTGGAAGTAGAGGAAAGATTGGTAGGCTCTTTCCAGATGCAGAGAGCAGTCGTTCGAGTGAACGAGATTTTCAGGGGGCAGGTGCGAAAAGCACCCGTGGAAAACAAATGTCTAGGTGATGGTGATGGACAGGGTCGAGCATATTTAAAGCCGTGTGTGCAACACTCTGACAGGTTATGGCCCCGTATTCTAGGCGCGTCCGTATGAGGGCTCTATACAAATTTATCCAACACTTTTGGTCACTACCCAAGGTGGAGCGTGATAAGACTTTTACAATTCTGATCATTTTTAAGCACTTGCCTATTGAACACTTTATGCGCGGTCCAAAGGTTAGCTTGGTGTCCAAGATTGGGCCTAAGAATTTGTGTTCAGTGTTTTTTGAAATACGCTGGCTATGTGGTTCAATATAAGGGTCGGAGTGAATGCTTCTCTTTCCATAGTATAAGAAGCACCTGCTTTTTTATGTGACAGCGTTAGAGAGCTTCTATTGAAGAAATTTCGCCGTTGGCTTTGGCCCCGTTGACTGTGAGCAAAAACTTGTCCATGAGCGAAAAAGTTCGTTAGAGATATCGCTGTGGGAGGCCGCTACTTCTCCACGCGTGCGCACGCGATCGCACTGAAAAAGCCACGCATTCGAAGAAAAAGAAGAGAGTGCTCAAGGTCACGAGCTTATGTAGTTTCTTTGCCCGTGCCACACCTCTCTGCTTAGCTTCTAGTTTTTTGGTCGTGTGAGAGAAGAGAATGAAATTTCAGCATGCGACAAACCTTTGTAGCTACACTTGCACTGGACGGATTCCTACAATGTTTTCGGCAGTGAATTCTTGAGGCAATAAGCTCTAGTAGTGATTTCTTTCATGGTTACTTAAAAAGTGTTTTGGGCTTTTTTAACGCATTGTGCGCGACAGGCGTCACAACGAAAACAAGCTCATTCAGTGTTTTGTAGGCGCACTGCGAAGGCCACAAACTACACCGAAAAAGGCCGGGTTGGTGATGCCATCTCCACTAAAAACACACGGCAACTTTCAAACAGCTCTAAAAATGAACTACTATGTACATTTAGCGGAAACATATCATGCATTTCATGGAGCGTTGTTCAAGCCAACGACAAATACTAGACAATGTGCTGCCATCTGTGAGGCATTGTCAGTCTCTTTATGGCCTCCGACATGGCAAGCGCGCGGTGTGTATCTTAGAAGCCATGCAACTTGTGCTTCAGCTCAAACATCTGTAAGTACAATTCACGCACACTCTCTGGTACAATCTACTGTGTGCGTGTGTGCGTGCTTGCGTGTGTATGTAACAAAACATATACTTAAGTATACACTTAGCCGTTGAAGGGCACACTAGAAGCCGGATATCACTAATGCGTTCAACTATTAAAGGCGAAGCTTAAGGGTTCCGCAATTTTGGTGTATTCAGGTGTAGCCTGTTTTCATCAGTTCATTTTAAAATGCTGTTCAAACTAAGCTGCACCTGCCACTGCCACATTGCCAGGTTACAAGACAAAAGGCAGAACTGAACATAACCTACATAAGTGCAGTAAAGCACATTTCTAGGAATGGAAACGTGCAACGATCCATTTTCATGATAAAAGAGCACAGCTCAGTACGCCACCCTGGGGCACCCCTGTCTACTGGACAAATGTTCGCGACAAGACTGTACCTATTCAAACACGAAACGTGCAATTGGAGAGATAACTGACAATCGTATTCAGCTATATGCCCTGTATATTGCCACTGTTCGGAATTTCCTGTGTCGCGATGGTAGCGGTGGCGCAGAGCGGCGAGCCGTCGAGCGGACTTCGCTGAAGCCTCTGCCCGAAGGCGAAGCAGAGAGGCAATTCGTTTTGAAAGCAGCAACAAGAAGGAGCGTTTCCTGTAGCGGGTTGTCGTTTGTACAGAGCCGGCCAGCGCGACAACGTCGGCTGGGGCAAAGTACTT
The DNA here is from genome assembly GCA_013436015.1 of Rhipicephalus annulatus. Classification (NCBI taxonomy): domain Eukaryota; kingdom Metazoa; phylum Arthropoda; class Arachnida; order Ixodida; family Ixodidae; genus Rhipicephalus; species Rhipicephalus annulatus. The sequence goes on from WOVY01009243.1 coordinate 1,688,647, forward strand.
TAAACATGGGTCCGGCACGGTTTTAAATAGCGTTTTTGGGCTCTTCTGCGGGACCAATTCCCCGGAACGGCACAGTGGCTCGGCTGAGGAGACGCAACCATACCCGGAACTGCATGGTGATTCGGCGGAGGAAGCGACGTTATCCCCGAAACTGCACGGAAGGCAGCGCTGGGAGGAGGGAGACAGTTCGTCGGAACAGCGCTCGATCTCGTGAGACGTGCTTCCGAACGAGAAAAATGTCTATGGCGTAACAGCACTCCGCCGCCTGACAATGCATCCGGAGTTTTGAGCCGTCAGCGCGGCTCGGAAGAAGGGATGCTGGTTGGCCGTCCGTAGCCGTTCCGCTTTCTCCGCCCGTTGAGACTGTCATAGGCCTGCGGAGGTTCAGTGGAACGACGGAGTCGAACACAAAGCCGAAGCACTCTGGCCAAAGCAAGCACCCTCCAAATGCTGATCAAATCGCCAGACCAGCAGAAACCAAATGTTTCCTCGAGATTACGCTGGGCTAACAAATAGCATCACGAGCAACGAATCTCGGGAGGAATGCACAATGCTGACACTCTTTTACAATGCAGGACACTGCTAAAGCTAACAGAATTTTTGTTTTCGTGTGCGATTCTCGATCGTGGCCCGGGCAGATTGGGGACAACCGAAGCTACCGAGGTTAACTTAATTTGGCCCCGAATCTACAATTAGAATACCAAGAACACCCGAATCACGCCCGTTTTCGTCACCTGCAAGCATAAGATTGTCAAACTTGACAAAGTTCATCCTCCTACAAGCTCTCACTTCAATGGACTCAGCCAATTATAATCAAAACAAGAGAAAACATGCTTGAAAAGTAAGAAAATAAGGATGAAAATCAAACTCACGTGCGTTATACAAAACAAAGTTAAAAGTTAACCTACACTGACGTGCATAATAACACATAATGCTAAACACAGACGGTATCTTAAACAGGGGCTTTTACTATGCCTTCTCTGTTAAAATAAAACACACTGACTGTTACCTTCCGAAATATTATAGAAACAAAATAATCAAACAAACAAATCAATGTCAGCTTTTTCTATGAGAAGGAAAGTAAAACTTGCAAACATTCCGACGCCTTCCTTGCTCAACGGCTGACGACAAAACTAGAAAAGTTATTTTCAAAGCTGATTACAATATTCATTCTTCGTAACGGCAAGACGGGGGCCCTCTCAGACAAACTCTGGGGAGTCGCGCCCTCCATAGCTTTCGAGGGATCCGGTCTTGACAAAGGCACAATGAACAAATCTGTTTTCGGAACTCGGTCGCACCAACTTTCGATGTACAGCCCCTTAACTCGAACAAGGGAACATCTGTCTTGCGTCCTTTACCCCGCCCGTTCGACCCGTGACCATTTTGCCACGGGTCGAACGGGCGGGGAACAACAGCCTGTGTTACGGTTCAGGCGTAAGCTATGCTTTCCTTCCTGGTTGCCTCTACGCGGCAGAGAAAAATATGAGACCAGGCCATGATCTCGGCGTCCGAATTTTTCAGAAATTCGGTTTTTTGACGCACTTCTCGCCTAATCTCAATCTCCGTGGCAATCTGCACTTCAAACATTTCATAGAGGACTTTTTTGCAATCCTACGCCTAGCCCTCAACCTGGCGTCTCGACTAATGACGTCACAGCACTTAACAGCGGCTTTAGCGCGCTTGGCGCCAGTCGTCTTTACCGCTTTACGCTTACGCCGATGCCTCTTTCTGTTCGAACTTCTCACAATACGCGCAGTCTGACACACTTACCCATAAGTGTGCTGCCGTCTTTGTGTGGAGTCGAAGTTCCCGATTTGTTAGCTAGCGTTCGCTCGGGCCCGTTGCTAGCTGTCTCTGTCTGTGACGGAGCGGGAGACCCGATGACTTTGAAGCTAACAAGCGCGCTCACAGAGCTTTCGATCGGTGCGTGTCTATCGCTGTCGTCGATAGCCCTTGTTTTCTGGCCTTCGAAGTCGGCTTCATGCTCTCTTTGACGAGCTTTATTCTGTAGCGCTTTATGTCGCGCATCCTGCTGAAGCTTTTGTCGGCAGGCGTCAACCTCTAGCGCCCGGCGACGCGACTCGTCGTCAAGCTCTTTTGTACGCGATTCATCTTGATCATTTGCGCTGCGAAGCGGCTCCATCTCCAGTGCTTTCCAATGTACCTCGGCGTCCTTAGCTATGCGATGGGCCTCGGGCCGTAACTCCTCGCGGTGCACCTCAGCATCACGCTCTCTCTGGCGCACTTCGGCGGCTTGTGCTTCGCGACGGGCCTCAGCCTCCATAGCTTTTCGGCATGCCTTATCTTTACGCGCTTCTCGACGCGCTTCTACTTCTAGCGCTCTTCGGCGAGCCTCACTTTCACGCGCCTCTACCTCCATCGTTTTACGCCGCGACTCATCTCGCTCTCTCTGACGCACGTTGGCGTCCTGCGCTTTGCGATGGGCCTCAATTTCTAGCGCTTTGCTGCACACTTCAGTGCTGTACTTGTATGCTCGACTTTCGCAGTCGGCAGCACTCAGAGCAGCAAAGTGGCGGAACAAAGCGTATTTAACCCTATCAAAGTCATGCGCTTCCTTGGCGGATAAGCGCTCCAAAACGCTCGGGACTTTGCACGGAAGCAACGTGGCAAGCTTTTCCGACCATAAGTCTCGCCCAACAGCAACATCGTCGCAGACCTTTTCAAAACTAACGAGAAAAGACACGATGTTCTTGTCCATGTTGAAGAGTTCGAGTCGGTATTGTGCTCGCTGCCACTTAATCGCTTCAATTTTATGATCAAGCTCTTTCATTCTGAGAGCATGCTCTCTCTTTTTTCTGCTCTCTTCGGCCTTCCATTGTGCTTGCCTTTGAGCTTCGAGCTCTTCGTGGCTTTTCTCGGCCTTCTGCTTTTGCTCACAAATAAGCTCCCAAAACTTGTCCGCTTCCTCGGCCTTCACATTCTCTACCCGCATCACCTCGAGAATCGCTTTCTTTGTTTTAACGGACCCGGCAGAAATCCCCATGGCTCCACAAATTTCAAGGAGGTCCTGCATCAGGTACTTCTCCATCGCGATCTCGTCCCTCGTGATGCTCTACTACGGATATTCACCGTACTACAAAACTATTCTCGTGGTTTAAAGTAGGTGAATATTAAATTATAACCACCAAAACAAAACAAAACACTCTCCTATCATCTGCCTGTGCTAGAGAGGTCTGGCGAAAGGATAGTAAACGTTGGGCACTCACCCAACCAAAGTAGCGGACGATGGTCCAACTCGTGGCTGCCGTCGAACAGTGTCAGGCCTTCAGGGATCCGGTCCAACTTGCCAATGTTGAGACCCGGGGTTGCTTGTCTCAGCTTGACGAACGATGAGAACAGGGTAGCGTATACCAGCGAATCCAAACGCTGATATCAGGTCGGTCGTGCTCGAGCTTCCAGGGGTCTGATCCGGCGTGCCAAACGTAGGTAATCGTATCCCGAAGCTGCCAACCACTGTTAGGAATTTGCTGTGTCGCGATGCTAGCGGTGACGAAGAGCGGCGAGCCGTCGAGCGGACTTCGCTGAAGCCTTTACCCGAAGGCGAAGCAGGGAGGCAATCCGTTTTGAAAACAGCGACAAGAAGGAGCGTTTACTGTAGCAGGTTGTCGTTTGTACAGAGCCGGCCAGCACGACAACGTCGGCTGGGGAAATACCCTAAACATGGGGCCGGCACGGCCTAAATAGTGTTTTTAGACTCTTCTGCGAGACCAGTTCCCCGGAACGGCACAGTGGCTCGGCTGAGGAGACGCAACCATACCCGGAACTGCAAGGTGGTTTGGCGGAGGAAGCGACGTTATCCCCGAAACTGCACGGTTCTCCTGCACGGAAAACGGCGCTGGGAGGGGGGAGACAGTTCGTCGGAACTGCGCTCGATCTCGTGAGACGTGCTTCCGAACGAGGAAAATGTCTGTGGCATAACACCACCTAGAGTCGTGAGCCGGCAAGCCCTAGCGAACCCAAAATGGCAAAGAGAACGAAGAAGAAGTAAGTGCTAGCGCATCGTTTAAAAGATACACGCTCGTGGCTTTCTGCCCCGCTGTTACTGTCTTGTCATCACGGCTCTTGGTGCGTGACAATAATTATATCTGAGAGGTCTCGAAATATACCAAGGTGCCGAGGTGTATCATAAGCCAATTTGATATCAAGTAACACACAGAGAAAGAATTGTTTTGAGGGAAAAGCATTTCGGATCTGTGCCTCAATAGGTACCAGGTGGTCATTGATGAACCTACCTTCTCAAAAACCGCACTGGAACGGGTGAAATAGACTGTTTGTTTCGAGAAAGTGCTCCAGCTGGCGATTCATCATCTTTTAATGTGATGGGCCTGTAGCTTGTAACAGAGGACAAATCCTTGCCCTCTTTCAGTGTGAAATTGACGATAGTCTCTTTTCAAGACGGAGGGATGACGCTGCAAAACCAGATCACACTGTATAGAAAAAAGAAAGTTTTTTTTTAGATTCTAGAGGTAGGTTGATCAACCTTTTAAAGATTACACGGTAAGATCCTGGGGCGGAATCGCTGCAGCAATTAAATGATGCCTACAGCTCCGACAAGCAGAAAGGGTGATTATATGCCTCGTATTTAGTGAATTTCGTGTCAAGTTTCTGTTTCTCGACTCTTGTCTTTGTAGGTTTGGAACTCTGCAGAGCATGTGAAGAGCTGGAAACCTGCTCAAAGTGTTCGCCCAAGTAGTTTGCCTAGTCTTTTATGTTGTAGCTTTGTGCGTTTACTAGAGGGAGTGGATGTGCTCGTTTTTTTTCCACCCATCTCACCCTGTTCCATACTTCAGCCTCTTGTGTATATGAGGTAATGCCCGATAAAACGTATGCCAACTTTTTCATCGTCCCGACGTGGTGAAGGCACGCGTGACAAAGCAGAGACAAAGTGATGACTGATAAGTATAAATTGACATTGAGGTCAAGCCTTCAAGAATGTCGAGAGCACCAAAAGGCAGCGGGAGGGCTCTTCGGCCAATGAATATTTCAGGTGTGGCAGGGCGCTGCATGAAGCTAGTGAGGTGTCATTGCATCATTCTTGTGACCCCTTTTTAGATTCATGCTGTCCAATAAAGGACGCAAAAGACAGCATTGAGAGATCTAGGTATTGTCGTAAATGACAAGGCCAGCGGTAGACCGGGTGTCAACGCAGACTCTTTGATCCTGTGCGCATAATTCAGGTTTGGCTCGAGTACAGCGGATTGCAACATTGTGAAGAGCCAGAAATTCCCACCCCACTATAATCCTATGAGAGCACGATGAAAGAACGATGCCCTCTACCGTAAACAGAATGTCTCGAATTGTCACTTGAGCTGTATATACTGCAGTCGGTTGAACAGGTTGAGTAGTGGACTTGTGCGAAGCGACCAACCAGAGAAAAGTGCCGTATTCGTACTAATTGAACGGCAATATTCAACACCGATAACTTGCGATGCGGTGATCATCGCTGACGGAAGTACCTTGCGACGTGTACGAGGCACCGACATACGAAACATATCGGGCGATTGTCGAGGGTACGCCGTGGGTTAATGGTGCTATTGCCAGTCCAGCGGACTGGAAGTGACGGATAGCTCCCGGGAAGATAGAATGGAGGTGCAGGCGCTTTGCAAGTTGGCATGACTGCAGCCGCTGTGTAGGTGAGGGAAGCAGCTACAAGATTATGCTCGCGGGCAGCTGGTAGCGCCTCAGTGACCCCTCCTTGAATGAAGCCAGCGACAGACGACCGTAGATTTGTGGTATGTTCCGGTGTGAAGGGCACCAAGGTAAGCTGTTGTAAGACACCTTCGTAAACAAAGCCATTTATTACGGCTATTAGTGATCATTCGTCATGACCATTAGTCACGCTGCACTGCGCTGCAAATAGTGCGCTTGAGGACGTCGTGTGAGAGTACACTGTTCCGCAATTCCTCGTAGCTTTGTCAAGATAATGACGTCAATAAATTTCGTCGGGTTTTTTTTTTGCCAAAAGCATTTCAAAAGCATCGTCGTATATCCCTTTCAAATTGTTCTCATTTTTCAGTTTCTGTCATTGCGGATTCTACGCATCTGCCCAAATTGATCACGTTTTCAGTATATCTCATGACCCCTGTCTCGTGCATGTGTGCGCAAATGGTGCTTGGCACTAAGTACTCAGACGAAAGGTGGACGAAAGACTACCCAAATTTACGTTTGAAATTGGGGCAAAATTTGGACGTCTCCCTCGTGGTTTCGAGCAATAGGCTGGCCATACCCGTGAAGAGGTAGAACGACACCCGTGTAAACGGCTCCGCGTCCGCCCATCTGTTCAAAGCGCTGACCCGTAAGAAAGTCGAGAGTCAATCTTCAACGTCGTTGTTGTCTGTTTCGCTGAAGATAAGAAGCTCCCTCTGAGGGACGCTGCCAGGACAGAAAGCCGGAGGGTATGGAAGCCTCTTCTGGTCTGCGTCCGGCATTGAAGAAGGTAGCCGCCGAGAATGGAGTTCCAGGATGGTAGCGAGAAAGTGGAGAAGTCGGTACCCAGCAACACCAAATATGAAGGAGATTCATTGAGCGTAGAGCTGGTTGCTACTTAGGCAATGCATTGACCACAGTGCACGAGCTCGAGCCTCAGCAGCACGATCGAGCGCCGAAAACTTACTTATATACATATATGAACCCCAGTGCGTCATTACGTGCTTTGGGCCTCCTAATGTTTATTACCTGCGCAACGTCGTGATGAGTGCCAGCTTCAACGCAGCCGCAAGTGCAAGTGCTGGAGCCCGCTGCTTCAGTCTACACACGCTCTCTTTAGGGGAAGATATAACTTTTTTCAACGGCATGAAATAGCGTTGTGGCGCCTCAGGTAGCATGTCGTCGAATGATATTCCCTTTAATGTTACCTATGGTGGACAACTGGGCACGTTGGTATTTTTTGTTTAGTAACGGAGAAAGCACACTGCAAACGAAGGCGCAGAGACTACACACATACATACAGCGTTATCTGTGTAGTGTTTGTGTCTTTGTCTTCAGTGTGCTTAGTATTCCGTGTGCTTGGTATCACCGTTCTTAAACATAAAAGTGCTTAGTATTCCCCTCGAGTGTACTCGCGCAACTTGTTTTGTAGGTCATTTTTTATGTTGTGATGTTCGCTCTTCAGCTACTCTGACCGAGTAACCCACGATTCGTGAGACATTTACTTCAATTCATTTGGCGCCTTCTATGTATATTGTATACACGTATTTTGATTATCGTTTTCCATGTTCCCTCATAATTTCCGACTTACCTTTTCACATCCTACACAAACTAAAAGAACAATACACCCAGTCTATAGTCAGATGCACCACATAGTGGTGATTGGCAAAGAGTTTCTTATAAACACATTAGAGGGCACTCTGCCACAAGTGTTTGTGGGAGCTGCAACACACAATGATTAAGAGAGCATCAGAACGATGGGTCCTACATGGACATGTGTAATACTTGTACATTCGGCTCCGTTTGAACTCGTGTGGTTGAAAGCTTCATAAAACAAAAATAAGCAAATGTTCTGTAGTTTTTCTTTGCTTTTCCTTGCCTTTTTTGAGTTAGCAAAATTTTGACGCGACAATGATTGCTCAGTTAATTGTGATTCCAGTGTCTACTTCGTGTAGTTTGCTCTGCTTTGAATATTACTTAACCAAACCAACTAGCCCGTATTGCTGCTTGAATTTTTCATGCGAAAAACCAAGGCGACCGGCGAAAGCTGCATTTGTCATAGTGTAATGAACTGCTTATTAACTAAGCTAACATTCATCACTACTTTGTATGCGAAACGTTTTCGCTCATTTGTTGCTAGCCTTAACGACGTCTAATGTTAATTTGGTATTTTAAGGTTAGTTCCACTCGTTCCAGAGAAGCAGGTGCAAAGGGGTCACATGTACTGTTATACAGAAACACTCTTAAACACTTGTGTATGTGGGAAATGTGACTGAAATTAGAGAACGCACCGTGCGTAAGGCGTTCGTCAATAGAGGCGTAAATGTCTCTGGCCGGCAGTATGGCACCGTTGACTGGTCCCCAAAGGTTATCGTCTTGGGACAGCAGGCCCGCATACCAGTTGAACAGGGCATCCGTCAGCAGGTTGCCCATCGAGCATTCCTCCAGGCGGCATTTCTGCCGGCTGCCCTCGAGAAGCACCTTGGTAGAGCCTATCACCTGGTTTCTGTCCGTGTCAGCCTTCTCGCGTGCGCTGCTGATGCTCTTCGCCAGCTTCGAGATGTACAACCGGTCATCTGGAAGAACATGTTTCTATTTTCCTAAAGGGAATATCCACTTATTTCACTACTTGAAAGGTGCGATGTTTTAACTTACAGGTAAACAAATAAGTAAAGTATTTAGTAAGTGCTACATGTATTTGCCCATTATGTGCAGACAGTTTCGCAAAATTTTTGAATCAGCCAGCAGATATGCATGCACCTAGCAGGCTGAGAAAGAATAAAACACTTCCTTGCAAAACGTTTAATCATAAAAATAAATTCGAGGATGCAAAAATATTAGTCTTCTTGTTTTAGATGCGGAGCATCTAATACTCGAGACTTGTAGTGCGGCGCCATCCGCAAGCTTCCTTTTCCTTCTTCCACCATCTGTGCATCCCTTCCTCCTCTACACACCGCGCGCGCTTCACTCCTCCACCATCTGTGCACCCTTCCTCCTCTACACACCGCGTGCGCTTCTCCTCTTCACGAACATTCGCTAGCTGTATAATGTCGCGCGCATGCGCCGTCACGCTTCGAGAACATCCGCAGCTGACGCGCGTGCATGCACCGTCACGCTTCGAGAACATCGGCAGCTGACGCGCGCGCATGCGCCGTTGCGCTTCTCCCCCTTCTCGAACATTCGACAGCTGACGCGCGCATGCACCGTCACCCACCATCTGTGCCGCGCGCGCTTCTCCCCTTCGAGAACATTCTACAATTCTCCTGATTCTCCAGTGGACGCGAATGCGCCGTCGCGCTTCGAGAACACTCAACAGCTGACAGTGCATGCGCCGTCGCGCTGTATATATACTCAAGGTCGGCGCTCGCTCGCTCAGTTGCCGCTCGTCAACTCCGCGTCGACGTCCAAGGTCGCGGTGAAATGAATTCCAACGAATCCACAAACACAATGATCGACGTCCCTTCGACCAGCGCCGCCCTTTCGCATACGTGTGTACGTGTTCACTCATTTAACACTCCCTCCTACAACCACGTTAACCAATTTAGCCATCGACCCAAGTAAGTCGCAATTTAACACCCCATTTCACAACCACGTTAACCAATTTAGCCATCGACCCAAGTAAGTCGCACTTTAACACCCCATTAACCAATTATATGCTCCGCATCCTCCTCAGTGTTCCCCCGAGGGAAGCTGCGGGCAATTTTTTCAGAAATGTCCCGACACTACACTACATACAATACTTTGTTCCACCCATTTAGTCTACTGCACTTTCGAAGCACCAGTAAATTGCCCATTGTGGCATATCCGTAATTTTTTACACTTTATGAACTGGCATTGCCTTATTACCATGCCTAGGCAAACACTACTTATGACCCTTGCTACTTGCCCAAAGGAACCAGGGATGTTCTGCAGAAGGATTTCTTGTTGAGCTAGTTTATGTTTGCTTAAATTTATACGGTGTGTGGATTTGTGCGAACGTTCTCTCTTTTTTTTGCACTTCAACATAATTTTCAGCAGTAACTGGAGAATTCATTGGACCACTATCGCCTCTATTACCCACAAACCCTATAACTCCTGTATGGCCCATTTACTCCATACGCCCAATATGATCCATAAGCCCTGTATCCCCCTTATGGGTCGTAATCCCTGTATCCCCCATATGGGCCGTAATCCCTGTATCACCTGTATCCAATAACATGGTATGATACGGGTTCTATCTGTATAGGAGTTTTCAGTAGGGAACGCTGGAATCTTCTAATCTTGTTGTTCAAAGTCACCTGTGAGGCCAAAATTTAGTTTCAATATCGTCAAATTAACGCTTACATTTATTAGACGTCTAAAGTTGTATGCATTGTGCACTGGGAATGTGTACACGATATTTTCATCAAATTATTCAAAATGTATCTGGATACTTTGATGGTTTTGTATTATGCAACAATAATGAAAACATTAGTTTTTATTGTTGCACCTTAATCACTTGGGCTGGTATGCTGCGACACTATGGAAACTTAGCATCACTTCAAGAGGCTAATATCAATGTGTGTGATGTGAAATCAGAAATTATGTAGAATGTTAAAATTCACACTTACTTGGCAGTCACGAATTCGTAGGCAAAACGCGAGTAGCACTACGCATCAGTGAGACATATAATATTCACATAAACATGAAAGTTGCAGATACTGTTGCTGGCGTTATTTCACACGTAAAGTGCAGTGAAACTTTATACACAATATTATTGAATCACAAAATTATGCATCAGCATGCTTTGAGGGGCTCTTTGTTTTTTTTCTATACAAGAATACAGTCTCCCTCAACTTGAACAGGACACAACAAAGAAGACATTTACAGAGCAAGCGCGATCAACCATATCTTTTATTGACCGCAGAGCGTCAGTCGAATAGGTAATTTAAATATATTTGCGCAGACGCACAAAAACGCAAGTGCAAACATACCTTACCCATAAAAGGGAAACTTTCGGCATCGTAGAGTGATCTCCGCGGGTCACTCATACAGCTACAACTTTTCATTGACACGAAGAAAGTTTTCAAAGCTTCCCGAGCACACGTTTGTGCGCTTCGTCCCTTTGTCTTATTCTGCTAAATTTGTGCTTTACATCCACAGTCTGCGCAGTTAGGGCGTTCTTTAGCGCTTACTGAGTTATCGACGACAGCGGGTGTTCACGTGCCCGGTGGTTTACGCAGCACCCTGTCTAGCCCACATAACATTTCCCGCAGGAAACGGAATCTCGTGAACCACTCATACATTGCATTGTCCCACAGACTTGACATGCTTCTTGCAACAAATTTAACGCACCCATCGCCATGACCACCACGACGAATTCGCGAGCACAAGTGTGAGAGCTTCTTGCAGATAAAACACACCACTTCGTTGGAGCTGCAGTGTTTGAGAAGCCTTTTTTATAAAAAACGTTATGTTGATGAAGCCCTTGGCATTTCTTTACGGTGCAAAAGTGTTCTTTCAATAGACAACATGCGTTAGCATTCGGTAGATTTGTGAGCATTTGCACTGTTGTGTTTTGATTGCCAATTTAAATGACGCTCTGCGGTGTAGTGTGCACGCCTCTGACAGGAGTGCGGCCACAAGTGTGGGTTTAGACTTCGTGAGGCAGAAGGCTTCGTTCGTCGTCCGAGCGTAAACTATCACGACTCTGCACATGTGCGCTCTGGCAGCAAAATTAAGGTGCCGACCGCCGTGCGCCAAGTACACAGTACTGCTCTCAGAATCGCCGCAACACTTGTATTGTCCGCAGCAACACAAAAAAACGCATCATGCTCACTTGCAAAAGCGGCCGGAGAGGCAAATTAGGCTCAACCATGGCCCAGACGAAAACACAAATGAAAGAGAGCCGTTGTAGCGCGTCTCCATGACAAAAGCTCACGGCTACACGCCGCTGAGGCAAGGGGTCTCTCGTGACCATGTTGCGGATGGATGGATGGAGGGATATGGCTGTACCCTTTAGATCGGGTGGTGGCTAGCGCCACCAAGCCGTAATACCTAATGAATCAAAAACTATACTTGTTTTTTTTTTCTTAAAAAGTGAGTTTGAAGATTCGTACTTTGCAGTGAAGAGTTTAATTTTCACTCGTGCCTTGACTTTAGCCACCAATCAGATAACCTCCTTCTAGTTAAGTCTACCCGCTTAAAGTTTATTTTGCCCTCCCGCTCCCTAACGCCAGTGCTTTGAAAAACTCTTCGCCATCATCCTGAACTATAGGGTGAAGCCCTTTACAGAACATTATCAAGTGTTCGGCAGTTTCTTCTTCCTCTCTACACGCACTGCATACTGTGTCTACCCCTTTGTATTTGGCCCGATATGTCTTGGTTCGCAGTACTCCCGTCCTGGCCTAAAACAGTAGAGAACTACCCCGAGTATTATCATAGATCCTTTCCTTGGCAATTTCCTGCTTAAAAGTTTGATAGAACTCTAGTGCGGACTTCTTTATCATGCCCATTCTCCACATGTCAGTCTCCGTTTCCTTCACTTTCTTCTTAGCCGATAGTTGTTTTTGGTTTGGCCACCTGCTGTTTTCTACGTATTTACCAGTCAACTTCCTGGTTCACTTCCTCCATTTTGTATTGACATTCTTCATGTACAAGTAGCTGAAAACCTTCCTCTCCCAGCGCTCTTCCCTCATTTCTCTCAATCGCTTCTCAAATTTTATCTTGCTGCTAGCTTCCCTGCCCTCAAATGATGTACATCCCATATCACCTTGTACTGCCTGATTTGGTGTATACCCGTGAGCTCCTAAAGCAAGCCTACCTATTCCACGTTGCTTAATTTCTCATCTTGCTTGAACTTCTGATCTAATGCACAAGACCGCATTGCCGAACGTCAGCCCAGGAACCATAACCCCTTTCCATATTCCTCTCACAACAGCATACCTATTGTTATACACAGTGCCCTATTTTTCATGACTGCTGCATTCCTGTTACCTTTAGTCGTCACGTATATTTCGCGTTCCCTCAGATACTCGGTCCCACTGCTTATCCATACGCCCAGATATTTGTATTTATCTGTTATCTCTAGCGTGACCTCCTGTATTCTAAGCTCACTACCTTCGTTGTCATTGATAATCATGACTGCTGATTATTCCTTACTGAATCTAAAATCTAACCTATCTCCCTCATTACCGCAGATGTCCATCAATCTCTGCAAATCTTCCTTGTTGTTGGCCATTAGCAATATGTCATCTGCGTACATTACAGCTGGTAGTGCCTGATCAATAAGTTTTCCTTGTTTGTATAAAGAGAGGTTGAAGCCCAGTCCACTTCCCTCCAATTTTGTTCTAATCCTTGTAGGTACATCATGAATAATAAGGGTGACAGGGGGCACCCGAGCCTAAGCCCCCGTTTTACCTCTGCAGGCTTGGATACCTGTTTTTCCCACTTTATAACTACCTTGTTGCCTTTATAGATACCCTTTAAAAGATTAGTGACTACAAGTTCCACGCCTAGTGTGTCCAGTATTCCCCACAATTCCTCTTGAACCACGCTATCGTACGCTCCCTTGATATCCAAAAATTCTAGCCACAGGGGCCTGTGTTCCTTTTCTGTAATTTCGATGCACTGCGTCAGTGAGAAGAGATTGTTTTCCAACCTCCTGTGTTTCCGAAACCCATTCTGCAGTTCACCCAGCACCCCCTCATCCTCTATCCACGCCTGCAGTCTTTCCTTTAAATTCTGCAGCGCCAGCCTGTATACCACTGATGTCACTGTTATAGGACGGTAGTTGTTTATGTCAGCTTTGTCCCCCTTTTCTTTATAGGTCATGCTCATCCTGCTAAGTTTCCATCCATCGGGAACTTCACCATCGGTTATTATTGTGCTCACTGCCTCTCTCAAAGCTTCTTAGACTTTGGACCTAATGTCTTTATCAGCCTAATTGGAATGCCATCTGGGCCTGTTGATGTACTACTAGGAACCCTTTTCTCAGACCTTTGCCCCTCTTGCTGTGAAAATGGAGCCATTGCACCACTTCATTCGTTTTTGTCTATTGCGGTGCATAAAGTACTTATTTGTTAAAATTTTTCTGTCACCTTTGTTCTTATATATTCGATAGCTTCGTCCCCTTCTAGCCTAGCACCTTCGGCTGTAGTTATAAAACTCTGCTCTAGGCTCGTCTCATTTCTTAGGGAGTTTAGATGGTTCCAAAATTTTGCAGCTGCCTTTCTATCTTTTTTATGTACTTCTGCCAGCCACTGAGCTTCCTTCCTTCTAATCTTTTCATTGATCAGAAGGAATGCATCCCTTCTACAGCTTAGAAAAGTTGCCCATTTTCTTTCAACATCATCTGTCGGTTCACACCGCTGCTTAGCATGTCTGTGTTCCCTAGAGGCTTCCTGACGTTTTGCTTTGGCTCTCTTAACTTCCTCATCCCACCAACTTTTGCTTTTGTGTCTTCTTTTCCGGAGTGACTTGTCACGCGTCTTAGCAAGCTCTAGCTCAAAGAGTCTAATTAGATTCGTGTATGACCACACTGTTTTATTATCCTCCGTGATCAGCCCTAGAGGGCGCTCATTGCGCACTCTCGCAATGAGTGCCCTCTAGGGCTGATCACTCGAGGGCGTGTAAAATCTGAGTGCCTTTGCTCTAGATTAGTGCGGTTTGACGTACCATGACCATGCTGCCCAGTATCACCACACCAAGCCGCTCTTCGGCCGAGAAGTCACATGAGTAAACTTCACCTAAGCATTCGCCGCTAGCACAATGTCCATTAGCTAACTCAGTGTGGGTGAAACCAACGCATAAAGAAGTCGATGGATGGGGAAGAAAAAATGCCGCCCGCATCTTTTCAAGGGGAGCTCGAGTAAACGCATCGCAGCTGGGGGGGGATATCGCGTGTATATTGCGTGGTTGCGTATGGTTTCAGAATGCTCAATTGTTATATTGTATTCATTATATTCTCAGTTATTGAATGAAGAAAAAGCTTTGCCTTCAACGTCAACAAAAGCCATTTAAAGACGTCTTTCAGTGAATTCCTAATGCGCGATCTAATAACTGAATATACGGGGTGACCAGTGAACAGTTGTACAGTACGAGCAGACTTTTTATAGCGAAAACAATTATACTGTCGCGAGAGGAAACGATAGGAAGGAACTCGACGTGGAGGACTGTTTACTCAGCCACAGCTACCATTCACTTCTTCGCTCTCGTCTTCTGCCACGAACACAGCGTGGTATTACCCTCTCCCCAAAGAAAAAAAAGAAGCATCGCATGAATGCTACGGCTACAAAAAACAACGAAAGTTAGAAATGTCTGTGTCCATTGAAAAGAAAAAGGACGAGATGAAAATAAATGAGCCAGAAAGTAATGTACAATTGTCTTGAATGCTATTCCCACATCACAAAGTTCTTCACTTGCAGTCAACGCGAATAGTACGGCTTCATCCTGGAGACGTGAACCACATCCGAAGAGCATGGTCTGCGAGAACGGTGCGGCGTGTACGCTAGAACAACTTCGTAGTTCACTTCGCCGAGGCGATGAAGAACTCGGTAGGGTCTGAAGTACCGAATTAACAATTTTTCTGAGCGTCCACGATCACGTAGAGGAGTCCTAACCCAGACTAGGTCACCGGGTTCCTATATTACTGCTCTATAGTGGGTGTTGTACCGGTGAGCATCTTGATTTTGCTGCGATAAAATGCGAAGCGCGCCAGCTGCCGGGCGTCTTCGGCACGCTGAACAAATACATCTGCGTCCGGGGTAATCGTGTCTGGCAGAGTTGGTTGCAGCATGGTGTCAAGCATTGTGGTGACGTCACTGCCGTAAACCAGACGAAAAGGAGCAAAGCTGGTGGTTTCCTGCAAAGCCATATTGTAGGCAAATGTTATATACGGGAGGATTTCATCTCAATTCTTCTGATCTTTGGCGCATACATCGATAGCATATCTGCAATCGTTTTGTTAAGGCGTTCGTTTAACCCGTTAGACGGCGGGTGGTATGCAGTTGCTGTTCGGTGCGTCGTGCCGCTCAGCAACAGGATCTGTCGGAGCAACTGTGCCGTAAAAGCAGTACCACGATCTGTGATAACGACAGCGGGAGCACCGTGGCGGAGAACGATGTTCTTGATGAAAAAGTCAGCCGCCTCGGAAGCAGTTGCTCGCTGGGCGGCTTGTGTTTCGCAGTATCTGGTCAAGTAGTCGGCGGCAACCACAATCCAGCGGTTACCAGCCGTAGACTTCGGAAATGGGCCGAGTAAATCCATCCCGACATTTTCAAAACGTGCGTGAGGGGGTTGCAAAGGCTGAAGCAGACCGGCTGGTTTCGTCGAAGTTTCGCGGCGCTGACAGGCTGTGCATGCCTTGACGTACTGCCAGACGGTTTTCGTAATTTTCCGCGAGTGGTGTTTGTCCTTGATCCGCGCCAGAGTACGCGTGAAGCCAAGATGCCCTGACGATTGCTCGTCGTGACAAGCACGCAAAATATCATTGCGGAGAGCAGCAGGAACGACGACGAAGTAAACAGTTTTTGCTGAATGAAAGTTGCGCTTGTAGAGGATGCCTTGGCGTAGACAGAAAGATGACAAATCACGCGCGAGCTGGCGTTGGGGTTGCGGGCGAAATCCCTCATGGTATTCGATCAGTGGATGTAATTCTAAGCCTTCGCGTTGCTGCTCAGCCACGTTTAATGATGCGAGAATAGCAAGGCAGCTGAAGTCTTCATCATTGTCTTCTTCAGCGTCCTCGACGGGTGCGTGGGAAAGACAGTCAGCGTCGGTGTGTTTCTGACCAGATTTATAAACCATCGTTATATCGAATTCCTGTAACCGAAGGCTCCATCTTGCGAGACGGCCCGAAGGATCTTTCAGATTCGCTAGCCAGCAGAGAGAGTGGTGGTCACTGACGATTCGGAAGGGGCGTCCGTACAAGTAGGGCCTGAATTTCGTTATGGCCCATACAACCGCCAGACCATCTTTTTCAGTCGTCGAGTAGTTATTCTCCACCCCGCCGCGGTGGTCAAGTGGCTTAGGTACTCGGCTGCTGACCCGCAGGGCGCGGGTTCGAATCCCGGCTGCGGTGGCTGCATTTGCGATGGAGGCGGAAATGTCGTAGGCCCGTGTGCTCAGATTTGGGTGCACGTTAAAGAACCCCAGGTGGTCTAAATTTCCGGAGCCCTCCACTACGGCGTCTCTCATAATCGTATAGTGGTTTTGAGACGTTAAACCCCACATATCAATCAGTAGTTCTCCGCAGATGACAATGTGCGGCTAGCATAGGTGATGACGCGTTACACGCCATCTTGATATTGCACGAGAATAGCTCCGAGGCCAAGGTTGCTAGCATCAGTGCGGACTTCTGTGTCTGCTTCGGTGTCGAAGTGACCTAGGATCGGTGGCGTCTGTAGGAGTTGTTGAAGGTCGCGGAAAGCGCCGGATTGTTTGGGGCCCCAGACGAAGGCGACGTCATCCTTCACGAGTCATTGTAGAGGGTCGGCGATTTACGAAAAGTTCGGCATGAAGCGGTGGTAATAAGCACAAAGTCTCAGGAAGCGGCGTACAGGAAGCGGCCTCGCATTAGCAGGCGCACTTTCTTGTCTTCTGGCATGTGGGGGTCAGCCCGTCGAAACAATCGCGACATTTATTCGACAAACATTGTGACGCAAATGTTCGGCAATTGAAACCACGAAGAAAGTGCCTGCTCCGCTCTATTTTTTCGTTCGAGGTTACTGAATGCCTCGCAAGCTGCTGATGGAAGTCCTGCCAACTTGTGAATGAAGTTTCGTGGTGCTCATACCACACTCTTGCCCCGTCCAAGAGGGAGATATACCCATTCTTCAACTTACGACGATTGTCCCAGTCGTTGATGGCAATGACCTGGTCGAAATGGTCAAGCCAGTCTTCGACATCCTCAAGACGGAGATTCTCTCTGTCATCCCACATGTTATGAGCGGCAATGAAGTCATAGTGGACTATCCAATCCTCAACATCTTCACGAACAGCACCATGAAAGAGATTGGGCGTTCGTGGTTTGAACAGCGTATAGTTCATTTGCGTTGCGCCTTACATACCTGCTAGGTTGGAGCAGCTTGAAACGGTGCTGCCTGGAATAGTTGGGGTCGTCATCCTCTCTGGGAGAAGTGGGAACTCAGAGTCCAGTCCACGGATTCTTCGGCTAGCACGGTGAACAGGTGTAACCACCGGTATGGGGCTGGAGCTTCTTGTACTGGGAGGGGTTAGGTGCACAGCGTACCCAGCACCTTCCCCCGTTGTCACGCGCTAGACGCTCGAAAAAACGTAGAAGGAGACGCGACTGTCAAAATCTCGGACACAAAGAAGGACGTCTCCACTGGCACATTTGCTCGTCTTCGTCTTCTTGGTTCTCCTGGCACAGAACTGGCTTACTCTTCTCTGGTACAGAACGCCAGGTGGCAATGTGTGTCTTTTACTAGAAAAGGCTTGCACAAGAAATTGTAAGGACCGTAGTGCTGATCACGCTATCTGACTATGCGACGCTTGCACGAAAAGGCAAGTGTTTTAAACGCTTCGCTAAGACGACACGGTGGTGGCACCTACCCATCGCCTCTCGTTCTACAACTAATTGCCTCCGAGATGGGCGCGCACGCCGCGTGCTTCGTTTTTCAGATAACTGCCAGATAGCGCTCATGTATCACGTGTGACATGTCTTGATGCGCTCGTTCGCCTCCACTGCATGCTCGAGGCAATATAACGCAGCGCCAACAGAATACCATTCACCAATTTTCTTGCGCAGGACTTCAAACAAATGTTTTGTTCACTCTCTCCAGACGGAAGACTATTGTCTTTCGACGACATTTGCAGGGTAACATGCAGATACAGGGCCAATTTTTTTACATCAACGACACACAACTGGCAATGGGCCTCTCGGGGTAAATATATTGTTTTCAGCATTACCAGCAAGATTACGCAATGATCGCGCATCGCCACATTGCCAGAACACGGCAGCGCACGCCCTTATCTCCTACGCATACTTTGTCCCAAGGAAAGGAGAAGCTCACGCGTGTGCTCGCTTATCTCGCGGTGGGGAGAATTGTACTGCTTGGTGCAGCAAGGCATTGCGTCAGCGATGAACAGAATAGTTTGATGTTTTCCGTACATTTAGGACGTGCGAGAGCCTTACGTAGCTGCTTATTTCATGTTGCTATTCATTTTCGCCTCCATGTTGTTTCATTGTGCTTTATTGCACAACCTCAGCTCTCCTTCCCTTTGAATAAACAGCGAATTCATTCGCCCACTGTGTACTTCACAACTTTTTCACATACGTTATTTCATTCTCACGTACAGTGGTTACAGTGAAGTGGTTGTAGCTATTGGCTTGATTTGTGAGTTTTGCGAGGTTCTAACCAGAGCGTAGTGGCTGAAACAATTCAGGTTGAAGGTTACTGGCCCTCCTGTTGTGCGATGAACGGAGCGCGCCTGAACCATAGGTGGTCTAAATTTCCAAATCCCTCCACTTCGGACTCCCTTATACGTATGTAAAGATTTTGGGACATAAAAGCTTTCATATGATTCGTATTTATCAATCAGATTTTATTTGTTTCATGTGTAACGGTGCTCTACAGTGGTTCAAAAAATGAGAATAAATGGTCGAGAGGTTAACAGTTCCGCTTTGTAGTATGCGTTGGGTATTTTTGAGCTTATTCTTATTCAATTTAGATTTTACTAGTTAGCATATAAAAATTGATTGTTTAACGTTGGGGACAAAGGTAATGTATTGGTATGCAGTGAGAATGGCCTGAGCTGTAGTATGCCTCTTGGCGTAACGAGAGATGAGGTATAATATATATATATATATATATATATATATATATATATATATATATATTGTGAGGAACCGGTTTATTCGGCCAGGCTCGAGCTCAATCACGCCGGTGATGATATTCTTAGATGAAGAAGATGTACAGGTGATGATGATTACAAAGAGAATAAAGAGTCATTCGCTTGTCGCGCTCACACTAATTCCCCCGCGCGGTGAAAGCAGCCGCCTGGTCGCTTGACAGTATTATGAAATGCGTCGCGCATAAGGCTTTAAACGAGATACGTGCACTATCTCTGTTCCTCGGCAACGATGGTCAGGACTAGCGCTAAGAGGAGAAACACGGTAATTGACAGGAGATGTCTGTTCGACCACCGTGTATGGCCCAATGAAGCGATTGATGAATTTGTCGCATAGGCCGGGGACGCGTAGTGGAGTCCATAGAAGAACTTCGTCACCAGGGGAAAAACTCACTACACGGCGAGACGAGTCGTAGCGAGATTTTCGAGTGTCTTGAGAGAGGCCGGTGTTAACACGGGCCTGGTGACGGCAGTGTGCGAGACGAGATAGAAATTCTTCAGAGAAAGGAGCCGTCGAGGGTGCAGGGGCCGAAAGGAAAGAGACATCCAGAGCGAAACTCGGCGAGCGACCATGGACGAGAAAAAATGGAGAAAAGCCGGTAGTGCGTTGAGCAGCCGTATTATAGGCGAATGTCACGAAGGGTAGAATCGCATCCCAGTTCGTGTGGTTGGGGTGAATGTACATGGCGATCATGTCCGATAGGTCCGATGAAACCGTTCAGTCAATCCGTTGGTCTGCGGGTGGTAGCTAGAAGTGGTCTTGTGAACGGTGTTCGATGCACGCAAAACTTGCTCGACAATGGAAGATAGGAAGACTTTGCCACGATCACTGAGGAGAATGCGTGGAGCTCCATGACGCAAAAAGATGTGGCGAAGAAAGAAATCGGCGATCTCAGTGGCAGTCCCAGATGGTATGGAAGCTGTTTCTGCGTAGCGGGTAAGGTGGTCGACTGCCGTGACAATCCAGCGATTCCCATTGGATGATATAGGAAGAGGGCCATACAAGTCGATTCCAACGACTTCAAAAGGTGAGGCGGGACAAGGAAGAGGTTGCAGTAAGCCAGCCGGAGCAGTTGTCGGTCGTTTTCGCCGTTGGCAATGGACACAGGAGGCGACGTACTTAGCGACGGCTGAAGAGAGGCCAGGCCAAAAACAACGACTTCGTATTTTGTCGTAAGTCTTGTGGTAGCCTAGATGAGCAGCGGTTGGATCGTCAAGAAAGGCTTCCAGAACTTCACGTTGCAGAGAACGTGGGATGACGGGTACCCACTTGTTGCCATCGATGTGGTAAACGTAGCGACATAAAGCATCACCGACAAGCTTAAATTGTTTAAGTTGTCGACGGAGTCTGGCGTTTGGAGGAGTAGTAGAGCCGGTCAAGCGGTCAACAATGGTGCGGCAGTATGGGTCGACACGTTGTTGTGAGACAAGGACGGATAGGGTGGCAGGTGATGAACTTAACGCTGCGATTGGAGAGGTGCTGTTGTTTTGGAGTATCGATGGTGAATTGCTTCCGCTGGGCAAAGGACAGCGCGATAGAGCATCAGCATCTTGATGTTTCTTCCCAGATCTGTAGGTGACATCGAAATCATACTCCTGTAAGCGAAGCGCCCAGTGACCAAGGCGACCCGATAAGTTTTTCAGCGATGAAAGCCAGCATAGGGCGTTATGGTCGGTCACGACGGTAAAATGACGGCGGTGAAGATATGGTCGGAATCTTTGCACTGCCCAAACAACAGCAAGACACTCCTGCTCTGTGATAGTGTAGTTCTTTTCTGGAGCGGTAAGAGCACGACTTGCGTAGGCAACGACGCGTTCGCGTGAGTTTTTGTCACGCTGCAAGAGTACCGCACCGAGACCATGACTACTTGCGTCGGTGTGAAGGATGGTGGGTGCGGTGGAATCGAAGTGGCACAGTACCGGATCCGACGTGAGGGCTTGCTTTAATGCCGTGAAAGCGCTTTCGCAGTCTTCGGACCAAATGAAGAGGGCGTTCTTTGCGAGGAGTTGATGGAGCGGAGACGCAAGTTCCGCGAAACCACGTATGAAGCGCCGGAAGTAAGAAGATAACCAAAAAAAGCTGCGCAGGTCCTTCTGACGTAGTGGACGAGGAAAATCGAGGACAGCGGCAAGCTTCTCGGGGTCGGGCCGAATTCCTTCTTTGCTGACAAGGTGGCCGAGGACCTTGATTGTCTTGCTAGCAAAGGTACATTTCTTGGTGTTAAGCTGTAGACCGGCTTTTGCAAGGCATGTGAGGACTTCGTCAAGACGTTGTAGATGCTGTGAGAACGTGGATGAAAACACTACTATGTCATCGAGATAACACAGGCATGTTTTCCATTTCAAACCACGCAATACGCCGTCTATCATGCGTTCGAAGGTGGCGGGCGCATTACAGAGTCCAAAAGGCATCACATTGAACTCGTACAACCCATCTGGCGTTGAAAAGGCGGTCTTCTCTTTATCAGACTCCGACATTGGTATCTGCCAGTAGCCTGACCTAAGGTCGAGGCTGGAAAAATACTCTGCGCCCTGTAATGAATCCAGTGCATCGTCGATCCGAGGGAGGGGATAAACATCCTTGCGCGTTATTTTGTTTAGCGCACGGTAATCGACGCAGAAACGCACTGTGCCATCTTTCTTTTGAACGAGAACAACTGGGGATGACCAGGGACTCGAGGAAGGACGTATGATGTTGCGTCGTAGCATGTCTGAGACGTTTTCCTCGATGATCTCGCGTTCTGCCTGAGACACGCGATATGGACGCCGATGTACAATACGAGAGCCGTCAGTCTGGATGCTGTGAGTAGCGGTGGTAGTCATGCTGAGGGTGGGTGAGTTCACGTCAAATAGAGAACGGTGTCTATATAACAGGGCGAGCAAATCTTCAGTTTGATCAGGTGTTAAGTCATTGCTTATTGTCGCCGACACAGGTGTGGCAGAGGCATTGAATGGCAATGATCGCGACTTCGGAACATCGTTGTGGTTGTTGTTCGGAAGAGTAACAATCGCAACAGGCTCACTGTCGACCGCGCAAGATACTGTTGAGCCAATAGGGGAGCAGTACACACTCGGGCGTTTGATTTATGGCGGTAGGTACGTACACCCATCGAAGAAGCGAATAAGCCCCGGTGTGATCACAATGCCCCTACGTAGGGTATGACCGTAAGGGAGAATTAGTACGTTGCCATCCACAATGTCGGTGCAATTAACACTTATAATTTCTTCGATGTATGGCCGAAGTACATAATCTGACTTGGTGACAAGGCGGATGCGTCCATCTTGTTCAAGCGGAGAAGAGTCAGTGGCGTTTAGATGCAGGAGGCGCTGATCACATGATATGAAAGCGGACGCAGAAGGCAAGAAATCCCACCCAAGAATGAGAGCGTGGGTGCACTCACGAAATACCGCGAAAACAATGTGATGACGAATGCCTTCTATGCAGACACGAACAGTACACTGTGCAAGTGGACGAATGAGAGCGTTGGTCGCCGCACGTAGAGGTGGGCCGCCATAAGGTGTGGTGACTTTTCGAAGGCGGGAACAAAAATCAGCACGAATAATCGAAACGGCAGCGCCAGTGTCTACAAGAGCCTCAACACGTACACCTTCTACAAACACTACTATCAAATTCGATGGCCGCTCTGGAGGAATTGTTAGCTGTCCAAGGGATGCAGTTTCCCCTCCTAAAACTGCATCGGGGAGTTTTCCGCGTGGGCGTTCGTGGAATGGGAGGCGGGCCGTAGAGGCGACACTGAACGGCGACCTGGCGAAGGCGACCTGCGGCGAGACGTACGGGAATTCCCAGGCATGTCCGTATGGTAAGTAGGTGACGGTGAACGGTAATAGGACGATCGGGGGGGTGGCCGTAAGTAGTTCATGGTCGGACGGAAGCTTCGATGTTCTTCGGGAGCGTAGCCACGTTGCTCGTCTTGTTGGCGCCTTCGACAAAACCGAGCGATATGTCCTCGATAGCCGCAGTAGTAACAGGTTGGCCGAGGTGGGCGCTGAGGTGCGTAGTAAGGTGGTGCACGCACTGGCGGTCATAACGAAGTCACAGGCGTATGGTCTGCTGTTGTAGGCACAGAAACGGTGGGTGCGGCAGAGAGCGCGGCAACTTCGGCGTACGTGCGCGTCTGGCGCACGCAGGGATTGTTGGAACACGTCGCACGCGATGCGGAGGCGATCTCTTGTTTAATCAGGTCTCGCAAGCTATCTTTTTCAGGAGGTGAAGTAACTTCGACAGCACAGGAAGAGCAGCGCCCGTGCAGCTCTTCACGAACGATGTCGCGAATAAGCGCACGCAAGTCGAGGGGTGCAGGCAAAGGAACGTCGGTGGCATCGTAGCAAAGGCGAAGAGACTGAAGCTCGTCAAGTCGCTGACAGATGGTTATCACGTCCTGGGTGGTGGCAGGATTTTGCGTGGCGAGGGCGTTAAAAGCGACGGTGTTAATGCCTTTAATAATGTGGCGTATTTGGTCGTTTTGAGACATGCCGGTGTTAACGCGCTTGCACAGTGCAAGGACATCCTCAATATAAGAGGTGTAAGATTCACCCGGCAGCTGCGTGCGTTGAGCGAGTTTCTTCTTTGCTGCCTCAGTGCGAACTGCAGGGGCACCAAATACCTGACGAATTTGCTGCTCGAAAGTGTCCCAGTCGGGAAGATCCGGGTGGTGGTTCCAGAACCAAGTTTTCGCAACATCGGACAAGTAAAATGGGACGCTGCGCAACTTGTGTGGATTGTCCCACCTGTTCAAATCGCTGACGAGGTCGTAGTTCTTGATCCAGTCTTCAACATCATCGCCTCGGAGACCGGAAAACACAGGTGGATCACGCAGGCGAGTGTTGTTGGGCGGAGCGGGGGGCGGTGGCTGCAGTAGGACGGCGACGTTGGATGGGCCAGGGTTTTCTTGGGCCGCCATGGCAGGGGGTTGTACGCGACGACCCGAGCGGAGTTCCAGCGAGAACGGGCGAGAGGACTTGAGGGAACGAAAAGCACAGTCCACCACTTGTGAGGAACCGGTTTATTCGGCCAGGCTCGAGCTCAATCACGCTGGTGATGATATTCTTAGATGAAGAAGATGTACAGGTGATGATGATTACAAAGAGAATGAAGAGTCATTCGCTTGTCGCGCTCACAATATATGTATATTGTCACAGCTAAAGGCCGAGCAACAGGACGCCGAAGTGAAGAGCGTGGCCTGAACCCACGGTTGCTCCGAGAAAAACGACGTCGAAGCGGTGGCTCCTTTTTTTCTGTCAATACAGACCTTGTCTTTCCTGGTCGCACCCGCGTCCTGTATCTTTTTAATTTCACGTCGCGACATTGGTGGAGGTGCCGGACTTCTCCAACTGATGCTTGGGACACCTCTGCGCCCTGACACTTCGAGTCCGCCACCGCAACCCGTTCCTGCAGTGGATACTCCTGTCCACCACTACAGTCGCCGACAGCGAAGCCTTAGTCCCGAGGCAATCCCCCTCGAACTTCTTAAGAAACACACCGTGTCTGGAGAAATGGCTACTCGAGGGCCTCCACAGCCTACTGTTGAGCAGCCTTGAATTCCCGAGACCTTTCACGGTGACGTCTATGAAGACGTTGAGGACTAGTAAGCCCAGTATGAGCGAATCGCCAAGGCCAACCGCTGGCCCACTGAACAAAAGCTATCGCGCGTCTACTTTGCTTTGGCAAAACGCGCTCGTACGTGGCACAAGAACCACGAGTCAACGTTGTCTTCGTGGAATGAATTTCGGCAGCAAATTCTCGGGACATTTGCAAACACCGACTGCCGTGATTCTGCTCTGCAGCTCATTGAGGCACGCCACCAAAAACCAAACGAGAGCGTCGCCATGTTTGCGGAGGACATGACCCGCCTATTTGGGCGGGCTGATCCCGAGATGCCTGTAAGTATAGAACTCCGACATCTGATGAGGGTCGTCAAAGAATGGCTGTTTGCCGGTCTACTACTCAACCCGCCAACAAGCGTACCAGGATTTTTCAAAGAGGCTATGACGATCGAGCGAGCACTGCATCAATGGCGCCGATACCACAACCAACCAAACAACACATCTTCCAGCCTCTTTGCTTAGACTGCGAGCAGTGAGCGTTCTCTGCGGGAGCTCAATCGTGAGGTCGTTCGTGAGGAGGTACGAAACCTCCTGGTGACTCCACAAGAAAATACCGTGGCTTGCGTTGCAGAAGTTGTGCGGCAAGAACTGCGCCAAGCATTTTCGCTGCCCGAATCGCTTTCAGACCAGCCGTCTGTGAGCCGCGCACCGGCCGTCCGTCGACCCCCTCCAGTGACGTACAACTCGACACCACTGGCTTATCGCGACGTCAGCCAAGGGCCTTGTAACGAGCCGTGGGCCCCAGCTTCCAATCCGCCGCTGCCGAATCTACAGCCTAACGTACCTATGTAAACTTCGCCGACGTACACTCCGCCGACATCTGCATCTTGGTCGCAAGGAATGCCCACCAGTCGACCATTCATTCGTAAAACAAACTTGTGGCGCACCGTCGACCGTGGACCACTTTGCTTCCACTGTGGAGAAGCCGGCCACGTTTACCGCATTTGCCCATACCATGACCATAGACATCAGAACTTTCTACAAACCTCCCCTCGTGCTTATTTCGATAACCGCTGTGACAGCAGTGCAGGCCCGCTAGCCCAGCAACATGATGTGCCGCATCGCCGATCCCGCGCTCCTTCTCCTGCACCTAACTCGCCACAGCATTGCAGTTACGCCGAGGTGACCCGGGGCAGATACCCTAGCCCTCGTCGGGGAAACTAACAGCAGCGACCTTTGAAGGGAAGGTTGCCGCCCGCCGAGATGCTATCACACCCCCAACATCTTCACTACGACGCGATACGACAGATGATACCACGGATTGAACGACGGACGGTACCAAGGACAATACGACGCAACCGACATCATCAGAAATCGTAAGCGCCTATCTAGACATTTGTATAGACGGGCGCCTAGGTACAGCGCTGGTAGATACTGGCGCGGACTACTCTATTATCAGCCGTAAAAAAACTCGTCGACAGCCCAAAGAAAGTCCGAACAATATGGACGGGCCCGAACATAACAACCACAAGGGGTCAATTAGTAACACCAACGGGCAAATTTACGCTCGAAATAATATCGGCAGTTTAGATTTCGTCGCTACTTTCGTAATTTTATCGGAGTGCAGCAAAAACCTGATTTCGGGAGTGGACTTCCTGCGTGAAAATGGCGCCGTTATCAACATTCCTGAGAGATCGGTTACGTTCTGGATGGCCCCAGGTCAAGTAAGCCCCTTACAGAGCAGTGACGTAAACCTTTGCGCGTTTTCGACGACGACATGACCCTTCCACCGCGGTCGAGTGCACTTGTGATCGTGGCTGTGACATGTGTCACGTCGAGTAATTCTGAAAACATCGCCGAGCAAATTTCAACACTGCTATTCAGTCATGGTTTATCTATCGCAAAAGGCGTCGTGAGCATAAAATACGGACACACGCACGTTCTTGTTAGGAAATTTAGCTCTGAACGCCGACATCTGACGAGGGGCATGGCAGTCGCGTGTATGGATGAGTGCGCCGAGATGACGGACTGCCTAACTCTTGAGAAAGATAATTAAACGGATCTGCACCCCTTACCTCTATCTGTTGATATTAGCCCAAGTTTGCTGCCGACGCAGAAGCAAAGTATCCTGCAGCTTAATAACCAGTTTAAAGATTGTTTTTCTTCGACGTCCAGGGTCCGCCAAACGCCACTGACGAAACATCGAATTATAACAAACGACATGACCAGACCCATCAGGCAAAACCCGTACCGGGTAGCTCCGCGGGAACCTGAAGCCATCGAAATCCAGATGCGACAGATACTTGAAGATGACGTTATTCAGCCGTCAAAAAGCCCTTGGGCTTCGCCGGTTTATTAGTGAAGAAAAAGGAGGTCACCTTACGTTTCTGCATGGATTACCGCAAGCTGAATCAGGTGACAAAAAAGACGTTTACCCGCTTCCGCGTATCGACGATTCACTCGATCGACTACGGCATGCGCGTTATTTCTTTTCGATGGATCTAAGGAGTGGGTATTGACACATAGAAGTCAATGAAAGAGACCGGGAAAAAACAGTTTTCGTTACACCTGATGGCCTTTTCGAATTTAAGATACTTCCATTTGGCTTGTGCTCAGCAACGGCAACGTTTCAGCGGCTAATGGATACCGTACTATCGGGCCTCAAGTGCCAGACGTACGTAGTGTATTTAGATGACGTCATCGTATTTTCTGCCGCATTCGACGAACACGGCAGCGACTGCACTCAGTATTTCAAGCTATCCGGACTAACACTTAAGCCAGATGCCGGACTAACACTTAAGCCAGAAAAATGCCACTTTGGCTTCGAAGAGCTTCTGTTCCTGGGGAATCTTGTCAGCAGTGAAGGTGTACGGCCTGACCCTCACAAAATAGCTGCCGTTACGAATTTTCTAGCGCCAACTGACAAAAAGGCGGTCAGACGATTTTTAAGGCTGTGTGCGTACTACCAACGCTTCATTGAGAACTTCTCACGCATCGCGTCGCCGTTGACCCGCCTTACCAGAGAAGACGTCGCATTCGTATGAAATGGAGAGCAGCAAAAATCATTCGACGAGCTGCGGCAACACCTTCAGAAGCCACCTGTCCTAGCGCACTTTGATGATGACGCCCCGACAACAGTGCACACCCACGCTAGCAATGTCGGCTTAGGAGCTGTACTCGTGCAGTGTCATGATGGCGCTGAGCGAGTAATTGCTTACGCGAGCAGAACTCTTTCACGTGCGGAAGAAAAATATTCCACCACGGAAAAAGAGTGCCTTGCCGTAGTGTGGGCCGTTATGAAATTCCGCCCACATCTGTATGGTCGTCCTTTTAATGTTGTCAGCGACAATCACTCCCTCTGCTGGCTGACAAATTTAAAAGAACCTTTAGGACGGTTGGCGCGCTGGAGCCTGAAGCTATAAGAATTTGACATGACGGTGGTCTACAGATCGCGGAAGCAACATTCAGACGCCGATTGCCTTTCTCGTGCACCATACAACCCTGCAACGACAGAAGATGATGATACAGCATCAGTCGGAGTTTTAAACACGGCTTCTGTTGCACAGCTGCAACGAGACGACCCAAAACTAGAACCTATATTTCGTTTTTTGGAGGCTCACACTCCAGCTGTACCTAGACTGTCTTCGAGAGGGCTTTCGTCATTTTGCTTGCGCAACAACGTCCTGTATAAGATGAACTTCACGTCACACGAAAACGACTACTTGCTTGTCGTGTCAACATCTCTAAGGAGTGAAGTACTACAGGCATGCCACGATGAACCAACATCCGTCCACTTGTGTTACACGCGCACGCTGTGCAGAGTGAGGCAGAAATACTACTGGCCAAGACTGGCGGCGACCGTTCAACACTATGTTCAGGCGTGCCTTATTTGCCAGCGCGGAAAAGTCCCACCCGTCAAACGAGCAGGCCGCCTCCACCCTATTGATGTGCCTGTTACTCAATTCGCTCAAGTTGAAATGAATTTTTTAGGCCGATTTCCCATCTCCTCGGCAGGTCATAGATGAAGTATTGTAGCCACCGAATACCTTACTCGTTACGCCAAAACCAAGGCTCGGGAGAGGGGCACGGCAAGTGAAGCACCCCGATTTTTGGGGGAAAATGTGGTGCTTAGGTATGGCACTCCGTCAGTGGTAATAACTGACAGGGGGACTGCATTCGCAGCCGAGCTATTACAGACGGTTTTAAGACTTAGTGGCACATCCCACCGGCGAACAATAGCCTATCATCCTCAAGCGAATGGTCTCAACAAGACACTTGCGGATATGCTTTGCATGTATGTCGATGTGGAGCACAAAAACTGGGACGAGATCTTGCCGCATGTCACGTTCGCCTATAACACGGCTCATCAAGAAACAAAAAGAACAACGCCATTCCGCCTTCTTCATGGTCGGGAAGTTACCACTATGTTCGATTCCATGCTGCCACACGAGTACGAAAACGTCGAGACGCATGCTGATTATATCACCCAGCTTGCTGAAGAATCCCGACAACTTGCACGCCTACGTATTAGTCGCCACCCGGACTACAATTCAAGACGGTACAACCTTCGTCACTGAATAGTCTCATACGAGCCAGGAGAGAAAGTTTAGATGTGAACTGTTATTCGGCGCCGTGGCCTCTCAGAAAAACTCCTAAGATGGTACTTCAGGCCCTATAAAGTTTTGCGACGTCTCAGTGACAATAATTATGAGGTTGTTCCTGATACTGCGCACTCATTAAGGCGTCGAAGGTGGGCTCCAGAAGTTGTGCGCGTAGTTCGGATGAAAGCTTATTTCTCCGAACGAACTCATGCGTTTCCAGTGAGTACGAACCACTTTTACCATAAAGCATCGGGACGATGCTTGCTTGAAAGGGAGGCTAATGTCACGGCTGAAGGCCGGGCAAAAGGACGACGAAGTGATGAGCGTGGCCTGCACCACCGGTTGCTCCGAGAAAAATGACGTCGAAGCGGCTGCTCCTTTTTTTCTTTCCTGGTCGCAACCGCGTCCTGTATCCTTTTATTTTCACGTCGCAACAATATATATATATATATATATATATATATATATATATATATATAATAAAGGACTGAGACAACCAGACGTGTTATTCGAGACCAGGTAGGAGCGTAGGCCTAGCAAGCGAAAGCAGTTACAACATCCGGGCCGAAAGTTTCGTGCTTAGCACTTGCGATGTTTTTGCCGAGCTACGACGCGCTACTTCTTCATTACATATTTCCCCGTCGCTGAAGACAGAGCCTAGTAGGTGTTCTAAGGTGTCGTGAGGACAAGTAGTTCGGAATACGGTTTGAGACAATCCACGTGTACAAATTCGCGGCCTCAGCGACGCATGTCTGGAGTGGGTGTGTGGGGTGCGATGAGATAGTTGACAGCGGAACTTTGTTCTATGACGTGATATGGTCCATGGTACCTGCTCACAAACTCTGTAGAGGTACCGAGAGCAGCAGTGGGAGGTCCCCACAGTCAAACAAGTGAGTAGGACGAAAACTGGTAGCGGGACCGTCCATTGTCATGAAGAAATTTCTGCAGCCCTTGTTGTTTTGTTCTAAGGGTTCGAGCATTTAATTGGCAACACTCTTCCGCATACCGAGCGGCTTCAAAACTAGTGTCGATGGCAGATGATGGCTTTTACCATATATATATATATATATATATATATATATATATATATATATATATATATATATATATATATATATATATATATATATATATATATATATATGAGGTTAAAAATAATGGCAGAACGTGCGACAACTTTTTATTACAAAGAAATTGAAGGCTTAATAGAATTGCACTCCTTATGTACAGGGTACCACAGGGTGCTCCCCAACACGTGCTTAATTATATCGTCGCAGACATGATATATATAAAATGCATAATATAAAATGCATGTCAAGATGTGAACATTCGTTCGATGTTATTGTGGCATGACGGTGCGACAAAACTTGTGCAGGAGTCATACACTGCAAAACAAAATTTCCTTTCAAAATGTAGGCGCATGTGAATAAATAAAAAATAACTAAATCAGTGCTTACACCAAGAAAAATTCAACAAATTTACAACTCCAATGCGTCATAATAACATGACAATATTAGGAGTAGAGCAACCACAAACAATGGCAAAAGTATGCAGTAAAGATCTGCAACAAGGTGCGCGAAATTGGGCTAACATGAGGATACCAACAACAAACAGACAGTGAGGATGTGAAACAAGATGTATCAAAGCGGGATAACATGAGTATACGAACGAAGAACAGAAAATGAAAATGTGGAACAAGACGTACAAAAAGCTAACATGTGTGTATCAACAACTAAGAGAGAATAAATGGAGTAAAAGCGGCAACTGCAGTGAAAACCTTCTACAACGAAGTCCATGCGTCATAAAAGCTAATAAAAGCAGGTAAAAAAGTAAATGCGCAAAACCGCGAAAAAAGCTACAGTCACTGGAATGAAACACTGCATTCAATAGAGCAAACTTGTGTGGATTTTACGTTGGTAGGCATGTCAATGCACCTGCACTCTCGTTAATAACAGTTGATACTGCCTTGAATTGGTAGATAAAGAATGATTCGCGCACCTCCCTTTCATGGTGAGTTCTAAAACCAGGTTGTGATACCGTAGCCGTTATCTTTTCAAGCGAGTGTCCTGGCATGCTGACATGCTTAGATAGAAGCAGGTTGGGAAACGTGTTATTGTGCGCCTTGTGGCTGTGTAATTGTAATCTAGATGGTGCTTTGTTGTGCCCAATCTACTGAAAATTACAAGTTGGGCACTCAAGCAGATAGACGCAGCTGCTGGTGTGACAGTCAGTTTCCTTTGTGAGTGTGAAATTTGATAGCCGAGCTCTTAAGTGAGGCGGTGGTGGTCATGTGGTAGCACACTTTGCAACGTAGCTTGCGGCTTGTACAGCAACCAAAATGAACGGAAGGGTTCGTAGTCTTGGACGACGCAGCATGTCGCGCAAGTTTCTTGAACAGCGGTATGCCATGCGTGGTGACTCATGAATGATGTTCTTCAGACGATCACTCCGCATGAGGATGTTGTGACGTTCTTTAAGATGTCGCTGACGCTTGGGGTCGATAGAGAATCCGGTAAAACCAACTCAGTGTATAGGTGCTGCGGAGCTCGTTCGCTCGAATTATGGAGATCCTGTCGGTCTGCTTGTCTTGTTGCTTGTCCATCATTGCACCATCAACTATTTCAGGTGAGTAGTTTTGTCCAGTTAGTGTATCACGCATTTTGTCATGGTCATCTCGGAAGTCACTATCAGAGGAGCGCAATCTTTTAAAACTCAGTACTTGACTGTGTGGGATGTTTGTTTTGTTCTGTTTGATATGGCTGCTTTCAAAATACAAATATCGGTGTTTGTCAGAGGGTTTTCAGTACAGCTTTGTCGTTTATTGTTATACAAGCACACCGTGACGTCGAGAAACTTTAGCTGGGAATGCGAGTACACTGGTGACAAGGTTAATACGTTTGGTTACTGCCAACGGCAAGTTATCTTTTTATCCACTTTTCTTTCTACCTATATAAGATAAAATTCGGCCTATTAACGCTCCTATACATTGCTTGGCATTATTGTTTGTTAGGTTTCATAAATATTGTGTCAAACACGGAAAAATGAGCCGTAAAGTGTACACTTCTTTCCCTTATTCAGTAAGGAGAGTCTAGTACTGGCAGACTTGGTGCCTTTAGGTTGTATACGAGGGACTGTTGGTCAGCTGCCAGGTCGAAATAAGTTCACGTGCTACGTGATGCCATACAGGCTCATAAAGAGTGTGCTACGCTCGTCACATTGGCTACTGGTGGCACTGACTAACACTCCTACGTTTAAATTCACATATACACCCAATGAAGTGACTGGGGATTTAGCTTCCATGGTAGCTCAGTGGTAGAACATTGAACGCGTTATTCAAAGGAACTTCTCATTTACATTACAATTCGGTCTAATAAGTTCCCCTATACATTACTTGGCATTATTGTCTGTTAGATCTCCATAATATAGCGTAAAACACGGAAAAACAAGTCCTTAGGTATTATACACATCTTTCTCTCATACTCACAACTACTCACACCTCATCGTTTCATAAAGAAGTCAAGGCTACTTACACCTCATCATTTCGTAAAAAAGTCAAGGCTGCATCCGTCATCCAATGAAACGCCAGTGGACTAAAATCACGCCCTTCAGTTTTTCGTCAGTTTGTCTTTACCAACGTGTTTGCACTCATCATCATTTGTGAACCCAATTTGTCGAAATCAATAAGACTTTCGGGGTACGAAGCTGTGATGTCTTCAACAACCCTATTGCAAAAACAGCATAATGCTAGTACGTTTTTTGGCACTGTTACACGCTGGAGACACTTGTACACGCTTGTAATCACTGGCACTTCGCTGGGTGCTCTGGCAAAAGGCTGGGTCGCACTGGTAGGGGCGCTGGCTCAACCGCTGTGTTGCTGGTGCGCACTGCAAAACGCTGGAGTTTTTACTGGCAAGCGCTGGTGAATACTAGAGCACCCACTGTTTCTACTAGCACAGTTGCAGCGTGGATGTTATTGTAG
This sequence comes from Rhipicephalus annulatus, assembly GCA_013436015.1. Lineage (NCBI taxonomy): Eukaryota > Metazoa > Arthropoda > Arachnida > Ixodida > Ixodidae > Rhipicephalus > Rhipicephalus annulatus. The sequence goes on from WOVY01009243.1 coordinate 1,722,289, forward strand.
CGTGTTTCGTGGTTTGTTTCGGTGTCGTTGAATATAAAACGCTTGATTCGACGGCAAAAAGCGATGCTACCCTAACACATACCGAGCGAACATAACTTTTGCGGCGCATGTACGTATCGCAACAACTATAATGCACCTTTTTCGCAAATTCCCCCGCGTAAACCGGCCATATTCACATCATCCGTGTATTGCTGCAACAATTTCAAGTTGCAGTGTTTGTAAGCCTGGAGCTGCACGCCACTCCTAACAGAAGCAGAAATTTGTTTTTGCCGCAAAGTTGACGAAACGTAAATGAGCTCTCTCGATCGCTTCTCAATGTTTTCCAGCGGAGGCGAGAGAAAAAGCTGTCGTTCGATTCCGCCAAGCCCCATAAATGTATCTCTGGCCATGGTTATCCTTCTACTTACTTCAGGTAAGAGTTAGAAATGTTCCGAAGCTCAAATGCAGAATGTTCGACCACACCAACTCAACACGTCGAGAGCGGTCTTACCCAGTCCCCGGCCCAGCGAACATCAAACCTGTCGTGCTGGCCGCGTTGATATATATGTTACCGGCGCTTCTTGCTTCATGTACACACAACTTTAATATATGAGAATAACGGTAAAGCATAATTTAGGCATCCATGAACCTAAATCAACTATTTTGTGTTGTGTCGATGTTCGCACAAGGAGCGCTGACGATTGAACATTGCGCTTTCAGCTACGCAGGCTGTCACCAAAAGGTACCGGACACACTTAGCCGGTACTTCTCCGACTAATATGTAACAACACGCAATTTTCAGTTGGTAAGTTGGTACATCTTCTTGAACTGACTCCCTGGCGTACGTTTTCAGCGGATTGCATTGGTATTTCTATAGGTGTTTTTTTATTTGTTGCTATTGATATAACTGCATCTGTACACTTGCACGCCCGCTGTTTACTGACAGCGGAGGCCAGAAAAACAGCTGTCGCTCGCCATCACCACTCCGTAAATGCATTTCAGTCATTATTTGACCTTCCACTTACTTCAGGTACAGTTTAGGTAACAGTTAGAAATATTGCGAAGCTCAAGCATCGCCACTCAGCTGCTTCGAAAGCAGCCTCACCAGCGCTCCGTCCCAGCGAGGCACAATTCTAAAGTGTAAAAATGACTGCAAAGTACAGTTGATACATCCCTGAGCCTAAACTGACCATTTATCTGCGTGTGCGGTACCCGCACAAGGAGCGGCGACGATCGATGTGTCCCGCTTCCAGCAACGTTGGCTGTCACCGAAATCTTCCTTCTAAGCGCAAGAGCCGGTACTTCTCTGACTCATACGTAAGAACGCGAAATTTTGAGTATGTATTTGGTACGCGTTAGTGAACTAACATACTGGCATACTTTTTCAACGGATTGCATTAGTCATTTCTTCGGCGGTTTCTTAGTTGCAGGCATTGGTATAGCTGCAAATTTGTGATCTAGCACGTCGGATGTGTACTGCATCGACGTTTGTGCGAAAAAAAATACTCAATATTCACTCCTGTGCATTGATATCTACCAAACAAGACATGTATATCATCTGTACTTGTTGATCAGTAGCAGGTGCTGGAAACGACTAACAAAGGAAAAAAAACTACCGGCAGCAACAGCTAACAATCTGTGGCTGCTCCTCCAATCAATTTGAGATTTTTCAGAGTTATTATGTACATTATTTAGAAACTTTACGCTCTTGCTAATATCTGCTCGTCATTCCGTGCCCGGAAGCCGTTCGTCCCTGTCGAATTAAGAAGCAATTGTTATTTGGAAAGGAATATTGTGTCAGTCTTGACAGTGCGACTTCTAAACATAAAGTTGAATGGCGCGCTCTTCGGATGAATAGTCGTTTTACAACCTCAAAAGCACGTTCTGGCGTGGCGTAGTGGTCAGCGTACTGGGTTAGAGATCAGGCGATAGCGAGTTCAAATACCGCCAAGCAATGCTTTTTTTCAATTCTTAATTTTTTTCTTTTTATTGTGAATGCGTGTTATTTTACTGATATAGTTATTTATTTAGGGCAAATGGGCACTCCCATTTTATCCCTGGGAAGCCATTTTGCGTACAGTACACTGCTGCTCCAGCGTCCCAGTACCTGCACTGGGAGGCGCTGGTTACAGCGCCATACTGGTTCATAATCAGGCATGGCGCTGGTACCAGCATTATACTGGTTGATAATCAGGCATGGCGCTGGACACGGGTACCCAGTGGCGCTGGTTTTTGCAATAGGGAAACGGTGCGTGCAGCAAATTCACCGTATTTGGTCGTCGTGAACTGACGTATGTTGTGCAACCAATTTCTCCTCACGATGACAATCAGTATGTCTGCATCACTGTAAAAAAGAAAGAAATTCACGTTTTTCTCATAGGTGTTTATACATCGCCGTCGAATATTCTCGATTCCAGGAGATTAGCGGATATTTTGAGAGTGTGTCCTGCACCATGCGTCATCTTGGGTAATTTCAATGAGCACCATCACGCATGGGGAAGTACGCGGACAAATGTAAGAGGACGCAGGTAAGCAAACATCGTCTATAACTATGGCCTTACTCTCCAGAACGACGGTAGCCCCACTTTTCTTCGAGGGGTGATATACCGCAGCTGTCTCGACCTTGCTTTTGTCCCCTACTCTCTCGCGAGATACGTCAAGTGGTTTCCAGATGTTGAAACACGAGGAAGTGATCACATTCCAATCTACCTTAACATCAAAGGCTTGTTTAGTTGTGGTCCACGGGCAACCATTCAAACAGTCCAATGGACCAACTTCAAGTCTGACATGAAAGATGCTTGCAGCAATGGCCTACGATCTGGGTTAGAACAAACAATTAGGAGCACAATGCAAAACGCCACTCGCACGGTGACGATATCTTCCACACGAAACGACTTTGACAAAAAGTTGGAGTGACTCCGAGCACTTCGACGCCTGGCGGTGCGTCATTATCGGCGTACAAAATCAATTCACGATCTTAGGGCAGCCAGGAGGATGCAAAAGAAGATTCGGCGTCGCATAGATATATTAGCGCGGGAACGATGGTCAACGTTTTGCTAGTCACTAGGCCCTCGGAAGCCATTCTCACCCATTTTGTGAAACGATGCAAGGTCTGCGTCACCCTACGCAACAGCGTTTTTATCAAAGTGCTCGCGCTAATTAAAGGGAGGCAACAAATCGATATCGCAGAAGATTTCTTTGCGCAGATCACCAACCAAGCCACTCGTCCAGATTTTTTATTTATTTATTTATTTATTGGTACTGCGATCTTTTACAAGATCATAGCAGGGGCGGTACAAAACATAAACATAAACATCAGTGGAAACAGGCAAACAAACAATCAAAAACAAATGTAATACAAACTTATGTAACTGATAGCTACAGTGATTCTTCGAGACAAGAGAATCAACAAAAAGCAAGGTACAAACATAGATAACAATCATTTCTGCAGTGACTCTTCAAATGCAGACAATGTATTTAGGGTAACAACATCGTTATGTAGATTGTTCCAATCCACGATAGTCCTCGGAAAAAAAGAATATTTGAAACAATTTGTTCGTTGCATCAATGGAGAGATAGTAAGATTGTGTCTCTGTCTTGTTCCGTAACCCAATGAAAAGTGAACGATATGTGATGTGTCAACTGCATAGTGACCTTTTATTAACTGTAAAAGAAATTTTAAGCGCAATATTCGATTTTGGTCCGGAATGTTTGGTAATTTGCTTTTCAAGAGAAGTTTTGTAATCGAAGTAGGACCGTACGAGTTATAAAAGAACCTAACAACCTTTTTTTGCACCCTTTCAAGTTTTTGGATATCAGTCTGAGTGAACGGGTCCCATATGATCACAGCATACTCTAGTAGAGGACGGATAATGGCATTGTAAGCGAGGAGACGAATACTTGGTGTGGTTGATCTTAAAGAACGCCTTAGCAAAAAAGTTTACGGAGAGATTTAGCTACTACAAAATCTATGTGCTTTGACCAGGATAGATTTTTTGTAATCTAGAGACCAAGGTACTTGTATTGAGTTACTTCTGACAGAATTGTATTGTTGGTGGAGTACTTGCACAAAAGAGGGTCTTTTTTAAGGGAAATTCTCATAAAAACTGTTTTAGCAAAATTAACAGGCATCTGCCATTTGTCACACCACGAAATTACTTTTAGAAAGTTCCGATTTAGTTTAATTTGATTGTCAACTGAGGTGATCTTTTCATATAAGACATAGTCGTCGGCGTACAACCTAATGTGAACAGAAAGGTCAGTGACGATATCATTTATATATAACGGAAAAAAAGAGGCCCAAAGACGGATTCTTGAGGAACGCCTGGGTTTACAGGAGCTTGTATAGAAGATGCATTTTTAACCGTAACAAATTGACGCCTGTTTGTTAGGTATGCTGTTATCCAGTCAAGGATCTTTTTGTTTTGTAGAATGCACCGCCGCGGTGGTCTAGTGGCCAAGGTACTCGGCTGCTGATCCGCAGGTCGCGGGTTCATATCCCGGCTGCATTTCCGATGGAGGCGGAAATGTCGTAGGCCCGTGTGCTCAGATTTGGGTGCACGTTAAAGATCCCCAGGTGGTCAAAATTTCCGGAGTCCTCCACTACGGCGTCTTTCATAATCATATGGTGGTTTTGGGACGTTAAACCCCACAAATCAATCATTTGTTTTGTAGAATACAAGTTAATTTGTGAAGTAATTTAGTATGCGAAACTTTATCGAAGGCTTTTTGAAAATCCATAAATATGGCATCCGTCTGCTTCCCTCCGGTAATTGCTTGAGCAAAGTCATGCGTAATTTCCACTAATTGAGTATTCGTTGAAAAGCCCCGCCTGAACCCATGTTGAACATTTGTTAATACTTTATGAGAATTAAGGAATGTAATTATATGTTTATGAATAATGTGTTCTAGAATTTTACACGGTGTTGATGTAAGGGAAATCGGTCGGTAATGCGGAATAGATGACTTGCCTCACGCTTTGTGTAAAGGCTTAATTTTGGCGATCTTCCAGTCATCTTGCAGTTGGCCCTCATTCAACAAATGGGTATACAAAATAAACAAATAGCGAGAACACCATTCTGTGTAGCGCTTCAAGAAGGAATTTGGAATGCCATCTGGCCCGGTTGATTTTTAACATCCAGATTCAGCAGTAAGTTTAAAATGGCATTCTCGGAAATGACTAAGTCTGGAATAGGTGGGAGCAATATTGAAAAATCAGGAAGGATGCCGTTATCACAAGTAAAAACAGACTTGAAGTGGTTGTTGAAGGCGGAACAAACTATTTCTTCATTGCATGTTCTTTGGTCGCTTATCGTGAATGAGTCAATCGAGCGAGATGTTGGCGTGATCAGCCTCCAAAAATTTTCGGGTAATGTTTTGATAAAAGTTGGAAGCGATGTTTCGTGGTATCTTTTCTTGTCGCACGCAATTTGCAGTTTTAGTTCGCCCGACAGGTTAGCTATCAGCGGTGTATAAGCAGCTTTATCATGAGATTTCGCTCTTTTGCTTTTTATTCGTTTAAGTTTTTGCTGTAAATGTAGCGTTTCTCTTGTAATCCAGGGGTTCCGGCATTCAGTTTTTTTAACGATTTTTGTTATGAAACGCTCCACGCATTCAAAGACAATATCTTTAAAAGTAAGCCACAGATCATTCACACTGCTACCCGCGTGTTTAAAATCATCGTAATGAAAATCAAGGATATCCAGAATGAATTCATCGTCAGCTCGGGAAAAATTCGGAAAGGAAATTTTTGAACAGCAGCGATCATCACTCATATCTAAATAAGTTAGCAAATCTGCCCTGTGATCCGAAATACCGCTGATGACTTCACATATTGCCGTGTTTTGGATTGAGCCACTCAAAAAGAATAAGTCCAAGATAGATTTTGAACCTTTTAGTTCTCTAGTCTATTCTTTAACAACCTGCAGTAGATTGAACGAAAAAACAATATCTAGCATTTCGTGATTAGCATTGCTAGTAGAATGAGAAGAAAAATTTTCCCAGTCAATATTAGGCAAGCTAAAATCTCCTGACAAGATGAGTTTGTCATGTGGCTTCATATTTTGCCGCAAGTAGGTTCTAAGCTTATCCAGAACACTATCAGAAGAGTTCGGGGGACGATAAACCGCACCTATACCATAACGAACTTTGCCTATATAGACTTTGCAAAATATGCCCTCAACTTCTAATATATCAGGCAATTGTTGCGGATGTAATGAGTTCTTGAAAAGTATCGCAACTCCTCCTCCTCTTCAGTCGCGGTCCTTGCGGATCACATTATAGCCTTTTGGGACAAATTCGCTTTCAAAAATTTTACTGCTTAACCACGTTTCTGTAAGTACGGCTACATCGGCATCGTGCGACCGTATGAGACCCTCAAGCTGACTGATTTGTTGACAATGCTGCGGCAATTACGTTTAAGATAATGAAAGGCAATTTCGTTTTGTTATGAAGTCATTCGGAATTTCCGGAAACCTTGTAACGCTTGCCTTTTTTTTCGTCCCATCTGTATATTTTCTTGTCAATGCTTAGCTTATCAAAAAACATTTTAAACTTACTACCAGCTTCTCTTTCTTCTGCAGAACTCTGCCAGAGCTTTTTCCGAATTTCCCGCACTTTCTTAGAAAAATCTTCCGAGACCAAAAACGGTATTCCTTTTAATTTTGGACACGACTTCAAAATCTCTACCTTGTCACGATAATCTAGGAGCTTAATTATAACCGGGCGAGCTTTCTCGTTCTTTTTGCCAAGTCTGTGGTACCTTTCGATACTGCTCACCGTGATTTTAAGCTTCTCTTCGGAAACAATCGTTTTTATCTTCTCGACAAGTTTTTCGGGTGTTTCAGACGGGTCTTCATTGATATCGTACAGAATCAAGTTATTTTTTCTACTACTATTTTCTAAATCGTCAACCTTTTCCAAAAGATACGACACGCTTTTTCTAGTCTCCCTACAGTATCCTACAGTGCACACATATCTGTTTTCAAAGCATTTATTGCAGACAGCTGAACTTCAAGACCATTTAAATGCTCTGTAACTGACGTGATATCTGCCTCAAGTTTTGTTTGCTTACTCAGAATTTCATTGATAGACGCTGTCATAGCAGTTTGACCAGAAACAAGTTTAGCCAACATTTCCTTCTCGTCGGGGCCAGGGTTTGATTCAACGTCTCCGCAAATCAACAAGTTCTTAGCAAAAGTGCACACATCGAAATGTAAATTGAGAACACACAGTGGGCACGGCAGCAGAAACAAAAGCGGTCATCGCTACGGTAATATTTGCCATAAGAATAGGGACTAACCTGCAGCGTACAAGAAATAGATTGTTCATCATCTTGCCCGTCGTGCTGCTGCCGAGCCCACTGGAGGGGATGGCTGACGTGAGGCAATTTATACGGACTGGTAGGACCACGTGGTAGTCCGTTCCTGAGGCAGGCGCCGGCGCAGAAGATACCGCAACCGGCACGATGAATTCCTCCGCTTCACACCGGTCGCAGGCCACTTGATAAGCCTCCGTTGATGCTCTGCAGTCGACAACGCTGGACGAAGGAAACGGTAAAGGATCCAAAGCACAGCCATGCTCCGAAGATTGCGACACAAAAAGTGAAGCAAGAACCTGCAGCGTACAAAGAAATGGATTGTTGAGCATCTTGCCCGTCGTACTGTTGCCGAGCCCACTGGAGGGGATGGCTGACGTGAGGCAATTTATATGGGCTGGTAGGACCACGCGGTAGTCCGTTCCTGAGGCAGGCGCCGGCGCAGAAGATACCGCAACCGGCATGATTAATTCCTCCGCTTCACACCGGTCGCAGGCCACTTGATAAGCCTCCGTTGATGCTCTGCAGTCGACAACGCTGGACGAAGGAAACGGTAAAGGATCCAAAGCACAGCCATGCTCTGAAGATTGCGACACAAAAAGTGAAGCAAGAACCTGCAGCGTACAAAGAAATGGATTGTTGAGCATCTTGCCCGTCGTGCTGCTGCCGAGCCCACTGATTCTCCAGTGAGAGGTCACGTCCCCCGTTCCCGTGACTACCACATGAACCTCCCTTTTACAATGGAGGAGCTCGAGGAGGCACTAGCTTTCTGCAGGCGTTCGACTTCTCCGGGCTCAGATGGTATTCCGTACCGAGGCTTGTGCAACATTGGGGAAGGTGCAAGAAGAGAACTGTTGAGCCTTTACAACATCTCGTGGGAGGATGGCAATGTTCGTGACGACTGGAAAGTAAGCCACTAGTTGCCCATCTTGAAGCAGGGCAAATTCCCACTCGGACTCTCCTCATACCACCCAATAGCTTTGGCTAGCTGCGTAGGGAAGTTAATAGAACAAATGATACTAGGCCACCTGGAGTGGTATCTTGAATACTACAAGATTTATCCGAATTCTATAGCTGGTTTCCGACGCGACTGCTCTTCCATTGACAATGTCGTTGAGCTAGTTTCGTATGTTCAGCACGAAAGATCCCGTAAGCAACTATGTACAGCTTTGTTTCCAGACGTGAAAGGCGCATATGATAATGTACTACATGAAGTCATTTAGGGTGCTCTTGCGGTGGTTGGCCTTGCTGGTCGAGTCTTTCGGTGGATATCGAGTTACCTGGCTGCAAGATCATTCTTTCTGTTAACAGAAGATGGCCCAACTACGCGATGCTATACTTCCAGGGCTGTTCATCAAGGCGGAGTTCTTAGCCCGATGCTATTAAATCTTGAATTGGCCTTGCTGAATACTTGCCAACTACAATTAAAATCTCAATATATGGAGACGACACCTGTGTCTGAACTTCTCCAGTCACACGTCCTCAGATACGTTCTCGGCTTCAATGAGCAGCAACTATGATTGCCAACTACTTGTTAAAACAAGGTCTCAGCATATCACTAGAAAAATGCGCGCTGATGGCCTTCACTCGCAAAGCAATGACCCCATATAACATCTGAATCAGTGGGTGATCGCTTTCTTAGGCCAGAACCCACCGGTTTCTGGGCATTATTATTGAGAAGGACCTCTGTTGGAGTTCACATGTGGTCAATACAAAGAAGCGCCTGACCGCTATTTATCAACTGTTAAAGTTCCTGGCAGGAAAGACGTGGAGATGTCAGTAGGCGCAATGATAGAACTCTACAGAGCCCTGTTTCTCGGTTTCCTGAGATATAGCTTAACCGTGCATAGCAATACCTGCAAGAGCAATGTTCGTGTATACAGGCAGTAAAAGCGCAAGCACTAAGAGTGTGCTTTGGTCTGCACAGATGTACGTCAACAAGGCAACAATTGCAATTGCTGGTGACTATCTGATACAAACTCACATTGCTGCAAAAGTCCTGAGAACGCACGTCAGACACTTCGCACGTGCTCCCTGTCATAACCTTCCAGTGTTGCCTTCAGAGAGGCGCCAAGCATCGTTCGCTAAATTGATTGCGAAGTACAATGAGAAACTTCCATCGGGCTTCACTCCTGCATCTGAGTCATCGGTACCCCCTTGGTGTCTTATTCGACCAACAGTGCAGCCTAGTGTACTAAGGATTCGGGAGAAATCTTAGCATTCATCGCCCATGCTGAAACAACTTTCTCTTCATTTGCACGCGAAATATTCAGACAGTGTACATATATATATATATATATATATATATATATATATATTGATAGCTCCACGAACCACTAGGGTTCTTCAAGTTTAATAGTTCTCCCAGCAAGAGGTGTTACCATCAATCAACTTTAGGACTGACCACTCCATGGCAGCTACAGCAGCGGAACTAGCTGCTTTGCGCGCTGCACTTTGTGTGGTCAATCGAGAACCACCGCAACAATGGTCAACTTTGAGCAACTCAAGGACTGACCTATAATCTGTGCTCTTAGCAGTGCGTCGCGGGCCGTACGAACAGCTTGTTTTTGAAGTTCGATTCCTTCTTCTCACTTCACACGAGAATAGGCATCATGTGACGTTTCAGTGGCTGGTGAGTCACTGCGGCGTCATAGGGAAGAAACATGCCGATACTGCGCGCGCGTAGCTCTTGAAGGAACACGAGAAAAATCCATACGACTTACGCGGACCGATGCAGCGAGTAATCTTCGACGACTTGCGCGTGAATTCACTTTTTCACTATGGTGCCCACCAAGCAACGAGACAAATTGTCAACATCACCTGTCCTCTTTGATGGCTCTCCGCAAGCCCACTGGGCTTGACCGAAGAGAAGCCACCCTTCTTCATCGCTCATGGCTAAAAGTGGCACTTACAAAATCTTATTCCTTTGTCATAGGAATGGCCGCCGAAGCTCTCGGAGATGCCTGTCACTACACCACATCACTACAAAGAGACACTACACCACTTTCTGTGCGGCTGCCCATTGTATGACATACAGAGACAGTCACTGGCGTCCGTTCTTGCGCGCATCGACAACATCCAAATGTCTGTGGACATTATTCTGTCAAGTGCCCGAGAGAAGACATTGCAACAGCAGGCGACAAAAGCTCTGTTGAAATTCCTACGCGACACGGACTTGAACAAGCGGCTGTAACAGCATTGTCACACACCGCGAAAGACAAGACTGGACTATGAGCGTGCGCACGTGTGCTGCCGAATGTGCTGTGTTTATCTCTCTTCTTTCTCTGTTCTCTATCTTTCATCTAACTCTTCCCCTTCCCATGCGCAGGGTAGCAAACCGGCTGTCTATAGGCTGGTTCACCTCCCTGCTGTTCTCTTCCTCGTATTTTCCTTCCTTCCTTTTTCTCTCATATATATATATATATATATATATATATATATATATATATATATATTTGGCGCTATGACGAATGGGAGACGTGGCCTGGCTCATACGCCATGTTTATTCTATTCTCACTTCTTCATCTTTCTCTCCTAACTATCCCGACCTTCTTACGTCACATGATTCTCCCTCCTCTCCCGAAATTTGGCACCGGTTACAAACTACAAAAAATTGAAGAGGAGAATAAATAAAATAATGGCCAAATTCACAGTTGCACGTTCCGACGGAGTTCCACGATCTCACTAAATCTTGAAAGCCGAGGGAGCAGTCCAGTGATATTTATGACGACTGTGGTGGATGAGCTTGACTGTTCCGTTCCGTACAGAGTGCGCTTAACATGAATACTGACAATACTGCGTGAACTGTTCTGGGGACTAAGCAAAATTGAAACGCATTGTTGCATCGGCGGCTCGAATTCCGTCGGGGTTGTATTTTTCGTTGTGGATGGTGCAATTCTGGTGCTTCTTGCTTTCCTGCTTTTTGACAAACTGTGACGAAGTGCCTGAGTGCTTGCGGTGTGCAAGCAGTGCTTCCGCGTCTTTCTTGGCGTTTTATGTGGTGGTGCAGTCGGTGTAATAGCAAGTGCAGGGAGTGTCTCTGGTGACTTTTCTTTGTGCGAAAGTGCCTGACGTCTTGAATTATAGATGCTGATTTTCGATGATCTTCAATTGAAGAGTGCACTTCCGAACAAAATTTTGCGTTCGTCGATGCCCTCGTTGCAGTCGCTCTTGTTGTAGCATGAGTTTGTAAACTGGGCTTAGCTTCCTTTGCTGAGGCTGCTTAGGAATGGCTGTAGTGGCGCCCCTTCCGGAATGGGGCATTCAACTCTTTTGGTGTTTGACGCGTCCTGTGGACAGCTTATGAATGGTGAACTGGTGTCTCGCTTGTCAGGCATAGTTAGTAATGCGTCATCATTGCTAGCATGCTCTTCAGAGGCTTTGGTGACGGGGTTCACTACGGGCGCTTCCGAAAGACAACTTTGTATGAGGTTTGATGTATCGTGCACTTCTGAATTTGTTCAATTAATGACTTGGTGAGCTCTGCATGTGGACACCACAGGTGAGATAGCATTACTAGGTTTGAACTACAGACTTTGGGAAGTCTGCGGTGCCGTAGAATTGACACGAAGCTCTTCAGGGGCTTCTTTTTCGCTGTTCACTGCGAGTAGTTCTTGCGCCTGGTAGCATGCGACGTTCGATGTGCCTGAGCTTTCTGTTTTATTTGGACTGTCGAGTGTGTATGCACCAGACGGTGATGCATGAGCCCGCGTGGAAGGACCATGGCTTGACAGGGTATTTTCGTGAAGCGTCAGGTCATTTACCGTGATCGCCGCGTCCTTATGATGCAAATGGTGAGCTATAGGAGCATTTGAAAAGCCGCATGATAGAAAACCGTGCTGTGAACCACGTATGCGAGGCGAAGCATGAAGGGCATTAGTAGGATGGGTGACGTCTCGTGTCGTATGTTGGTGCGACGACTTTGGAAATGCTGACTTTCGTGCAGAAGGAAAGCGCGCTCGATAGTTGGGCTTCTCCCGAAATACGCATAATCATCTGTCAATGAACTCATGTGCCCTTTCCTCTTGTGGCAGTAGACGATTCACGTTGGACTTTCGAATGCTTGAAGGCTGCTTGAGGATTTGACGATAGAGCGCTGTTGTCTTCAGATGGTTGGCGATAAATAGGTCTTGGCCATAGTAGTTGAAATGGTTAATCATCTCCTCTTCGATCTTTTGCCGTGACTTGTCGTTCTCGAATATGTGGGTAACGTAAAATTTAAATGCCTCATTGGTGACGCAGTCGCTTAAGTTCGTAACCATCTCCCGATCCTACCATGATGCAGCGGTGGCTTGAACCTCGAAGAGGTTGAAATAGTCGTCTACGGGCCCATCGTCCGCTGCTCCGGTGTACTTGGGGATGAGATGGTCCGTAGATGGTGCTGTCAAGAGGCTGATCACGATGTAAGGTTGGGATGCACTTGTGTGGTTCACGTTCGGTCAATGCGTCTTGCTGAGGTCTTCCACGATGATGGCCGGTTGGTGAAGTGGCTGCCAGGTCTTCATCCGGCCGACTCGCGTGACGCTATGATGAAAGGGAGACGTGGCCTGGCTCATACACCATGTTTATTCTATTCTCACTTCTTCCTATACCTCTCCTAACCATCCCTGCCTTCTTACGTTATATATATATATATATATATATATATATATATATATATATATATAGTAAATGAAAGCTCAAAAGCGGTAGCAGCGTCGGTGCAGGGGCATCAAGATCTGCCCCGGGTATTCGGGCAGCGTCACAGCGGCAACCGGCAGCCTTAGCCTGTGCCTTGCGACAACGTGTCGATGTCGCTGCAGTAGTGGGCATTCCTCTTCCCTAGATATCATCCCTCGTCGGAAAAGGAGCCATTCTAGCTACTCACGGAGAACAGAGTACGAGCAGATCGTAATAAGGTTTTAACCACTGTACGTGAACGGTTTCACGACCCCGGAAGCGCTTGTCTGTGAATGGCGTACTGGGTTTGACGATGTAGTTAACAAGTGAAGTCTGCGAGACAACGCGGTAGAATTTTTGATATTTTAAAATAAGCTTCAAGCAAAGGCCTGTAGGAACAGCAGAAATCCAAAGCCACACAAGGTTGTCCAGAACCACGTTAGGGTACGGCTGGTTATCGTCACGTCGGCAATTTTGTCTCCATTGGTCGGTGGTTAACATCTAAGCGAGCTTACGGCATTCCTCGGCGCGGCGGGCAGAAACAGAGATGGGCGTAAAATCCGAGCAATCAGTGTGGTAGGGCAGGAAATAATCTAGTGTGGTGGAAGGTTCTCGGTCATATAGCATGAAAAATAGCGAATAGCCCGTAGTCGCCTGTGGAGCAGTGTAATTTGCGTATGTCACAAAAGCTAGAATGAAGTCACTATTGAAGTGGTCTGAGGCAACGTACTTAGAGATGATGTCCCCTCTAAGGTGCGGGTGAATCTTTCCGTCAAGCCATTCGTTTGGGGATGGTATGCGGTGGTAGTCCGGTGAATGATAAGGCGTTCGGGAAGGAGGGTGTTGACGACTTCAAAGAGGAACGTACGTCTTCTGTCGCTGAAAAAATCACGCAGCGCGCCGTGACGGGAAATGAAGTTCCGCATGAGACAAGATATTTCACGTGCTGTGTCAGCAGGCAAATGAACTGTTTCTGCGTATCGCGTCAAGTAGTTGAAAGCGACAACGATCCAACGGTTTTCTAAGCCGTGAATGTAAGAGGCTCATACACATTGATTTCAGCGAAAGGGGAGGCCAGTGCTTAGTAGAAACGGGACTCCCCCTTCCCAAAGGGATAGATGTCTTGATATTTATATCCGAGCAGTGCAGCGAGATTTACTCGAAGCATACAAAAATCAATCGCCTTTTCACTGCAACTTAAGCACAAAGAAAAACAAGCGATCCAGATCCTGGCTTCCTGAGAGGATATCGTCATCCATCCGGCTGATAAAGGTGGAGTAATCGTAATAATAAATATTGCTGATTACCTTCATGAGGCCCACAGGCAACTAAATGACCACACAATTTACAGACACTTGAGCTACTACAGAACCGAGGAATTCAAGACCAAAGTAAAAGAAACTTTAAGAGAGCTTGTAAAAATATAAAATTCCAGAAACTGCGCTTAAATCCTTATTCCCCCTGAGTCCGCTAGCTGGTAGATTTTATCTGCTTTCTAAGATTCATAAACAAAACAATCCAGGCCGGCCAATCATTTCAGGAATAGGAACCATCACGGAAAGCCTGTCTCAATATGCGCACAGCTTTATTAGTTTCGTTCCTTCTAACATTTCTTCATATGTCAAGAACACTAATCACTTTCAGCGTGACATTGTAAATATACGTGTTTTGAGTGAGGCTCTTCTGGTCACAATAGATGTGGTCTCACTGTACACAAATATACCCCATGCAGACGGGACTCGTTCTGTTCTTCAAGCATACAATGACTCGGTAAATGACAAACCCATCGACGGTTCCACCTTGGGCACTATTTTAGCACTGATACCCGAGCTTCACAACGTTCAATATAACGGTGAACATTATGTTCAAACCAACGGCACCTCAATGGGCACAAAAATAGGTCCCAATTATGCGAACATCTTCATGGGCATTCTAGAAAATAACTTTCTCGCCACTCGTCACCATGAACCACTTTAGTACAAACGCTTCATTGACGACATTTTCTTAAATTGGCACCATGGTGAAGCGGCATTACATTCTTCTATTGCAGACATCAACAAAGTAGAACCATCCGTCTCCTTTTCCCACTCTTATTCACAAGTCACGATAAACTTATTTGACGTCAATGTAGCTTTAGGCAATGGTAAACTAACGACAAACCTATACAGGAAGCCCACTGACCGACAAAGATATCTTCATTTTAAAAGTAGCCATGTCAAATACTGCGAGACAAGTATCCCCTATAGCCAAGCTATCCGTATAAAAAGAATTTGTTCGGACAACGGGGAATTCACTCGCAACTGTGACCAGCTCCATAAAGCAATAACCGAACAACAATATCCTTCACAAATAATTGACGACGCTCTCCAGCGGGCCAAATGTCTCGATCGGAAAGAGCTCATCAGTAGAGACAAGTGATTAGCGTCACCTTCCTGAACCAACCTCGTTCTAACGCATTCTGCATCTATTCTTAACGTGTCGCATATACTCAGAAAACATTACAACTTACTGATACAGAGCGATCGGCTTAAGGACATCTTCACTGAACGACCGCGGGTTGTATATCAGAGATCAAGGAAATTGCTTGACATGGTAACTTCTTCCAAGACTAGATTCATTGCTCCTGTTGATTGTCAACTCTGTAAAAAACCACGATGTAAAGTTTTCGCGCATATGACCACTGTGACTGTTGCTAAAAGCACGGCATCTAACTTTTCACTTAGGATTAAAGGGGACTTAAACTTCGATAGCAGCAACATCATTTACTTACTTGAATGCTCAATCTGCCACATGCAATAGATAGGTCAAACCAAGACATCCTTTCGCATCCGTTTCAATAATCACAAATCACACGTGAACTGTTTGCCACATCTTCAATTGTTCAAGCATTTTCATCTCCAAGGTCATTCGTTTGACAAGATTATGGTGACACTATTAGAATCAGGCTTTAAACCGCACCATGATCGCGAAACTCGAGAATCGTTCTTGATTCACAAGTTCAATAGCTTGTTATCTGGCATTAACGAATGCGTAGGCAAAGTGTCATGCCTTTCTACGATGCCCTGACGTCCACAATTTTGCGAAATATTTAAAGAAGCATCCCTAACGTATTTTATACTTTCTAAAGGTTATCACATATATTTTTTTCATGCGTGATCCTTGTCGTCAATGGTGATTGTTACAAATGCCTTTCTACGTGCCCACAATCTTGTCTATTGCATCACATTTTTAAAGATTTTTAGCGTAGTCATGGCTGTTTCAAAGAATTTTTGTGACACTCACATGCTGATCGCACGTGTTTTGTACTCACGCGTTCATGCCTGCCCATAAAAGTGGCCACATACTCCTGTTTCTGTTAATCCTGACGAAGGCCGTGCCACGGCCGAAACGTAGAGTAAACAAATATCAAATTTTTGTGAGTGTGCTCCTTTATTCCTACTTATATTTGCACCGGACCCACAAAATTTCTTTTTTGAATCATATATATATATATATATATATATATATATATATATATATTTATATTGCAATGAAAAGAAACTAGCAGATTCCTAGTACCGTAGGAATCAATAATAAGCGAAGCACAAATGATGAAATTTGATTTGCCACTATAAAGTGAGCACAGCGTTACAAGGTGGACGCAAATTATTACGCATATGACTTCTACGCCTTGATTTAAATTTTTTGACGCGTCTATTACGTTTTTTGCTATTGACGTCACGTAATAGCTAATTTCGCATATAGGCAGCTAGCGAAACAGCCGCGAGCACTCTATGAGCGTAGCATGTAGCCATGTCTTACATGACACGCACAAAATAATTATCATTTTGACGTGTCATTTACCTTCGTCATATATTCACGTCACTTGATACCAAATTTTGTATATGTACATGTGGAACTGGTGAAACGGCCGTGAGAATATTGTTACCACATATATGATTTATGTATGTGCAACTGTGTAGCGGGGAACAGGGTGGTGGCAGAATGGGACGTTCGGTTGGTGGCAAGAGCTCGCTGCTGCGCGTTCACTGCTGTATACCGTCAAGTCTACCGTTACGTCGGCTTTGAATAAACCCCTCTCGTAGACGTAACAGAGTGGTGGAGGTGCTGGGTACGGCACGTCGACGTACCACGGAGCCACAGCTGTTCGGAGTTCACTGGAGCCGTCGTCTCGCCGGTCTGCCACCGACAACAGTCGTTATGGCTCAGAGCGAAGATCAGGAATCAAGCGACTCAACTTCGCGCAGGTCTACGCTCACCACACCTAGGGATAACTACATAAAACCCCACCCGTTCGCTGGACTTGCGGGAGAATATGTGGACGCGTGGCTAACGCATTACAACAGGGTGAGCCGGTACAACCACTGGAACTCTATCGATCAGCTGGATAACGTCGTGCTGTTTCTCACGGACACTGCCCTGGTGTGGTATGAAAACCACGAAGGGTCCTTTAAACATGGGCTCTTTTTGCTCAAGAACTGAAGAAGTGTTTTGGTGACTCCGACGCAAACAATAAAAGCGCAATGTGGACTCTTGCTGGAAGAGCTCAGACACCCGGAGAAAAATTCACTGCTTATATAGAAGACGTTCTTAATGTTTGAAAGATTATAAACCCGCAGATGTCTGAAGAAGACAGGGTCGAATGCTTCTCTTGAAAAACGTAGCGAAAGGCATTTACAATTCACTGATAGACACGGATGACCTCACCTCTGTCTCGGACGTCCAACATCACTGCCGCACGTTTGAAAAACTGAAGACTCGTCGCATTGTCCAAACTTTGGTGGGCTGGCAATTGTGACAAGGGTCGCCAGCGCCGACGTGAGAGCGCCCACTGACCTTGCCGCTACTGTTCGGGCAATAGTGTGCGAAGAGCTGCAGCGACAGGGTGGTGGGGTTGACGAAACCATTCCTCATCCACCTACCAAACCTTCTACTACAGGGGCAGCGCCATTAGCTCCTTTGCTACCATCGGTATGTGTGATGGTACCCCTGTCACACGGTCACTTAAAAGTCTTTTAAGGAGGCAATCTTTTTCCGAAAAGGAGTTCCTGACAGCAGACGCACGGCACAGAGAGAACTCCTTTTCAGAAGCGGTCTTTTTCGTAAACGGAGTTCGTCGATCTCTTTTACGGCTGCGAATGAGTAGCCTCGAAGCCTGTGGGCACCAGCGATTTTCGAGTCGTGGGAAAAAAAGAGCAAATGCTTATTTTTCTGCCACCAAAACTCTTTGTAAAAACAAATTTCATATCCTGCAGAAGGTGTAGTGAACTCTTTTAATGGTTATTTCCTTTTCTACTCTCGTAAGCATCTACAACGCGTCGGCAATATCACGTGGTGACGCTCGGTCTCGCGCCGCGCCATTTTGCACAAGCGAGGAAAGCGTGGCAGTCGTGTGTTTGCCCGTCATTCAAGTGGTCAAGCTTGTATAGGGCAATGCCGACTCGCTTCTCAGGAGTGATGGTTTCACGCATGCTGGTGCACTGTCTTTCGAGCTCACTGCGTAGCTCTCCACAATGAAACGAAAGGTGGATGGGTACACTCGAAATGATTGCTTGAAGTTCTGCTCACCGAGGTGAGGTACAGTTCCTCGAACCACCTCTCGTTTCGTCTGAAGGCCCAGATCGATCGATCGCAGGCCTTCTGCGACAGCTCAAGTGCACACAGCAAAGAATTGCTGAACAGCAGTTGCTGCTTGATCCTCTTCTTGGTGGCTTTTGCAGTGTCTGCCTCGCTTTCCAGAGCGAGAAGGCCGGCCGTGAGGCTTGCAATTCTCGCTTTTTCTTCCGTACGGTCGCCCATAACGTGTCGAGAGCAGTCGAGAGCAGCGAAAAACAAATACGGTAAATAAAAGCCCAGTCGTGCCAGACGGACTTATGCACTTCGCTACTTATGGGAATGCTTCCTTAACTACTGCAACAAACTTTCACATTGGTGTTTCTTCATCTTTTATTCTTAAATTTATTTGAAGAAACGAGCAGTGCAACAAGTCTTTAATTTGTACATCGTGATACATCGTTTAATTTTCATTGCATCTCTTTTAACTGCTAGCGCCACGCTTTCGCTAGCGTCTTCGAACGAAAACACTAAAAGGAGATCGTTGCTGCCGTGTGTCTGCGCCGCAACACATCTTTCTTAAAAGTCTTTCAACTTCGTAGAAAGACCGCTTACTTAAAAGACTTTTTGCGCGCCCGTGTGACACAGGTATAAAAGACATCAGCGAAACTGAAACTCCGTGGCCACGTCACGACTCATTCGCGGCCAACCAGCGACATGGTCAACGCCTTCGTTACGGCCCCACCACACAGAAGTGGGCAGCCCGTGCTCAGCAAGCTCGTCACCGACCCTTCACAGATGAGCGGTCTCAGCATTGGTTCGGTGAGCATCTTCTACGAGTCTGCTACAATTGTGGCTTTTAAGGCCACATTGCCAAGCATCGCAACTACTAGAAGCCACCAAAGTACGACCAATCATCGAGATATAACCGTTCTGGCGTTACCCGAGCACTGACATTCCCGGGAAGCGGATCCTATGAGATCCCAAGACCGCTACTAAACCAATCTCCGGCCCCTGACTGCTGTGTAACACTACCACCTGCCCCTCGCAGCCACCGATCACCATCTCCTAGGCGCCGTCACTCCTCGCCTTCAACGGAAAACTAGTCAGCGTGGCCATTGGAGGTGAGGTTGCAGGACAGTCTTCGGTTTCAACAGAAATATCTCCTTTAGTTTCCATGTTTAAAAATTAGGTTCGAGTGCTTATCTATGGTGTACGAATAATGGCGTTGCTGGACACAGGTGCAACCGTGTCAGTGATGAGTTCAGTTTTCACCCGCCTCCTTCGACGGAAAGTTATGTTTCGCTGATACCGTCCTGATACGTTTCGTGGAGTGAGCAGAGAGGTGTTACAACCTGTTGGTGTCTGCACTGTGACGGTTAGTTTGGCATGCCAGAACTTTCTTACAGAGTTTATTACGCATGACGTCATTCTGGGACTCGATTTCTTGAAGCTTTGTGGGGCCACTGTCGATTATTGCAAAGGACAAACTACAGTAGATTCCGATATCCTGGTTGCGTTTATGGAAAAGTCGCCCTGCCAGAAAAGTGCTCTTTGTATGTCCAGGGCAAAACTATGCCGCCATTGTCTGAAAAATGTGTCCCTGTTGTCTGTTCACCTGCAAGCGAGAAAACATTTGACGCAATTGTGGAGCCCGTGCATCTTAGTTGCATAAAGAAGACAGTTTTATTACCCTACTGCATGCTATCAATTGAGCATGGGCATACTGGTTTATGGGTGATTAACTGCTCTGTTGAACTTACAGTGCGGCCAGAGGGTCTGAAACTTCCAGAGATTCGTGAACACGAAGTACTCTCGCTTTTAATCTTTGCAGAAAACAGCGACTTCTCGGATAGGACCCGTTGCGATAATCTGCATGCCAGGGACACCACCAATATGGCTATGACAGACAAGTGACTCAGCACCAAGGAATGTAATGAACTGGCGAGTATTTTGCGCAAACATGATGGTATTTTTTTAATTTCGCTCATCACGATCTATCGTCATTTCCTGCTTCTCGTATGAAGCACCGAATTGACATGACATCTCACAAACCTATTCGAAAAAAACCATATCGTGTATCGCCTTCGGAACGCGCACCATCGAGCTCTTGCCACCAACCGAACGTCCTCTCCTTCTGCCACCACCCTGTTCCCCACTACACAGCTGCACATACCTATATTAGATATGAGCGCGGCGTGTATACACGTTCGTGCATGAGACGCCTTTCATTATTAGCACGTTTGAACCAGTCAAGTACCCTCACCGTTCATTCACATCCCGTAATATGCCGAAAGCCGAGCACTCAAACAGCACGCTGTTTGACTTTATTCATCTCGATAGCACGCGTTCGCACATGTGTAATCAAGTGAAAACAGGCGCTATTACTATCTTAATCATGTAACAAACAGTGATATGCTTCATTAGACGCTACGTGCACAGTGACGTGTGGAGTAGTGCCCAACGCACGCCCCTTGTGCCATTTCGCTACTGCTGACAAAGACACGCTGAGGTTGCTGAGATAAGATGATCCCCACTGGAACGTGGTGTATACACTGCAAGGCCCAACCACATCATGCACGTAACTGTCTCGTTACGTCGACCAGTGACAGCGATAAGCGACAAGATCTGCTGTAGTGTAGGGACATCTGTGGAAATCGCTTTTGGTCTCATCATTTCATTATCAGCCTGACTACGTCCACTGCAGGACAAAGGCCTCTCCCATGTTCCGCCAGTTAACCCGGTCCTGTGCTTGCTGCTGCCAATTTATGCCCGCAAACTTCTTAATCTCATCTGCCCACCTAACCTTCTGTCTCCCCCTAACCCGCTTCCCTTCTCTGGGAATCCAGTCAGTTACCCTTAATGACCAGCGGTTATCCTGTCTACGCGCTACATGCCCTGCCCATGTCCATTTCTTCTTCTTGATTTCAGCTATGATATCCTTAACCCCCGTTTGTTCCCTAATCCACTCTGCTCTCTTCTTGTCTCTTAAGGTTACACCTACCATTTTTCTTTCCATTGCTCGCTGCGTCGTCCTCAATTTAAGCTGAACCCTCTTTGTAAGTCTCCAGGTTTCTGCTCCGTAGCTAAGTACCGGCAAGATACAGCTGTTATATACCTTCCTCTTGAGGGATAGTGGCAATCTACCTGTCGTAATTTGAGAGTGCTTGCCGAATATGCTCCACCCCATTCTTATTCTTCTAGTTACTTCAATCTCGTGGTTCGGCTCTGCGGTTATTACCTGCCCTAAGTAGACATAGTCTTTTACAACTTCAAGTGCACTATTACCTATCTCGAAGCGCTGCTCCTTGCCGAGGTTGTTGTACATTACTTTCGTTTTCTGCAGATTAATTTTAAGACCCACCTTTTTGCTCTCCTTGTCTAACTCCGTAATCATGAGTTGCAATTCGTCCCCCGAGTTACTCAGCAATGCAATGTCATCGGCGAAGCGCAGGTTACTAAGGTATTCTCCATTGACTCTTATCCCTAACTGTTCCCAATCTAGGCTTCTGAAAACCTCCTGTAAGCACGCGGTAAATAGCATTGGGGAAATTGTGTCCCCCTGTCTTACACCCTTCTTGATTGGTATTCTGTTGCTTTCTTTATGAAGCACTATGGTAGCAGTGGATCCCCTGTAGATTTTTTCCAGAATGTTTATATATACTTCATCTACGCCCTGATTCCGCAGTGTTTGCATGACGGCTGATATTTCTACTGAATCAAACGCCTTCTCGTAATCTATGAAGGCTATGTATAGTGGTTGGTTATACTCTGAGCATTTCTCTATTACCTGATTGATAGTATGAATGTGGTCAATTGTTGAGTAGCCTGTTCGAAATCCTGCTTGTTCCTTTGGTTGACTGAATTCTAATGTTTTCTTCACTCTGTTAGCAATTAGCCTTTGTAAATAGCTTGTATACTACAGAGAGCAAGCTGATCGGCCTGTAATTCTTCAAGTCCTTGTCATCTCCTTTCTTATGTATTAAGATGATGTTAGCGTTCTTCCAAGACTCTGGTACTCTTCCCGTCAGGAGACACCTCGTAAACAGGGTGGTTAGTTTTTCTAACACAATCTGTCCTCCATCTTTCAGCAGATCTGATGTTACCTGATCCTCACCAGCAGCTTTGCCCCTTTGCATGCTCTCCAAAGCTTTTTTGACTTCTTCTATCGTTACTGGTGGGGTGTAATCTGGGTTACTGCTAGTTCTTATAGTATTAAGGTCGTGGTTGTCTCGGCTACTGTACAGATCTCTGTAAAACTCCTCCGCTATTTTAACTATCCTATCCATATTGGTAGTTATTTTGCCTTCTTTGTCCCTTAGTGCATACATCCGACTTTTGCCTATCCCAAGTTTCCTCTTCAATGCTTTGACGCTTCCTCCGTTTTTCAGAGCGTGTTCAATTCTCTCCATGTTATACCTTCTTACATCGCATAACTTACGGCTATTAATCAACTTCGAAAGCTCTGCCAGTTCTATTTTGTCTGTTGTACTTGATACTTTCATAATTTGACGCTTCTTAATTAGGTTCTTCGTTTCCTGGGAAAGCTTGCCAGTGTCCTGTCTAACTACCCTGCCTCCAACTTCCACTGCACACTCCGTAATGATACTCGTCAGATTATCATTCATTGTATCTACGCTAAGGTTGGTTTCCTCACTAAGAGTCGAGTACCTGTTCTGCAGCGACACTCTGAATTCCTGTACTTTCCCTCTCAGTGCTAGCTGATTGATTGGCTTCTTGCGTATCAGTTTCTGTCGTTCCTTCTTCAAGTCTAGGCGAATTCGAGACCGTACCATTCTATGGTCACTGCATCGTACCTTGCCAATCACTTCCACATCCTGCACGATTCCAGGGTGTGCACTCATTATAAAGTCTATTTCGTTCTTATTTTCGCCATTAGGGCTCCTCCATGTCCACTTGCGGTTTTCTCGTTTTCGGTAGAAGGTATTCAAAATCCGTAAATTATTGCGTTCTGCGAATTCTACTAGTAGCTCTCCTCTGGCGTTTCTAGTACCGATGCCATAATCTCCTACTGCCTGGGTGGTTGCGGCGATGGCGTAGTGGTTAGAGCATCCGCCTCGCATGCAAGAGGTCCGTGGTTCAAATCCCGGTACCGCGCAGTTCCCAACCGGATAAAAAAAAAATCCGCGTGTTGATGGAACTGCACTAAGAGGCCTGGGGTGCGGCCTCACCGGCAAACACCGCCGAGAACGCACTCCCTCACCAGAGAAGGATTGGCCACCCTGGTGCAGTATCTGGCCACTACCTCCCACATGCTTACGTCAAATAACTCACGGCCCTCAGTCCCCAGCAGCTGCGAAGCAACTGACCACGGCGGCGGTCAGATCTGCAACGCAGCAGAGGGTGCTAAGAATCTCTGGATCCGGACAGGCCGCCATTGGAACCTGAACTTGGCAACGTTTAACGCTAGAACCTTGTCTAGTGAGGGAAGTCTAGCTGTACTATTCGAGGAGCTAGAGGGTGTTAAATGGGATATAATAGGGCTGAGTGAGGTTAGGAGGACAGATGAGGCCTATACGGTGCTACAGAATGGGCACGTCCTTTGCTACAGGGGCCTGGCAGACAGAAGAGTACTGGGAGTGGGGTTCCTAATTCACAGAAACATAGCTGGAAACATAGAGGAATACTATAGCATTAATGAAAGGGTGGTAGGTATCGTAATTAAATTGAATAAAAGATACAAGTTGAAGGTAGTACAGGCTTACGCGCCTACATCCAGCCATGATGACGCTTCAGTTGAAAGCTTCTATGAAGACGTGGAATCGGCAATGAGTAAGGTAAAAACACAGTATACCATAGTAATGGGCGACTTTAATGCAAAGGTTTGGTCTCATGC
Organism: Rhipicephalus annulatus; assembly: GCA_013436015.1. Lineage (NCBI taxonomy): Eukaryota > Metazoa > Arthropoda > Arachnida > Ixodida > Ixodidae > Rhipicephalus > Rhipicephalus annulatus. The sequence goes on from WOVY01009243.1 coordinate 1,746,651, forward strand.
GTTTATGCAAAACTAGATAAAATCACTAGTCACCTGGAAACCAGCGTGGCTATTTGTGGCAATAAGGCTGATACTCCTGGCCCTTGCTACGGTTAAGAATTGCTCGCAGTGCTTGTTATCTGCGCGTATTTCAAGGGATCAAGTTATCGACCACATGTTTTCACATTCGCATCTATGGTGTGAATGTGAAATATAAAAATGTTGCACGCACAGACACATGATGAAGAGTTGTAAATTTTATGTAACTAGTTATTTGCACTTGCGTAATGATGTCAACTGAAACACGCCTATAAACTACAACAGAAGCTTATATGAAGCGCCGGGGCTCGCGCGTATGCTGACCATGGACACTGCTGCATAATTCAACTTCAGCGCATACCAACTAACCAGACTTGACGTAAACCCGACGTGGCGGCTGTATGACAGGAGTACATATGTTATAGTTATACGATCGGGTAGGCAGCACTGCAATCACTACTGCGATTTCTCGAAGATTAGCGTCTATTTGAAAAGTAGTTCCGAGACCTGGCGTAGCTATGTGGTAAAATGCTTCATTGCCTCGCAGAATGCTTGAGTTTGATTCCAGCTGGGACCCTGACATTTATTCTTTGCATTTGATAGATCGACGCTACCGATATCGGGTATTTCTTAACAATCCCGCGTTAAAATTGGCTATGTGTGTTCTCGTCATTCCTGAGTAGATACAAAGTGTGAATAACCTTGGCACATACCCGCAGACCAGTGGCACATACCCACCTGTGGGTGTGTGCCACTGTCTGGCGGGACGTGTTGGACGACATAAGCGACGGGATTATGACAGTAATAATGTCTAGACCAGCGCGTCATATTCGTCAAACTATCTTACCCTCCCGCGCTGATTTTGGTTGATGCCAAGTTAGGGAGGTCACGACGAGAGCACCAAAACGTAAGCAGATAGATAGATAGATAGATAGATAGATAGATAGATAGATAGATAGATAGATAGATAGATAGATAGATAGATAGATAGATAGGTAAATAGATAGATAGATAGATAGATAGATAGATAGATAGATAGATAGACTCAAAATCGCCGAAGTTCGCTATGATGTGCTTCGAATTTAAAACAAACATGGCTTCGAAAGTGCGTGGTGACACACGCCAACAACAAGATCGGCAGCAAGTGCGTTTCTGCCGAGCGTGCCACCGAGACAGCTGATGGATGAATGAATGTATCTAGCTGTTCCCTTTAGATGGGGCGGTGGCTCACGCCACTAAATCATGATGTTAAGTACTATCACTATGGGTTTAAGTGTGAAATTTGACTCACGCCTTTATTGTAGCCACCGATCAGTTAGCCTCCTCCTGGTTATTTCTACCCGTTTAAAGTCTATTTTGCCTTCGAATCCCTAAACCACGATGCTTTGAAAAATTCTGCACCATAATCTTGGACTATACGGTGGAGCCCTTTACAGAACATCATCAAATGTTCAGCCATTTCCTCCTCCTCTCCACACGCACTACACACCGTGTCTGTATCTTGGTATTTGGCTTGGTACGTCTTGGTCCACAATATTTCCGTTCTGGCTTCCAACAGCAGACTACTACTCCAAGAACTATCGTATATAACTTTTTGCGATTTCCTAACTTGAAAGTTTGTTAGGTCTCCAGTGATGACTTCATAAGCATTGTAATTTTTCATACTTGCCTCTGTTTCCTTCTCTTTCTTTTTCCTTTTGTTACGGCGTGGTATTCTGCTGTTGTCTTAATACTTGCTTGACCCCTTTTGAGTTTGCTTCCGCCATTTAGTATAAAAAATCTTTATGTACAAGTCGCTGAAAACGTTCCTAGCCCAACCCTCCTCTCCAATTTTTCTCAATCGCTCCTCAAATTCTATCTTGCTGCTAGCTTCCCTGTACCTAAACGAAGTCCATTCTTGTCACCCTGTATCCCCTGATTTCCTCAAAAATCAAGTCTACCTATGCCACGTTGTTTATTTTCGATGTTGCTTGGCCCCACTCGTTTGACCCCACTGGACGCCGCTCGTTTAGCGCCATTTAAGAAGGCACCGCTGAAGCTACTAGATAACTTATAACGGCCCGAACATTCTGTAGACGTACTGCAATTGCGCTTTTTAGGGCGTTTCGGGGGAGTGTTATCACCTTATTATATTAAACCGCGGTCGCATCTTACGCGGAGAGTGCAAGAGCGGCCACATTTTGACGTAAATCTTGTTATTTAAGGAACGTTTTGATAACTCGATGGCAGCCTGTGACAAATACAATCGCGTTTAGCATTGTGAAATTGTCATATTAACTGCGTCTTTGTCGTCGCAGCGTACGTGTCCGGGCACCGTGTCGCGGTTAAACGAAAGTTGGTGAAAAAAGAAAGCCTACAAACAATCTTGTGGCTTCTTTATGCCACCGAAACGAGGGTATTTATACTCTTGCTCTTTCGTGTAGGTTCATGTATAGAAACCGATAATGAAAACGTCATTGAAACCGCACTACACTGTTTGTTGACACACACACAAAACTAAATATATCTACAAGACAAACAAACAACAAATACAACAAACAAGCCCTAAGCACACAAACTAATTGACATGAACAACTCGTTTCTAATTGGCTACATGAATCGAACGTGTCAGTCTTACAAAAAAGTTGAGCAGCACGCACACGCGTCGGAGGCAGATGAGGTAGTGGCGACGCTTAATCGTCGAAAGTGGTGCAGACGGATGCACCCGACGAGTCGGTGTCATCGGCCTGACACCCCGTCGTGTTCGACAGCCAAGACTGTGGTTCACTGGTCTAGCCCGGCCAACGCCAAGTGATGAGGAACGTGGGTCCCGCAAATGCCAGAAGCTCGGAGGAAGGTTGGGTACTCACCTAGGTTGGAGGCCGCAGCAGCCGTGGCAAGGCTACTCCCCAGCCCACCACTCCCACGTCCTGAACATCTTCACTCCGCCACGTCTCGGCCACGTCTCTCGTTCTCTCGTTCTGCCAGAGTGCCTTTCAGTTCGAAACCCTCGTGGGAGTCTCTCACTGGATCAGCTTGGTCACACTCACATATGCTGCTGCTGCGTGCCATCGTCTTCTTTCTCTCTCAATCATGCAGACCAATTGACACACTTTTCAAGCGCGCACTTCAATTCTCACATGAATCCCCTTTTAAACAAAAAATATCTTTACACCTAAAAAAACTGTTGAAAGTGCGTGTTTTATCACACTGCATACAGTACGCAGCCCCAACACTTCCCTAAACACACACCTTTGATCCAACAAAAAATAAACCAAATATGTACACCACACATTCTCACCATGTTGCGAAAAACTATATATACCGTTACGTTTGATAAGACATCCGCGTTAACAACCTCACATATTTACACAAACTGCAATACTGTTGTCCGTGTTAAAATTCTAAAACAGAAACTGATTACTCAACTGGAACCTCAAGTATTGGCATCCCAGACAAGCCAAATGCCATTTGTCATCTGTCCAGAAACAAGAATCTGACACCTAAGGAATATATTTTAGCGATAGTTTTCTTTGCATGGAATCCAGCAAGCAAACGAATGCTTAGCCACCAAACAACCAGCGTGAACACAGGACGGCCTGCTTTCGAAATGGAGGCGTTTCCTGATAGTGGGCTCAAACGATCACTGTCCAAATGGCCCCTTTACTCGAGAAAGTCTTGCTTGGACATGCGAACTTTTAATAAACGCAAAGCCGTAAATGTAGTGATTTCTGTGCCTAAAGACGGCATTGTAGACCAGTTGGCTTCTTCGCAGCATGAAAAACAAGGAACACTTGAAATATCACTATCTTTGCGGTCACATTTCGAAATTCTCTTTTTTGTTTTAATTAAGTCACCTCCGCTGGACTCGTTATCTAATAATGCTGATAGAGCTTGCGACTCTGTTTTACGTTTTTACATGGCTGCTTTTGCGCTGTGTTTCAATTCTACCGCACAAATTCTACACTTCTAAGAGGCATTATCTTGCTCCATTTTCCGGATACATGACTACATGGCCCTCAACCATGCTGGTGCGCTCGACTACCGCAACCTGTGCTACAGCTTGCTCTACGGCACCCAACTCAGGGTTTTCTGTGTGGTTTTCACACACTGTGATGCCGCATAATTCTGTTACCCTATATAGTGTGAAGACTCGGCGTATTCTTTACAGATCAGCCCGGAATCTTTAAATACACATTCTGTAGGAATGTTCATCGTCGTTGTAATACGACATTTTTTTCTCTACATTAGTCGCCACTCAGTGTGAAATCTCTTATACCTTTCTCAATAGTGAATCACTTTCAAAGAAATTTGACCATTACATTCTTTCTAAGTTGTGCCATTTCATACTTATCTCTGATGTGAGGCCTTACTTTTTGTCACCCTTACTTTCCCCACTCTGCTAACACCTCCCTGATTCTTTTCAACCTCCGCAAGTTCCATTCATATCTGAAGCGTTCTCTGCATGATGTTTTCAAGTTATAACTACTGTCTCATGATATCATTCCAACTTCAACTGTTCTTTCCACTATTTCATTTCTTCGGCTTCAACTTCGTGGACCATCTCCTCGCACTGATCGCACCATGCCTTCAGTTTCTCACCTTTCGATACTAAGCGTCTAGCGAACTCCACAAAATCTGACCCTCTCATCTTGTTTCTACCCTAACGGCACTATTTCAGTGTCACAAATAGTCTGTTACTGTCCTAGCAAATGCCATTTGTCCCCAGGCTATTCAATCTTATGTTCTCTCGTTTAGGTTAGCGTGTAGAAATAATCAAGAAGATATCATCAAAAGAACACTACACTGTGTGTTGAAACTCACACAATAAACTAAATATAACGACAACAATAAAAGATAACAAATGCAACAAACAAATCCCAAGCATACATTACCTAAACTACATGAACAACTCATACCTCCTTGGCTTGTGGAGAAAACGCGTAACTCTTACAAGAATCGCCGTTCCCGTTTTCAGTGAGAAAAACGCTCAACATGAGCGAAGCAGCATGCACAGGCATTGGTGGCCGGTGGTGGTGACGCTCGGGATGCTGACTATGAGCGTGCCCGGCGAGTAAAAGAGCGGTCATATTTTGAAGTAAATCATGTTCTCAACGGAATGTTTTGATGTTTCCGTGAAAAAACAAAATGTCATATCCTACGTACATTGGGAATGAATGATACGCGAAGCACGAAAGAGAAAGGTTCATATGTCACTTTGAAATCAGCCCAACGTTACGGGGTGGATGTAAATTGAGGCATACATAGCTTCTATATGATGATTATCAAGTTTAGAATTGTCATTTACCTTCGTCGTCAGATCACGTCACGTTGTACCAAACTTGGTACATATTGAGCTAGCGAAGCGGCCTTTAATGCCATGATTATCATGCTTGGACATGTCATTTATGTTATTCACCCATTAACGTGACGTATTACCAAATTTGGTATATGTAAAGCTAGCAAAAGAGCCGCGAGCGCATCTTGAGTATAGAATGTTTTCAGGTCGTTCCATCACACCCATTTCATGATTATCATTTTTGCACCAGTCAGATATCTTCATCATCCATTCACGTCCCATAATACCAAATTTTGTATATGTGAAGCTAGCAAAACAGACGCAAGTGCATCTTGAGCGTTTCGTGTAGTCATGTTGTTACTTGACACCCATCTCATAAGTATCATGTTTGCACCAGTCACATACGTTCATCATCCAATCACGTCACTCAATACCAAATTTGGTATACAGGAGCTAGCGAAATGACCACAAGTGCACCATGAGCGTGGCGTGTAGTCATGACATGCATGTTATGATTTACACGTTAGAATCTGTCGATTGGGTTTGCCATGCAGTCAAGTAATACCATACAAGTTTTGCAACATGTCATGTGAACGAAGCGACCGCAAGGACCGCAACACCATGAAAAGTATATGATGAGTTTTATGACATACGTGTCATGTTTTTCATGTTATGACAAGTCGCTCATGCTCGTCATACCACCAAGAAATGGCGCACCCATTTCGGTATTGATACCATTATCGAAACAACCAGGAGAGCTAAATGTCATAGTTGGCTAGGTAAATAGATAGATGATTGATTGATTGATTGATTTGTGGGGTTTAACGTCCCAAAACCACCATTTGATTATGAAAGACGCCGTAGTGGAGGACTCCGGAAATTTTGACCACCTGGGGTGCTTTAACGTGCACCCAAATCTTAGTACAAAATAGATAGATAGGTAAATAGATAGATAGATAGATAGATAGGTAAATATATATATATATATATATATATATATATATAGATAGATAGATAGATAGATAGATAGATAGATAGATAGATAGATAGATAGATAGATACGCTCAAAGTCGCCAAAGTTCGCTAAAATACGCTTCGCGTTTAATTTGATCGCTAGCTGCTTTGTGAAATTTTCATGTGAACCGTGTCTTAGCCATCGCAGCGTACCTTTCCAGGCTTCCTCTCACGGGTAAACCAAAAATGGTGAAAAAAAAGAAAGCTTTCAAACGCTTTTTTGGCTTCTTTATGCCACTGTCACGAAAATATTTACTCTCGTGCGCCCTCTTGTGCAAGTCCATGTATAAAAATCTGCTACGAAAACGTCATCAACACCACACTAGACTGTTTATTGACACCAGCTCACAAAGCTTAATATATCTAGAAGATGATAAAATAACAAATACAACAATCCCTGAGAGCACTTTAGCTAAACTACATGAACAAAACGTAACTAATTGGCAATATGGAGCAAACACGCAAGTCTTACAAAAATGTCGCCGTTTTTCATGAGAGGCACGGCCAACGTTGTCGAAGCAGCATGTACGGGCGTCGGAGGCAGATGAGACGGTGGCGACAATTAACCGTCGGCAATTTGTGCAGGTGGACGTGCCCAATGAGTTGGTGTCAACGGCCAGACAACCTTTCGGCGTACGCCAGTGGAAGACGGTGGTTGACGGAAGAGACGGTGATCTTGCCAGGCCAACGTGAAGTGATGAGCAACGAGACTCCGGTCCTAGAGTTTCATGCTTTATGCTTCCGGCCAATGCCAGAAGCACGGAAGAAGGTTGGGTACTCGCTCAGGTGGGAGCCTGCGGCGGTGAGGCACCGGTACTCCGCTGGCCCCCACTCGTATACCTTGGGCATCTTTACTCCGCCACGCCTCTCATTCTCTCGTTCTGCCGGAGTATTTTTGGTTCGAAACCCTCGTGAAAGTTTCCCACTAACTCAGCTTGGTCGGGTTCACATGTGCTACTGCAGCGTGCCGTCTTCTCAGCCATGGTCGCCTATTCGCTCACTTTTCAAACGCCCGCTTTCCTTATCACAGGCACACAAGAAAGCAATAAATTTGGAAAGTTGTAATCGACGTACTTTTAAACTTTTTTGCGCAGTTTATGGGTACGCGCGCGATAGTTGTCAACCTAGCTACAACGACACTTTCTCGCCGTCATGTGGTTGCAGCCATTGTGACGCGAAGGCGCGGTGGAGCAAGTTTGTCGCTTTCGTTCACCGCTATCGCTAGAAATAGGCATGCGCGCAGTAACCGTTTGGAAGAGAGTCGATAAGTGGCTCAGAAATTACCGCTGCGCGCTGACAAATGGGAGGTCACTGGTTGGACGCTGTGCTGTGTGGAACTTTCCTACTCATTTTTTTCTCTGCAATGTTTCAGTAAATATTCTACGCCACATCGTGACGGAAGTACGTCACGAAATCATGGTGTACGGCAAAAACAATTTCGAATTGAAAAATTAAAATTACCCGATAAATACGATACGGTCGAATGCAAATTCTGAATGCAGCTTGGGGATGGAGAAAGTCAAACTGTGTTTGAAGCTTCGGCTATACACATTTTTGTCACTGTAACATGCGTCACATATTGCCCACGAGCTGCCAGCGTTCGAGTACTACACCCACCGCTTGGAACTGTCACAAAACAAACGAAACACTCCGCCGCAGACTCCGCGTTCACTTTGTTTGGTACTCGTTCGTTTAGCCGCTTGCGCCGACGCCATCGACGACGCAACTTGGCGCAGGAAGGCACGCTTAAAAGGTGCGACATATGTTATAATAAAAAGAACTGATTTCTAGAAACGTATAGTCACTGGACTGAATTTCGCCTGACAAGCACGCTTACCTGCTTCAAGACTAATTGAGGAGTCCATAAGCACGGGAAATCCCTCGTAGCTAATGATGTTTCCCTTCAGATCAAAATGCGCTTCGAGGTGGCCCACGTACTTGCCGAACCAGAATGCAGTTACCACGACCGCCTGCGAGCATTAGTTCGGACAATTGCCTCAATATAAATAGAAAAGTTTGATGACTAACGTCTGAATAACGCTAAAGAATAAAGCTCTTTGTCTGCTTAAGGAAGGAAATAGAAGATGACCAATTTTGTGGAATCATGTAGGCAAAAGTTGCCTCGCACAAGTTTTTTTTTACTCTACTCTGAAAGAGTTTTTTGTATGGTTACTGACGCAACAGTGTATTATAGTCCACGCGAAAAAAGCTCCTATGTCATACTGATTCCAATCTAAGTGAGTGTTGGTGCTAGGCAAGATAGAAAAGGTTGGAAGTTCAGTGATGACACTATTCACAAACTGAATGTTTAGGCATTCCGGTGTGTATCTTCAGGCTTAGCAGCAAAAGCTTATCCGAAATAAAGTTTGCAATTGTTGAGTCAAATCAGGTGTTGCGGATTATAAAATAATATGACTCCTAACGGTAGTAGTAGTAGTGATAGTAGTTATAGTGGTATAAGTAGTAAACTTCTGAGTTTCAGAAAAACACAAACGCTTCAAGCGATACCTTATTTGATGATTTGCGACATGATAAATGGCATTGTTAATGAATGTAGTCAGTTATCATGTTGCACGTCCTTCTTGAGCATCAAAATGAAGTTTAAGGCAAACAAAACAGCCTCCAACTGGGTGCCAATATCTTCCTTGTGTCCTATAATTATTTCGATCTTCACTTTTTTTGAAACCTAGTAATGATAGATAAATGAACTGTATACTATATTACCATGTCGAAGAGATGAAATGAAACTAGGCAGCATAAACGTAATTTTGTGAGAGGCTTTAATCTAGCGTGATGCTATTCGAACATTGTCGATTTACTGAAAGTATGGAAAAAATTATTCAGAAATCAAAGCCATCTTCTCCCTACAAATCGACAAGCCTGCTGGGCTTGCTTCATTTAGGGCGCTACGGGAGTTAGTGCAAATTTGTTTAGTCAGAGCACTATACATTTTTCTTTAGGAACTCTCGTAACTCAAGGCCACCACATCAGCGATGTCAATATTAAAAGATGTATACTACTCATACAGAACATACAGACCGAATTCGGAGCTTGTGAAACCCAGTTTCCGCCAAAAACAGCTTTAAGGTTAGGAAATCTACACTCAGCGATAACAGAAACATGGCTACGATGGGCATCCATACAGAGGACACAGGTCACCAAAACTATGTTATAAAAAGATGGCGTATAGTTATGCTATTAAGCAAAATAATACATTTCAGGGTTCATGAATTGAAGGCATAGGCGTGATTTGTTACATTTTGCTGATCAGTTCATGTGCCGTAACAATAGTGTAAACCAAAGTTTTTCGTACTTATTGATGTCATCCCATCAAGTTATAGCTATAAATTAAGTGCTTAGCATGCCAGCTAAGCTTCGCCACGGTGGTCTGGTGGCTAAGTTACTCGACTGTTGACTCGCAAGTCACGGGATCAAATCCCAGTGATAGCGGCTGCATTTTCGATGGAGGCGGAAATGTAGGCCCGTGTGCTCATATTTGGGTGCACGTTAAAGAACCCCAGGTTGACTAAATTTCCGGAGCCCTCCACTACGGCGTCTCTCATATTCATAAAGTGTTTTTTGGGACGTTAAACCCCAAAAATCACTCAAGATGCAAGCTAAAACTCTTGATGGGCGAGTTAGCTCACGATCAGGATAGATTAACAGCGTAAAACGAAGACACATATAGAGGTGATACAGAACTATAAACAGTGCTTATTGGTGGGTGGACAATTTTTCACGAATATCTAGCTCCACGTGTTCTAATGAGAGAAGTGATACGAGTCTGCATATGGTTTTTGGATCTCAGGATAAGTTTTTTTCAATTAAATTTCAGTTTTATTCACAAAACCTGACAAATTATTACAAAGTAGGTGAACCGTTAGCCTACATTAGCTAGTGTTCGATTCATATTAGAGTACGGATGAACAGACTGACAAAGCATATACATTCACATGCGAACACATATATACTTATATATGAATATACACATATGAATATTCACACATGCATATAGAAAACTATTTATATGAAATAATAAAAATAATATTTACACAATTATAAACAAAAAAAGAAATGTTAAAGCGTACGTGTAATAGGTCAGGTACATAACCACATCCTCACAACTCATGTAACGGTACGAGGTTCAATACACTATCGAACGCGAAAAGAAAAGAGAAAAAATGGACCTTTAAAGTTGAATCCTGAACATATCTGTTGGTCGCATGAGCCACGCATAGGGAAAATCTTGTTGTCATTTGACTAGGCGCGTTCAAATCTTGCAAAGAAGACGTTGGTGACGGCTTGTTTAACAAATGCCAAGTGTAAATTGTACCAGCACTCCATTATTACAAGCTTTCTTAAGCATACAGACAGGCTGGCTTTGGTATGGTACGTATCCCATGTAATATCTGCTTTTACAGAAAGCAGGTTCACAGGTATAGAAAATGCTCACGGAGCAGGAGCAGTTACGAGCTGAAAGAAAGAGAATCTTGGTGGTGCCGTACATGCACAGGTTGTCAAAAAACTCGAAAACGACAGCCTCGCGTTGTGCATTGAGGTAGAATTTTCAGTCCCTGAGAAGCTCTCTAGGTTGCGCAGAGTAGTTAACACTCCCCCTGGGAAAACGAAATGTGTTAAACAAAGCAACGCCATCCTTTCGTGTCATGTGAGCTAGGACTCTACGCCACTCTCATGAGGCAAGTCAGACAGATGGGCCCGTGTCTTAATGTCAGGAGTACCAGCAGAACCTGCAGTTCTCTAGTGATTCACTGCCGAGACGGTGGCTGCTTCCCGCATTCTCCGAACTGCACCGTCGTAGCCAGGAGTGGGCAACGAAATGTCAGAGAAAATTTAGCGACAGTTAAAATTCAAAGCCTGGGCGACAGATGTGTCAGCAGGTCCTCTCAATTATGAAAGTTATATACCTACGACAAATGCATTTTTAATAGCTTTTTACCCAAAGTTTTACATATTTCTTATTTTTCACTTTACTTTTGGACGCTTTAGATATATGCCTCACCACAGTGGTCAGTGGCTAAGATACTCGGCTGCTAACTGCAGGTCGCGGGATCGAGTCCCGGCTGTGGCAGCTGCATTTTTGATGGAGGCGAAAATGCTGTACGCCTGTGTGCTTTGATTTGGGTGCAGAGTAAAGGACCCCAAGTGTTCGAAATTTCCGGAGTCCTCCACTACCGCGTCTCTCATGATCATATTGTTACGGTGCGATGGATGCCTTTATTTACAGGAGATGATCAATGCGAGAGTCCAGGGATCTGGCCGATCACCGCTCGTGCCAACCTCGTTCTCCTCTTCTTCCACGCGCATCCTCAGTATCGTAGCAATTCCCCCTTTGCAGACGATGCCCACCGGGCGAGTTAGGCTTCGTTGCGATGATGATAGGGTTTTAAACGGGCAACATGAACGATGTTGGTCTTGCTTGAGCGGCGGCCAGTTGACAACAGCTGAGATATCACGTACGTGACATCACTTAGACGTTCCAAGACAACAAATGGACCGGTGTAGTTGGCCAGAAACTTTTGGCAGAGGCCGCGCTTGCGAAGCGGCGTCCAAAGCCACACCAAATCCCCTTTCTCAAACCATACGTGCCGGTGACTTCTGTCGTAACGGTTTTTGGAGCGTTTCTGTGAGACGAAAGTTCGAAGACAGGCGATGCGCCGGGCCTCTTCTGCGCGGCAAATGGTTTCGGCGAGAGTAGGTTGATCAGTCTCGGAAAAAGGAAGAATAGTGTCAAGAGCTGTTCGGGGTTGGCGTGCGTAGAACAGATAAAATGGACTGTATCTCGTTGTTTCGTGCTGTGCAGTGTTGTAGGCGAAAGTTATAAATGGCAAAATCGCGTCCCATGTTTTGTGTCCAGAATCAACATACATGGAAATCATGTTGACGAGAGTCCTATTTGTTCGTTCCGTCAAACCATTAGCCTGCGGGTGATACGGGGTAGTGTGACGAAAATGGCATGAAGCAAGACGAAGGAGGTCTTCAACTACATCGGCAACAAATTGCCGCCCGCGATCACTGATGATGACACGGGGGGATCCATGGCGTAATATAACGTGTGACAGCATGAACTGTGAAACTTGAGTGGCCGTTGCCGCAGGAATCGCCGCAGTTTCGGCGTAACGTGTGAGGTGGTCAACGCCCACAATAATCCATCGGTTGCCGTTCGTTGATCGCGGAAAAGGGCCGAGCAGGTCGACACCTACGACGTCAAATGGTGAACTCGGGGGTGCTATGGGATGAAGTAGTCCGGCTGGCGGAGTTGTAGGACGCTTGTGGCGTTGACATTGCTCACAGCTCGCAACGTATGCAGTCACACTTTTACGCATCTTCGGCCAGAAGAAGCGTTCTTGCGTGCGATAAAATGTCCTAGAAAAACCCATATGGCCAGATGTTAAGTCGTCGTGCATTGCTCGAAGTACGTGTTGTCGAAGACTTGTAGGCACAACTAGAAGTAGGCGAGGGCCTACGCCGGAATAATTCTTTTTGTAAAGAACGCCATCCTTTACGACGAAACCACGTTGACCGTTCGTTCCGGAAATAAAGAAAGAAGCGAGACTGTTGTCATTGCGTTGCTCTGCTTGAAAAGTTGTTAGGTCTGGGAACGTAGTATCCACTACAGCCAAATATTCATCAAAGTTGTCAGCGTCACACTCGGTTGTCGGAAGGGGAAGTCGTGAAAGGCAATCAGCGTCGGCATGACGACGACCGCTCTTGTAGCAGATTTCAAAGTCGTGTTCTTGCAATCGTAATGCCCAACGAGCAAGACGACCAGATGGGTCCCGTAGTCCAGTGAGCCAACATAAAGAATGGTGGTCCGTGACAATCGAGAATCGGCGTCCATAGATATAAGGGCGAAACTTGTGCACGGCGAATATGACCGCGAGACATTCCTGCTCTGTCACAGTATAGTTTCGCTCCGGCTTACTTAAACAGCGACTGGCATAGGCAACGACGTGTTCAGCAGCTCCATGGAGTTGTACCAAGACGGCGCCAATACCTACACCACTGGCGTCGGTATGAACTTCTGTGGCAGCAGATGGGTCATAGTGGCGAAGTACGGGCCCTGACGTAAGAGCAAACTTGAGTTGCGAAAAAGACGACTCGCATTCCGCTGACCACCGAAAAGGTGCGTTCTTGTTGAGTAGGGACGTCAAAGGGTAAGCTAGGTCGGCGAACCTGGGCACGAAGCGACGGAAGTAAGAGCATAGGCCCAGAAAGCTTCGCAACTCTCGTACCGACTGAGGTTGTTTGAAGCTGCTGACTGCTGCGACTTTCTGGGGATCGGGTCGAACGCCATGCTTGTCCACCAGGTGACCGAGAACGAGAGTCTCACGGCTGCCAAAGTGACACTTCTTAGAGTTCAGGGTGAGCTTAGCTCTCTCAAGGCAGGTGAGAACAATGTCTAGACGATGGTTGTGTTCATCGAATGTACGGCCAAATATTATAATGTCATCCAGGTAGCAAAGACAAACTTCCCACTTTAGTCCACGTAACACAGAGTCCATGAAGCGCTCAAACGTGGCTGGAGCGTTGCATAGGCCAAACGGCATTACATTGAATTCAAATAGACCATCTGGGGTTATGAAGGCCGTTTTCTCTTTGTCATTCGGGTGCATGGGTATTTGCCAATAACCAGATCTCAAATCCACGGATGAGAAGTACGATGCCGAATGTAAACAATCGATGACATCATCAATCCTGGGAAGTGGGTAGACATCCTTTTTAGTAACAGAGTTGAGCCTTCTGTAATCCACGCAGAATCGCCATGTACCATCCTTTTTTCGGACAAGAATCACAGGGGCAGCCCAAGGACTACACGACTCTTGGATAACCCTTTTCTTTAACATCTCTTCTACCTGTTGAGTAATGACCTTGCGCTCCGCAGATGAGACACGGTATGGTTTCTGTCGGATAGGGTGAGCGGATCCTGTGTCAATCCCATGGCGAGTACGCCACTCGGGTACACTTATTTGCTCTTCTTTCTGCGCAAAGTCAAATATAGTAGCGTGCTTCGCAAGGACTTCGACCAAAGCTTGACGTTTTTCTGATGATAGCGACTTGTTTACCATACTCAGAAAGTTGGCTTCTGTATGGTACGTTGCACAAATAGGATCTACTCTCTCGTCACTTAAAGATGCAATGAAACTGGTCGCATTTTGTTCGAAGCGGGCGAGTCGCATTCCGCCGGGTAGCATAACAGGTTCATTTGAATAGTTCGACACCCATAAGGCCGATCGCCTATCACTGATCGACAGAACACAATGTGGAATGAGCACATTTTTCTTGGCGCAATTAAGAGGAATGGGCTCCACAAGAACATCAAACTTTCCGGCGTCCGAGGCAGAGGCGTCAACGCGTACGGTCTTCATCGAGTTGGGCGGCAAGACAACATCCTCAATGACGGTGATAGATCCTTGACAGCACCTAGGATCGTCAGTAAATGCCGATAGCATAATCTCGCCAGCACCACAATCTACAGTAGCCCCGCACTCGCGTAGAAAATCGATGCCCAAGATTATGTCATGGGTGGAGCTGGTCAGGACGGCGAATTCAGCTTCGAAGACCTTGTCACCCAAAGTGACACTAACAACACACACACCGATCGGGCACAATGTCTCCCCGCTCACTGCACGAAACGATGCACAACTGTCCCAGCGAAACATCACTTTATGTCCTAGCCGCAATTTGAAGTTAAGACTCATCACTGAAACAGCTGCTCCAGTATCTATCAAAGCCATCGTAGGATGTCCATCAATAAGCACGGGGACCCTATTTTGAGTCATAAAAACGGGTGGAGGCATAGGCGGATGTAGTGACAAATGTTCGGCGACCTCACCTCCATTGGCCGCACCACCTAGTTTCCCGGAGGCGGGGAGGTGACGCGTCGACCAGGAGATGGGGAACGGAACCGGCGTGTTGTGGGGGGCGTCAAGCTTCGCACGGAGGAAGGCGAGTCGTTGCGTAAATTCCGGTGGAAATTGCGTCCTACATGTGTATCACTGTGGGTCGTTTGCTGGAAGCCGTCCCCAACGTACGCGTCCCGCATTGAACGCATACCACCACGCCAGCGGTTTTGTCGAGAAGAAGGTGATGGTCCCTCGTAGTAGCGTTGCTGGGGGCGACGCCTTTGACCACAGAATCGAGCCACATGTCCACGGAAACCGCAGTTATAGCACACAGGGGCCTCACGCACGTCGCCAAACCTTCCACGAGGCGCCATGTGCCCATGATCGTCCCACGAAGACACCACTGTAGGTGGTTGGCGGGAGGCGTTTTGGAAACCACGGCGATGATGTAAGTTGTCGGTTGGGGGCGCTGGTGCTCTTGATTGGGGCACATCATATAGCGTGGCATCAACGGCAGCACACATTTCGTCGTATGGCGGGGAGGTGTTGATAGCAGGTGCTCTCGTCGGGTTGACAGCATCACGTCGTCCAAGTTCTTCACGTACGATTTGCCTGATCATTGAGGCAAGATCACAGGGGGATGTTGGAGGGACGTCGACACTTGCAACGGTGGTGACGTTGGCAAGTCTACCAAATTTGGGAGTGATGCGCCTAGCCTTCAGCGTCTCAAACGTGCGGCAGTGTTGTATTACGTCCGCTACAGACGCCAAGGTGTCCTTGCCGATGAGGAAATTGTAGACATCCTCAGCAACCCCTTTGAGAAGATGCCCTACCTTGTCATCTTCTTGCATGCGTGGGTCTACAGACTTGCACAATTTCAGGATCTCTTCGATGTACGTTGTGCATGTTTCACCGGGGACTTGAGCACGCTGCATCAAAGTTTGCTCAGCGCGCTTCTTCTTCATCAATGGGTCCCCGAAGCAGCTCGCTATTTCTTTCTCAAACGCTTCCCAGGTCATTATTGTTTCTTCGTGGTTTTCAAACCACACCAACGCCGTCCCTTGAAGAAACAATCCGACGTTGGACAACCGGGAGGCCGCATCCCAACAGTTGTATTTACTCACACGGTTGAAGTGTTTCAGCCATTCGTCGACGTCTTCTCCGACCCTCCCTGAGAAGCTTCGTGGTACCATGTGCCGGGGCCACGCAGCGCCAGACGAAGAGTGCGTGGTGTCGCCGTCAGCAATCGGATCCATAGAGAGCGGTGGTAGACCAGCCAGTCGGCGGCTTCGGCGTAGTTCTTGAGGTAGCGCTTCCGTGATCGTTGGCCTTGGATCGCTCTGCTGTACCCCGCACCTTCCACCAATCTTGTTACGGTGCGATGGATGCCTTTATTTACAGGAGATGATCAATGCGAGAGTCCAGGGATCTGGCCGATCACCGCTCGTGCCAACCTCGTTCTCCTCTTCTTCCACGCGCATCCTCAGTATCGTAGCAATATTGTAGTTTGGCAATGATAAACCTCACATATAAATTATCGTTTTAGATATTTGTTCTGCTTCTTTTGTGGCTACATTGGCTTTTCTAGCTTCAACGTATTGCCTGTTGGTTCAGATTTTCCTATCGCTTCTTATACGAGGTGTACTTTGTGCTTTCAAAATTTGCGAAGTTACGCTGCCACCTTTGTTTGAGTGTATATGTTGGCAAATGGTATCACGTGGTTTTCATCCTTTTCTTTATCCTATTCTGTTTTTGTTGCTTCGATGCAGGTCTTGAAGAAGGCCTTGTTTTCGACGCAGTGTCTGTGTATTCCTTGCTATGTGTTTTGTTGTTTAGCGCTCGGAAATCTATCCTAAGTTAGATGCCAGGCTAGTTCTCTGTCATTCTCCAGGATTAGCTTTGAAAGTCTCATGCTGGAAACCCGCAGTTCCTCAGTTAAACATTATTTTGTGCCAAATATTTGTCACGATCAAAAAGTGACTTAACGTCTATCATTCTTCATCAAGACTCTCACAGTGATTACTTGTCTAACAGCTTTTGCATGGTTTATTCAGCGGGGTATGCTACAGCACACAATCCAGCACGGTGGTTTGGTGGTTGCGCTGTTTGGCTGCTCAGCTACTAGTGGCGAGTTCAATCCCTGCTGCCGGCACATTTCAACGAAGGCGATATGCTAAATACCTGTATATTGTGTGATGTCAGGTGAACGTAAACAACACCTGATGATCCAAATGACCGAAGCCCGCTACTATAACCATATTCTGGTTATAGGGTGTTTACTCAAAAATTGCTATATGAAGTCTTTAACTTTTTCAATGTAGTGCCGCCCAAAACTTTTCGCGTAAAGACCAAATGCAAATAAAGAAAATGCTACGGTGTAATTTTATACGCCTTATGTGCCTCTGGTGTTCTTTGGTACGCACTCATTTGGAAGTATGCTTCTGAGCAGTCATTTAGAGAGGCAATATGTGAACCATTACTGCCTTTCAGCTTGATATATACATTAAATTTTAGTGACTAGTCTGTAATGAGGTTGAATACAGTTTATATCTCGTGGTTCGTCCTATCTACTTTGCAAGTTATCTTGTCTTATCATCTCTATTGTGCTATTGACTAAAAACCTGTAACGCGTTTTGTTAGTTTTCTGTCTGCTAGGCTCGGCTGCTTAAGCCTTCCATAGAAGTTCGCAGAACTAGTCATATTTACTGCTTTTTTGAGGAAATCAAGCGTAATATTATTATTATTCTTATCAATATATTATCACGGATATTACTGATTATATTATTAAAATAGTATTGTTAACATTCAGAGCTAGCCAGTATTTTGCCGCATTACTTTGCTGCTAGAACGTAACTGCTAAAGTAACTGCGTCTGGGCAGGGCCTCCTAATATTCTAGGACAACTCCAAAACGCTAGTGCGGCTTGTGTTTCTCGCTGATATTGGCATGCCTCCGAGGTTGCGAATCTCGATGGCGATGATTTACCTGCGTCTTCGCCAAATCGTTCTCTATCGGTGTTTCTGAGTGTCATGCCATGGCGACCGACATATGGTGGCACCACACCACACCACCAAGCCTCACAAACAGAGATCCAGTTTGTGATGTGCCTCTACCCCGGTAGCTTATTCAGTATAGCGCACCAGGCTCACTTCAACGCAGCCCAAGAGATTATAGTACCCAGTGGCGTAACTCTCCTTATTCAGCGTCCATATTATATAAGTCTTATCTGGGACAAAAATACGTCAGTGAAATCCTGCTGGACCCCAGCATAAAACTAAAAATTATCATCATAGTATGCTTCATAAATGCTGAAATTGCAACAGCGCATCAGCTTTCACGTTCATAAATTGTCTACGACATCCCAGAAGTCCTCAACAGAGCAGCCTGAGTGAGTATGCTTGCGCTTCTTTTGCTCTGGTAAGATTGAAGGCTCAGTTACACAGCCCAAAGCCAGCGCTTAGCGCTATTATAAAAGCGCATAAAAAGATGAGCTATAAGCAGAACGTTTGTAGCACGAAACCTATATAGAAAACTCTCTGTTCGTGAACATTATCAAGTTGCTCTTGGCCTCTAAACAGATCTCCGTATTGTGTATACCTGCTTATTTGTCTATGTACACATTACTTCCTAAGCTAAACGCTGCTTAAGAGTGGACGGTATATATTTACTGAACAGAAATTTCTTCTTTGATGATGGTAGCAAAGGTGAAGTATTGCCCTACGCCAGGCGCAACATGTCGGAGATTGTGAGTGGCGTCTACAGGAATTGAGACTCAAGCAACTCTTCCATGTGAAAACCCCCTTCGATGGTGCGTCGAGAGAAATTCTTTAGAGTGACCGCCTTCGCCAAAAAAGATACTAAGATGAGAACAAATGCCGCAATCTACAAAAATGCACAATTAAGAAACTATTTGTCTTTTTTGCTGGTAAGATGTTCTGTAAAACGAGTGGACATGATTAAAAGCAAACAATAGTGGCACTCGCAACTATACCTACATGCTCGTTTATTTAGGTGGTCATCGGGAACGTTACTTAGAGTGCTTTCATGGATTCTTCAATCCTTTCTTATAAGAAGAATGCAGCACACTTTAAAAAATCGAGTAAGCGAACGCACTTGGAGTTATTTCTAGAGATTTCGAAAAAATGGAAACCGCTCATTTTTCGTTTGGATTGCGCTTCCAAGTATTGCATTTTTAGTAACACCTTAACACAAAAATTGAAGGTTGCTGTTTAACAAAACTCTGAGCAATCATAGTTCACTGATTGTTAATGGAACGAGTAAAAACACCGTCATCACTTTCGAGAATTTTCAATATTACAAATGCAAAGCGAAGAAACAGGCAACAAGAGCGTCAGTTAGTATTATCCTGTTTACGAATCTTCGAAAACTAAAGCGTTTCATGCCTGGGTCCACCAAGATTTCACTGACACATTTGCACCCCGGGTAAGACGTCGTCAAAATGTGCACAAACAGAATACACAGAAAGACAAACTACGCAAATGTCGAAGACCCGCGAACTGAACCTACAAACAATCGGTGCGTGGCAACAAAATCAGGTCGTTAAGCAGTCTATATGCCATGGCGTATTGGGGAACCATACTTTAGAAGAGCGCTGTGTATCTCACACATCTAGGCTCCGTACTTGCGTATAATTTTTGTCTGGGTGGTGGCACCGACTCAGAGCTGAGAAACGACGTACAGTAATACCGACACTGACAGCGAATGCCGTGGTAGTCTCAGCCCTAAAATCTGCACTACGTATGGCGCTTCGCTGCCAGTATTTGAACGGACGCTAGCATCAGAGCGCCCTGCCAAATCCGCATATGTGGCGTTGGAATTACATGTTTCATGGCCTTCGCGTAGCGCGGCCATCAAATTCGGCTCTGACAAAATATTTGGTGCTTATCCCAGAGACTACAATCGGAGGCTGTCGATGTGCCCTAAGTGCTAATTTCACTCTGTGCTGACACAGCTACGTGGTTTGCCTTTCGAGTTGAATCGGCATGAGAAACATGTTTCGCATTTCCAGTTGTTCTATAGGGTGTATTGCGTAGAGAAGCCTCGATATGCACCAACGCCGTATTTTAGTTGGCCGCCGAATTCGATGGCATCGACCACGAAAACTTCTACAATAAATGGCTCCAAAACCAGGTTCGCACTTCAGGTTCACATTTGAACGTGAACTTGGCTCCCTTCAACGTTAGAACGCTATCGAGCGAGACTAGTAAAGCTCTGCTATTCGAGGAATTATTGGGTGTTAAATGGGATATAATGGAGATCAGCTAAATAAGGAGGACACGTGAAGTTTACCCAGTGCTGAAGAATGGACACGTCCTATGCCACCATAGACTAGTTGACACAAAAGAACTAGGAGTGGGGTTTCTTATACACAAGAATACCACAGGCAACATATAGGAATACTATGCCATCAGTGATAGGGTGGCGACAATCATAATTAGGTTTAACAAAAGGTACGAGATGAAGGTGGTACAGGCCCTACGCGGCAACGTCGAGTCATGATGATCATTTGATAGAAAGCTTGTTGGACACGTAAAGTAGGCCATTAGTAAAGACACAGTACAATATCTTGAGAGGCAACATTAAAGGAGCACTGACATCAAATTTGCAGATCGAGATGTGCCTATCATTCGATAGCTTGGTATACATAGGTCTTCTTGGCCAAATTTGAACGGCGTTCATCTCGTGGAAGTCACTTTAATTCGATCTTACACAGCGCAGAAAAGCTAAGGAGAAAAAACGAAAGATAGACTGCCCCCTGCGACATCGACACTAGTGGTACGTGTTCGGTGTGATACGTTCCACAAATACCATCCTGAGTGACGATGCCCTAGTAGCAATGACGCGTACGATCCGAGTGTTCTTGTTTTGGCGCTGACTGGCACCGAAGTGCAGAAACGCACTCGCTCGTCTAGGGCTAGGCTAGAGCGCGCAGGTGCAGTCTAGCTCGGCTGTGGCTCAACGCGTCGGAACTTCATCGCACCGGCTTGAATGATTACGTAAAGTTATCAAGTTAAAAACCACCTTTACAAAATATTGACGGAAAAGAGCATGATTAAACGCGTAATGTCGGTCAGCATGTCGGAGAATCGTTTTGAGTTGCAGGTGAGTTGCAGTCAAGTAGTTCGAAGCACGAAAAAAGCGCAATCAGGAAGTGTTTTCATATCACGTATGTGTTACACATCAACACGACCGCAAGCTATCAAACGTGGAAGAGCGTGTAGTCAGATATCATCGCTAACAAGCAGCACGCAGGTATTGTTGAAGTTCAGTTCATCTGTAGGCTTTGCGTCCACGTAAAACTGGTAACACCGTGTTAACCACAAGAAACTGGATAGGTGGGGCCATCTGAAAGCGCAAAAAAGAACCTGACAAGCAGGAAACGTATTGTATTTCTCCGACGGTGCCTATTCGCGATAGCTATATTGGAGTGCAACCTGTGCGTATATCGGAATGCTACGCACGACAAAACACACCAATACAGCTAACTGAGACACAAGAGTGAACATGGCTGAAGCGTGCATCCTCGGTCACCTCTGCAGTGCTGCTTGGAACGGTGTCAATTTCAGAATCACTGTTCTGCAAAAGGCCGATCAAAGGAAAAATAATTCACGACGTCACGAATCGCGGGAATTTCAAGCTCCAGACTGTTGTATTGAACCCGTTTCGACATTTTTACGGCGACGACAGCAATGCAGGTGACAAGGCATGACTGAATGTGTCCGCCTAGCAGACGAAGTGTTTGCGGAGCAGCTGAGCCCGACGTCACTTTTTTTTGTAAAGAAGTGGTCAGCTGTGGCGTGATCTGGAGGTGACTGCGAGGTAGCGCCGCTGCTGGTAATCTCAGCACTAAAATTGGCGGGATTGTCGGCAGTTTTTGAATGGTGCTAGATCCCAGTGACATAAATCAATAAAAGTGATATTTATTCATCCCTCACTTGCGTTTTAGGTCGTGAATCGCGGCTACCGGGTCTATAGCTACTTGCTGACGCAAAAATCTTGGCTTGAGTAAATTTGATGTCAGCGCTCCTTTAGCGCAAAAGTAGGCAAGACACAGACCGGAGACCACGCAGTGTTGGAATACGGTATAACCTCTAGAAATGCCATGAAGGGTTTACGGATTTTGAAATCTGTTTGCATCGAACGGCCAAACCGTAAGTGAACGTGGCGAAGCCCTAATGGCGAAACTAAAAATGAAATAGATTTCATTTTCTGTGCCCACACAGGCCAAGGTCAATTTAAATAGCCCGTGACAGTCGGAACGAAAATAGACGCGAAACCTATTGTGAGAGGTATCAACAACCGTGTAACAGTTAAAGTGCGACTAGGTGAGAAGGGGAGAAGTTATGAAAACAAAGAGTATTAAAAATTGATTTTTAAGGGTTTAATTTCTTTTCTGACGAAAATTCTAGAGCCCTTTAACTTTGGCATGTCGTTGAGCGCCCGATTTTGTTCATTTGTGGTGCGCATGCACGCAGCCTGGTATCATGGTCTAGCGGTTTTGCCTTGGAGCGTGTGTTTAGTTCAGCGTATTCTTTAGTTCGCCGCATTTCCAGGTCAGCGGGGCATCCCTCACTTTTCTATCGTGGTTTCGTACGTACCTTCAGTAGTTTGCTTGTTTTATGTGCTGTTTACTGGAGTGACATGTCAGAGCTCAACGAGCTTACAGAGTGTGCCGAGAGTCGCTTCGGTGACAGCCCACTGCTTTCTCTTGTATACGGTCAGTTTGCCCTCGCCTCAAGTCGCGTTGTACACGAAACGTTAAGCAACGAGACACTGTACTCTAAGACTGCCGTAGAGTACAGTGTTTACGAATTTGCTGGCTCGCTGAAGTGGTTTTCGAGGATCGACCAACGTGAGATTGCGAACCGCTATTGTATTGTGCTAGCGAACGGTTGTCTCACAGTTACCTCAGTGAGCTTTCTTGTGCATATTGCAAGTGCGTCACTTAGCTAATAAAGCAATTTCGGTCCCTCAATCTTCGTTTCTTTCTTGCATGCAATTAGCGAAACAAAGTAAGGCTTAATAAAATCGCGTAATAATAACAGCACGTAAAAGCTCAGCAGCTAAAGAAAACATCAATTAAACAACATGAAGAACAAACGCGCGCCGTCGCTGTCACTTATGTTTGTGACATCGTACTTTATAAGTATACTATTTGTTTGCTGTTGGTTGTCCCCTTCTCACGTAGATGGCGATGATGACAACGAGTAGCGGACTACTAGATCCAACGTGTTTCATGGAAGTTACGCTCCCAGTTTACACATATCTTGCCCAGACATCGTACAAGATGTAGACGTAGTTGGCAAGGTCGGATGCAGTGACCATTGAACGGCAATCGTTCGCATTCACCTAGATATAAAACAAGCGAAAACACAAACTGATACGCAGGAAGCTTATTAATGAAGTGGCGGCGAGAGGAAAGGCAAAGGAATTTCGCTTCAGAATACATTAGGGGCCCTAAACGAGATAACTTACGTTAGGGTTGACACAATGAAGGATAATATTACTAGTATCTATAAAGAATTTGCAATGGAAGTTTGATGTACAGTCACTAGACAGGTCTCTAAGAAGCAATCTCAGGAGAAGAAAAATCTTGCTTGTAGACGACAAACTAAGAAAGCCTCAAATGCAACCGACAAACTAGAGCTAGCGAAGCTTGCAAAGTAAATTAATAGGCGTAACGTAGCTGACATCAGAAGGTATAATCTAAAAAGAATTGAGCAGGCTGTAAAAAGTGGCAAAAGCCTAAGCGATGCGAAGGTCGACTAGTACATAGGCGAAAATTGGATGTATGCATGCATGAACAAGGCAGGCAATGTCATAACCACTATAAGTAGGATGGTCAATGTGGCGGGGGAGTTGTACAGATCTCAGCAGAACTCCCCCGCAGAAGCCAAAACAATCCGGATGATACCGTGAGAAACAAAAATAGTCAAAAGGAATTGGGCATTCTAACGGTAACGACAAGGGAAGTAAGGAAATCCTTATAATGAATGCAAAGAGGCAAAGCCAGTGGTGAGGAGAAGGCAACAGTGTGTCTCCTGAAAGATGGCGGAAACATTGGGTTAGAAAAACTAGGCACGTAATATACAAAGTGTCTCTTGACAGGTAGCGTACCAGAATCTTGAAAGAACGACATTATCATCTTAATCCAGGAGAAAGGAGACGTCAAGGACTGGAAAATTTGCAGACGTATCAGCCTACTGTCCATTCTCTGCAAACTATTTACAAAAGTACTAGCTAATGAAATTAAGGTGACTTCAGAGCTCAATCAAGCAACGAACCGAGGAGGAGTTCGTACAGGCTACTTCACAATAGACCATATTTATACTACCAATCAGGTACTAGACACATGCGTGGAACACAACCACCCTCTATACATAGCTTTTATAGATTACGAGAAGGCGTTTCACTCAGTCGAGATATCAGCAGTAATGCAGCCACTATGGAATCAGGGCATTGACGAACCCTATTTAGACATACTGGAAGAGAGCTACAGTGGATCTAAGCCACTATAATTCTGTATGATGAAAGTGACAGAATGATAATAAAGAAGGGTGTAAGGCAGGGAGACAAGATTTTTCAATGCTATTCAAAAGGAGCTTTCCCGATCCTTGATTGTAAAGGGTTAGGGATAAGAATTACCTGAGAATATCTTAGTGACCTACAATTCATTGGTAATATTTCTTTAATCACTGCCTCATGGGACGTATTACCATTTATGATTACTGAACTGAGGAATAAAAGCAGATGAGTAGGTATCAAAATTATTATGCACTAAACTAAATTATTGTGCAACAGCCTCGGCAGAAAAAAGCACATTGAAATAGGTGGAGAGACTCCATAAGTGCCAAGAAATATGGCTACTTAGGACAGATGGCAACCGTGGAGCCTAACCATGAGAGTGAAAAAATTGACAGATCACATGTACAGTGGTAATGACTGATATGCGAAGCACGAAAGAGGAACGCGGATATGTCACTTTGTATCAGCACAACGTTAAAAGGTGGAGGTAAACTAAGCCGTACATGGCTTCCATGTTGTGCTTATCATATTCAAACGCGTCATTTGCCTTCGTCATCTAATCACGTTACTTGATACCAAAGTCTGTGTATGTAGAGCTAGCGAAACAGCCGAGAGTGGGCTATGAGCACAGCATGCAGTCAAGTTTTACATAACATGCAAGCCATGATTATCATGGTTGAACGTGTCAGTTACCTTTGCCGTCTATTCACGTCACGCAATACCAACTTTGGTGTATGTTGATCTGGCAAAACGGCCTCGAGCGTGCTATGAGCACAGCTTGTGGTGATGTTTTACATGACACACATAACATGATTATATTATTTGGACCTGTAATTTACATTCGCCGTCCATTCACATCACGTAATACCAAAATGACCATATGTAAAACTAGTGAAATGGCCGCGAGCACGCAATGAGCGTTGCGTGTAGTCATGCTTTAGATAACATGCATATCATGATTATCGAGTTAAGACGTGTCATATACATTCATCGCCTATTTACATGACGTGATAGCAAATTTAGTATATGTGAAGCTAGTGAAACGGCCGCGAGAGCACCATGAGCGTAGTATGTTGTCATGTTTCTTACACGTCAGGCTTATTATGAATATCGTGCTTGCACCAGTCATATTCCTTACCTTCGTCGTCCATTGGTGTCACGTAACACGGAATTTAGTATCTGTGGAGCCAGCGAAACGGCAGTGAACTCATCATTAGCGTGGCCTGTAGTCATGTAGTTGCATGACACGCATGTCATGATTACGATGTTTTCACCAGTCACATACCTTCGTCATTCACGTGCCAACTGAAAGCGCAAGACCAGGTTGACTGGTGGGTCATGGTAGAGGCCTTTGCCCTGCAGTGAGTGCTATGAGGCTGTTGATGTTGCTGTTGTTCTTGTTGATGATGATTATGATGATTATGATGATGGTAAAACCACCCAGATCTCGCAATTCAGTTGTGGTGAGGAAGTTGTGCACCAGTGTACAAAGACCATGAAGCGGCGAAAACTTTTCGAAATGGTGCCGTAAAAGCGGAATTAGACGAGCTTCATTGCCGAAACACGGCGATTCCTCTTTTCCCTCTTTCTTTCACTACGTTACGTTAGTATCATCTCCCAAGCCTGTCTTGACCACTTACCGAGCGCCCCTCCCAATCGCGGCTGCCATACATCGTCGTAGACGCGCAGCTCGAAGCCTTGTCTACTTCCGGTTGCCGCGGCTTCGTTTCTCCGGCCACAGCGTTCTTGCTGGCAAACTGCTGCCGATCCGGCTTTGCTTGTACGAATTTTGCCGGTACGGACCCTGTGTTACAAGCTACAGCTGATTCATAATTGATTGCACACACGCGGGCAACTAGAAGCAGCGCAGATAGCTGCTTGCTGAATAACTGGTAGTCTTAAGTTCTTGCTTGAGCAATCACGGCATATTCGTGCAGTGTGCCAGAATTTTGCTTCTTGACGTCACGCACAGGCCCGAAACGCCGGGAGATATTGAAGAATGGTCTCTTATAAACTTTGTTGCACTGGCGACTCGTAGCTCTGCCACATGTAGAGCTGTTTGATCGTGGCGGCATTGTAGAGACGATAAACATGTTTGCTCAAGAAATTTGAAGAAACATTGTAGGTGGCTTGGGGGCCTTTCAGGTGCCCAAAACACCACCAATATAACTTCTGTGATATTCTGTTCTTTACTTATATTATTCACATTTTCCGGTGAGCCCAAAGGTGTACTGACATGACATTTTTCCCTTATTGCTTTTTTTGCGTCGAATGACAGGCTGAGCTCTTGAGAGCGTAGGAATTGTACCGGTAAGTATGAGTGCGCCCTGAAACACTTAATACAGCATGTTTTTAAAAGCTAGTTTCGGTTCCTACACTCTAAGGCGAAATTACCTAAAAAAGGAGTAACGGAGCCCAATAGGCGCACGCGGTGAACGGATAGACCGTTTACGAGCAACCACGGAGGGAAGCGTGCCGCGCAAAACCACTTACTCTCCAAAAACACGCTCCACTAGGGATGAACCGCCCGGGCATTACAGGCAGCGCGAAAAGCGTTGCCAAGGTGACCAGCCCTTCTCTACAGAACACATGTCCTTCTCCTCCTCGGCTGGCTCAGTCTTTCACCGTATTTTGCCGCGGACGGTTAGCGCTGCGTAGTGCTCGGAGTGCTCGACCACGGGCGCCTGGATTTGACGATCTAAGCATTACGACGTGGTGCTTGTGTGTACGCTGGATGAGCGTGGGCTGGTGCTTTTGCGTTTCGGTGCATCTATGAAGTCTGGAGCAAGCCTCGACACGTCACCACGCCGCGCTGTATATCTCTGGCTTAGTCACGACCAACACACGACAGCAACAGTTGGGAAGGCCAATATGGCGGCTGAGAAGACAACAGGCCTATCGGATATATACTTCAGTCGGGCTCAGGGCAGAAAACAGCGCTGGGTTCTAAGGCAAGTAGGTTATCATTCTATATTCTACTCTACTTCTCGCGTGTGTGAACGGATCGCACTTTCTGGCAACGGGCTCGGTCGTGTTGGATATCGCACGCACGAAGTGCTTAGCGAAGGTCAGCTTCAGCGTCTGCAGTTCGCCTGTGCTTTGCGACCACCTGGAAATTGGCCGCCATTGCTATCGGCCTCCCGTACGTTCGCTCATCGAGTGCTCGCTTGTCTTCGCCGCCGCGATGAGCTCCGGGCTGAGGACATTGGGCTGAAAACTCGTCGCTGTGTTGGAAGTCCTCGAGAACCCGTTGCGGGTTCTCGTAAAGAGCTTGGTTGTAGTGTTACGCGCGCTGTAAGTGCACCAGCACGGGTTGGCGGGGCTTTCGCTAGCGTCGAAACTCACTGATATTGCTCGCTATTACAGTTGGCTTCCCACGGTGGCGGACTCGCGTTTTCGCGCTGCACTCGCTTCAGCTTGTGGATAAGGGCCGCATTACCGTCGATTTCTTCGACGCTAGCTACAAACCAGCTCGGCGCTGTTCATGGCAGTGGCCAAGCGTACATTCGCTCTCCTGTTCGATGTTCGCCGGTGGCAAATACTCCGCGTGCAGTGCCGTGTTTGGTCTCGCGTTCGCTTGCTCGAGCTGAACGACGTCGCTTTGTAGTCGCCGACTTGTTAGCGGCAGGGGGGTTCGCGGAGTTGTGGCTGCGGCCACCGCTCCTAAGCTGTTGCGCTACGGGATTCGGAATGGGTCTTCGACGATGTGTGACAATATTACGGTGAATTCTTTATCATGTCATATCTTACGTATGTTTTCATTTCACCTTGCACGTATTTCTCATACGCATTTGTGTTAATCCTCTATCACGTGTGACTCCATATTTTACATACTTATTGTGCAGCCATGGGCACACACCGCGCTGAAGAGTGTGTGCGCTGGCGTCTGCGTTGCCTGTCATTCATCTCTTTCGTCAGAGCAGCTTCAGAAGGACTGTGCGAGATTCGAAGGTAAACTTATTTGTGTGTCATATTTTAACGCTTGTTTTTATATTAACGTGCATGTACTTGTCATATGCGTGCATCACGATCTTCTGTCACGTGTTTCTATCTCTTACTATATTATTGTACTTGCAGCTTTGAGAACACAACAGGCAGAAGGTAGCGTGCGCTGGCGTCTGCAATGCCTGTCATCTGTCGCTTCCGTCGGAGGAGCTCCCCAGGGCGTGAAGAAGATTTCACAACGAGACTGGACTTGTACACTTCACCATGAATTTGCTTGAAATAATGGAGAAACTTCATGTGTACGTAGAAAAGTAAAAGATTTCTATGTCTCACTTTTGTCGTTCGTTGTTGCCGTGACTGCAAAAGCAGTTACACATAGGTTACTAACTACTTTTTTGCGTGTTCTTTTCTGCGCAATTTGTTGCTCATTACGCAGAAAAACAGGCGAAAAATGTATTAGCCCTGGCGGAAAATAAACAAAAAAACAATGTTTGAACTGGGGACAAGAAGTTCATCCGATTGGTGTACTTGAGTGGATCAACCGTTCGTCTAGCAAGGTGCAACGATGAGGACTAACAGTTGCCCGGTAAGTGTAAACGTGGGGAGTAACTGTAGCTCTATAAGGCGCGAATGTGAGGACTAAATGTTAGTCCTTTGAGGTGAATTGTGGGACTAACGGTTGTTCACTAAGGTGTAAATGTGAAGACTAATCATTAGTCCCTAGAGCTTCTCTGGGGGATTTACTGTTAGAACCGGTGCCGTTAGTCCCTAAAGAGATTAATGGTTGTGGCAGCCCTATTAGTCCCCAAAAAGACGAACCACACAACCTTTTAACAACCTTTTGCCTTAGAGTGTATTGTACCCAGACGTCACGACATGGTATGAGCAGCACCACCAAGCTGTACGGTAGTGCAGGTTTCGTGGCGTATCATTGTCCGCGCATATCTTCTTAGATAGTCCGCTACACCTGGTGCGTGCCCCATATGTAACAACTGGCGTGTCGTCAACGATGCACGCATGTTTGTCAACTGACTTCGGAGAGAGCAATGACTTTGGCCGAGAGGATAATGCTGAGTGAGCAGACCCTGTCAACAATATCGTATTTGACCCCTTTGAAGTCGGTTAAGTGAAGTGAAGTAAACTTTCATTCACACAAACGAGAATACCAGCAATGTTAAAAATCTAGTATTTTGGGAGTGTTTCTGTTACAGAACAGTATTCGTAATTTTCTTCGAGCACTTTCCTTGCCCTATCACCACGGTTTCGGTAGTTCGCGGTCGCGGACGACGCTCGCGTTATGAGTGTGGCATAGCAGTCCGGAACAAGAATGTGGCCAGCTCAGAGTTTTCAAGAAAGAAATCGCGAGAAAGTAAGATAATGGTTATTGTTATGGAGTAGAACCACAAGCCTAAAACTCAATTTTTTCGCATACAGTGAGGGCTAAAGGCTGGAGTGCTCGACAAAGGCATTCGCTTTGTTGTACAACAATACATCAATAAACGCAAACACATAATTGCAATGTTAGCTGCATTAGCTAGTGTAAGAGAACGCTCCTGTTAAGCATGCAGCGTAGAGAAAGAACGAAGCATTAAAACAACACAAACTGATACAATGAATACAATTTTTACAAAGCACAAATCAGAGTCAAATACTTACAAAAAATTCTTTGAGCGCAAGCGCAAGACACATTCACGCACACAAACGCCTAGGCATCAGACACACACAACACTCACTTTCAACTAGTTTCTTACTAGCACTAAGGCTTGAATACATTCATGGGGTACGTGCGCGCATTACCATATTATAAAGCCAACAGCACACACTATCAAGATATACAGTTTATCTTCTCACAGCCTAGAACCGATAAGCAAAAGTTCACTAGAGAACGAGGATAGCGAAGGAGCGCTTACAAAATGATCCTTACTTTATTCTTTATGAAAAGGCCTCTTATACTTAACGTGCAGTTTTCTTTAGATTCTGCCTACAATCTTTGTCTTAGAGAATCTTACCTCAACGGCACAAATTGAAATGCGCAACCAGGTGCATATATATGTCACGTCGTTTTGTTAGCTTTTGGGCGTTCTTCCTTAACCATTCAATAATACATGTTTCGGCTTGGCCAGTGTTCACCTTGCTGCAGGATAATCATGGTATGGAGTACGCGAATTCGATAGAATATTTGACATAGGGCC
Source organism: Rhipicephalus annulatus (assembly GCA_013436015.1). Lineage (NCBI taxonomy): Eukaryota > Metazoa > Arthropoda > Arachnida > Ixodida > Ixodidae > Rhipicephalus > Rhipicephalus annulatus. The sequence goes on from WOVY01009243.1 coordinate 1,777,507, forward strand.
TCTCATGCTTTTTCTCACAGCCGCGCTTCTTGCTATCGAAAATACGTTGGCACAGTTTCCCGAGTTTCTTGGGTGCCGAAAACAATATGGGTAGAACGTGGCTGCCCACGACGTTCTTGAAGTTGTGTGAGAGCCTATTATTATGAGGCAAAACCTGTGATCAAATTTTTGAGGGCTGAGCAGCAGCCATCGCTTCCAGTGTTCCACGTTTAAACTCCTGCTACAGTGATTCAGCAGTGACAGTATTGACCGATTGGGGAAAACCAGCTGCCTCTAATTCGCACCTGATTAAGAAAACTGTGTTCCATGCTGTGTAGCCACGACCTCTAAGCGCCGACTCCGCGATTATAGAGGCAACGGCTCCTTTGGCTATCTTTGAGTGAGCATAATGCATCATAAGATGAGCCGATTAGAGGCTGCTTGTTTCTCTTGATCAGTCAATATGGCGGTTGCTGAATCACTGTTGCACAAGTTAAAACGTGGAACACGGCGGTGACTTTTGCCCAGCTCTCAACAATTTAGCCTCAAGTTGTGCTTTATATTCACAAGTTCTCACACAATTTCAAGAAAGTCGCGGCCTGCCATGGTCTAATGACAGTGTTTTCGGCACTTGAAAAAATCGGCGATTTGTGCCAACGTGTTTGCGATAGCTAAAAGCGTGGCTGCGAGTAAGAGCACGACACGCCCTATGTGAAATTTTCGACGGGGTTTGTGTACTCGATACTAATTATGTGCGGCAAGATGAAAATTCGCCATATTGAAAGATGTTTAATGATCGCTTAAGGGAACACGCCCAAAATAACAAAATGAGATGCTAAGAATGCGCACCTTATTTCACATCTCATTATGTGTTGTTGTGAGTCATAATTCTCGGAGACAAAGATTTTAGGCGGAAACGCAAATGAAAGTGCACGTGAAGGGTTACATGCCTTTTTCATAAAAAAGTAAGAATCATTGTGTGCGGCCCCTTGGCTAAGTTGTTCTCAAGTTTATACCTGTTTATTGGTTCTAGCCAGTGAGATGATAAGCTGTATGCCTTGATGATGTATGCTCTTGGCCTTCTAGAATCTTAATGCGTGCATGTGTCCCATGTATATATTCAAGCCTTAGTGCTTCTAACGAATCAGAAGTGAACACTGTGCGTGGTTGATGACTGGATGTGCATGTACGTGAAGGTGCCGTGTGTTCGCGCTCAAATAGTTTTTTTAATGATGTACCATCTAGCCCAACAACGAGCTCTTTCTTAATAGAAGAAAAAGATTTTTTCGCTTGTTGAATGTAATATCATAATGAACTTTCATCGACCTTTTATCAGTGCAACAGTTACCTGAAATTTTATTTTTGAATGCAATAGTTACTACACGTCTGAAGAACCCGGTGAGTTCTTTTTCGAAACTGGCATGCCTCTATAGACAAAGTACAGATTGAGTGTGTAGTTGATGACGCTTAATATACAGTAAGAGTCAGAAAAACTACACTTGATTCGCTTTATGCAATTATACATCACGAAAGATTGGCAACGTGGAAAACTCTACGGGTCTGCCACAGTACGCCTGAATGTGTAGCAAAGCTTTTTTTTGGAGTACTATAGTAGTTTTAGATATTTAGTGGACTTAGTTCTTCCTCATAGGAGAATAGAATTGGTTAACTTAGATTACACAGATCATACAGCATCTGTATTCTCAACCACACGGGTATCATACTAGATGATTTGTAGACAGCGTAAACTGTCACCTGTTTCATATGTAAATTTTACACGTGTGGTCAAGGAAAGATTCTGATGGAACTGCGCATCGACAAATTGAATGAATCATTGTCATTTATTTCACCCGTCCAAATGAAACTTTGGTCCTATAGAAATCAGCAGTATTATGAGCCTAAAGTAGTGTAGCTAGTTCTGGATACATTGAACTAAAACATGTTGTATTGTAGACATCACTGTGTGTCTTGAAAAACCTGTTTACCATAGCCTCCGCTAGACAATAGATTTAGCAGTAAAATTATTCTTGCATCCTTCTCATACAAATCTTGTTATGAGAGACTGGTAGTGCGTTAATGGTAATACTATTGTTACAGAAAAGACGTGACGCCATATCGGCGAGGATGTGGATGAAATGTATTTAAAACTAGTAGTAATAGTGTGAACGCTTCACCAGCGATCGAGTGGAGGCCACCCTTCGTCTTCCTCGTAAGGCACACACGCGCGTCACCGCACAGAATATCAGTATGCGTAATGCATGCACGTAGCATAATCCCCGGTGGAAGAAGCACCATCTCTGCGCATCTAAATGTCAACGCCACTGGGAGAGTCGTAGGGCTTCAAACGCGCAGCGTGTACAATATCAGTAGCCTGTGGGGCACATGAACTCGACGGGGCGACAGGACGTATTTCACATGTCACAGGAGTAACCACCCGTAGAACTCTGTATGGACCTGTGTAGTGAACAAGCAGTTTTTCTGACGAGCCAACTTGACGGGTCGGGGACCAGAGTCTGACCAAAAAAAGCGGCCAAAAAGTGTACGTCATGGTGTCAATGATCAAACAAACGTTGTTGCATTTTTTGAGAGGTCAGAAGGCGAGTACGGGTGCTTTCGCGTAGGTTAGTCGCCCTAGTGGTAGTGTCCATGGCATATTCACTGGTCGGTACTACAGGGAACGGCATGATGGTGTCAAGAGGCAATGTTGGTTGTCGGCCCAACAGCATAAAAAATTGAGAGTAACCGGCAGTGTCATGGCGTGTTGAATCGTAGGCAAATGTGACGTATGGCAACGCAAGATCCCAGTCAGTGTGGTTGGTGGAAACATACTTAGCGAGCATGTCTGTAAGAGTTCGATTTAGACGCTCCTTTAGTACATTGCTCTGCGGTTGGTACGAGGTAGTGAGCTTGTGTCTCGTTTCACAGGACTGCAAGATGTCGGCTATGAACTCCGACAAAAGGTGTGGCCACGGTATGTAAGCAGCTGCCTGTAAGACGTTGCAAAATTACGTCTTTGAGGAGGAACTCTGCAACATCTGTGGCGCAGCTTGTTGGAAGAGCTCTTGTGATGGCATTTTGCTCGGCGTATATAGTCAGTGGCCATAGCTATCCACCTGTTTTCTGACAAAGACAAGAGGAAAGGTCCAAACAGGTATAAGCTGACGCTTAAGAACGGTCCTGATGGAATGCCAAATGGTTTAAAGCGTCCGGCGGGAAGCGTCAATCATGTTTTGTGGTGCGGACATTTCCCAAAAGCTGCAACGTCTCTTCTGACTGAGCATGCAAGGCCTGGCCAAAAGAAGCGTCGATGTATTCGGTCGTAAGTGCGTGACACACCAAGGTGATCGGCAGTCGAAAGGTCATGAATTTCGTGTAGAATTTCCGAGCGAAAGGGTTTCGGAATGACAAGCAGCAGGGCTGGTGCATCCGGCTCGAAATTTTGGCGGTATATTACGCCATCGCGGAGAACGAATGAGCGATAGGACTGAATGGAAGATGACGATTCAAGGCTCTCGACGAGAGCACGTAACGACGCATCACGGTGCTGCTCGTCGCCGATGTATGTCATTTGCGAAATGGAAAAGACGCAACGGTCGGTGTCGGTGTCAGGCATAGTGCTCAAATCAACGACCTGGTAGCGGGACACTCTGTCTGCGTCCTGAAGTAGGCGTCCGGACGTGTACGTCAACGTATAGGTATACTCTCGCAAATGCAGAGCCCAGCGACCAAGCCGCCCTGTTAGATCCTTCAGTGACGTAAGCCAACATAGCGCATGATGGTCAGTTATTACAGAGAAAGTTGTGCCATATAAATATGGGCGGAACTTTGAGACTGCCCAAACAATAGCAAGGCATTCACCCTCTGTAATCGAGTAGTTGCGCTCTGCAGCTGCGAGGAGGCGGCTAGCGTAAGCCATAACTCGGTCGTGTCCCCGTTGGCGTTAGACTAGGACGGCTCCGATCCAGCAACCACTAGCATCGGTTCGGACTTCTGTTCGAGCGGATCGGTCAAAATTAGCCAATATATGTGGAGTTGGCAGTAGCGTGATTAGGTGAGAAAAAGCAACAGCTTGGTCTGTACACCACGTAAACGTGACATCTTTCTTCGGAAGCTCAGTGAGGAATCGAGCGATGGTTGCGAAATCATTGACGTACCTTCTGAAATTGAAACAAAGTCCCACAAAACTCCGGACATCTTTGACTTACTTGGGTACAGGAAAACTGGTGACTGCACGAATTTTCCTTGGGTCTGGCTGCACACCTGATTTGCCGAGAAAGTGACACAACACTGTGATTTGCCGCCGTCAGAAGTGGCACTTCAACAAGTTTAATTGAAGGTCGGCAGTGCGGAAGATGTCTAGAATAGCTGACAAACGTTGAAGGTAGGTCTCAAATGCTCGAGAATATACAAGGACATCGTCAAAGTAACAAAGACATGTTGACCATTTGAATACTTGTAGCAATGACTCTATCTTGTGCTCGAACGTAGCTAGGGCATTGCATAGCCCAAACGGCATAACCTGGAACTGGTATAGGCCGTCCGGAGTTACAAACGCCATCTTGTTTTGGTCTTTTCGTCGATAGCAATCTGCCGATTGCCGCAACCCAGGTCCATTGAAGAGAAGTATCGGGTGCTGTAAAGACCTGATACTTCATTGTTATGGGGCAAAGAGTAAACGTTCTTTTTCGTTATCCTATTTAGATGGCGGTAGTCAACGCAGAAGTTCCACGTGTCATCTTTTCAACTAACTTAACGGGGGACACCCAAACGCTCAAAGAGGGTTCAATAATTCCTTTGGCTATTATCTTGGTGACTTCCTGTTGAATTGCCTTACGCTCGGGGGTGGAGAACCGGTATGGTCGGGGTAGAATGGGAATAGAATCAACTGTTTTAATGTTGTGCTTGACGAGTGAAGTCTGGCCGAGTGGATGCCTGTCGATGTCAAATATGTCGCGGTAAGAATTTAGAAGGTGGCATTGTGCGGCTGACTTCTCAGGTTTGAGATCAGGGGTGGTCATGGAGCGTAAGGCAGCAGAAGCACGTGACATCCTGCAGATTACATGGGTGATCAAAACATACGTCTGCCGCAAAACTAGTGACGTGGTCATCGTATAAGTGTCTTAGCTTGGCGAAGTAAACTTCTTGAGATAGTCCTTGCTTTACGAAAGCAAAATTGATACAGGCAAATATGTTCGGTTAGAGCCCATGGTAACAACGGAGTGTGGGGCAGTAATGCTACGCGCAAGGAGAACATCAGAAATCAGCGTCCCGATATAATCGCCATGGAGCCCTAAAGAGGGCGTTGCCAATTCAGGGAATGTGAGAGCTTTGGGTGGTAGCCTGGAAGAAGTCAGCGATCCAGAGGCTCATCGGGAGTTCAGGGTGAGAGTCCGAATGAAGAGGACGTTCGAGGCAGAGGGCACGGGTGGCACCATCAATCAGGGCAGAATGCGTTGATAATGTAGTGAAGAAGAAAGACGTTGACACCATCAGGTGAGCTATCATCAGCACAAGAAGAAGGCACGAGATCGGCGATCAAGCTCCGTCATCTGGGTTCGCCTGCGTTCCTTTCAGAGCTACCACCCGCTTGCTCAGTCCTTCAATAAACCCCCTTTACATTTGGTGGATCGTGCTGGGTAACTGCATCACCTACACCCTGGAACTCCGATCCCGCACGCTGCCGTCGACCAGGCAAGTTGACGCTGCCCAACAGACAGCACCTCTCGCGGCTCCTACTTGCCCCGGCCCGGTTCACCAGCGAGACCCCCCGATCTTTTCGGGCGCCGAAGACCAGGACGTCGAGGACTGGCTGTCGTCCTACGAAAAAGTTAGTGGACCAAACAGGTGGGATGACGCTGCTAAGTTGAGCACCGTCAACTTTTACTTGGCTAATGTGGCGAAACTGGGGTATACAAACCACGAATCCGAGTTCGAGAACTGGGCCACTTTCAAGCAGGCAATATCCTCGGTTTTCGGTCGCCCTGCCGTGCGGAAGTTGCGCGCCGAACAACGCCTGCGCTCACGGGCACAAGAACCTGGCGAAACGTTTACCGCCTATATTGAAGATATACTCGATCTCTGCAAGCGCGTCGATGCCGCAATGAGCGAAAGTGCCAAGATCCAGCACATTATGAAAGGTGTTGATGACGACGTCTTTCAAATGCTCCTGGCGAAGTCTCCTTGCACGGTGTCTGAAGTGGTAACTCTGTGCCAGAACTACGACGAATTGCGACGGCAACGAGCTCTCACCCGTCGTCCATTTCAGCCTAACCAACCACTCGCTGCCCTGGACGTCGTACCTGACCACTCCCGCCTTCTAGCACAAATGAATGACTTTGTGCGTGAGGAGGTCGCACGTCAGCTTTCCCTCCTGCCGTTTTGTCAGCGCCAAGAGCTCCCGCAGCAGCAGCAAGAGCAACCACCGACACCGTTAGCTCCCATGCTCCGACATGCACTTCAGGACCAGATAGCCGAGGCTATGCCAGTGCCCTTTCAGCAGCAAGTTGTCGCTGCGCCCCTTACTTATGCTGACGCAGTAAAGAGGCAGCAGCCACACCAGCCCTCGCCGTTCAATGGACTGCCGCATGTCACCGCTCCTACTCAGTCTTCCGTCGCATGGGCTCCTCCCCTCGCTACCACAGCCTCGACTCAGCCGTATGCCGCGTGGGCGGCGCCCCTTGCTGCAAATGCCTGGCGAACGCGCGATAACCGGCCGATTTGTTTTGCGTGTGGCGGACCTGGCCATATCTCCCGATACTGCCGTCGTCGCGTGCCCGCCTACACAGACGTCCGACCACGAAGCAATTACATGGACCGACCACCTTTTGGCTATGAAAGTTCGGATCGTCAGTCAAACATGTCTTCCCGTGACTATCCGGCAACTTCGTCTCGTCGCTCACCTTCACCCAATCGACGCTCCTTGTCACCCATGCGTCCACGACCAGCCCCTCAAAATGAGGGAAACTAGCCATCGCAGTTCAAGGGGCAAGAACTGCGCTATCGAAATGTTCAAGTCCTCGCACCTTGCCGTCAAATATCGTCGAAGTTTTTGTAGACGGCGCCCATGCATACGCTCTTGTGGATACCGGTGCCGCTGTGTCTGTTATAGACGCCAAACTTTGCCGCAAGCTCCGAAAGGTGACCACGCCGCTTGATATGTTCTTACGTGCAGCAAATGGAGAACCTGTTCGACCTATAGCCGCCTGCACTGCCCGACTCAAAATTGCGGAGGACCACTACATTGTTGAGTTTATCGTCCTTTCCTCGTGCTCTCATGACATCATACTTGGCTGGGATTTCCTATCCCGTAATCGTGCCGTTATAGATTGTGCCCGTTCCGAACTTGAACTGCTTCCGTTCTTCGAGCAGCCCTACGACCACACTAATCAAGCCGCGCACAAGCTAGTTGTCAAAGAAGACACTGACATTCCACCGACAACAGCTGTTTTGCTCCCTGTGGTCTCCGACGGCATGCGTGATGAAGTAGCATTTTTCGAGCCATCACGCCTCTTTCTAAGTCGGAAACCACTTCTGCTCCCTTATTCAGCCCTCTCAATTTCTAATGGAGCCAGTGCTCTCTGCCTTACCAATCCCTTTCCGCATACCATCAAACTGTTTAAAGGCGAGTCTCTTGGATGCGTACAGCCCATTGATAACGGACAAATTTTTACCGTGCCGCAAGAATCATCCCAAAGTGACCTCGCCGCCCTCAGTGCTCTTAACCACTCTCATCTACAGGCTTCAAAAGTGTTCGATTCGGCGATCGCAGATGGACTGTCACCATCTGAACGATCTGAACTCCTCCAACTGCTGTACCAGTACCGCGAATCTTTCGATGTTGTTCAACCTTCACTTGGCCGCACTTCTACCACTCTACATTACATCGACACCGGCTCCCATGCGCCAATACGACAGCGACCATATCGTGTTTCCGTGATGGAACGCCAAGTTATTACCGAACAGGTGAACGATATGCTGCAACGTGGCGTCATTCAACCTTCCCAAAGTCCATGGGCCTCACCTGTAGTGCTCGTTAAGAAAAAGGATGGTTCCGTTCGTTTCTGCGTGGATTACCGGCGCCTAAATAAGATCACTCGAAGAGACGTGTATCCTTTACCCAGGATTGACGATGCCCTTGATACTTTTAAAGGTGCCGAGTTTTTTTCATCATTAGATTTGCGCTCAGGGTATTGGCAGGTCCCCCTTGCCGATGCCGATCGACCAAAAACAGCCTTCGTGACACCGGACGGTCTGTATGAGTTTAATGTCATGCCCTTCGGCCTCTGCAATGCGCCTGCCACCTTCGAGCGTATGATGGACTCGGTTCTTCGGGGTTTGAAATGGCAAATCTGTCTCTGCTATCTCGACGATATAGTCGTCTTTGCGCCAGACTTTAGAACACATCTCGAGCGCCTCAAACACGTTCTCACGTGCCTGAAGAATGCTCAGCTCCAACTCAACCTCAAGAAGTGTCACTTTGCTGCTCGCCAACTTACGATTCTCGGGCACGTCGTATCAAAGGACGGTATACTTCCAGACCCGGCTAAGTTACGTGCTGTCGCCGTCTTCCCCAAACCAACGACTATGAAGCAGTTACGGAGCTTCGTGGGGTTATGCTCCTACTTTCGCCGGTTCGTGCGCAACTTCGCCTCTATCATTGCGCCTTTGACCGAACTTATAGGCAGCACCACGGATATTTCAGCATGGTCTTCTGAGTGTGACCAAGCCTTCTGTACCCTTCGTCGTCTCCTCACTTCGCCACCAATACTGCGTCACTACGATCCTACGGCAGCAACTGAGGTCCACACCGACGCCAGTGGTGTCGGCCTCGGTGCGGTTCTCGCGCAACGCAAGCCTGGATTCGCCGAGTATGTCGTCGCCTACGCCAGCAGAACTCTTACCAAGGCTGAATCAAACTACAGCGTCACCGAGAAGGAATGCTTGGCGATCGTTTGGGCGCTTGTCAAGTTCCGCCCATACCTTTATGGCCGTGCTTTTGATGTAGTAACGGACCACCACGCATTATGCTGGTTATCGTCGCTTAAGGACCCATCAGGTCGTCTTGCCCGTTGGGCTCTTCGGCTTCAAGAATATGACATTCGCGTGGTATATCGTTCCGGCCACAAGCATGCCGATGCTGATGCACTGTCACGATCTCCCCTATCCCCGGACATCGCATCTGTTTCCTCGGACAACACGTTGTCAGCGCTTGACGAGGACACCATCTCTTCTGCACAACGCAATGACCCATGGATCGCTTCGCTTCTTGACGCGTTATCCGAGGCACCGACACTTCCAACCACTCGAACCCTGCGCCGCCAGGCTCCGCACTTCAGTATTCGGGATGGCCTTTTGTACCGGCGCAACTATTCAGCAGATGGTAGGAAATGGCTACTAGTCATTCCCCGAACGCTGCGCTCTACCATCTGCGCGTCGTTTCATTCCGACCCGCAATGTGCTCACGCCGGTGTTTTCAAGACCTACGAGCGCTTACGAAAAAGGTATTACTGGCGCGGAATGTTTACCTTCGTCCGCCAGTTCATTCGCGGCTGCCACGAATGTCAGCGGCCGAAAAGCCCGCCACATCCTGCAACAGGTTCATTGCAGCCACTTCCATGCCCAGACCGCCCATTCGACCGTGTAGGAATTGACCTCTACGGACCACTCCCATTAACAACGGCAGGCAACCGATGGGCTATCGTGGCAGTGGATCATCTAACACGGTACGCTGAAACTGCTGCTCTCCCCACAGCTGCAGCACAAGACGTCGCAACTTTCATACTCAATCGTTTTGTGCTTCGTCATGGTCCTCCTCGAGAACTCCTCAGTGACCGAGGGCGTGTTTTCCTCTCCGATGTAATACAAGCACTTCTTCAACAGTGCCATATGGTTCACCGGAAGAGTACAGCCTACCACCCACAGACGAACGGCTTGACTGAGCGGTTTAATCGTACTCTGGGGGACATGCTCGCTACGCATGTCGCTTCTGATCAAACAAACTGGGACCTCGTTCTCCCATTTGTGACATACGCGTATAACACCGCTACGCAAGTCACTACAGGGTTTTCCCCATTTTTTCTCCTGTACGGTCGCGAACCATCACACACCATCGACACTTTACTCCCATACTCGCCAGATCCCTCCGAATACAAGCCTGTCTCGGAAGCCGCTCGTTACGCAGAAGAGTGCCGCAAGCTAGCCAAGCGGCTTACTACATCCGACCAACAGCGCCAGAAGGAGATCAGTGACGACGACCATCGTTCTGCACCAACGTTCGTTCCTGGAGCACTTGTATGGCTTCATGTACCGCCCTGCGCCCCTGGTGTATCACCCAAGCTACTCTCCAATTATCATGGTCCCTACCGCGTGGTCGAGCGTACTTCACCCGTGAACTACGCCATTGAACCCCTCACGCCACCGAGCGACCGTCGTCGGCGTGGACGTGATATCGTTCACGTAAACCGTCTGAAGCCGTACTTTGACCCGCTTGTCCCCACGTGTTAGATCGCCAGGATGGCTTCAACTTTTTCGCCGGGGGTAATTGTAGTGAAGAAGAAAGACGTTGACACCATCAGGTGAGCTATCATCAGCACAAGAAGAAGGCACGAGATCGGCGATCAAGCTCCGTCATCTGGGTTCGCCTGCGTTCCTTTCAGAGCTACCACCCGCTTGCTCAGTCCTTCAATAAACCCCCTTTACAATAAGAAGTCTTTGCCGAATTGCCGAAGATTAGGTCGTGAGGGCAATTTTCGAGCACCTTCAATAAAACGGAGTTATGGCGGCCAGTAATGCTGATACGAGCGGTACGCAATCCAGTGATGGCCACAGTTTTACTATCAGCGACACGGAGGGCTTTAGTCACTGCAGGCATGATGACATTTTTGAGTAGGCGACACAGAGGAGCACTCACTATAGACACTTGAGCTCCAGTATCGACTAACGCCGTCAAATAAATGACCTCCACATACACCTCACTTAGGTTCGAAATATGGGGAGCGTCAACGGAGAATTTGGATCAGTCGCATTTGATGCAGCACTACCTGCCGAAGCTACATGATCTAGTTTTCCGCCCGAGAGGATCCATAGTTGACCAGCGATGGATAGCGGCTTGTTTGCGGTGACGGGGAACGGTGGCGTTTAGGTGACGGCGAATGAGCGGTGGAGAGGCTGCTAGGGAAGTCGGAAGTAAAACACACACGACTGGGCGAATACCGACGGGAGTCGTCGTATGGGAGGGAAGAGGGAAATGGGCTCAACGTTGGGGCGTCTAGTGCTGCCACAGTAGCGGGAGACATGGCCAACTCGGTGGCAGCAGAAGCAGATCGGTTTGTCATGTGCAGTTCTCCCTTCCGTCGGATTGCGGGGTCGCGGAAGAAAATATGAGTGATGGCACGGTGCATTTATTGTCATCGGTCTGGAGGCGGGTCGGGAGAGAGAGCAGGCCACAGGAAAACTGAGTTTACGATTTCTTGCCTCACGACGGCTTGAATAACAGACGCCGCCGGAGGCGTTTGTGCGGCGCCATGGTCGAGTGGGAGTGAACGAAATGGCGCCGGACTTGGCGCCTAGAACTTCCGTCGAACTATGCGTGTTACGTTCTCCTGCATGGGTGGTGCGGCTCTGAGATGAGTGCAGGTAGATGTAACAGCCTTGTTCAGCAGCCGCGCATATTGAGGCAGGACATGGCGGCTTTTGGCCATTTCAAAGCAGCGGCATTCTTAGGTAATCATTTTGACGGTCGTGACGTTAGCGTACACAAACAAGTTTTAGGCATCGTCCACGATGTCCTCGATTGTGTGACCCACCTTGTCACTCTCCGTCATTTGCTTGTTCACTTTCCGGCACAACGCGAGCACGTCCTGTATGTACGAGGCATACGAATAAGTTGAAGACTGCACACGAGCGACGAGTTATTTTTGCGCTTCCATTTGGTGACAAGACGGGTCCTAAAAGATGTTGCCTAGTCGCTCCTTGAAGATACCCCTGCTGGAGATCTCGGTCTCATGAGCGTCGACCCAAACACGTCGGGTGCCTTCCAAGTAAAAGATTACGTTGGTGAGCATCATGGTAGCATCATGGTAGGGTCCCATAGGTGTGCCTGGCAAGCACACTCATACATACGAAGACAGTAGTCAAAGTCAAGCCCAGGTGGCGCGTAGAATATACCGGGATCGGGGGGGTAGGACATCGTCAGGTATGTTGCATGTTGTGGCTGGAGATACAGATGGAGACGCTGACGGGTTGTTGTCATTTGTAGCCATGACCAGAGACTCAACGGTGCGGGCACTGCGAAGCTTCTTGATGAGGACAGGGAACGTTCCACCTCGACGAAATATGTTACGGATAAGGCGCGACGCCGTATCGACAAGGCTGTGAATGAGATGTATTCAAAACCAGCAGTAATGCTGCGACTGGTTCACCAGCGATCGATCGGAGGCCACCCTTCGTCTTCCTCGTAAAGACACACATGCGCGTGGCCGCCCAGAATATCAATATGCATAATACATGCACGTAGTATTATTTATTATTAAAAGAATAGTGGTTTAATAGTAAGCTCCGACAGACCCCAATAGTGACAGTTAGTCGTTTAAAGGTAACATCATCCGCACGTACTGGATAATATATGCAATGTGATAGTTACGTATGCGAACACTTCTCTAATTGCTGTTCCTGCGTTTCACAGGTGGTTTTCCTTGACGGGCAAGGACATTTCAATATGGTCTGAAGCAATGGTACTCCCATCATGCACTTGTAAGCGTGGATTATTGAAATGAAGATAATCTGGCCACAAAATAGCCCCCGGCACGTCACGGGTTGAGGTGGCGCCCCCTCAAATAAATACGAAGCATTTGTTAGTGAACTTCGGCGACTTTGAGCGTATCTATCTATCTATCTATCAATCTATTCATCTATCTATCTATCCATCTATCCATCTATCTATTCTTCTATCTATCCATCTATTTATCTATTCATCTATCTATCTATCTATCCATCTATCTATCCATCTATCTATCTATCCGTCTATCTATCCTTCAATCTATCCATCCATCTATCTATCCATCCTTCTATCTATCTATCTATCTATCTAGCCACCTACAACATTTAGTTCTCTTGGCCGTTTCAATAATGGTGTTGATACCAAACCTGGTACGGCACAACATCAATATATGAAGAACATATTTGACTAGTCATGAAATAAAAATCATGTGTATGTCATAAATGTCATATTTTACATTTCATTGTCCTGCAGTTCTTGTAGTGGTTTCGTTCAGATGGCATATTGCAAAACTAGTATGGTATGACATGATTGCATGGCGAACACAAGCGACAGACCTTAACATGAAAATAATGACATGTGTGTCATGTAACAAAGACTCTACATGCCACGATCACGATGCGCTCACGGGCGTTTCACTGAGATCACATATACCAAATTTGGTATTACGGTACGTGAGTGGTTCACAAGTGCATGTTACTGGTGCCATCATGATAATAATTAGATGCATGTCATGTAACAACATGAGAACATGCCACTTTCATAATGCGTTGGCGGACGTTTCGTTAGCTTCATCTATACCATGTTTGGTATTACGGGACATGAATGGATAATGAAGCTTTTATACTGCTGTAAACATGAAAAACATGAGATGTGGGTCAAGTAATAACATGACAACATGCTACGCTCATGATGTGCTCGCGGCCGTTTCGCTGTCTTCACATATACCAAATATGGTATTACGTGACTTGAATCAATGACAAGAGTATATGACTGGTACAAACACAATCATCTATACGTACCTACGTGTAATGTAAAACATGAATACATACTACAATCACAGTGAGCTCTCGGCCGTTTCGCTCACTTCACATACACCAAATATGGTATTACGTGACGTGATTAGACTATAAAGGTAAATAACACGTCCAAGCATAAAATCATGGCACGCGTGTAATCATCTTCGTAGAGGAGACGCATGTGATATACATCATGTTTTACCAGTAATATACATTCAACATCGATTCCTGTCACGTAAGAACAAATATGGTATCTGTGACGCTAGCAAAGCAATCAGAAGCGCAACATGATCATGGCGTCTAGTCATCACTTCAGTGACACGCATTTCATGATTTGCACGTAAGCGCCTCTGAGTTTGCTATGTAGTGTTGTCATGCCATATCAGTTTTGGGATTTGTCATTAGAACGAAACCAGTGCAAGAGGAGCAAGACCAAAATATGTGAATCATGACATTAGTGACGTACATGTAATAATTTTCGTGTTGTGGCGGTCCACCTAAGGTCATCATACAGCCAGGTTATGCCAATACAAATTTGGTATAGATCGGATTATTGAAACGACCACGAGAGCTATCTGTCTTATAGGTGGATAGATCGATCGATATATAGATAGATAGATAGATAGATAGATAGATAGATAGATAGATAAATTGATCGATCGATTGATTGATGGATCGACGAAACGTCGATGCCCACTATTTTTTTTTCATCTGAACAAGGGGTACTGGTGAATCTAGGTAGACGAGCGAGACCGGGAGAAAAGATTGCATGACTCCTCAATGTTCCTACCAATACCGAGTGTTTCCTTTTGGTTTGTGCTGACCGCCGCCAACTTTACAGTTAGCGATAGAGGCCGCCCTCAAAGGGTGGCACCAATATATCTAGGAAGCACTTCCGAAGGATGGATTTGAGAGCAAGGGACGGGTGTGTCTGTTTGTAATATAAAAATGGAAAACAGTAATCTGACACTCAGATTTCACTCCCAAAAAGAAAGAAGTACGCACACAGTATTCGGCTATAAAGCAATACCATAACTACCACTTATTCAAGCCAAGTTTAGCCTTAACCTGTCTCTCGTCAAAATCGCGCTTTGTTGGCTGCTCTTGTGCACTTTCGCCACAGTAAAACAATGTTCCTCTTCAGATGCCACCTCGGTGTTACGACAAAATGGTACCTCCTCGCTGCCATCGTCGTCTGCGCGCGTCAGCTTGATGATGCACTCATCTGCACTGCCGGGTCCCGTTCCTTGTTTCATTTTTCTTCCTCGCTAGGCCACACTTGTCTTGGACTTCCCCGCTGATCCATCCACTCGGCTGATTAGTGTGGGCTGATCTCTTCCTAAAGCAATGTCGGTAAGATGCAAGCCCACCAGTAACTGCTGGGCATGATGCGGCAAGTCCGGGCAGCCGCACTGGGGACCATCTCCGAGATAAATTGCCTTTTCTCGGGCCCCTTCGTGCCGACATCCCCAGAACCGAGTGGTCATGCTGCTTCCGTCACCAAAGCGACACTCCAAAGCGACACTCCCACATCTTCGCCGTTCGGCGTCCCAACACGCAGTGCCAGCTAATCCTTTCAGATCTTTCTCGGCTCGGGTCACATTCCACGAGCCCTTTTGACAAATCATTACCACCTACGTGGCTAGTGCACATGCCCTCGGGTGACTCTTTCCTCCTCTCGCACCATAACCTCGCTTCCACGTTCAGTGTTGAGGAAAAGAACTAGCCGCCGTGCCCATGGAGAAGCCCACCCGTCGACATCTTCTTTATTCCGAACAGTGATCTAACTCCCCGATGATTATAACGTCGCTCCTTGTCTTCTACACAATTTGTAACATTCTACGCGCCCCCACAGTGGCGCCTGATGACAAAGAAAACTGAACGTTCTCATGAGTTGCGAGTACAAAATGTTCGTCAGTATTAGCAAAAGTTACACGTCTGTCCTAGTAGTGATATACGGGTTTTCTCTAGCACTTGGTCTTCCAGCGGCGTTTTCGGCGCTTGTGCGACGTTCGTGCTATTGAGGGCCTTCACATCGATGCACCTCTGTTGTCGCTGAGCAGGTTTCCTTGGTATCTCGTTTTTCAATGAAGGCTGTTACATGAAAATCGTAGGTTGCCTTTCTTCGGGAACCTCTTCTGTGGCCTTCTCGTCTTGGCTGAATTTACCTTGTGATCACCTGCCTTCTTCCCCCGCCTCGGCTTGGGTTGCATCATGCGCTGCTGCTATTTGGTGTGGACTTTGGGCATCGGCAGTGGTGCAGGCCGCACGATTCACTTTCTTCTCTTCCTCAGTGTCGGCAGTTTTCTCAAAGAG
The DNA here is from genome assembly GCA_013436015.1 of Rhipicephalus annulatus. Taxonomy (NCBI): domain Eukaryota; kingdom Metazoa; phylum Arthropoda; class Arachnida; order Ixodida; family Ixodidae; genus Rhipicephalus; species Rhipicephalus annulatus. The sequence continues at coordinate 1,793,596 of WOVY01009243.1, forward strand.
CTACACTCATGAGCTTTACAGGCAGTAGGCTTCTGTTTCCTCACGGCCTTTCCATTTCGTCTTCTATTTTCTCCCGCTTGTTGCTGTGGCTGTGATTTGATTCCTCCGGTAACATGTAAGCACGGCATTGAGGACTACCTCACAATTGACATCGCCAACCTCATTGAGTACTTATTTTTGGTATCTTCTGCAATGTCACCTGAATTTTCAAAGGCATCACGCCATTCGATCGTAGAAGTCTCTTTGCCCACACACACCCGACCAACCGCTCTCATATTAGGTTGACTGGCATTGAACGTTGACGAGGGCTCTAAGTCATCGAATAGGTCTCTAGAAGTTCAGATTGTTCTTCATTGGTGGCCCTCCGTGTTTTATTTTCTGTAGTGAAAAGGTTGTTTTTTTTCAACACATTATTCTATCCCTCGTGGGGTTTAGCCATTAACCTTCTGTGTGCAATAGCGCAATCGATAAAGCATTGGCTAGATGTTTCTTCCATAGGCGAATAGAGCACTTTCGCTTGCAACTTTGCTCTGATCTTTTGCTTTATCCTCTCCAAGTGAGCCTGCCGAGGCTTTAGCGCATCTTCATTCTAATATTCAGCTTTCACTTTTGCCAGAATAATCTTATGCGCATAAACATCGGCTTCCTCTATTTAGGCTTCTAAGTAGCCAATATGCACCATGTTTTCTATCTGTTTATCAATTCCTTTGAAAAACTCAAACTTCTCAGTGAAAACGTGGTGAATATCCCGCAACTCACTTATTTGAGGGCGTTCTAGATGCGCGAGACTTTCGATGCTGGCGATGGCTTCCGTGACGGTTTTTCGTACTTCACTACGCCTTTTGATAGGGCCTCCATGATCCGGCCAAGTGTCGGAAAACGCAGAAAATCACTGGCCGCGGTCACGCACCGAGGCGAATAAGGCGTCTCCATCCTACCGTTCACAAAGCATCGCATGATGAAGCTCTGGGCATCGTCGACATCTCACGCTCCATGTCTGGATCACGGGCAGGGTTAGGCCTCGCACATAAGCTTCAACCGACGGTGGCTTCGTAAAAGCTCTCGAGGCTGTGAGTGCGGTCGAAATTCGTGAAGGCCACTCCGTCTCACCTCCGAAGGTCCTTCGGCCCCAGTTTCATGGTACCAAATTGTTGAGCAAAGGAACTAGCCGCCATGCCCATGGCGAAGCCCACCCGCCAACATCTTCTTTATTCCGCATAGTGATCCAATTTCCCGATGATGATAACGTCACTCCTCGTCTTCTACACAGTATGTAACATTCAGCACGCGCCTCGTGTCTCTCCTTTACTCATAACACAGGGCTGAAGCGGCAGAGTTACCCTGTCTACCTTTATGATGTGGGGCTATTTTTTTTTTCATTCACGAGAAAGCACGGTACAGCGCTCTTAGGTCAAAAGAAGGGTGAAAAAAAGAGCACAAAAACCAACTTGTTAAGAAAACAATGCCCTTCCCTATTCATAACGTCAGGCCGCGCAATTTGTAAAAAAAACGGTCGCAGCTCAGCGATATTGCGAATTGAGCCCAGTGCCTCAAGCATTTTAGTTGGGCGCTGTAACCATCCGTCCACTGCAGGAGTGCTTGAAATAAGAGCTTGCTACGGCAACAGTTACCCCATTGTAATTTATCTTCATTTCCTCGCAAGATGACGAATGCAAAACATCTGGTGGAACATAGTGAAATATAGAAAAAATTCAAAATGCGTTCGTCGTAGGTAACTCAAAAATAGAAGCCTCCTAGCGTGACTGTATTACCGTGCACTTTACATCGGCGTACAACAAGGCAAATAACGGACTATAAAATCATTGTCACTAGTGTCACTCTCTTTATAATATTACTCAGTTTGTTTCCATTCTTGTTATTTAAGCGAAATTATGCTAATCAGCTCGCAGCTCTCTTAGTTTGTTTCGATTCCCTGATATAAGGACAGTCACACATTGACTCACATTCTGTGTGGCTATCTTTCTCATGAGGTCCTCCACTTTGTTATGTTCTCCAAACATCCAACACCGCTCCGCGGAAGCTTTCCTTAACTTCTACTTCCAAAGAGAATCGCCTTTATCATCGCTTACATTACATCAATTTGAGGCTTTCGCGAAGACGAGATGAGCGTTGCACTGATGCTGTCTCTCTCCCTTTCTAAATTGAAATAGTTTTATGCCGTGGTCCACCATTGCTCTGCTGAAGTATTTCCGTCAGAGATACTGCGTGGTAAAAAATATACTAGCAGAATAACAAGAAAAAGCACTGGCCCCGAATCTGTATTCCGCACTGCATATATCGTCGAACGACGATAGTGTTGCGTCTGGAGAGATTGAACAAAACGTTCATTTATTGTTCTGCGCAGGAAAATTGGTTAATGGTATTCTGGAGGTGCTGCGTTAGTGCCTCAAGCGTGTAGCGGAGACAAACGAGCGCATCGAGGCACGCTAAACACGAGCATCTTCTGGCACTTCGAAAACGGAGGAAGGCATGCGCACCCGCGGAAAAAGATGCGCGCTTGTCTCGGGGGTAATAAGGTGTAAAACGCAAAGCGATGGGCAGGTGCCACCACTGTGTCGTCCTCGCGAAGCGTTAGAAGCACTTACGTTTTTGAGCATCGCGTTGCACTGTCAGCGCAACGTGATAAACACTACGGTCCTTATAATTATTGTGCGCTTTCTGAAGTATAAAGGCACACATACAAAACATCGACGTGTTGTTTTGGGGCCGCATATATGTACAATACTTCTTTTTAATTGACAATCACACAAGTATGAACGCTGAATCTTGAGCAATATTGTTGGGCGCTGCGGATGGGGTTGGCCGTTTAGTGCCGTTTGAAGTAACGGTAAGAGCGGACAAACAGACAAAAGTACAGGCAGACTGACGGACAGTCAGACAGACAGACATAAACGTTTCCGTTGAAGCTCCCCAAGAAAGACTACCATCCTTAAAAACGAGAAGGGAAAGATCCTCAGCGTAGCGTCGAATAAGCGACCCCATGCTAATCAGCGCGTGGCGCTGATCTCTAAGCCACGAAGTGACCCTCTACTAGATTACTAACAGCGAGCACATGTAGCACTGGCGGTCTTTTAAGCTCAGCAACTGAAGCATGTTTTCGTCATCAGTAGCGAGTTGGAACGACGGTCGCGCGTTTGGCGGTGGTGCTTTCAAGGTCGTTTTGCTGGTGATGCAGGTAGTAAGGAAAAGGCTACAGAAATGAATGGAGAATGAGGGAATGCTGAAAGAACTACAACGTGGGTTCCATAAACAAAGGAGGTTGGAGGACAATCTGGTTTCATTGATTCACTTCACTGAATTCGCTTCTAATTCGCCTAGACTTGAAGAAGGAACGCCAGAAACTAATACACAAGAAGCCACTCGATAAGCTAGCACTGAAAGGGACAGTACAGGAATTCAGAGTCTCGCTTCAGAACAGGTACTCGGCTCTTAGTAAGGAAACTAACCTTAGCGTAGATACAATGAATGATAATCTGACGAGTATATTACGGAGTGTGCAGTGGAAGTTGGAGGCAGGCTAGTTAGACAGGACACTTGCAAGCTTTACCAGGAAACAAAGAATCTCTTTAGGAAGCGTCAAATCAAGAAAGTCTCAAGTGCAACAGACAAAATAGAACTGGCAGAGCTTTCGAAGTTGATTATTAGCGGAAGTATTGCGATGTAAGAAGGTCTAACTAGGAGAGAATTGAACACGTTCTGAAAAATGGAGGAAGCGTCAAAGTAGTGAAAGGAAACTTGGGATAGGCAAAAACCGGATGTATGCACTAAAGGACAAAGAAGGCAAAGTAACTACCATTATGGATAAGATAGTTAAAATAGCGGACGTGTTTTACAGAGATCTGTACAGTAGCCGGGACAACCATGACCACATATCATATGAACTAGCAGTAATCCAGATGACACCCCACCAGTAATGATAGAAGAAGTCAGAAAAGTTTTGTAGAGCATGCAAAGAGCGAAAGCTGCTGGTCAGGATCACGTAACATAAGATCTACTGAAAGATGCAGGACAGATTGTGTTAGAAAAACTAGCCACCCTGTTTACGAGGTGTCGCCTGACGGGAAGAGTACCAGAGTCTTGGAAGAATGCTAACATCATCTTAATACATAAGAAAGGAGATGACAAAGACTTAAACAATTACAGGCCGATCAGCTTGCTCTCTGTAGTAAACAAGCTATTTACAAAGGTAATTGCTGACAGAGTAAAGAAAACATTAGAATTCAATCAACCAAAGGAACAAGTAGGATTTCGAACAGGCTACTCAACAATCGACCACATTCATACTATCAATCAGGTAATACAGAAATGCTCAGAATATAACCAACCACTACACATGGACTTTATAGATAACGAGAAGGCGTTTGATTCAGTAGAAATATCAGACACTGCCGAATCAGGGTGTCGATGAAGTAGATATAAACATCCTGGAAAAAATCTAGAGGGGATCAACTGCTACCTTAGTGCTTCGTAAAGAAAGCAACAGAATACCAATCAAGAAGGGTATAAGGCAGGAAGACACAATCTCGCCAGTGCTATTTAGCGCATGCTTACAGAAGTTTTCAGAAGACTAGAAGGGGAACAGTCAGGGATAAGAGTAATAGAGAGTACCTTAGTAACCTGCGCTTCGGCAATGACATTGCACTGCTGAGTAACTCAAGGGATGGATTGCCACTCATGATTACGGAGTTAGACAAGGAGAGCAGAAAGGTGGGTCTTGAAATTAATCTGCAGAAAAGTAAAGTATTGTACAACAACCTCGGAAGAGAGCAGCGCTTCGATATAGGCAGTAGTGCATTTCAAGTAGTAAAAGACTATGTCTACTTAGGGCAGGTAATAACCACGGAGCCGAACCACGAGATTGAAGTAACTAGAAGACTAAGATTGGGGTGGAGCACATTTGGCAAGCACTCTCAAATTATGACAGTAGATTGCCACTATCTCTTAAGAGGAAGGTATATAAAAGTTGTAACTTGCCGGTACTTAGCTACGGAGCAGAAACCTGAAGGCTTACAAAGAGGGTTCAGCTTAAATTGAGGATGACGTATCGAGCAATGGAAAGAAAAATGGTAGGTGTAACCTTGAGAGACAAGAAGAGAGCAAAGTGGATTAGGGAACAAACTGGCGTTAAGGATATCATAGTCGAAATCAAGAAGAGAAAATGGGCATGGGCCGGGTATGTAGCGCGTAGACAGGATAACCGCTGGTCATTAAGGGTTACTCACTGGATTCCCAGAGAAAGCAAGCGGGTTAGGGGGAGACAGAAGGTTAGGGAAGCAGATGAGATTAAGAGTTTGCGGGTATAAGTTGGCAGCAGAAAGCACAGGACCGGGTTAACTGGCGGAACATGGGAGAGGCCTTTGTCCTGCAGTGGACGTAGTCAGGCTGATGCTGATGAAGATGATCATTGAAATAGGCCCCTCTGTGGTAGTCTAGTGGCTAATGTACTCGGCTGCTGTCTCACAGGTCGCGGGCTCGAATCGCGGCTGTGGCGGCTGCATTTCCGATGGAGGCGAAAATATTATAGGCCCATGTACTCAGATTTGGGTGCACGTTAAAGAACCCCAGGTGGTCGAAATTTCCGGAGCTTTCCACTACGGCATCTCTCTTAATCATATGGTGGTTGTAGGACGTTACAGCCCATATATCATCCAATAAATTCATTGAAATAGTAAAAAAACAGCGCAGGCTCCTGTGACTGGCATTTCTAGACATCAAGGGAGCTTATGATACTGTGATTCAAGAAGACTTGTGAGGAATACTGGACACACTAGATGTGAAAGAATAAATAACTAACATACTAAAGGACATCTTTAAAGTAACAATAACTAATGTTCTATAAGATATGTGTAAAAGTAAAAAGAAAGTTATAAGCTGGGAAAAACAGGTATCTGAACCTATGGAGATACAACGCGGGCGTTGACAAAGATGCCCCTTCTTACTTTTGGTATTTTTGGTGTATATCCAGGGACTAAAAATCAATATAAAGAAAGAGTCGACTTGGATTCAGCCTATCTTTTGCCAAGCAAGGAAAACACATTGAACACTCGTTGTCAGCGCTGGTGTATGCAGATTATATAGTAACAACAGCCGACGAAGAGGAAGACCTGCAGATATTGATAGACATCTGTTATATTGAAGAGATGGTTTAAATTTGAACTACGGCGGAGAAAAATCGGCAATCATAATTTTCAGCTATAACAAATCCAGTGCGCATAACATACAGGAAGTCACGCTAGAAATACTGGATAAATAGAAATGCTTTGGCGTATGAATAAAGAAAGGGGCTGAGTATCAAAGGGAGCACGAAAGATACGTAATGACTAAGAGCACGAGGAATGCAGCTGTAATGAAAAACAGGGCACTGCGGAACTACAATAAGTATGA